>OZ012736.1:376591695-377224195 GCA_963859935.3 Lathyrus sativus
ATGCTATCCCAATAGTTGTCCCTCCGGGCAGAGGAAACTAGACTGGAATTCCCATCCCGGTTCCAATGGGCCGTGTACAAGGTAACAACGGTCCCCAGTGGGAACAAGATGATCAGGAAGACATCTTCTCTCTAGGAGATATTGAGGCAGGATTGCAACCCGACGCTGATAGAATATTCAAGGCGATAGAGGAAAAGATGAGATGCCTTGAAATCCAAAATGCCATGGGTCTGGATATGTCGAACCTAGGATTGATTCCGGGAGTTAGGATTCCTCCAAAGTTCAAGTTTCCAGATTTCGATAAATACAAAGGAACAACATGTCCGAGGGTGCATCTTCCCTCCTATTTCCGAAAGATATTTGCGTACTCCGATGATGAGAAGTTTTTGATGCACTTCTTTCAAGATAGTCTGTCGGGACTATCCCTCGAATGGTATATAGGCTTAGAGCCAGTTAACATCAGAAGCTGGAGGTATTTGGCATAAGCTTTCGTTAAGGACTACCAATACAACAGTGACCTAGCACCAAACTGAGTGCAGCTCCAGAATTTGTCACAGAGGAGTAACGAATGTTTCAAGGAATATGCACAAAGATGGCGAGAGCTTGCTGCTAGAGTTCAACCTCCCAGGGTGGAGAGAGAACTAATTGATCTGTTTGTGGCCACATTACCAGGAATTTACTATGAGAAGTTAGTGGGCAGCATGTCTAGGAGCTTTTTAGATTTGATTATTACCGGTGAGAAGGTTGAAAACGGTATTAAGATGGGAATGATACAGGCGGGGGAATGGACCTCATCTGGAGTTGGGAGAAATATTTTTGGTGCAAAGAAGAGAGATAATGAGGCAAATGCAGTATCCGGATTTAACAATCGAAATAGAAATCGGAATCAACGTCAACAACGACCGTATTATCAGCAACCACCACAAGTAGCTAGTATTGCCATTCCGGCGGTACAACCTCAACAACAACAACCGCGTCAGCAACATCAACAACGACCTCAACAACAAAATTATGCACCGAGGCAGTTCCAAGATCGGAGAAGGATGATGGATAGGCATTTTGACACACCACCGTGCCCTACGCTCAGTTATTACAACACTTAATTCAACTGCAGTTGGTCCAGAAAAGAACAATGGCACCACTAACTGGCCCACCACCTCCTGGGTATGACGCCAACGCTAGGTGTGAATTCCACTCTGGCGGCCCCGGCCACCACATTGACAACTGCAAAGCCTTCAAACACAAGGTACAAGACCTTGTTGATAGTAAGGCTATCAACTTCAATCAGGATGCGCCAAACGTGGATCAAAATCCCATACCTAACCATGGTAGGGGTGGTGGTGTGAATGCTATTGTCAGTGAAGAAGGCCTGAACTTGGTGTCCAATGTGGAGGATCTGAAGACACCGTTAGGCTTCGTGAAGAGAAAGTTGTTAGAAGGAGGGGTGTGTTCCCTGGCTGTGGGGAGCATTGTGAAGACTGTTTGATTTGTCTCGAAGGATGTCCGAATCTGAAGAACCATATACAACGCATGATGGATGACGGTTTATTGCAATTTGATAGAATCTGTGAGAAGAATGTTGAAGAGGTAATCATTGAAGATAAGGACGAGGTGGCCACCATCTCCATCCCGTACAAGACGATTACAATTTTTGCGCCTCCGGCGAGGCCAACCATTATATTCACAAAGGCAGGACCTGTACCCTATGAGAGCTATAAGGCGATCCCTTAGAACTATGGGGCTGAGGTCTATTGTAATGGGCAGAAGCAAGAATTAAAGAATTCTCCCTTGGACTCGATTGACAATTTGGTAGGAACTGGAGGAATGACTCGAAGCGGTAGAGTGTTTGCACCACCCGAAGTAAATGCATAAAGGACCGACAAAGGAAAGGGGAAAGTAGTGGCTGAAGAAAGTTCCCAGACTAGAAAAAAGGAAACTTTGCTGAAGGACGCAGAGGAATTCATGCGTTTGATAAGAAAGAGTGACTAGAAAATTATGGATCACTTACAACAGACTCCTTCAAAGATTTCCATCTTGTCGTTGCTCTTATGTCCTGAAGCTCACAGGAATGCTTTGCTCAGGGTTTTGAATAGTGCTTACATACCTCAGGAAATATCTATGAATCAGTTGGAAGGGGTGGTGGCCCACGTCAATGCAGGTAACGGGTTGGGATTCACTGATCGTGATTTGACGCCGAAAGGAAGGAATCACAATCTGGCTTTGCATATCTCTTTGGAATGTAGAGGTGTTGTTTTGTCACATGTACTCGTAGATACTGGGTCATCCTTAAATGTTCTACCCAAGAAGTCCCTCACGAAGCTGGACACGCGAGGGATAATATGCACTCCGAGCGACTTGGTGGTCAGAGCATTTGATGGGACGAGGAGGTCCGTTTTTGGGGAGTTGACTTTACCGATTCAGGTTGGTCCTGAGATTTTTGATACGGTGTTCTACATAATGGATACCCAGCCGGCATATAGCTGCCTTTTGGGTTAGCCTTGGATACACTCAGCGGGGGTTGTGACATCAACTTTGCACCAGAAATTGAAGTACATGGTGGATGGAAATATTGTGACTGTTTGTGGAGAAGAAGACATCATAGTGAGCCATCTGTCCTCATTCAAGTATGTGGAGGTTGATGGTGAAATTCATGAAACACTGTGTCAGGCCTTTGAGATGGCCCAAATCAAAGAAAAGGCGCCGGTCGAGGTCAAAGCTTTAGTGAAATCAGGAGCCACACAAGGATGGGGGCAAGTGAAATCAGGAGCAGCACAAGGATGGGGGCAAGTGGTAAGCGTCCCCAACAAACAAGATAAGTTTGGATTGGGATACAGCCCATATGCGTCTTCTTCATAAAACACTCCGCGTTACAAAGCACCTGTTCAGTTCACCAGTGGTGGGGTGATTTTCGAAAGAATCAATGTCGTATCTGACGAGGAAGGAGACAACGACTGCGACATGGATACGTGGATCAAGCCATGTATCCCTGGCCAGGATTTGAAGAATTGGACCGTGGAAGAAGTTATCTTTATGACCCATGAAGAGTAATTGCTTTGTTTTGATTAATGTATTGCCCTCTGCTCTGCCCGGAGCATAGTGGTCTTTATTTTGTAGGGCCCTATCTGTTATGTGTGCAAACAATATTTTATCATTATCAATCAAAAAGACGTCTTTTCATTCAAAATCTTGTGATCCTTGTTTTTCTTGTTTTTGTTTTCTAACAATAAAATGGCAATGTGGTTTGTGTCTGTTTGTTTGCATATCATTTAAGCATAAAATCATCATCATTGCAGGTTACACATTTCAGATACCATCGACTCAGACTCATCTATGACTCGGTGTGACTTTGACAATCCGATCTTTCATGCAGAAGAAGAAATCGATGAAGACGAAAACCTGCCCGAAGAGCTTGCCAGATTGTTAAGACAAGAGGAAAAGGTCATCCTGCCTCATCAGGAGCAAGTTGAAGTCGTCAACCTGGGAACTGAGGAAGACAAGAAGGAAGTCAGAATAGGGGTCGCGCTGCAAAATGATGTCAAGCGAAGACTGGTTGAGTTGCTCCAAGAGTATAAGGATGTTTTTGCTTGGTCATATGAAGATATGCCTGGACTTGACACAGATATTGTAGTTCATCGCTTGCCTCTTTGAGAAGAGTGTCCTCCTGTTAAACAGAATTTGAGAAGAGCCAAGCCTGATATGGCAGTGAAGATCAAAGAAGAAGTCCAGAAACAGTTAGACGCCAGATTTCTTGCTGTGACCAATTACCCTCCGTGGGTCGCAAACATCGTGCCTGTGCCCAAGAAGGATGGAAAGGTCAGGATGTGTGTCGATTATAGGGATCTGAATAGAGCGAGCCCAAAGGATGATTTTCCGCTCCCTCATATTGACGTGCTTGTTAATAACACCGCACAATTCTCAGTGTTTTACTTCATGGACGACTTTTCCGGATACAATCAGATTAAGATGGCACCGGAGGATATGGAGAAAATGACTTTTATTACACCATGGGGGACGTTCTTCTATAAAGTAATGCCTTTTGGTTTGAAGAACGCAGGGGCAACTTATCAACGAGCTATGGTGACCCTCTTTCATGATATGATTCATCATGAGATTGAAGTATGTGTCGATGATATGATTGCAAAGTCCCAAACGGTGGAGGGGCATCTGGTGAATCTTCTAAAGCTGTTTGAGAGATTGAAGAAGTTCAAACTTCGGCTGAATCCAAATAAGCGCACTTTTGGCGTACGGTCAAGAAAGTTGTTGGGGTTCATCGTTAGTGAGAAAGGTATAGAGGTTGATCCTGCAAAAATTAAAGCAATTCAAGAAATGCCAGCGCCAAAGACCGAGAAACAAGTCTGTGGTTTCTTAGGTAGATTGAACTACATCGCTCGGTTTATATCTCACCTCACAGCCACTTGTGAGCCACTATTTAAGTTACTAAAGAAAGTTCAGGCGGTCGTTTGGAATGAGAATTGTCAAAAAGCGTTTTAGAAAATAAAAGAGTATCTACAGGAACCTCCAATACTGATGCCCCCGGTGGCTGGAAGACCATTGATAATGTACTTAATGGTTCTTGAGAATTCCACGGGTTGTGTTCTCGGTCAGCACGATGAGACCGGAAGAAAAGAGCATGCAATTTATTACTTGAGTAAAAAGTTCACAGACTGTGAGTCCAGATACTCAATGTTGGAGAAAACTTGTTGTGCACTGGCTTGGGCCGCCAAACGCCTAAGGCAATATATGCTAAACCATACAAACATGTTAATTTCAAAGATGGATCCGATTAAGTACGTACTTGAAAAGCAAGCACTGTCGGGAAGGATTGCTAGATGGTAGATGGTCCTGACAGAATACGAAATTCAATATGTGTCTCAAAAAGCTATAAAGGGAGTGTTCTGTCGGAGTATCTCACAGAGCAACCAATTGACGATTACCAGTCATTGAAGTTTGATTTTCCCGACGAAGATATTATGTACTTAAAGAGGTACGTACTGGATGTCATATTCTGCTAACAACATGTGTCAACGGGCAAGTCTCCTAGTCTGAGCAGGCTTTTCAAAAATGTACTTTATTGGATCCATCTTCGAAATCAACAAGGTAGTATAACAAATCATGTATTGTCTGAGATGCCTAGCAGCCCATGCTAGCGCACAACAAGTCTTATCCAAAAGTGAGTATCTGTTTTCACAATCAATAAACTTCTTGCCTATATAGTATATGGCATGTTCTTTTCGTCCAGACTCATCGTGTTGCCCAAGTACACAACCCATAGACTTCTCTAGAACAGTAAGATACATGGAGAGTGGCCGTCCCGGAACAGGAGGAATCAAGATAGGAGGCTCTTGAAAATAATCTTTAATCTTTTCAAATGCTTGCTGACAATCAGAATTCCAATCAATAGTCTGACCTTTGCAGAGTAACTTGAATATCGGTTCATAAGTAGCAGTCATGTTAGAGATAAACCTAGAGATGTAGTTCAAACGTCTAAGAAAACCTCTGACTTGTGTTTCAGTCCACGGAGCAGGCATGTCTTGAATGGCTCGGACATTGTCAGGATCTACTTTAATTCCTCGTTGGCTGACGATGAAACCAAGTAGCTTTCCGGATCTAACACTAAAAGTACACTTAGCAGGATTTAGTTTCAACTGATACTTCCTGAGTCGTTCAAACAGTTTCAACAGATGAACCAAATGTTCCTCTTCATTCCGAGATTTGGCAATCATATTATCCACATACACCTCGATCTCTTTGCGCATCATGTCATGAAAGAGAGTCGTCATAGCACGTTGATAGGTTGCCCCTGCATTCTTCAAACCGAAGGGCATAACTTTGTAACAGAAGGTTCCCCAAGGAGTAATGAATGTAGTCTTCTCCGTGTCAGCTGGATCCATCTTAATCTGATTGTAACTGAAAAAACCATCCATAAAGGAAAAGACTGCAAAACTAGTCGTATTATCGACAAGTGTATCAATATGAGGCAGAGGGAAATCGTCTTTTGGACTAGCTTTGTTCAGATCCCTATAATCTACACACATTCTGACTTTACCGTTCTTTTTGGGTACTGGAACAATGTTGGCAACCCAATCAGGATACTTTGCAACTGCAAGGAAACCTGCATCCAACTGTTTCTTAACCTCATCTCGAATCTTCAAAGCCATGTCAGGTCTCGTTCTTCGAAGTTTTTTCTTGACAGGCAGACATTCTGGCTTAAGTGGCAACTTGTGAACTACAATATCTGTGTCTAAACCGGGCATATCTTGATACGACCATGCAAACACATCAACATAATCCTTTAAAAGATTGACCAATCTCTGCTTGACCTCAGCCCCAAGTACTGCACCGACCTTGACCTCTTTCTTGTCTTCATCTGTGCCAAGATTAATCAAATCTACCTGCTCCGCGGGTACTTCAAAATCTTCTTCACCCCCATCTTCAGCTTGATAAATGGGTGAATCCCAATCAGGAGTGATAGTAGAGTCATTGGATTTGTCGCACCCTAATATTTGACCTTAAGATCTCACCTCCTTGTTTTTTACGCGTTTTCTTTTTACTTTTGTACGCGTGTTTATTATGACTAACAAGGGTATGCAGGTGTATTAAATTCAAATGGAGATGGCACCCACAATCCAATCATTCCGGACATGGTCATTTGGTTCTTATTCAAGTCGATCCTAAGGTTTCAAGTTGAGTTGGGCCACTTTCATAAATATCTCTCATGGTCGCGAGTTCAAGCGTGACAAAACAAATCCGAAATGGCAAGTTTATGCTTATGAGGATCTCATCGTTTAAGTAGTCAAGTAGCAATTTCAAGGAGATCTTCATGTGGTTATATCCAATTTTGATGCCAAAGTGCAAGGCGTAGAGTCACTCCAAGGCTGTTATTTCAAGGCCCATCGCAAATTTAAGTATAATTAAGTCCCTTCACCTTTCCAAATCACAAGGCCCATTTTAGGTAAGGGTCATTTACATGATAGGGAGGATCGAATCGCATCCATTTTATTTCATTTTCAAGACCAGACATGTGGAAATACTTGGCAAGTTTGATCAACGTTTTTGGCATATCATTATCAACTCAAGTTTTTAATTAAGTTACAACAACGTACATCTTTTTTCCAACACAAAGGCAACTAGGTCCTAAAGATCACATAACTACATGAAGTTATACCACAGTGGGCTTAATTACTCCCGTGAGTCATTACGATAGTGTTTGAAGAAGACAAGCTAGTGCTTCCCATAAATCTAAGGGATTGGCCAAGGCTGTATATTATGCCAGTATCGAATTTGTTTTGATGTTGTCTAAAACCAACCACATGAATGATAAAGTTTATTACATGGCATAGATAATACAATTCTATTACGTGCCAAAAGACAAAGACAATTGTTAGACTTGTCGGGCTGATAAATACATCAAATTATAACCAACATGTGGTCATGAAACTAATTGATAACAACCTAAGGACAATGCTATTATTCAACTATAATACACTTAGGTGGGGTGATATGGTTCTTATTTCCCTAACAAGGACCGCTTTAACAATGCTGCACCGTTTACAACTTTAGTTTGAGGTGGACAATGTAGGTTTTTTTTTGCATATGGACAAACCGCCTCGAGATAAGCCTTCATAACTTCAAAAGTGTTACCCTGCTACCTTCATCAGGAGCATGCAACACGGCGTACATCTGCAAAAGAGAATTCAAAGCCGTTGAGATACGTAAGTATTTGAAGCCATCCCTTGAACTAGCTACTGACCCCGTGTTGATACTCGATACGTTTTGATGGATTGAGGAATTCCCTTCCGTAAATGCATTCTTGCGGCGATGGTATTTTTAACCTGCCAGCTTTGTCAAAGTCGTCAGAGCATTGCCACCATTATCACAGGGAGATTGCAACCAAGAAAATCTGCTCAAATGGACTGACGAAGCAGGCACACATCAGTGGGAGCACATTTACTATGCTTGCACTTCCATGACTATTTTGCCAATGGTTGCGATGGATCAGTTCTTCTAGATGACACTCATAACTTCATAGGTAAAAGGAATGCAATCTCAGATACTGTTTCTCTTAAAGGCTTCTCCCGTTGGCAATCCAGTGAAGGATTCCTTCCGCGACGACTACACTCCAAGTGACAGTTTTTTTCCTGAAAGTCAAAGTATCGAATCAAGGATTTAGTCCATAATTAAAAAACCAGCTGAGTATGTTGAGGCTGAAACCGAAAAGTAGCCTATCAGCTGAAACCCAATAATCAACAGCTTTAACAGACATCAAATGGAAGAAGAACACGGCCAAATTCATAGATTTTTATAAAAATAGCTCAATTCCAATTAATCCTCACCTTATCATCAACTCAGCTGGAGGTCCTTGAGATTGATCACAGGAAGTGAATGACCTTTAATTGAAGACCCCAATAATCGAGGCCCCTGTCACACAGAAGAATCAATCCAGAAACCTGAAGAGAACAAGCAATAAAGTCGTCAAAAATTAGTGTTGACAAAGCCATAAACTCCTTCCAAAACAATTTTCGACATGTTCAGAAAAATTTGGAAAGCATTCATAACGGTATTTAATTCGAAACCCAAAGTTTGATTATTAAAGAGGAAGAAGAATTGAGACAAAAGGGGGGATCCGCAGCAAATTCAACAACATTAAAACTTCCCAAATCAAAGTTGGCAAGGTCGTAATTTGGTTTCCAAAATCGGACGAGCATGTTCCTACGAAATTGGTTTCGTTTTAATAAGGTTTAATCATAAGAGAAATTGTGCAACTATAAAAGGAGAAGATTCAAGATGAAAGGGTGGGCAGAGTTTGACAGCGAAAAACCCACAAAATCAGAGCGCTAATTCGAAACCCTAAAAGTTCAAGAGAGAAAACTTATCTTTTTCACCGTCGAAGTCATTGCAAGCCCGTCGCCGGAAATCACCTTCGTCGTTGCTTCCACAGAACCACCGGAAGCCCTTCGCAATCGCCATCGCCAACGGCCACCCTCAAAGAATCCATTCGCGAGCCACCATTTCCGCTCCGCCGTCGACCAGAGAGAACCTACAAAGGTAACCCATTTTTTATCGTTAGTTTTTACTATTGATCGGTGTTTGTTTTTTCAGGAAAAAAGCAGATAAGGAGAACAGAGAATCAGAGAGGGAGAAGAATTGGTGAAATGCGGCGCGAAGAAGAAAGAAGGAGGTTGAGATGCTAAGGGAGAAGGAAAAGCAGAGATATAGGGAAGAAAATCAGGAAGAGGGAGAGATGAGAGCATGCGGCGCGATGAAGAAGAAATATTGGGGGTGATTTGGGAACTAGGGTTCCTCTTTTTGTTTATTTTTTTTAATTTTGTACAGATATAATCTGATTCACACACACCCACGCGGTTACCATTCACCCTCACACACATCACCACAGATCTCCAACAGATCCCATCACGCGTCCCTCACATTGCATACCCACGATAAGACCATATGCCTGCACCGCACGCGATCCACGCCAGCCTCTAATCCTTCATTAACCACCAGTTAAAGTTTTAATCCATCAACCCTTAATATACCCTCTTAACAACCAATTAATTTATTTAATCCATTAATTAAGTTTAAATCAACTTTTTTTATAAAATAATAATCCTTTTTTAATTAACCGTTTAATTAAGTCTTTTAATTAATCTTTTCCTTCTTTGATTTAATTAACCTTTTTCTTAACAATTAAATTTAGTTATTCAATTTTAATAATTCACTCCGCCAATTTAATATCCCTTTTAATCATAATTTTGTTTCTTTTAAAATAAGACTTATTTCTTCGTAACATAATTTGTTTGTTAAATTAAGAAAACTACTTTTATAAGAAACCCTTTTTAAATAACCTGACTTCAATAATAACAACCTTTTTATAAATTAAAAAACAAGTTTATAGGAAAACCATTTTCATGATCTAAATAACTTATGTTCACTTGTTAATAATAATAACCTCTTATTAAATTTTATATAATAATAACTAAAACTAATTTATTTAATAAGTTTTTGCTTATATAAAATCAGTTCTATCTAAAATCACTTAATTAATTCAATTTTACTAATAAAAAAACCTCTCATCCTATTTTATTTAAAATCACCATTTAGAACCTAATTAATTCACACCCTAAACTTTGTATTAAAACCAATATAATTAATACAACCTTTTTTATAAAATCAATCTCACCAAAATACAACATTTTCGTAAAATTAATTCAACTAAAATAATTTCACCCTTAATTAATCAACTGTGCACGCTTGCGTCTCCGCCCCGCTCCATTCACCTATTCACAATTCACACACTCAGCTTTCATGCATTTGTGTATGGATTTATTTATATGCTTTTACTTTATCTGAAATTTATATTTATCGTCTTTTACGTTCCTGCAATTTATTTTATCGCATTGCATAAACGTCCAAAGGAAGAACCTGCGCGTAACGTAAAACTTGCGCGTATGCATCTCATTTGCATCATAAATCCCCATATGATCCTTGATCCCATTCAAGTCGATCTCTTAAGATAGATCCATCCTATAGGAAGGACCTTTCTCTTTTCTTTACAACATAGGAAAAACAATTCAACAACTCAATTCAAAATATTCAAACACATTATAGAATAAGACATGAGTCATCTTGACAGTCGAGATATAAATCTCCTGCCTCATAACAATACAATCAATTTTCCTACAAGTTGTGGTGGCTAAGTCAAGTCTTCTCCCTTGAGATGACAACTCGTCTTTTCTCCTAGACCCAATCAATCAACTACCCTTATCCCTTAGGAACTTTGACCACATTCAAAGAACTCCTCAAACCCTTTAGGAGAACTACAGATACTCTGATTCCATTCCCGTCAGGATATGTAGGCACAAGATGCGATATCTTGTCGAGTATACTTAGAATTAAACCACTAGGTATTTCATCCCTTAAACAGATAAATCCTTAGCAATAAACAACATAAAACAAGAGGTTCCTGTAGAGTACTACAGAAACTTAGGATGCTAGCACCTTCCCTAAGTTTAACCAATCCCCGAACCTATAACTCTCTAGCTCTTGCATTTGCATTGAATTATGGGTAATTCGATTTTTTTCCATTCCTTTGGACAAATTAAAGTTCGGTTGTAATGAATTAAGATTCAAGCTAATCAATAGCTTGGTATCAAATTTTAACCGCGACAGAAATGGCGACTTCACTGGGGAATTACGTGGATTTCCCTAACTTGTTTTGTTTTTATATATATTTGCTTATACTTGCTTATTTGTATATCTGCTCTTGTTTGCTTCTAGGATGATATCTTTGAGTGGTGAGACAAAGTCCTACACCCGGACTTAAGTAAACTTAAGATAGGATAGTGATATATTCGACGAGGCTTATAGGGAGTTGAATCCCGACCAAGTTGACTTGAGAATCACGCTCAATTGAGGCCCTCTCGAAAGCTATACTGTTGAACGAGTTTAATCATGAAAACATACACTATTTTTGACTTTGGAGCCTATGATATTGAGGACCATAATTACCTTAACCCCACTTTGGCCCTTATTAGGATGTAGTGCGAGGACTATGAGGGAGTACTCTCGAAATAGTTGCTACGTGATGCTACACTCAACAGAGGTTCTCTTGAGAATATTATTAACCACCAAGTAATTAGGAAGTTGATAATATCCGAAAGATGGACTAATGACTTTGGGAACCTTTTTAGAACCTTTTTCTGTAGGTACAATCCACCTTTAGTCCACGTCCTTTGGGAATGGGTATACCCTTTGCTCCATGCTCGTTGTAAACCTAGGACCTTCTTGTTTGTTTACCTTTGTGTCCTTATGTGTTTACTTGTGTTTGTTGCATCCATAAAGCATCATATTACATTGGTTTCATGGAACTCCGAGTTATTTGTAAACACTATAGAACTAGTAGGGATTACAAAAGAAAAATATTTTGAAATATCCTTTTAAGAGTCCTAACCTGGATGACCTAAGGAAGTTAGAAGCTCTCATCAAAGATCAATAGAAGTTCAAAAGAATTTCATCAATATTGAAAATCCAAATAAACAAGGGATTCCTTCCTTATCTTCCAGCAAAGAAAAGAAGAGAGATGGAGGATTTATTTTCCTCTATCAGAATATTCCTTAGAAGCTGATCATGAACAACTTATATTCAAGAAAGTCCAGATAGAAGAGCAAATCAACAAGCACGATGAAGGACTTCCTTAGAACTTATTTAGCTTTTATTTCGCTATTACGTCAGGACTCTTATAAGAATATTTATTTGTAATCGATATCAAAAAAAAATAATAAATGAATTTTCTTTGGTATTCTATAACGTTTATAAGAACTTGAGTTCCACGAAACCTTTCATTTATGTATTTTGCATAGCATCCTGCATTTTGCATGTGCATGTGTCTCTTCTCCTATGCGTCCTCATCTGGTCTTTCTATCTTTGTCTGTCAGCTGACATCTCGACCATCTGACCAAACTCGAAGTATTACTTAAGGATAGCAGAGAACAAAAGATATGGATCCCATGACTGGATTTAGAGTAAGGAATAATCCTTTATTTGACTATCCTTCTGATGGCAATGTTCAACAAGTGGATGTTCCTACGCAGTCTCAACTTGTGCAAGATAGTCTCGTTGTTCAAGTTGATGAAAGAGATTCCCAGTTTTTGTCGTGTATACCGAATCCTCCGAATGTTCACGCTAAGATGAAGACGAACAATCCTAGAATTATAGCTATTGAGAAAGGATTTCGTGATCTCGAAGAACAATTGAAGGTGATGAAAGAAGCTAATGCATCTGATCTTGATGCTCATGACCTGTATTTAGTTCCAAGCGTAACTATTCCTCCGAATTTCAAGATGCCTGCCTTTGAAGTATACAAGGGTGTTAGTTGTCCAAGATACCATTTGGCGATGTTTTGTCGAAAGATGACTGCTTATATTGACAACGACAAACTGATGATTCACTGCTTTCAAGAAAGTTTGAGTGGGACATCCTTGATGTGGTATATGAAGCTACAAAGGAACTGTATTCAGTCTTGGAGAAACTTAGTTGATGCTTTCGTGAAGCAATACAATTATAATTTAGACATAGCTCCAGACAGTGATCAACTGACAAGAATGAGTAAGAATGACGATGAATCTTTCAGGGAATACGCAGAACGTTGGAAAGAGTTGGCAGCCCAAGTTCATCCTCCACTGCAAGAGAAAAAATTAAGCAAGATGTTTCTAAGAATGCTGCCAGGCTCTTATTATGATAGGATGGTAGGCATTGTGCCATCAGATTTCTCCAAAATTGTAGAAGTCGGAGTAAACATCGAGAATGCACTCAAAAGTGGAAGAATTCAAGATGACTTGAATAACCAAGCTGATAAAAAATCTCAGTTAGTGATTCCCAAGAGGAAGGAAGTGTTGGTATTAATGCAATTTGGGATTCCTCTCAAAACTTTCCAAATCTAGTTCAAGTACCTTATCCTCAACATCGATATGAAGCGACTGCTCAGTGCAAGCAGCGACTGCTCAGTGCAAGCAGCGACTACCTTATAAGCGAAGGGTGAGATCTCCAGATCAGCATCAGAATCGGCAGGTTCGAAGACAGTTTTAGAATCAGAAGATACTTATGAGTATTCTAAAAAAAGAAACTCGCTAGTTTGATCTTATCCCAATGACTTACCGTCAACTATGGTCTTATTTTGCTAGAAACTCAGTAATGACACCCAGAAAGACTAGAATCATGAAGTCTCACCCATCGTGGTTCAACTCGAACGCCAGCTGTGAATTTCATGATGGAGTGTTGGGGCATTCGATTGAAGAGTGTAAAGTTTTTTAAGAGAAAATCCAAGAAATGATTGATGATGAAGTGCTAACCTTCAGGGGAGAAAGCCCAATCGTGAATGGAACACCGTTATGCTGATCACCTGTTTATTGTGTTTGCTTATGTGTACTTTTTATTTCTTTGATTAAAAGCATAATTGGCATGTAAGAACTTGTTACTTTGAATAAGTAATGTAATAAATGTTTGTCTTGAAGAAACCCATTCGTGGTCACTCATAAAAAAAAATTTATACAATTCTTTAAAGTTATTTTACCCAATTTCTTCTCACTGTGATGAAGAGTTGGATGGAGGATGACGAAGTAAAACACATGATCTCTCGTTGTATGTTTTTGAATAAAAACCCCACTGATGATGTGAGGCATTTTTCCCCCTAAACACCCGAGATATTTAAACTTCCTTAAACCTAGATGAAGAATTTTCCTTTCCAAAATCAAAACCTCGTTTTAACCTAGGGCAAGGTATCATCAAAAATGAGCATCTTTCAAAAATTGGGCGGGCACAAATATATTTTAGCCTTTTATTCCTTTGATTTACAAATCGGAAACTAAACCCGGATACAACCCTCAAAAGTCCTAATTGAAGTAAGGTTTAGTTCGAAGGCATACTCGATGAGATATCGTTTCCTGACCCCTTTGAGCCATGCTCAATTTTGTTGGCTTTATAAAAATTTTAATTCATATCCTAACTAGTGATTTTGGTCACTAATTATTGTGGTATCTTTTTCAAAAAACTTCTTCAAGACAAACATGCGCGTTGCATTAACAGTTTCGAAATTAACATTTCTGACCTGCTAATTTTGCTTGATATCTTAGAAAGATTACGTGACGACATCGCTGATTAAAATTTGAAGACTCTGTTGACCTGGGGCATGTTATTTTTTCCAAGAGGTTTGATCTGTACAAGTCTAGCTTCACCTAAGGCACAAGTTTAAAGAATCAGTTATACCGTCAATCAGGGGCAGTTACGTCAAGATTCGAAGAATCTCTAAAAGAGCTTTGTTGCACCCTAATTTTTGACCATAAGATGCCACCTCTTTTTTATTTTTATTATTATTGGAATTTATTCAATATTTATGCGACTAACCAATTTGTGCAGACGTGGTAATATCGAGTGGAGATGGCGTTCCTCATAGTCGATCATTGTACATATCTAACCGTTTAACCCGCTTGTTCGTTTTGATTTGTGAAAGGTTGGGTTACTGTTGGAAGTTTAGGGAATCATGAAGTGATACACATAAGGGCTTATTATTCGAAGATTGAGTTTTATGCCATTATAATTACTCCATAATTCATCAATTTGAGAGGGTCAAGTTAATTCCTGTTTTGAATATCAACTGGTTCTACTTTGAATGGGTGTTTGAACGAGGGTTGTTTTACATGGTGATTCAATTTATGAAAAAAACGAAAGTGCAGAGGAGGTAAGGATTCATGGGTACATAATCCAGGCGCAGTCGGATGGGGGGGTTTATAAGCCAATTTCAATTAAAAAACAAATTAAGGCTTCTTTCTTCAGGTATCCCAGTTCAAAGATTTTCTTGTGTTCTTGTAATATAAGTCGTTCATGGATGGAGAAATGGGAATATTATTACAAGTGGACCCTTGGGTTCAGTTCAACTGAGACCATATTCCATGAGGTTTACACCTTGAATTAGGTTCAAGTGTTGTGAATTGTTTCAAGAATTAATTGGTGAACCATAAAAGGCATGCCTCTCGAAGTTATTTCCCACTGTAGGAACCAAGTCTTTGAACGAGATCAGGCCATGTTCAATTTAGTTCTTTGAGCCTTTGAATTATAAGCCTAAATTGCATCTGATACAAGGAATTAAGGTTTTAGTACAACATTCACAAGAAAACTACAATAAACGCAGGGCCTAAACTTTCACTTGTTCCAAGTACTCTCAAGAATACACTTTCATTCCAAATAATGAAAGATGTTTGTTACAACACAAAGGATCCACATATACATATATACTGGAGCGCTATCTTTATTACAAGGATTTGGTTACATTACTCGACATCGACACCACACTTTGATGATATAACTAATGACTAATACAAGGTAATCAAGTTCAAACTTAATGCCGCTACGGTACCCATTGACATATAATCCTCCAAGCGATGATGTTCATGCGGTGACTTCCGACACTAGCCATACCTCCAGAATTGGGATTTCAAAACGGGCGCAGGGATTTCTGTCATCAGTTTGATCACCCCATTTCCTGCAAAATCACAACAGCCAGCTAATCCTTGTGTTATAACTTTAACTCATGATATATTTTTCTCCAAGATAAAGACTTCACAGACAAGGACGAAACCAGCATACCTTCACATAACCTTCAACATTGCAGCCTCTTGAGTTTTGTGTTACCATAGCTAGCGAACAACAATTTTTACCAAAGAAAAACTGAAGAGGTAGCTGATACGCAGTACCTACTAAACCTGCATCCACAACAATGACAACCTGTTATGAAAAACTTATGGCTCCCCTTGATAACGACAACTCGATTATACGCTTCAGTTTTGATGCTTCTACACGTGATCAACAAGCCATGGCTTTGAGGAAGTTTTGGATTTCTACAGAAAGTTTGTTCCAAACTCTATCAGTGCAGATTTTTTAAAGGGTGGAAATCAAAAATCAGCCACGGAACAAATGGTAAGGAGGTGACTATACTCACCAAAGATCAGCATGGTCCTTATTTCATCACCTCACTAGGCGTCATCTCCCAGCGCCTGCAATAAACATGATGCGGGTCTATAAGAATTCTTTCTTTCAAAGATGTTTTAAGCATATCAAAGTCAGGAAGTCAGATTGTATCATCCAACACCAAATCCAAAGTTGAACCGAAACTCTTGCGGAGCAGTTTTTTAATAAGTATTTGCCAAAGTCAGTAGAGGGAAATTTATAACAGCAGCTGCTCAAAGCTCCGAAACGCTCCTAATGCGCCCAATCATCCATTCCATTGCAACTCTAGGCCTGCGTAGGAAGGATCACAAAAATACAACATTAAATCTAATGATGCACTTCTGATGAAAATAATGCTGAAGAAGAGTTTAAGAAGAGGACAGATCAGAATCTTGGTGTGCTCGCATCAGTTATGTCCCAGAGTCTAATGGCGAATGAACTTGAAGCTAGAAGATGATACAGGAGGTCAAATGCATTTTAGTGTCACGAGAATACTCACTCAGGTCTCTTGAAGACGCCGTCTCCTCCAATGCTGTCTAACGTGTCCTGCAACAAGCTACATTACGGAAGACACGGTTACTTGATCCAATAATAAGTATAATGATTAAAATACCACCAAACCCACAACATTATCAATTGAGCCCAACTGTGATACAATATGTTAAATTAAACAGCTAACCTTCAATATTAGTTACAAGCAATGTGATTAAACACCACCAAAAGCAACCTGTCAAAAGCAACAACAATGTTCAGAGAAGGTTAACATAAGGAGAAATCCATTCGGAAAGTGACGGTGTTTTCATAAATTACCAAGTCATGTGGTAGTGTCGCCCATCCGCGGCACTCCGCCTACATCCCAGAGCTGTCAAACCTGTCATAATTCATTGGTTTATCAGTAGGACAATACTTCTGAACCAACTACAAGACAAGTGTGATACTTAAGTCAGTCCTCGTCTCTCGCATGTACCTATGAAGAAGCCAGGCGCCAGAAGCTCCTATTATACCTACAAAACATAGCGCGAGAATATTAAACAACAACATTTCCCTCAAAAGAAAACAGAGCTAAGGCAAGAAAGACAACATTAAATCAGACGTTAATGAGAAACATGGATGGACAACTTACAATGTTATCAATTCCCAAGCGTACAGACACGTCTGTGAGCATATCACCAAACATGATATTAAACCAGGAACTGTGCATACAACTACGAAGTGCGACCACAATCCTACGAAAGCCAAGTTGACGCGTTGAGAAAGTTACCGTAAGAAACACACACCACAACTACGATTTCAGAAAAGCATCAGAAGAGTTCTAGGATTAACGTACATACCGTGCGAAGAGCAATTGGGTTTCTCCATCACCTATAAACACGACATCAGCACTAACGTAATAACAGATAGCAATAACCACAACATGGTGGGCAATACTTCAACAAACAAGAGCAACCGCTACTAGGCTTTGAATTTGAATACCTGTTTTGATTGTGGGAAAACTTGAAGAAGCTCCATGTACAGCCGTTAGAGTCCGTTCATCATGTTCCATCCATCACGAGGGTAATCCTACGGAATTACACCAACAGTCATTCGATTTCTATAAAATGATTAACAGCAGCATCAAGCAATAATTAGACATAGATTGAAGTTTGAGAAGAATTTGAGTTCATTCGGTTTCACCCCACGGTTCAGAAACACGGTAGCAACATTTGATAAGGCATCCATGGAAGGAGATACCCTGCGAATACTCGAGGTCGTCGCCATTCATCAGTTCTTCGTGAAGTTCCCACCACACGCATCAAACACGAACCTTTCCTTCTGGGCTTCCAATCCACACTTTAGCCCAAAACCCTTCGCCACCTGTACCTGCCCAAGTCCAAAAACAATGATTAAAGAATATTCTATGAAGATAGAATATTCTATTCCAATCGAATCCCTTCCCAATTGAATCATGAATCAGGAGTTTAACAAGCCATTACTACCATTACTGAAAGAGGAAATTTTCAATTCGATTTGTCCCAAAAAAGGAAACCCAATCAAGTCTTCAAAATATCTTTTAAATCATCTTTTAAGGTGATTGATTCTAAGAGCATATATAAGATGAAGGGGACGCATAGAAAAAACTGAACCAATACGCAGAATTCCACAACATTCAAACCCCAAAAACTAAAAAAAAACCTAGAAATCATGAGAAGGACTTATCTTCTTCCGTGAGCACCGCCAGAAGCGCCGTCTGAACTCTCAAACCCGTCAACCACGCCGTGAAAGAAGCCGCTACCACCATAAAGAAGGATACGCGTTTGAAGGCTCAAATCAGAGGAGACTCCCATCACCGTGAAGCTCAGATCGCGGTCGAAATTCATCACTATTCAAAGAAAGGGGCTGGTGGACCGTGTCATCGTCTCACCGCCAACGACTATTACTCGTAGGTAAAAAAAATCGGTCTAACGTCGCGAATACATGTCGTTTTCTTATTTCAATTTGTAGGTTGCGAGAACGAGGAGAAAAGACTCGATGAAGAAGAAGGTCAGAGCACGAGAGAAGAAGTGTCGCCGACAGCGAGAGAGAACCTAGGGTTCAATTTGGGAATCCGGTTCCCTTCCTTTTTTTCTGCTTTTTGTCTTTCTTTTTTGATGTAACCAGGGAGACAAGCACTAACTCACCACGCACACACCATTAACCTGCCTAATCTCCATTAACCATTTTAATTAACCTAAAATCAACCCTGACCAACTTTTAATTAGGCTGTTTTGTTAATTAATGAAATATTTAAATTATTTTCTAAATAAGTTTTTTATCTAAATCAATTCTCTGCCTTTTTATAAAAATATAAATAATTTTTATTTAATTGAATTCTTTTAATTTAAAATAAATAACTTAAGTTTATAAGTGGGTAAAATCTTTTAATAAAACATCTCTTATAATAAAAAAAACCAACTTATTTAATAAGCACCCCTTTCATTATTTCAAAACCTATTGTGTAACCTTAAATTTACTAAAAAAATATAATTCAATCCACTTTCACAAATAATATAACTTCTAAGTAACTTTCTTAAAATCAACTCGCTCAAAACAACATTTTTATTCAAACTAAAATCAATCCTTAAAAATTAATCAAATCCGCTTAAAACCAATCAACATCGTAAAACAAAATCAATCGTGCACACTCACAACACATGCACCTACACTTAGCGCTTTCATGCGTATGTATGCTTTATTCTCACCTGCTCTTATTTATCCACAAAGCACACACTCACCCAGCGCTTTCATGCGTTCGTGTATGCCTTTACTTATCCGCAATTTCTTTATTTACCGCAATTTATATTATCAATTTATTTCATCGCATTGCATTCGTCCAAAGGAAAAACCTACACATGATTCAACGTTGTGTGTAGTGCACATCATTTGCATCATAATCCCTTCAATCCTTGATCCCATTCAAGTTGATCGCTTAAGATAGATCCTACCCCATAGGAAGGACCATTATCTCTACAACTTAGACAAACAAACAACACTATACAACTTTTTCAAACACAATTAGAGAAAGATGTCAATCATCTTAAGTGAGATAAAATCTCCACCCCACAACAATACAATCAAGCCGTAGGGACTTTGCCTTAAGATAAAGAAAGGCATACTCGTCAAACAATCCGAGTACTTAAGCCCTTTTCTTAAGACGATGCAAAGACTATTTTCCTACAACCTGTGGCGGTTACATCTCCCTTAACATGAAGACTCATCTCTTCTCCTAAACCCAATCAAAACAACTACCCTAAACCCGTAGGAACTTTGACCACAGTCAAAGAACTCCTCTAACCCTTTAGGGGAACTACAAGTACTCTGATTCCACTCCCGTAAGGATATGTAGGCATAAGATGCGACATCTTATCGAGTATACTTAGAAATAAACCCTTAGGTATTTAACCATTAAGCAGATAAACACATAGCAATAAACAAACATAAAACAAGAGGTTCCTGTAGAGTACTACAAAAACTTAGGATGCTAGTACCTTCCCTAAGTTTAACCAACCCCCGAACCTAAACAATCTAAACCTTGCATTTGCATTGCATTGTGGGAATTTCGATATTTATCCCTTCCTTTGGACAAATCAAAGTTCGGTTGCAAAATGAATTAAAGATTCAAACTAATCAATAGTTTGGTATCCGATTTTCACCGCGACAAGTTTGAAGACATTAAAGCATTTCAGACGCCATGTTTTCTAATGGCGACTACCATCACAACTCTCCGATGGATCCTTTCAATCTCAGTGAACCTTCGTAAACTTCACATTTATGATAAAGTGAGTGCTATTTTGACTCCTCAATAGATTTTTTTTTAATGACGCCAGGATTCCTCCAGCGAAGCGGATGTTTATTTCATCCCCACTGATGCTCCAACTCCAACAGCTAGAATGACCCAGGTTTCTCATTTGAAGAGGATATTTATTTTATCCCCTGTGAAACTTCAGTTTGGGTATTTCCATCTACAGTTCCAGCAAGAACCTCTCAAGTGAAATGATATTTATTTTATCCATGGTTTTCTCCAATTATGAGTTTGATTCACTCCTAGTAGATCTTTATCCTCATCTTCAACAAGATAGCTATGATTCATCTTAAAAAGTTCTTCAGGAAAGAACAAGTTGTTATATCCCCAAGTGGAATGTTTTCTATTCCCTAGAAGAAGTTTAGAAGCCTTGAAGCAGGATTTTGATCCCGTTTTCGGTTCTCCATCTATCCCCAGTGGTACTTCCATCTTTAAAGATTGGTCGGATGTTCGTTCCGAGATGTTTATTTTCATCTTCGGTTTCCTCTGTCCGTTCGCTCTGTCAACATAGGCATACACATAGCATATAAGTAGATAGCATGGCATGTGCATTTCTTTGTGTTTGTTTGTTCTGTCACTTTGGTCGTGTTTATCCCCGAGTGACTGGGTTTGTCTTCTCCTTCCAAGTAGAGTTGTCATCCCTAAGCAGAAAGAGCACAAATATTTCTATTTCCCCACGGAGTTCAAGCCTCGTGGAAGACGGTTGTTTTAGTTAAATCCCATTTGAGTTCATACCTCAATGGTTAGGTCTTACTTGACAGTTTCTCTTCAGTTATTTCCTGAATTGAACTTCTGTCCCCGACAATCACTATTGATGTCTCCAACTTTTGAATCTAGATTAAGTGTGCATTTATTTTTCACTTTGCTTCCCAAGAAGGGTATTTATGAGGATAACTATTGAAGACAGATATTTCTCCAACAATATTATCATAATTCCTCAACAATTTACATCTGGATTGCGAGCAACCTCTTTATTTGAGCAATTCGTTTTGGATCAAGTTTTCTATCAAAAAAAGACAAATGGCAGTCTCCACTAGGCAGTTTGTCCATCCTCATCGACTTCATCTATATTATCCAACTCAACAAATGGCATCTCTTCGTAAATCCATCAGAGAAGTTTGCCGAAGACATTACAGATACTTCTCTTTATTTGAGAATTCACAGAATATTTTACAACTACAATAAGAAATACTCTTCAGGAATGTTTTCCCCAATGAGTTCACTACACAAGACTAATTCCATCAAATGGCATCTCTCCCAAAAAGTTTGGTGAAAAGTATTACAATGGATCTCTCTTTACTTGAGAGGACATATTTTCAAAGCAATCGGCCTACATCTCCTCCTAAGATCCCCGGTGAAGCTTTATGATCTCCAATATATTATGGATTATTGCTGAAGTTCTACAATTTACAATGATATTTTAATCCCCTGTGAAGATGCTCTCGAGTATTCACCATTTCAGGAAACTGAGACCAGCTCATGGCATCCAGACCATGACGCTCGGGGAGGTTTATTTCAGGAAACTGAGACCAGCTCATGGCATCCAGACCATGACGCTCGGGGAGGTTTATTTCAAAGAAACTGAGACTAGCTCATGACAACCAGACCACGACGCTCGGGGAGGTTTATTTCAAAGAAACTAAGACCAGCTCATGGCATCCAGACCATGACGCTCGGGGAGGTTTATTTCAAAGATTTCTTTTATTTTCTGGCTAATCTCGATAGTAGATTCCCAGAAGACCTCGGCAGTAGGTATTTCTTTTATTTTCTGGCTAATTTCGACAGTAAATTCCATAAAGTTTTAACAGTAGACACTTTGGCAAAAGTATTCTCCAAATGAGTTACAAGTCTCGATAGTGGACTTCCCCAGCTGATATCTTTTGAAATCTTTACATTTGACTTATACATTAGTTTCTTCAAGTGGATTTTCTCGAAAGTTCTTTGCAACACGCTTATAGATACTTTGTGATTGTCAATCTTTCCCCGTGGAGTCTCGCTTTGTTGAGCATGTTCTTCCCGTGTGTTGTGTCTGGTCTCTCCCCTGTGGCTTCACTTCTCCACAGACCTCGGTCTTGCATTCTCATATCGTTGCACATCATATGTATTCGGTGGTATCTTAGGGCCAAACATTTTTTAAACGTTTGTATTTAAGTCTCTCCTATCACGTCGAGACGAAGATTTCAATCTCCATATCTCCGGATAGAAGAAACTTAAATAGGGGCATCTGTCGCACCCTAATTTTTGACCTAAAGATCCTAACTCCTTGTTTTTTATGCGTTTTCTTTTTACTTTTGTACGCGTGTTTATTATGACTAACAAGGGTATGCAGGTGTATTAAATTCAAGATGGCACCCACAATCCAATCCTTCCCGACATGTTCATTTGGTTCTTATTCAAGTCGATCCTAAGGTTTCAAGTTGAGTTGGGCCACTTTCATAATTATCTCTCATGGTCGCGAGTTCAAGCGTGACAAAATAAATACGAAATGGCAAGTTTATGCTTATGAGGATCTCATCGTTTAAGTAGTCAAGTAGCAAGTTCAAGGAGATCTTCATGTGGTTATATCCAATTTTGATGCCAAAGTGCAAGGCGTAGAGTCACTCCAAGGCTGTTATATCAAGGCCCATCGCAAATTTAAGTATAATTAAGTCCCTTCACCTTTACAAATCACAAGGCCCATTTTAGATAAGGGTGATTTACATGATAGGGAGGATCGAACCACATCCATTTTATTTCATTTTCAAGACCAGACATGTGGAAATACTTGGCAAGTTTGGTCAACGTTTTTGGCATATCATTATCAACTCAAGTTTTTAATTATGTTACAACAACGTACATCTTGTTTCCAACACAAAGGCTTCTAGGTCCTAGAGATCACATAACTACATGAAGTTATACCACAGTGGGGTTAATTACTCCCGTGAGTCATTACGATAGTTTTTGAAGAAGACAAGCTAGTGCTTCCCATAAATCTAAGGGATTGGCCAAGGTTGTATATTATGCCAGTATCGAATTTGTTTTGATGTTGTCTAAAACCAACCACATGAATGATAAAGTTTATTACATGGCATATATAATACAATTCTATTACATGTCAAACGACAAAGACAATTGTTAGACTTGTCGGGCTGATAAATACATCAAATTATAACCAACATGTGGTCATGAAACTAATTAATAACAACCTAAAGACAATGCTATTATTCCACTACAATACACTTAGGTGGGGTGATATGATTCTTATTTCCCTAACAAGGACCGCTTTAACAATGATGCACTATTTACAACTTCAAAAGTGTTACCCTGCTACCTTTATCAGGAGCGTGCAACACAGCGTACATCTGCAAAAGAGAATTCAAATCCGCGGAGAGACGTAAGTATTTGTCAAAGTCGTCAGAGCATTACCACCATTATCACAGGGAGATTACAACCAAGAAAATCTGCTCAAATGGACTGACGAAGTAGACACACATCAGTGGGAGCACATTTACTACGCTTGCACTTCCATGACTATTTTGACAATGGTTGCGATGGATCAGTTCTTCTAGATGACACTCATAACTTCATAGGTAAAAGGAATGCAATCTCAGATATTTTTTATCTTAAAGGCTTCTCCCATTGGCAATCCGGTGAAGGATTCCTTCCATGACGACTACACTCCAAGTGACAGTTTTTTCCTGAAAGTCAAAGTATCGAATCAAGGATTTAGTCCATAATTAAAAAACCAGTTGAGTATGATGAGGCTGAAACCGAAAAGGAGCCTATCAGTTGAAACCCAATTATCAACAACTGTAACAGACATCAAATCATAGAAGAATGCAGCCAAATTCACAGTTTTTAATAAAAATAGCTCAATTCCAATTAATCCTCACCTTATCATCAACTCGGCTGGAGGTCCTTGAGATTGATCACAGGAAGTGAATGACCTTTAATTGAAGACCCCAATAATCGAGGCCCCTGTCACACAGAAGAATCAATCCAGAAACCTAAAGAGAACAAGCAATAAAGTCGTCAAAAATTAGTGTTGACAAAGCCATAACTCCTTCCAAAACAATTATCGACATGTTCAGACCAATTCGTAAAGCATTCATAACAGTATTTAATTCGAAACCCAAAGTTTGATTATAAAAGAGGAAGAAGAATTGAGACAAAATGGGGGATCCGCAGCAAATTTAACAACATTAAAACTTCCCAAATCAAAGTTGGCAAGGTCGTAATTTGGTTTCCAAAATCGGAAGAGCATGTTCCTACGAAATTGGTTTCGTTTTAATAAGGTTTAATCATAAGAGAAATTGTGCAACTATAAAAGGAGAAGATTCAAGATGAAAGGCTGGACAGAGTTTGACAGCGAAAAACCCACAAAATCAGAGCCCTAATTCGAAACCCTAAAGTTCAAGAGAGAAAACTTATCTTCTTCACCGTCGAAGCCGTTGCAAGCCCATCTCCGGAAATCGCCTTCGTCGTCGCTTCCACAGAACCACTGGAAGCCCTTCGCAATCGCCATCGCCAACGAGCCACCTTTCCGCTCCACCGTCGACCACCGAGAACCTATAAAGGTAACCCATTTTTTATCGTTAGTTTTTACTATTGATCGGTGTTTGTTTTTTTAGGAAAAAAGCGGATAAGGATAACAGAGAATCGGAGAGGGAGAAAAAATGGTGGAATGCGGCGCGAAGAAGAAAGAATGAGGCTGAGATGCTAAGGGAGAAGGAGAAGCAGAGATATGGGGAAGAAAATCGAGAAGAAGGAGAGATGAGAGCATGCGGCGCGATGAAGAAGAAGGAGGCAGATCGACGGACAAAGGGAAAGATTGGGGATGATTTAGGAACTAGGGTTCCTCTTTTTGTTTATTTTTCTTTTAATTTTGTATTGATGTAATCTGATGCACACACACCCACGCGGTTACCAAACACCCTCACACACATCACCACAGATCTCCAACAGATCCCATCACGCGTCCCTCACGTTGCATACCCACGATAAGACCATATGCCTGCACCGCACGCGATCCACGTCAGCCTCTAATCCTTCATTAACCACCTCGTTAACGTTTTAATCCATCAACCCTTAATCTACCCTCTTAACAACCAATTAATTTATTTCATCCATTAATTAACTTTAAATCAACTTTTTTTATAAAATAATAATCCTTTTTTAATTAATCGTTTATTTAAGTCTTTTAATTAATCTTTTCCTTCTTTGATATAATTAACCTTTTTCTTAACAATTAAATTTAGTTATTCAATTTTAAGAATTCACTCCGCCAATTTAATATCCCTTTTAATCATAATTTTGTTTCTTTTAAAATAAGACTTATTTCTTCGTAACTTAATTTGTTTGTTAAATTAAGAAAACTATTTTTATAAGAAACCCTTTTTAAATAACCTGACTTCAATAATAACAACCTTTTTTATAAATTAAAAAACAAGTTTATAAGAAAACCATTTTCATGATCTAAATAACTTATATTCACTTGTTAATAATAATAACCTCTTATTAACTTTTATATAATAATAACTAAAACCAATTAATTTAATAAGTTTTTGCTTATATAAAATCAGTTTTATCTAAAATCACTTAATTAATTCAATTTTACTAACAAAAAAACCTTTCATCCTATTTTATTTATAATCACCATTTAGAACCTAATTAATTCACACCCAAAACTTTGTATTAAAACCAATATAATTAATACAACCTTTTTTATAAAATCAATCTCACCAAAATACAACATTTATGTAAAATCAATTTAACTAAAATAATCTCACCCTTAATTAATCAACCGTGCATGCTTGCGTCTCTGCCCCGCTCCATTCACCTATTCACAATTCACACACTCACTTAGCGCTTTCATGCGTTTGTGTATGGATTTATTTATATGCTTTTACTTTATCCGCAATTTATATTTATCGTCTTTCACCTTCCTACAATTTATTTTATCGCATTGCATAAATGTCCAAAGGAAGAACCTGCGCGTAACGTAAAACTTGCGCGTATGCATCTCATTTGCATCATAAATCCCCATATGATCCTTGATCCCATTCAAGTCGATCTCTTAAGATAGATCCTACCCAATAGGAAGGACCTTTCTCTTTTCTTTACAACATAGGAAAAACAATTCAACAACTCAATTCAAACTATTCAAACACATTAGAGAATAAGACATGAGTCATCTTGACAGTCGAGATATAAATCTCCTGCCTCATAACAATACAATCAATTTTTCTACAAGTTGTGGTGGCTAAGTCAATTCTTCTCCATCGAGATGACAACTCGTCTTTTCTCCTAGACCCAATCAATCAACTACCCTTATCCCTTAGGAACTTTGACCACATTCAAAGAACTGCTCAAACCCTTTAGGGGAACTACAGATACTCTGATTCCATTCCCGTCAGGATATGTAGGCACAAGATGCGATATCTTGTCGAGTATACTTAGAATTAAACCACTAGGTATTTCATCCCTTAAGCAGATAAATCCTTAGCAATAAACAACATAAAACAAGAGGTTCCTGTAGAGTACTACCGAAACTTAGGATGCTAGCACCTTCCCTAAGTTTAACCAACCCCCGAACCTATAACTCTCTAGCTCTTGCATTTGCATTGCATTGTGGGTAATTCAACCTTTTTCGCTTCCTTTGGACAAATTAAAATTCGGTTGTAATGAATTAAGATTCAAGCTAATCAATAGCTTGGTATCCAATTTTCACCGCGACAGGATTCAACAAGGGTCGTAATGTCACTGCATGTTGAAAGGCTTATTTTATTAAATGTTCAATGAAAATGCAAGAGAGTGTAAATGCTTTATTTTGTAGTTTTTGAAAAGATTGCCAATTTCATTTTAAAAAGGTGAAAACAAAAAACGCTAATGGAACAAAGTGGAAGTAGAATAGAATGCATTTATGAATAATTGTTTTAAGATGAAAGGTGGCCCTACAAAGCAATCCAATAGCCTTGGGCAGAGCTATGGATGTGAAAATACAAATGAAAATGTTAAATTACTTTGAAACGAGAAAAAAAACAGGAATCTCTATAGCCTCTCAGTTGCTCAAAGCTGCGTCGCTCTTGAATACCAGGTTGCTCAGATCTTTGTCTTCATCATAGTCACTGATGGCATTAACTTGAAAACCTCCACTGGCAAACACTTCTTAGAAAAACTTCAGACGCCCTTCGATAGTTGTAGAAGCTTTATTTTACGTTAGTCTGTAGCCCAACCCGTGGCGATCAGTCTTGGTCTTGACGTTGATTACCTCTCCCCAACCTTCAGGAATGCCCCTGTCCATTGTTGATCTGGTACTCTTCAAGGATGCAAAAGATGGATTACTCTGGCCTTCCACGGTCTATTCAACTTCCACTAAAACAGCGTTGATATCAAGTGCTTGGAAAGAAGTTTCCAATGCGTCTTCATCGGCCTCAATATAACGGAACAAAGATAAATTACTGACCATTAAATCCTTCTCACCATGTATAATAAATAGCTTGTTGTCAACCACAAACTTCATCTTCTGATGCAAAGTTGAAGTTACTACCCCAGAGGCGTGGATACAAGGTCTTCCGGGAAGACAACTGTAATTGGGGTTGATACCCATGACTTGGAAGGGATATTGAAAACATGAGGACCAATTAGAATCGGAAGTTCCACTTCTCCAATCACAGATCTACAAGAACCATCAAAAGCCTTGACAACCAACGAAGTAGGCTTCACCATAGCCTCTTTATAAGCCAACTTGCTAAGAACTCTCTTGGGTATGGCGTTCAAAGATGAACTAGTATCCACAAGCACCCTCACTAAGTTATCCTCCTCACACTTCACTGATATATGCAAAGCACAGTTGTGATTCGGACCCTCTTTCGGTAGCTCTTCATTGCTGAAGCTGAGAGTATTATAGGCGGTAATATTGGCGATCACACTATCAAACTGACCGGTAGTAATGTCTTGGGCGACATGAGCTTGAGTCAATACCTTTTGCAAAGCAGCCCTATGAGCGGGTGAACTCAACAGCAGAGACAAAATAAAGATCTTTGAAGGGGTCTGGTGAAGCTGATTAATAACTTTGTAGTCACTCTTCCTGATGATGCTTAAGAATTCAACATTTTCATCATTAGTGGCCGCCTCTTTGTCTTTGGCAGGCACAACAGTAGTGGTAGTCGTTTCCTTAGGCGGAGCCTCATTGATACGGGGAGTATAAATGCGACCACTGCGAATCATCCTACTTACCCCAGCTATGTTGGTCACGGTTTCACTATCAGTCTTCACTTCTTCCCTTGGAATGACCTTCCCAGATTCTTTGTCAATCGCGGTTATGTCGTACTTCCAGGGTACAGCTCTGGGATCACTGAATGGGAATGGACTCGGTTTATGAATAATTATTAGCTTCGACTGATCCAATGTCGGAGTCATATTGAACACTGGCTGGCAGAACTTGCCCCTGGAAGATTAAACACTGGCATCCTACCCCTTGGTTCGGGCAAGTTGAAGATAGGCTCAATCGCGACAACTTCATCCCTCTTCACCTTGTTAACCACTTGCAGAAAACCATTGTCGATCAATTTCTGAAAATCCTTCTGAATTATAACACATACCTTAGCATGAACCTCACAACTTACATAATCATCATGCGAAATGGATACTAAACCGACTTCAAACAACTTCGAATGGAATACCTTGAGAGGAGTCTTGATCTGAGCTACATCAAGAATACAATTTTCGTCGGACGAATCATCAATGGCATTAACAACCCCATGGTTAGGCAGAGGGTTGCTTTTGACATTTGATTGAGGGCCGTCAAAGGACAAAATATTTTTTTCCCTCAGATCTTTGACAATGTTTTTCAGAGGATAACAATTTTCCAAATCGTGACCGGGCGCACCCTCATGAAATAAATAATGAGCGACGGCGTTGTAGTTGGCTGGCAACGGATTTGGAGGTGGACCCAAAGCTCGGGTGGTAATCAAACCTCATTGTACTAAGTAAGTATACAACTCGGTGAACGTCATGGGAATTGGCGGACACGTCTTGTACTGTCTCCTATTCGGAGCATTCTGACGAGGTGCCTAATTCCTCGGTGGTTGATTGGCAGGAGCGTTGGACGCTTGCTGATAATTTGGCGAAGGTTGTTGATAGACTGGAGGCGGATAAACAGGAGCCTGCTGCATGGGCTGGTACACATAAGCTTGTGGAGCTTGTTGGTTAAAAGACGGTGCAACAGCAGCCACATACGGCGGTGGAGCATACTGAACTAGGTAACCCTGCGGTTGAGCATACTGCGGTGGATATTGATATTGTTGATTTCTTCTTTTACCTGAAGACACAACATGGGTCTCTCCTTCCTTCTTTTTCTGAGAATTGAAAGAAGACTTCTTAGCTTGGTCCTTCGAGCTTGAACTTCCAGAACCACTCGACATCTTTCCACTCTTCATAGCCAATTCAACCTTTATCCCAACAGCAACAATGTCAGCAAAATTCGTAGTCACACTACCTACCATCCTCTCATAGAATTCGGGACGAACGGTGTCAACAAACCAATCAGCTAGTTCCTTATCAGTCAACGGAGGTTCGACTTGAGAAGCAACTTTCCTCCATCTCTGAGCATATTCTTTAAAGGTCTCAGAACTCTTTCTGAGTCATACTCAACAGCTGTCTCCTGTCGGGAGCCAAGTCCATGTTATACTTATAGTGCTTAATAAAAGCATCAGATAAATCCTGAAAAGACCTGATGCGAGACTGATCCAAAGTTAGGTACCATTTGGAGGAAGCACCCTTCAGACTGTCTTGGAAACAGTGAATCATCAACTTATAATTTTCCACGTGGATAGCCATCTTGCGGTAGTACATAATCAAATGATTTTTAGGACACGTAGTGCCTTCATAGCAATCGAAGTTCGGAGTTTTGAATTTTGGCGGAACTACTAGACCGGAAACCAAACAGATATCTCTAGCAGCACCACCAAAGATCTGGTTCCCTTCCATCTTCCTCAATCTCTTCTCAATAGTTTTAACGTTCTCCCAAAGCCTTTCATGGCGCTTATTTCCCTCATCATTATCATCAAGAATCTCATACACAGGCTCATTGAGATAGGGTTGTACACGAGTGTGAATAGTAGCTGGTTCAAATGTAGGGACTATTTGAGGAGGTACGAAACCCTGTGGAAGACCATAAGGATATGCATTCTCAACAGTAACGACCGGTGGAGGATCCGCAATAATAGCGTTAATCTCAGAGACCACAGTAGGCTGAGTATCCATCCTTACATTGATAACTTGGAGCAATTCCATAATATGTCCTACCCTTCCTCGGTGCTCTCCGAGTTCGTTGTTGACACGATCCATTTCTTGAGCTTGTTCCTCCATCCTTTTTCGAGCTTGGGCTCTAGTGTTGTATCGATGCAGAGAACTCAGGGTGACAAAACTGGAAGGTGAGAGAACCGAGTATGAGGAACCGGGAGACACATGTAATGCAAAATATGGTGCTAAATGCAAAATGCGAATGAAAGATTTCATGGAATTCAAATATTTACGAGTATCGCGGAATACCAATGGGATTTTATTTATTAATTTGAAAATGGATTACAAATAAATATTCTTAAAAAAACTTAACAAGGAATAGCTAAATAAAAGCTACGAAAGCCCTAAGGAAGCATAGTCCACAACTTCAACGAGTAGGCGGAGAGTCGGAGGAAACTAAATCCTCGTAGATCCTTCTTTTTTTGTAGGAGAGCGCCTCTTCACTTTGTGACTGGAGCTGCTTTTGGAGTTCTTCGTTCTCACTAATGACAACCTGATATTTGTTCTTCCATGCTTCTGCCTCATCTTGTGCTTTTTTCAAAGCGATCTACAATTTTTCAGCCTCGGACATGAAAACTAGAACAGGTTCCCTTCAAGGAGGCAAAGGATCTTGGCGAGGATATGGCATCTTCAGCTTGACGGCTCTTTCTCGGACCCAACAAAGGTATGGTTCCAGGGACACACAATTAGGTTTTCCCAGAATTTCTCGACCTTTCCTATGCAAGTGATGCCAAGTGGATATAATCAGATCTTGAAGTTCTTTATTGTCGTTGAAAAAGATTTTCTCTACGTAGACACTCTTAGGCGGTTCCTTCAAGGGATACCCTAACTGTTGGCGAGCTAGAACTGGATTGTAGCTAATTCCTCCATTAAAACCGAGTAAAGGCATGTTAGCGAAGTCTCCACAACCATCAATGATTAATATTCCATCATACATACGGTTATACCAACCAATATATAAGTGAGTTAAGGCTATAAACCTTTGTGACCAACGTCCTTTAGTGCGATCCCAAAAAGGACCAGACTTAGGCAAGTGCGAAATAAACCACTTGTATAATAAAGGCACACAACATGTAATCATCCCTCCACCACGGAAGTTTCGAAGATGTATAGAATGATAGGTGTTACCCAATGAAGTCGGCACTGGATTTTTCATCATGAAGATTTTAATGGCATTAAGGTCAATGAATCCTTCAAAACTAGGGAACAACAGCACTCCATAGATAAGCAAAGCGAGGATCGCTTCAAAGGTAGGCATGCTCAAATGGTCGGTATAATATTGGGCTTTCTCCATTAGGAACTTCGTAGGTAACCCAAAGACTTCACCCTCATGAGTCATATTGTCCTTAATCTCAGATACCTTCAAACATGTGGCTTTAGAAATATCCTGCTCTTTAGGGTCTTTCTCCAAGAAAGGGAAAGGAGTCTTATGCAAAATAAACAACCCTACCAACTGAGAATATTCTTCCAAAGTAGGTAATAGCTGATAATCGGGGAATGTGAAGAAGTGGTAGTGTAGATTGTAGAACTGTATCAAAACCGAAAGAAGTCCTTCGTTCACTTGAAGTTCCAACAGAGATAACAACCTTCCATACTGGTTTCAGAATCCTTCTTGATCTTGGACTAAAGATCCTAGCCTCCTTAGGTCATCTAGCTTAAGACTTTTAAAAGAATATTTCATAGTGTTTCTTCTACTGTAATCCATGGTATCCTGCAATATCCATAAATAAGGTTTGAATTTCATGAAATGTGATGCAATGTGATGCTTTATGGATGCAATGCACATGTACAAAGTCCTAGGTTAAAGGTATGTGCAAGGAGTTAGGTTCTACCCATCCCCATAATGTATGTACTAAGGTTAGTTGTACCTACAGAACAAGGGTTCTAAAGCGGTGCCCAAACTCATCAGTCCATCCTTCGGATATTATCAATTTCCTGATTGACTCGGTGGTTAATAATATTCTCAAGAGAACCTCTTTTGAGTGTAGTATCGCGTAGCAACTATTTTGGGACTACTCCCTCATAGTTCCCGCACTACGTCCTAGCTAAGGCCAAGGTGGTGTTAAGGTACTATAGTCCCCAGTATCACAGACTCCAATCGACAATAGTAAAATATCACGACTACTCGTTCAACCGAACCATTTCCGAAAGGGTCTCAACTGAGTGGTGATTCTCAAGTCAGCTTGGTCGGGACTTGCTCCCTATAAGCCTCGTTGAATATATCACCATCCTATAATAATGTCACTCAAGTCCGGGTGTAGGACTTATCTCACAACACAATAGATACCCCAAGCAAGGTACAATGATATATTATATACAAGCAATCAAATAATAAAGTAAATGTAATACAATAAGCAAAGTAGGGGTAACCCTTAAAAATTATGGCTCTCCCCAGTGAAGTCGCCATTTTCTGTTGAGGTTAGCTAAAATGTGATGCAAAACAAAATGGGATGCAAAAAAAACCCTACTAATCTTAGGGAAAATTTTGGGGTATTACACGCACCATATTCTTCAGAAAACCAGAAACAAAACACAACCCCTTTCACTTCATCCGCAAACCACACCTCTTCAAACATCCCTCCTTCAACCTTCACGAAAACCTCCTTCCACCATTTTCAGGACTTTAATCTTCATCACCATTTCCGACCGTCTTCATCATCCAACCAAGCCCCTCAATCAAAAACCCATTCGAACCTCCATTAAAACCACCTTCGGAAATGCGAAACCCAAACCCTTCATGTAACAGCCCAAATTTCATTAAATAATTAATTGTAGTAATTAATTGATTTAGTGGGATTTTATTTAATGTTGGAATTAATTTTTATTAATTGGAATTAATAGAGAATTGAAAGGAAATTGGAAGGAAAGAAAATAAAAGGGATATATAAGAGAGAAAGAAAAGAAAAGAAAGTTAGAAACATTTGGAAAGAAAGAGGAAAGAAGAAGAAAGGAGGGAAAGAGAAGAGAAGAAGAGGAAAAGTGGAAATCACCAAGAACCAACATCAAAGCTCCGATTAATCGAGGTAAGGGTGAGAAATGTTTCTATTTGATCATTGTATGATGTTATGTATGTTGGGTTAGGGTTTTGGTAGAGTTTCCATCACTTTCCATTTAGGGAAAAATGTTGGATAATCGGCAGATTGAGGATTTGATCGGTTGAAACTGAGTAATAATGCCGTAGAATAGTCGGGTAACATGTATTGATGTTGTTTATACTGATTTGGATGTGTAAGAGAGGGTTGATGATGGATTGGTGAAGGAGGAACAGAGTGTGATTCTGTTCTGCGCAGGTTCGCTGGCTCTCGCCAGGCGAGCAAAGGCGAAGCTTCGCCAGGCGAAGCCTAGCGAATGCTAGCGAATAATTATAAGTTAAATCCCAGTGGACTTCGCTGGCGAGTTCGCCAGGCGAGGTTGGATAGCGAAGGTTCGCCCAGCGAAGGTGCTGGCGAATGGTGGCAAATGAAGTCAGTAGCTACTGACTTGGGTTCGCTGGGAAGTCTCGCCAGGCGAAGCCTAGCGAGTGTTCGCTGAGGGAGTTCGCCAGGCGAAGGTTCGCCAGGCGAATGTGGGCGAGTTTGACAGCATTTTTCTTTTGCTGTGTTGATCATGTGGAGATGGTTTGGTTGTTCCACATAGGTGGATACCTTATGATATGAATATAGATATGATCTATTGTGATAACATGTGCTGTGGGTAGCCTTCGGGCGTGAATCCTAGAGTTGTGATATGAAGGATTAATTGTAATCGGTTAAAATACATGTGAACATAATAAGTGATTATGTGTGTATTATTTAATGAATTTGCGAATGCTTGATGTGTATACAATTATGTAATGAGTATGCATGAGAACATTCTGAATATGTGTGCATAACTTATAATTGTATGATTGGTATTGTAATGAGAATACCTTGATTGTTGTGATAATTAGAGATACATGGGAATACAATGAGAAATGTATGTGTATCGTCTAATGAATTGTGAGTGCATATATGTATGCGATTGTGGTGTGAATGCATGGGAACATATGTGATATGTGTGCATTGTTGTTGAATATGATGATGTGTGAAATGAATACATTGATAAATGTTTGATATATGTTGTATGTGCAATCATGATGAAATTCTCGAAGGGGTGAATTATTCGAATGCATGAGATTAAGATGTCGGTCTTAAGTGCATTTGTTGTGGTTGATTGTACATGCATCATTTAGTCAAGAGGCAATGTCTGTTAGTTTCGTGGAAACTAGTGGCTTGTCCCAAACCTAGAAGTGTGGGTTTGAAGGCTTAGAGGACGGGCCTTTGTGGTTATCGGTCTAGAAGTGTGGACCCGGTTTAATGTAAAAACCGAAAAAAGATAACGGGTTATCGGTCTAGAAGTGTGGACTCGGTTTAATGTAAAAACCGAAAAAAGATAACGAGAGTCGGTACCGCATTGCATGAGTTGCATTGAGTTGTTGAGTCACATTGATATATGACATATGCATGAAGTGATGCTTATGTGTGAATGATGAGATTGTGGAAATTGTAAGTGTATACATAATGTGGGAATGCTTTGTGAATATCCATGTTTGTCTATATATATGTGTGGTAAATATATATGACTAAGAGAATGAAGTGTGGGGAGAAATGTGAATATGCGTTACATGATTACCTATATATATATAATCTCATGCTTTGATTATTATGGTTATATTTCTCACCCTTCTGCTGTTTTATAATGCTCTATGAGGCATTGCAGATTAGGATGCTGGAGTCCTTTTGTGAAGATTAGTCTTCATTCTTTTGAGTCTGCTGCTCTGATATGTAACACCGGGTAGTTAGACTAGTATAGTCATTCTTTTGTGATACATTGCGATGTGTCAGCTTATGTGGTTTTGTAAATCTAACTGATATGATGTATTAATCTGGATGACTTATGTGCATTTGAATTAAATTTTTGGAACTGATTAAATGATGCTATCTTCCGCTTAAATTAAATGTTGAAATGTGATTTCTAAAACTACGAAAACGTTACATATTTTATGGAGCAAAAATGTTAAAGTGTTTTATTCGTGAAATTGTGGCATTCTTCTTTTATACCTTATTATAAAACCTTTTTACTCTGATATTGTGTATGTGCTTAATTGTTTTATATGCATTTATTTGGGGTATAGAAGGGGGTGTTACAATAGTGGTATCAGAGCAGGTCGGTCCGTCCGGCCAAGTTGTTAGAGTGTTTTTCCCTGTGTGTTATTGATATGCGTGTGTTGCATTATCAATATTGGTTGTTCTTACGTGGTTCTATGGTTGGAATTAGTAAGATGGTTGCAGGAAGGAACGACGAAGCGATTACGGAGGCATTGACGAGATTGGCGGGGGCAATTGGGCAGAATCCTCCGGCCAATGTGAATGTGAGGAATCATGCTGATGATGGATTCCGTGCTTTGGGGAAATTCCAAAAGAATAACCCTCCGGTCTTCAAGGGAACTCATGAACCGGACAAGGCACAAATTTGGTTGAAAGCTGTGGAAAAGATTTTTCGAGTTATGAATTGCTCGGATGCACAGAAGGTGTAGTTTGGGACTCATATGCTCGAAGAAGAAGCTGAAGATTGGTGGGGTAATACTCGCCAAAGATTTGAGGAAGATGATATTGTGATTACTTGGGATTTGTTTATAGAAACCTTTCTGGAGAAGTATTTTCCAGAGGATGTGCGGGGGAAGAAAGAGATCGAATTTCTTGAGTTGAAACAAGGTAATTCGACGGTTGCTGAGTATGCGGCGAAATTTGAGGAGTTGATCAAATTTTGTCCTCACTATAATACTGGTAATGCTGAGAGGTCTAAGTGCCTCAAGTTTGTGAACGGTTTGAGACCCGAGATTAGACAAGCTATTGGATATCAGGAAATCAGGCGGTTTTCTGAGTTGGTTAACAAGAGCAGAATTTATGACGAAGACAGTAGGGCTAGGTCTAGCCACTACAAGAGCCTAAGTGATAAGAAAGGAAAAGGACAATTCAGAGGAAAACCTTACGTAACTCCTGCCGATAAGGGGAAACAAAAGGTGGGTTTTGGCAAGAAGCCAAGTGGGGGAGTTTCTACCCAGGTCATGTGTTACACTTGTGGTGAAGCGGGGCATCATGCTCCGGAGTGCAAAAGTGTTGAACCGAAGTGTTTTAAGTGTGGCAAGCCAGGCCACAAGGCTCTAGAGTGTAGAAGCGGTGCGGGTGTAACTTGCTACAATTGTGGTGAGCAGGGGCACATCAGTACCAAATGTGATAAGCCGAAGAAGAATCAAGGGAGCGGGAAAGTGTTCGCTCTATCTGGATCTGAGACTGCTAGCGACGATCGATTGATCTGAGGTACGTGTTTTATTAATGGTACACCTTTGATCGCTATAATTGATACCGGAGCTACACATTCTTTTATTTCTTTGGATTGTGTTAGGAGGTTGAATCTTGAGTTGTCTGTGATTGGTGGCGGTATGGTTATTGATACTCCTGCTATGGGTTCAGTAACTACACCGTATGTTTGCTTGAATTGCCCGTTGAGTATTTTCGGTAGAGATTTTGGGATTGATTTAGTGTGTCTTCATTTAGATCAACTGGATGTCATTCTTGGAATTAATTGGTTAAAATTCAATCGTGTGTATATTAACTGTTTTGACAAAACGGTTATTTTTCCCGACTCGGATGTTGAAAGGGAATTGTTTATGACGAGGAAACAAGTGAAGGAATCGGTACAAGATGGGGCTAAGGTATTTATGCTTATGGCAACTTTGAGGACTAGTGAAAGTGAAGAGATTGAGGCTTTGCCCATTGTTAGAGATTTTTCAGAAGTATTCCCTGAAGAGATAAAGGATTTACCGCCGGAGCGAGAAGTGGATTTTTCGATAGATTTGATTCCTGGAACTAGTCCGATATCGATGGCTCCATATCGTATGTCGGCCTCGGAGTTAAAAGAGTTGAAGAGTCAACTTGAGGATTTGCTTGAAAAGAGGTTTATTCATCCGAGTGTGTCACCGTGGGGTGCACCGGTGTTGTTGGTTAAGAAGAAAGAGGGTTCTATGAGGCTCTGTGTGGACTACAGACAGTTGAACAAGGTGACTATTAAGAATAAGTATCCACTTCCAAGGATTGATGATCTGATGGATCAGTTGGTGGGTGCAAGCATGTTCAGCAAGATTGATTTGAGATCTGGGTATCATCAGATCCGTGTGAAAGCTGAGGATATTCAGAAGACGACCTTTCGGACGAGGTATGGACACTATGAGTATTCCGTGATGCCATTTGGTGTGACTAATGCACCAGGTGTATTTATGGAGTACATGAATAGGATTTTCCATCCTTATTTGGATAAGTTTGTGGTGGTGTTTATCGACGACATCTTGGTTTATTCGAAGAGCGAAGGGGAGCATGTCGAGCATCTGAAGATTGTGTTATCTGTGCTGAGAGAGAAGCAGTTGTTTGCAAAGCTTTCTAAGTTTGAATTTTGGTTGAAGGAAGTTAGTTTCCTTGGTCATGTGATTTCTAGTAGTGGTATTGCGGTCGATCCGTCGAAGGTTGAAGCGGTGTCGCAATGGGAGACTCCGAAGTCAGTTTTTGAGATCAGAAGTTTTCTCGGTTCAGCCAGGTTATTATCGGAAGTTTATTGAAGGATTTGCTAAGTTATCGTTGCCGTTGACACAGTTGACTAGGAAAGGTCAAGCCTTTGTTTGGGACGCCAAGTGTGAAGCGAGTTTTCAAGAACTTAAGCGAAGGTTGACGACAGCTCCTGTTTTGATTCTGCCAAATCCAGAAGAACCATTCGTTGTGTATTGTGATGCTTCTTTGATGGGTTTAGGAGGTGTGTTGATGCAGAATAACCAAGTTGTAGCTTATGCTTCGAGGCAACTCAAAGTGCATGAGAAGAATTATCCGACGCATGACTTAGAGTTGGCCGCCGTTGTGTTCGTGTTGAAACTTTGGAGGCATTATTTATTTGGCGCAAGATTTGAGGTGTTTAGTGACCACAAGAGTTTGAGATATCTTTTTGATCAAAAGGAATTGAATGCAAGACAAAGAAGATGGCTTGAACTTTTGAAGGATTATGATTTTGGCTTGAACTACCATCCGGGTAAAGCGAATGTAGTAGCGGATGCCTTGAGTCGAAAATCATTGCATATGTCGGCATTGATGGTGAAAGAGTTAGAATTGATTGAGCAATTTCGAGATTTGAGTTTGGTATGTGAGAGGACTTCTTTTGGATTTAAGTTGGGTATGTTAAAGCTTACAAGTGGTATTTTGGACGAAATTCGAGAAGGACAGAAATCAGATTTGAGCTTAGTTGATCGGTTGACTTTAATCAACCAAGGACAAGGTGGTGATTTTCAGATTGATGAGAATGGTATTATGAGATGTCGAGATCGAGTTTGTGTTCCAAATGTGGTTGAGCTGAAAAGGAGTATCCTTAAGGAAGGACATCGTAGCGGATTGAGTATTCATCCGGGTGCTACTAAGATGTATCAGGATTTGAGGAAAGTATTTTGGTGGCCTAGTATGAAGAAGGATATTGCGGAATTTGTATATTCTTGTTTGACTTGCCAGAAGTCAAAGATTGAGCATCAGAAGCCATCGGGTTTGATGAAGCCGTTGTTTATTCCTGAGTGGAAATGGGATAGTATCTCCATGGATTTTGTATCGGGTTTGCCGAGGACGCCGAGTAATTTTGAGGCTATTTGGGTTATCGTGGACAGGTTGCCTAAATCTGCTCACTTTATCCCTATGCGTATGGATTGCCCTTTGGAGAAGTTGGCTAAGCTGTATATTGAGAGGATTGTGTGTCTGCATGGTATTCTGTTAAGTATTGTTTCGGATAGAGATCCGCGGTTTACTTCGAGACTTTGGGAGAGCCTGCAGAGTGCCTTGGGTACTAAGTTGCGTTTGAGTTCAGCTTATCATCCTCAGACTGATGGTCAGACAGAGAGGACGATTCAGTCGCTTGAAGATCTTTTGAGAGCTTGTGTATTGGAAAAAGGAGGGGCTTGGGATAGCTACTTGCCTTTGATTGAGTTTACCTACAACAACAGTTTCCATTCGAGTATTGGTATGACACCATTTGAGGCGTTGTATGGTAGGCGGTGTAGGACACCATTGTGTTGGTTCGAGTCCGGAGAGAGTTCGGTTGTTGGACCCGAGTTAGTTCAACAGACCACTGATAAGATCAAGATGATTCAAGAGAAGATGAGAATTACTCAGAGTCGTCAGAAGAGTTATTATGACAAGAGGAGGAAGGCACTTGAATTTCAAGAGGGAGATCATGTGTTTCTTCGAGTCACTCCGATGACAGGTGTTGGTAGGGCACTGAAGTCGTGCAAGTTGTCGCCGCGTTTCATTGGTCCTTATCAGATTTTGCAAAGGATAGGAGAAGTGGCCTATCGTGTGGCTTTACCACCGTCGCTTGCTAATCTTCATGACGTATTCCATGTATCTCAGTTGAGGAAATACATTGCGGATCCGTCTCATGTAGTCCAAGTAGATGATGTGCAAGTGAGAGATAACTTGACTGTTGAGACATCACCTATGTGGATAGCGGATCGGAAATTGAAGCAGCTTCAAGGTAAAAAGATTGCTTTAGTGAAGGTCGCTTGGGGAGGACCGGCTGGCGGAAATGTTACTTGGGAGCTTGAGAGTCGGATGAAAGAGTCTTATCCAGAGCTGTTTGAATCAGGTAACATTTTCGAGGACGAAAATTCCTAAAGTGGGGGAGAGTTGTAACAGCCCAAATTTCATTAAATAATTAATTGTAGTAATTAATTGATTTAGTGGGATTTTATTTAATGTTGGAATTAATTTTTATTAATTGGAATTAATAGAGAATTGAAAGGAAATTGGAAGGAAAGAAAATAAAAGGGATATATAAGAGAGAAAGAAAAGAAAAGAAAGTTAGAAACATTTGGAAAGAAAGAGGAAAGAAGAAGAAAGGAGGGAAAGAGAAGAGAAGAAGAGGAAAAGTGGAAATCACCAAGAACCAACATCAAAGCTCCGATTAATCGAGGTAAGGGTGAGAAATGTTTCTATTTGATCATTGTATGATGTTATGTATGTTGGGTTAGGGTTTTGGTAGAGTTTCCATCACTTTCCATTTAGGGCAAAATGTTGGATAATCGGTAGATTGAGGATTTGATCGGTTGAAACTGAGTAATAATGCCGTAGAATAGTCGGGTAACATGTATTGATGTTGTTTATACTGATTTGGATGTGTAAGAGAGGGTTGATGATGGATTGGTGAAGGAGGAACAAAGTGTGATTCTGTTCTGCGCAGGTTCGCTGGCTCTCGCCAGGCGAGCAAAGGCGAAGCTTCGCCAGGTGAAGCCTAGTGAATGCTAGCGAATAATTATAAGTTAAATCCCAGTGGACTTCGCTGGCGAGTTCGCCAGGCGAGGTTGGATAGCGAAGGTTCGCCCAGCGAAGGTGCTGGCGAATGGTGGCGAATGAAGTCAGTAGCTACTGACTTGGGTTCGCTGGGAAGTCTCGCCAGGCGAAGCCTAGAGAGTGTTCGCTGAGGGAGTTCGCCAGGCGAAGGCCAGGCGAAGGTTCGCTGTGAGGGTTCGCCAGGCGAATGTGGGCGAGTTTGATAGCATTTTTCTTTTGCTGTGTTGATCATGTGGAGATGGTTTGGTTGTTCCACATAGGTGGATACCTTATGATATGAATATAGATATGATCTATTGTGATAACATGTGCTGTGGGTAGCCTTCGGGCGTGAATCCTAGAGTTGTGATATGAAGGATTAATTGTAATCGGTTAAAATACATGTGAACATCATAAGTGATTATGTGTGTATTATTTAATGAATTTGCGAATGCTTGATGTGTATACAATTATGTAATGAGTATGCATGAGAATATTTTGAATATGTGTGCATAACTTATAATTGTATGATTGGTATTGTAATGAGAATACCTTGATTGTTGTGATAATTAGAGATACATGGGAATACAATGAGAAATGTATGTGTATCGTCTAATGAATTGTGAGTGCATATATGTATGCGATTGTGGTGTGAATGCATGGGAACATATGTGATATGTGTGCATTGTTGTTGAATATGATGATGTGTGAAATGAATACATTGATAAATGTTTGATATATGTTGTATGTGCAATCATGATGAAATTCTCGAAGGGGTGAATTATTCGAATGCATGAGATTAAGATGTCGGTCTTAAGTGCATTTGTTGTGGTTGATTGTACATGCATCATTTAGTCAAGAGGCAATGTCTGTTAGTTTCGTGGAAACTAGTGGCTTGTCCCAAACCTAGAAGTGTGGGTTTGAAGGCTTAGAGGACGGGCCTTTGTGGTTATCGGTCTAGAAGTGTGGACCCGGTTTAATGTAAAAACCGAAAAAAGATAACGGGTTATCGGTCTAGAAGTGTGGACCCGGTTTAATGTAAAAACCGAAAAAAGATAACGAGAGTCGGTACCGCATTGCATGAGTTGCATTGAGTTGTTGAGTCACATTGATATATGACATATGCATGAAGTGATGCTTATGTGTGAATGATGAGATTGTGGAAATTGTAAGTGTATACATAATGTGGGAATGCTTTGTGAATATCCATGTTTGTCTATATATATGTGTGGTAAATATATATGACTAAGAGAATGAAGTGTGGGGAGAAATGTGAATATGCGTTACATGATTACCTATATATATATAATCTCATGCTTTGATTATTATGGTTATATTTCTCACCCTTCTGCTGTTTTATAATGCTCTATGAGGCATTGCAGATTAGGATGCTGGAGTCCTTTTGTGAAGATTAGTCTTCATTCTTTTGAGTCTGCTGCTCTGATATGTAACACCGGGTAGTTAGACTAGTATAGTCATTCTTTTGTGATACATTGCGATGTGTCAGCTTATGTGGTTTTGTAAATCTAACTGATATGATGTATTAATCTGGATGACTTATGTGCATTTGAATTAATATTTTGGAACTGATTAAATGATGTTATCTTCCGCTTAAATTAAATGTTGAAATGTGATTTCTAAAACTACGAAAACGTTACATATTTTATGGAGCAAAAATGTTAAAGTGTTTTATTGGTGAAATTGTGGCATTCTTCTTTTATACCTTATTATAAAACCTTTTTACTATGATATTGTGTATGTGCTTAATTGTTTTATATGCATTTATTTGGGGTATAGAAGGGGGTGTTACACTTCACCTCCGGCAAGCACCCTCCGTTCGCCACCATAACCCAATCCTCCACTTTCGTTCACCCTTAAACCAAATAAATCAAACGCGAATCCATCTTCTTCGCCGCCATCTTTCAAAACTTCCAAACCCGTTTTTCCTTTAACAAACCCAACGAACCTTCTTTACGACATCGCCATTTTCGAAACAACCATCTCCAAAACCTCACTGCGATTCTATATCAACAACAACCTGGAAATCCCATTGTAACTCAAATCAAACTAGACCCAGAAAACCCAAAATTAGAATCTCAAACAACAACAAACCAGATCGAAACCAGAAAGGATTTCATGAAGTCGAAAACTTGAAAGTAGGGCGTCGTGAAGAAGGTTGGACGGAGTGGCTTTGTTTTTTTTTCATTCTTCGACATCGCTTCACCATTGAAGTGCTTTTGTGTTTTGTTTTCATTTGGCCGTTTTCTGTTTGTTTAATCTGGACTTAGGGTTTTTTAAAAATAACATAATAAGGGGCCGGATTTTTCTTTATTTGGATGATGTAGGCTGTCATACCCCAAATTTTGACCCCTTAGATTCTCATTATCATTTTAGGAGCATACTCATGAATTATCTAACCTTAACCCAATACAAGTTTGTCTTTGTCAAGTTACAGATGAATCAGGGTTTTGTACAGTCAAAACGAAGCTTCAGGGTTTGTGATCAATCAAAGTTTTAGGCTAATTCAATCATGAAACAAGATCAAGGATGTTATATGATATCAATTGAGTACCCAATTTGAGTTTGTTACTCCAGAATCAAGAATAATGTATTTCAGGGCACCCGATTAGGGTTTTGGACCAATAAAAGTCAACTGTAGTTTGACTTTGGTGTTGGAAGGTGTTTTAATGGTGGGATTATGATCCATGAAGTTAATATAGCTTAATAAAGTTCATTCAAGAAGTTTCAAAGTCTCAAGAGGTCCAGAGTGTCAACAGACGACTCGGTAGTCACCGATCGATCGTACGGTTGACCAAAAAGTCAACTTTTCAAATTTAAGGAATTGGACTTCAAAGTGTGAATCAAAAAGGTTCCTTATATCATATTTCACTTTACTACCAATTTTCATGACCATTGGATCAAGGATGAAGGAGTAATCGAAAAATCGGGAAATTAGGGTTTTGAAAGGCGCTAAACCATAACTCCTTAACCACACATCCAATTGAGTTGGTTCAAAGCTCATTTGAAAGCTCTTGACAAATCCTACAAAAGACCCTAAGTGGTCCATGATCAGAAAATGCATAGATTTGGAGTTATGATCAAATCCATTTTGAGAAGGGAAAAAGACTTAGAGAAATTTCACTTTTAAGTTCATTTTTTAGCAACTTTGAGAGACTTTCTGGCCAAGTTTCTTTGGGAAATTGAAACTTATGAAAACATGAATGTTTTAGAGCTATTTGAGGGCTTTCTAAAAAGTACTAGCACATCTCAAAAGGATTTGTGAGCTGAAAGTTATGGTTATGGCAAGTTGGTGATTTCACACTTTAGTCCCACATTATCCAAAGTTCAAAAATCATTCCTTTGATCAAACTGGCCAATCTCAGCCCTTGGATGATATTATTTATGATATGTAGAGATTATGAGGCATAGAAATGAGAAGATTATGCAGAAGAGGTGAATTCTCCAAGCTTGCAAGTTGCCTTGCAACTTGCATTTAAAAATGATTAAACCAAGCAAGAGGTGTAAAGTGAAATTTGCCACAACCATCAAGCTATGCTCTCTAGCCTGCATTTAGCCCTTTAAAAATCATCATTTTGCTTGACTATTGGGCTTACCTATCTGCCAAGAAAAACCCTTTGTGGAGGTTTGATCCAAAAGTGTAAAATCTTTCTTTCATGTGAAGAAATCTCCAAATCTGCCCCCTCTCTTCATTTGCATATAAAAGGGAGCCGTCATCACTTCATTTTCCACATAATATCCTCTCTAGAAAACCAGAGAAAACTCAAACCTTTGCTCTTTGCACATCTGCTCCAAAATCACAAAATCACAAACTTGTCAAAAACCACCAAAAATTTGTCTTGGTACATTTGCTGCCAAAATCATTTCTCTACATTCAAACACCCCAACAATCATCCACACAATCTCTAAATATGATATAGAAGGTGTCCAAGACCTTAGACCACTCAAAAACCTCACCATTCAAAAAGTCAACTTCCATACCAAGTTACTTTGACCAAAAGCCACAAAATCAGCCAAAACTTGTTCTAGACACTTCCTTGGTGTTTTAATCACTCAAACACCTCACATATATCATTTCTCAACTGTCTAAAGCATTTAGGATCATTGGTGGAGTCTATTTCTCCAACTGTCTTGAAGGTTGCTTTCTTGCTTCACAAAGAAGAAATCTTCCAAAGCTTAGTGGTGCTTGAAATATCTCTGGTTTTCTTGCTTCTTTTGCTTGCTTGAAATTGTCTACAAGAGGTAGGTACCATTAATCTCACTTGATTCATTGCAATGTCATGAAAACATATCATTGGTATTTGTCATTTAAGCTTGTCTTGCCACTGTTTTTGGAATCACATGCCAAGATTTGTGTTGAGGGAGGTATGGCTGCTTTTGGTGGTCTAACACATTGTTCATCATGAAAAAACATCATCCCTAAAAAAACACCCTTCTACTGTCAATTTTGAATCACTTGTTTGCATCAAAATGCCAAATTGTTGTGTTGCTTGATCTGTGCTGGTTTTGTAGGTCCCAATACCTTATATGATGTGCTTACAATGTGTGTGAATGCCTAACTTGAGTTATTTGCATCTGGTTTAAGACATGACATTCACAATGCATTTTTTTAACAAAAGTGAGCATCACCATACCAGTTTGGTTTTCCTTGATTGTGGATCAAATTTTGAAATGCACACACTTCATATGGGTGATATGTAACATGTTTGAAACATTGGTTTAATCAAAGGGTGCCTGAAACTTGAGATGAACTTTTTCATATGTGTATCCATGACCATTTTCTGCAGCCCATGTGTCATTTTGCATAACTGACTGTTTGGAACCATCTCACCTGCTTAAACACACTTTATAGCCTGTATGATATGTGTATGTGTGAATTATTTGCCAATACCTTGCTTGGAAACTGAACTGCATACTCTTCATGCATATTACATGTCAGTATTGTGCTTCACACACCAGTTTGGCACCAAAGCTTGTTTTAGGGTTAAATCTTAGTTTAGAATCAATTCTTGGCATATATGTAATGTGTATATGTGAGCCATTGGACCTACTTGTGCATTGTCACTAATTTGAATCTTCTCATGCCTCTCAAACACTATTTTTTGCAACTTGAACACTACCTCTCACCACAGACCATTTTGGACTGCCTTCATTGCTTAAACTTCACTCAATGACATGCATACAAGGTGTATATATGGTTTGTTTTCTAATTCCATGCTTGAAGCTAAAACTGAACTGATCACCCTCTTTGCCTCACAACATGCCAGCTTGTAACTTGACTGTCAGTTTTCACCATGCTTTGTGTTAAAGTTATTGTTGTACTGTGACTCATTCCATAACATATATGAAAGGTGTTAGTATGTTCTATTTGACTTGAATTTTCTTGTAATTAAAACTGAGCATCATTATGCATCTTGCTTGACAGATTTTTACATCTTGCATATCATGTCTCAATGCAGCCTGTTCCAATTGGTTTCTTTGGTTTGATCTCACTCAATATCATGTATATAAGGTGTATGTATGTTTAAAATGGTTTGAATATACATGGAATTTAAAATCAATACCCTCTTGCACTTTCACAAACACAGTGTTGCACTTGAACACCATTTTTTCACACCAACCTATTTTAAACCAATCTTAACATTCAAATTCATTTGTTCAAAGATGTGTAATGTGTATATATGAATTGCTTAGTGAAAATGAGCTTTAAAATTGAACTGATGTCCATCATGCATCTATATGTTAATTTTGCAACTCACATGTCAATTAGTATTACAGCCTGTTTTGGATCTATCTTTATGCTCACAGTCATTCATCAGTGTAGTTGTAATGTGTGTATATGGTTTGTTGGATTTGGAACTTGCTGAAATATGATCTTCATCTCAAAATGCATTTTCAACATTACACTTGCAATTACCATGCCATTTCTCATTTTAACTGTGTTTTACTTAAACAAACTGTGGGAATTCATCAAACATATCATTTGTAACCTGTTCAGGCCCTCACTTGATGTTAATAACAGTTGGTTCATGTTTTGAAATTCAAAATGCATATCAAGGTGTTCATTTGCATGTTTCTTCGATTTTTAAAATGTGAGCATTTTTTGGAAAAATGGATTGCACCATCATGATCCTCATGAAAAATCAGTTAAGATTGACTAAAATTTCATTAAAAAAGGTTGAGTTTTGAGTAAGTTACGAATCGAACCGTATTTCAACTTTGCTTTGTTTTTGCCTCCAAGCCTGCCCAGGAAATTCATTGAAACATACCTCATATATTATTTGGGGTGGCATAAACATTGGATGTATAGCCACCCCAGTAGTAAGCAACTTGTCACTTAAGCGCCTTTGACCATGCAAGCGTGGGTTCGACCCCTGAGGAGGGCAACCTTTTTGTTTATTTTTGTTATTTTTGCTATATTTTACCCAAACTTCAAAAATTCATATCTCTCTCAATTTTAATCATTTTTCACCCATTCTTTTTGAATTTTGTTCATCTTGATGCCTACTTTCATGTCATATTTTTTATTTCCATGTTTGTCTAATTTTTCATCTCCTTTGACTATGTGCAAGTTATGTATGTTCTGTGATCGTTTTCGCGTATGCAGATGAATTTTTCTTTTGATATACTTGTGATTTCTTGTGATATTTGTTTGCATTCATGTTATTAAATGTTAGCTAACATGTTAGGATTTCATCTTTGGTTGTTACCATGCTCATTTTTACTTCATCTGCTAAATACACTGAAGCTTGATCTGTTGTCACACTTCCTGCTTAATCAACTGCTTTGATTGTCACCAATGCATTTTAATTTTTATCATTTCACATGCTCACCTAATGGTTGTCACCATGAATGCATATTCATTATGTTGTTATCTTGTTCAAAATTTTCTTTCCCCAAGTGATGAAGCTTGTTAGCTCTCATCCAAGTTGCCTCTCTTGTCCCTCTCCAAAAGGAAAAGATCTTTCCAATAACCCTTATGTTATGGATAACTCATTCACCCATTCCCTTGACTTTATTAAGTCATTTTAACCTTAGTTTAGAAACCATTAGAATTTGCTTTAAGTCTAAAAAACCCACCTGTACTAGGAGAGTTCTTCAACTAGAACCCTAGGATAGAGTTTGTCAACTCTATGTAAGGATCATCATCATGATTTCTTACTTCCCCTTTTGAGTGTTACAATTTAGATTAGGGAGTTTTGTCAAACTCCACACAAAAATTGTCATGTTTGTTCCCCTTTGAACCTTGATCATAATCAAGTGTTCTTCATCCTTTGTGAGGTGAACTACGATTGCTCTGATTCTATCCTAGTTAGGATACGTAGGCAGAAGATGCGATGTCCTTGCAAGCAAACTTAGAAAACCATCTAGGTCTTTACTCCATACCCCAATCCATAGTACATATTCACAAACTTAGCAAGCAATCAAACAAAAGGTTCCTGTAGAGTACTACAGATGCTTAGGATGCTAACACCTTCCCTAGGTATAACCAACCCCCGATCCCCAAATCTCTTAAAGCGTTCTCATTACATCGCGAAAAAGGTTTTTCTTTTTTTAGACCTTTCCTTTGGATAAAATAAAGTTCGGTTGTAAAAGAATTAAGATTCAAGTTAATTTAATAGCTTGATATCCAATTTTCACCGCAACAGAAATGGCGACTTCACTGGGGATGAGTTTAGATTTGAGGGTTTAGCCTATCTTGTTTGATACTTGCTATATTTGTGAATACTTGTAAATATGTACATATGTGCCCTGTTGGATCTTGGGAACTTTGAGTGGTGAGACAACACTATACCCGTGTTTGAGCATACTTATGATAGGATGGTGGTATATTCAAGGAGACTTATAGGGAGTTGATTCCCGACCAAGTTAACTTGAGAAAACCTCCGCTCAGTAGAGGCCCTTCTGAGAGTTAGTATTGTTGATCGAGTATTCGTGAAAACAATGTTACTTTCTACACGGGATCCCATGATACTGAGAACCTTTAGATTACCTTTTCCCCATTTTGGCTTTATTAGGATGTAGTGCGATGGCTATAAGGAAGTAATTCCAAAATAGTTGATACGTGATACTACACTTGGACGAGACTCTCTTGAGAATATTATCGACCACCAAGTATTTAGGAAATTGATAATATCCGAAAGATGGGTCGAGGACTTTGGGAACTCTTTTTGAACCTTGTTCTACAGTTTTTGGAAAGCCTTAATACATACCTTTGGGGTGGGTAGACCTTGACTCCATACTCATGTTCTCCAAACCAAAACCTTTATCTGTTTACCCATGTGTATATGTGAATTTGTGCTTACCTGTGTTTATGCATTCATGCATTCATGAACATCATATCATAAAAAGTTTCATGGAACTCAGATATTTTATTTGTAAACATTAGGATCATCATGGATAATGGAAAAAAAGAAAACTATGAAGTACACTTACAAAAGTCCTAATTTTGATGACATAGAAAGGTTAAGCACTTTGATAACAGATCTAGAAGGATTCAAGAGCAGGTATGGGAACTTATTGTTATTGTTGAGAGTAAAGAAGAAGATGGATCTGGGACTTCTCTCCACACTTCTCCAGTTTTATGATCCGCTCTGCCATTGTTTCACTTTTCCTAATTATCAGCTGGTACCTACACTTGAGGAATATTCTTGCTTGGTTGGGTTACCCATTCTTTATGAGTCTCCTTTCCCAATCATGGAGAAGGACTCTAAGGAGAAAGAAATTGCTAAAGCTACACGCTTGGGATTGGTGGATATTCAGAAAAATATGGTTACTAAAGGAGGAGTATTTAGTTTGACTGCAGAGTTCTTGGTTGGGAAAGCACAATACTATGCCGATCATTTGATTATGGATGCATTCGAGGCTATCCTTGCCCTGCTCATTTATGGGATCTTCTTGTTTCCAAGTTTTGATAATTTTGTGGATCTCAATGCCATTAAGATTTTCTTGAAGAAAAACCCTGTGCCAACTTTACTAGCTGACGCCTATCATTTTGTTCACTTGAGGAATCTTCATAAAGGAGGAATGGTTACCTGTTGTGTTCCTTTACTATACAAGTGGTTTATTTCCCACTTACCTAAGGCTCATGCTTTTTGGAAGGAAGGTTGGTGGTCTCAGAAGGTTATAGCTCTTACTCACTCTGATATTGATTGGTACAGCCATAATTACGATGGGATAAAAATCATTGACAATTGTGGAAGTTTTGGTAATGTACCTCTTCTTGGTACAAATGGAGGAATCAGTTATAACCATGTTCTCGCTCGACGACAACTTGGATATCCATTGAAGGACAAACCCAATAGCGCTCATGTGGAGAATATTTTCTTTAAAGGAGTTTCAGAATTGAAAGAAGAGATCCTTAAAGTTTGGGGTCATGTGCATAAGAAATGAAAGGAAGCCTTAGGGAAACCTAATTGCGTCTCTCTCGAGCCTTATCTCCAATGGGTCCAAAAGAGAGCTATTCAGCTGAAGATGCCTTATCCTCAGTAGAAATCCATGGTTTTAGAAGAGGAACACCCAATGATCTTTATGTCTGAAGAGGAGAAGTTGAAGATTGCTTTGAGGAAATCACAACAAACTGAAATAGCCTGGAGGTACAAGTACCAAGTGGCCATGGAAGAGAATGATGAACTCCGTAGACAACTCCAAATGAAGGATGAAGAAATGATTGCTTGTAAGAAGAGGGAGACACAGGAAGGTTTATTTTCTTCCAGCTCTCAGTCAACTCCATGGAAGCAAGTTGTGGACAAACTCATTCTTGAGAAAACTCAGATGGAAGAAGAAATCAAGAAGCTCAAAGTAAAAGAGGACTTTTATTTAGAATACTGTCAGCCTTATATTTAGGACTTTTGTAAAATGTACTGGATATTTTGTAATTCAAAATTTGAAAATCAATGAAATGAAATGATGTTTTGATCTGAGTTCCATGAAACCTTTGCATTTGCATTTACATTAATTAATCATTCAAGGAACTAAAGATTGTTTTTGCAGATATTATAGGATGGATTCTGGAAAGAAAGCAGAGGTTGTGTTCCAAAGACCAAAATTGGAGAACTTAAAGAAACTGGGAAGTTTAGTAGAAGACCCCAAGGCATTCAGAGAGAAGTATGGGAATATGTTGTCTTTACTAGAAGTTCAAGTATATGAAGAGATGTTATCCGCACTCGTGCAGTTCTATGATTCAACCTATCACTGTTTCACCTTTCCAGATTATCAGTTGCTGCCAACCTTGGAAGAATATTCCGCCCTGATGGGAGTAGACGTCACTCCTAGACCATTTTCTAGAAAATAAGGGACTCCTAATGAAAGAGCAGTTGCAGAGGCCGCGTATTTAGAGGTGGACGAGGTACGATCTCATATGATTGCTAAAGGAGGGTTATATGGATTTCCAGCCATGTTCCTGTATGAAAAAGCTCAAAGCTATGCCTTATCAAAGAATATTGAAGCACTTGAGGCCATCCTGATTTTACTAATCTACGGACTGTTCCTGTTCCCGACTGCTAATGATTTTATGGACGCAAATGCAATCAACCTTTTCTTAATCAAGAATCATGTACCTACCCTGTTGGCTGATATGTACTTTACCATCCACCGTAGGAACCGTTATGGAGTTGGTCAGATTGAGTGTTGAGCCGTTCTCTTGCACAAGTGGTTTATTTCACACTTGCCAAAAATTCCAACGCTCTGGGATAAGCAAAATGGGCTCTCATGGGTTGAAAAACTGTTGTTGCTCAAACATTTAGATATTAAGTGGTATGACCCTATGTATGGGGGGATTGCCATGATCCAAAGCTGCGGAGATTTCCCGAATGTACCACTTATCAGCGTTAATGGTTGCATCAGCTATAATCCTATTTTAGCTCGTCGCCAGTTGGGGCACCCAATGGAGGATGAACCAGACCCAGACTTTTTGAGAAGCTTCTACACTGAAGAGGGGAAGAATCCCGCTTACAGGGCTCGAATTGTATATGCTTGGCGTTATGTCCACACGAGGGGAGTAACTGCCATAGGTTACCACGATACCACTGTTTCAGAATCTTACTTATCATGGGTAAAAGAAGCAGCGTTGAAGATGTTCTATACTCGCTTTGAGCCTGACTCACCCAAGCCTACTCTCGTAGAAGAATTGAAAGCCGCTTTGGCAAAAGCTGAAAAAGAAGGAAAGGCTTGGAGGGATAAGTATTTCAAGGCTATGCAAGAGAAGGAAGAGCTTCAAGAGTTAATCCGTCAAGGTGGAAAGAGAAGTCAGCCAGAAGACGAAGGGCCATCCAACCAAAAGATCTAAAATCCTTTCGTTTTCCGTTTTATTTCATCATGTATCTGTATGGAAGACTTGTATTTCAGTTTCAGAATCGTTGTTGTAAAACTCTCAGTTGTTAATCTATGAAGACTTTTGAATTTTCTTATTTCCCCATTGTTATAATTTTTGCAAATATTTCTTTGGATTCCTTGAATGATTAATTTTGCATTGTTGCATTTTGCATTCATAAGCATTGCACGTGCATGTTCTTGTGTTGTGTCTCATCTCGCTATCTTGTCTCCAGAAAGAATCACACTGAATCCTCAACACCGATACAACACCCGAGCCCAAGCTCCCCTAAGAATGGAAGGACAAAATTTGGATGAGGACAGGATTGACAATGAACTCGGAGAGCTACGAGGAGGCATGGGGCAGATCATGGAAGCCCTACAAGTCATTCGTGCAAAATTGGACACTCAAGCCACTGTTGTTTCTGAAATCACTGGCATAGCTGTAGAGCAGATCCCAACGGCAGTCACTGTTGCAAATGTTCCACCATATGGGTTACCGCCTGGCTTTGTACCTCCACCAGCAGTCAATCAACAAGCAGTTCCTCTAGGGGCAGAAGTTCCTCAAGTTATCCCTACTTACACTCAGCCTTCTGTTTAGATCCAAGCGCGCCCTATTTTTCATAATCCTCCACAAGTGTACGAAGGTCTTGATGGGTATGAAGAAGAGAGTGGACGACATGATAAGTTGAAAGAAAGTGTAGAGACTATCGGCAGGAAAGTCAGAGCAATGGAAGGAAATGACATATTTGGTACTGATGCCAGAGATATGTGCTTAGTGTCTAGATTGGTAATTCCGCCAAAATTCAAGGTTCCCAATTTTGATCAGTATTTTGGTGCTACTTGTCCTCGAACGCATCTGATTATGTATTACCGAAGAATGGCCGCACATGTAGAAGATGATAAATTGATGATTCATTGTTTCCAAGATAGTTTGAAGGGAGCTCCTGCTAAATGGTATTTGGGTCTGGACCAGTCTCGTATTCACAGTTTCCAGGACTTGGCCAATGCTTTCGTAAAACATTACAAGTACAACATGGATTTAGCCCCTGATAGAAGACAGTTACTGAGTATGTCACAGAAGAGTTCGGAATCTTTCAAAGAATATGCACAACGGTGGAGGGAAACCGCCTCTCAGGTGGAACCTCCTTTGAGTGAAAAGGAGTTGACAGATTGGTTCGTCGATATAGTGAGACCGGAGTTTTATGAGAAGATGATCAGTAGTGTAACTGCAAGTTTTTCTGATATAGTAACAGTAGGGGTGAGAGTGGAGTTAGGAATGAAGAATGGAAAGGTGGCTAGTAGTTCCAGCAGTTCTGGTAATAACAATGTCAAGAAGATCAGCAGTAATTTTCATAAAAAGAAAGAAGGGGAGACAAATGCAGTAACCATGGGAAGAAAGAGTCGCACCTGGAGACCGCCTTACCAGCAGTATCAGCAAAGTTATGTTCAACAACCTCAGCAAGGCTTTGTTCAGCAGCCTCAAGCAAGTTATGTTCAGCAAACCTAGCAACAACGACCAATGTATCCGTTGCAGTATGCCCAACAATCATATGTGGCAGCTGTGACTCCGGCTTTCAGTCATCATGTTCCCAATTACCAGGCAGTGCCAGCACCCGTATATTAGCCAATTCAGCAAGGGTATCAACGGGCGCCCAACGCTCCACCCTATCAACAACATCATCAGCCTAGAGCTCAGGCACCCAGACAGAACTACCAGAATTGGAGACCTACAACAAAACCTCCACTTCCTCAGATACCGATGAATTACACCGAGTTGTACCCCTCCTTAGTGTAGCAAGGATTGGAAACAACACGACCATTAAATCCAGACACTACATCTCCTCACTATAATCCAAACGCTCATTGTGCCTTTCACGAAGGCGCTGCTGGTCATGATTTAGAAGGTTGTCTTTCTTTAAAACATCTGGTCAGGGAGTTGATAGAAAAGAAGATCTTTTCTTTTGATGATGTACCCCCAAATGTTAAAAGTAATCCATTGCCAAATCATGGAGGGGTTAATGCGGTAGAAGAGGTGTCGGATGAAAGGATGGTCCGAGGTGTGTCAGAGATCAAAACCCCATTGAGGTTACTTCACGAGAAACTATTGAAAGCAGGATTGATAGAAGGTACCCACAATGATTGTAAAGAATGTTCTAGTGATTCTAGAGGGTGTGATATGGTACGAGGAGATATACAAAGATTGATTGATGATGGAGTGTTACAAGTGTGTAGTAAGGTGACGAAAGAAGAAAGGTGAAAGAGTTCCGGTGTTCAAAATGACCAACAAATGTACAAAGCCTGTTTTCAACAAAGCGGCTATCAATCAACCTCAACCGATTATTATTCAGAAACCAAGACCATTTCCTTTTGAAAGCACAAAATTCGTTCCATGGAAGTATGACATGACTGTAATAGATCGAGGATCTGGGAAAGTTAGTCAGAAAGAGACAGTAAAAGACGACCAAGTAGACGTGACAAACATTGCAGGAACAAGCAAAATGACCTGTAGTGGTCGAATCTATCAGCCAAAGATAACAGTATCCGCTCCAAAAGAAGTTACCCCCGCTATGACAAAAGAAAAAGAGGTACCAGGTATTGAAGGAGACGATGAAGAATTCTTAAGGATTATTCGGAAAAGTGATTACAAGATTATTGATCAGCTTCACCAAACCCCATCAAAGATATCGATCTTGTCTCTCTTGATGAACTCTACAGCTCACAGAGAAGCTCTGCAAAAAGTATTGAAGCAGGCACATGTGACAAAAGACATAACTCTTGGACAATTTGATTCAGTAATAGCCAAAATTACAGCCTGTAACACCCTGAGCTTTAGTGATGCAGAGTTGCCGAAAGAAGGACGTAATCACAACCGTGTGTTGCACATATCTGTTAGGTGCCAAGAAGACACAATGGCACGAGTTTTAGTCGACACTGGATCCTCATTGAATGTATTGCCCGCAAGGTCACTCGCAAGGTTAGAATATGCAGGGGCAGAAATGAAACCGACGTCGTTAATTGTAAAAGCTTTTGACGGTTCAAGAAGAACGATTGTGGGAGAGGTAGAATTGCCAATCATTATAGGACCTCATGTGTTCAATATTACGTTCCAAGTCATGGACATTAACCCAGCTTATAGTTGTTTGTTGGGACGACCGTGGATTCACGCCGCTGGGGCAGTGACTTCCACATTGTATCAGAGAATGAAATTTGTTGTGAATGATAAGTTAGTGATTATACACGGTGAAGAGGACCTAATGGTGAGTAATCTGTCATCATTCAAGTATATTGAAGCAGATGAGGGTGCGTTAGAAACTTCCTTTCAGGCACTCGAGATAGCTAATGCAGTGATGTTAGAGGAAACAGTGGCTTAAAGTGGTCCGTCTTTTGCATCCGCTCGGAGCATCAAGTCTACACTAGAAGAAGGTACTCCCGCAGGTTGAGGAGAGGTTATTGAAGTAAAGCTAAAGATGGATCACCAAGGGTTGGGTTACAAACCAACTCATGATGAAGCACCGACACATGACAAAGGACGTCCAAAGACTATACAAGAAGTATTCATCAGTGGAGGATTCCAAATTAGTGTTGTGGAAGAAGATTTTGAGGATGAAGACCTTGAACAGTTAGTGTATCATTGCAACGCTGCCTTGAGCAACTGGGAAGCTATTGAGATTCCTTTGGTTGTTCCTGAGTTAAAGTAATTTGTTTGTCTTTCTTTTCTTTTTGAATCTCCATAGCCATGCCCAAGGCTATAGGAATTGTTTTGTAAGGGCCCCGAGATTTCAAGAAAATCAATGAAAAATGAACTATTTTGTTAATTTCCTTGTGTTATTTCCTTTACTGCTTTTGCTTTCATTTTAAAAAAAGAAAATGGAAATCTTAAAAAAAAAAACCAAAACAATTTTTCTCTTTTGTGTGTTGCATTTTTCTTTGTGTGTTTTAATAAATTAAGCCATTCCAACGTGCAGTGATGCCCTAAAACCCATTGAATCCTATGACTTTGCATTCCCTCTTGACTTTGATTCACCAATATACCAAGCTGAAGATGAGGATGAAGATTTCGAAATCCCTGATGAAATCGTAAAATTGGCACACCATGAGTACACAGAGCTTCAACCCTACAAAGAACAGGTAGAAGTCATTAGTCTTGGCACCGAAGAAGACAAGAAAGAAGTCAAGATTGGGGCAGCTCAAGGGGCAAAAGTCAAGAAGCAACTAGAAAAGCTTCTGAAAGATTATGTGGATGTATTTGCTTGGTCATACCAAGATATGTCGGGTTTAGACACTGACATAGTGGTTCACAAATTACCACTTCGACCAGAATGTCCACCAGTTAAGCAAAAGCTCCGAAGGACAAGACCTGACATGGCTCTCAAGATTTGAGATGAGGTGAAGAAACAGATTGATGCGAGTTTCTTAGCAGTGTCCAAATACCCCGAATGGGTGGCCAATATTGTACCTGTACCAAAAAAGGATGGGAAAGTCAGAATGTGTGTGGATTACAGGGATCTAAACAAGGCCAGTATGAAGGATGATTTCCCTTTGCCACATATCGATACGTTGGTGGATAATATGGCTCGTTTTGCAGTTTTCTCATTTATGGATGGGTTCTCTGGTTACAATCAGATTAAGATGGATCCCGATGACATGGAAAAAACTACTTTCATTACTCCGTGGGGGACTTACTGTTACAAAGTTATGCCTTTCGGTTTGAAGAACGCAGGTGCTACCTATCAAAGAGCCATGGTGACTTTATTTCATGATATGATGCATAAGGAGATAGAGGTATATGTTGATGACATGATAGCCAAATCTCAAAGCGAGGAGGACCATTTGGAACATCTTTTGAAATTATTTAAGAGACTCAGAAAATATCAGTTGAGACTGAATCCAACCAAGTGTACCTTTGGAGTAAGATCTGGGAAGTTACTCAGTTTCAATGTCAGTCACCTAGGGATTGAGGTAGATCCAGATAAAGTCCGAGCCATTCAAGACATGCCAGCTCCACAAACGGAAAAGCAAGTCAGAGGTTTTCTTGGAAGACTGAACTACATATCCAGATTTATTTCCAATATGACTCCTACTTGCGAGCCCATCTTCAAATTATTACGCAAGGACCAGACGGTTGTTTGGAGTTCAGATTGTCAGCAAGCATTTGATAAGATTAAGGGCTATCTTCAAGAGCCTCCGATCTTAATACCTCCGGTTCCGGGAAGACCTCTCTTCATGTATTTGACCGTGCTTGAGAATTCAATGGGTTGTGTGTTAGGTCAGCAGGATGAGTCTGGACGAAAAGAACACGTTATCTATTATTTGAGTAAGAAGTTTACTGATTGTGAAAGCCGATATTCACTTCTGGAGAAAACTTGTTGTGCTTTAACATGGGTTGCCAGACGCTTGAGGCAGTACATGATTTGTCACACCACTTTGTTGATTTCAAAAATGGATCCGATAAAGTATATTTTTGAGAAGCCTGATCAGACTGGAAGGCTCGCCCGTTGGCATATGTTATTATCAGAATACGACATCCAGTACGTAGCTCAGAAGTCTATCAAGGGTAGTGTTTTATCAGAATATCTTGCAGATCAACCAATGGAAGATTATGAGTCTCTCAAATTTGATTTCCCAGATGAAGACATCATGTTGGTAAAAGATTGTGAAGAGCCAGGGCTTGATGAGGGTCTGCAGGAAAGTCTTTGGTGGAAAATGATGTTTGATGGTTCCTCCAACTACAGTGGGCATGGCGTAGGCGCCGTTTTAATGAGTCCGGAAGGTGGTTACACTCCATTCACAGCCTGGTTGGATTTTGACTACACAAACAATATTGTCGAATATGAAGCGTGCATTCTTGGCCTCGAGGCAGCTATCAACCTCAAAATCAAACTTCTTGAAGTCAGTGGGGATTCAGCTTTGGTTATTTATCAAGTTACTGGAGAATGGGAAACTAGACATGAGAATTTGATCCCTTATAGAGCCTACATCGTCAAGATGACGGAGTATTTTGATGAAATCACTTTCAAGCATGTTCCGAGATCTGAGAATCACATCGCCGATGCCTTAGCCATGTTAGCCTCAATATGGAAAATCAGGGATGTCAAAGATGCCACTCTCATCCGAATTGAACGCAAGACTGAGCCCGCCTACTGTCAGATGGTTGAAGAAGAAACTGATGACAAGCCATGGTTCCATGACATAAAGAATTACCTGTCCAAACAAGAGTATCCAGCAGATGCTACATCACTTGACAAGAAAACTCTAAGACGATTAGCATCCAAGTTCTTTCTCAGTAATGATGTGCTTTACAAAAGAAATCATGATATGGTCCTGCTTAGATGTGTCGACAGACGAGAAGCAGAGTTGTTAATGCAAGATGTTCACGAAGGAATGTTTGGTACTCATGCCAATGGATATGCTATGTCTAGAAAGATTTTGAGGGATGGTTATTACTGGTTGACCTTGGAAACTGACTGTATTCAATATGCCAGGAGATGTCACAAGTGTCAGATTTATGCGGATAAGATGCACGTACCATCGACATTGCTAAATGTGTTGTCATCACCGTGGCCTTTCTCTATGTGGGGCATCGATATGATTGGGGCAATTGAGCCAAAAGCTTCTAACGGACACCGATTTATTCTGGTTGCAATTGATTATTTCACAAAGTGGGTTGAAGCCTCATCCTACACTAATGTTACTCGACAAGTGGTGGCCCGTTTTATCAAGAAGGAGATTATTTGTCGTTACGGAATTCCGAGCAGGATCATAACAGACAATGGTACCAATTTGAACAACAAAATCATGAAAGAGTTGTGTGTTGACTTCAAAATTGAACATCACAATTCTTCTCCTTACCGTCCCAAGATGAATGGAGCGGTAGAATCCGCGAATAAAAACATCAAAAAGATTTTGCAAAAGATGGTGAAAACTTACAAAGATTGGCATGAGATGCTGCCATTTGCCTTGCATGGGTACAGAACGTCTGTCCGCACTTGAACAGGGGCAACCCCTTTTTCTTTCGTATATGGAATGGATGTGGTACTTCCTATTGAGGTTGAGATACCTTCTTTGAGAGTCATAATGGAAACCAAGCATGAAGAAGCAGAATGGGTGAGAGAAAGGTTTGATCAATTGAATCTTATCGACGAAAAGCGCATGTCTGCAATGTGTCATGGTCAGTTATATCAGAAAAAGATCAAGAGGGATTTTGATAAGAAAGTTCGTGTCCGAGAATTCCGAGAAGGGGAACTTGTACTCAAGAAGATTTTACCAGTTCATAAAGATGCACGGGGAAAGTGGATGCCCAACTATGACGGCCTGTTTGTTGTGAAAACAATATTCTCAGGAGGTTCGTTAATTCTCACCACCATGGATGGAGAGCAACTTACTCATCTAGTGAATTCTGATGCAGTACGAAAATATTACGCCTAAAAGAACCCGATAAGCCAAAAACTCAAAGGAGCGGCTTATGCAAAAGTTAGGGTTGAAGAAAAAGAAAAGAAAAGAGAAAAAGAAATAAAAATAAGAGCTCGCTAAGTTGAAAACCCGAAAGGGCGGCTTAGGCAAAAATGAGCGTCCCGGTGGATTGAAAACCCGAAAGGGCGATCCAGGAAAATTTTAGGGACAAAGGCGTTTCACTGTATCAGATGAGTTGTCACTACCGTAGAAGATCCTACAAGAATTCACTCCAACCGCTCTCGTCAGAAGCAAGGATTTTGGGGAATTTTAGTCTTTAGGGATAGTTTGGTCATGGGATTCGATGTAACCTTATCCACGTTGCCATTTTTCACTTGTAAAACTTCTATGGAATTTTGTCATTTGCAAGATTTCATCCTTGAATAAAATCAGTTTTGAGCCATTCTTTCTTTTGCAAATTTATCATTTCCTTTATTTCCTTTGTTCTGCAAAATATTGTTCGTTGATCAACGATAATTTTGAAAGCATCAGGGTCAAATTATTGGAATAAACTTGAAAATATTAACAAACGTAAAAACTTCAACTCATGAAAAGAATCGAGGAAAATCATACTTCCTCGAAACCACAGGGTAGCGGAAACTTTGATACGCAAGCCTATCACACTCCCTGGTGAAGTGTAAGCACGTTGAACTGCTGAGTCTCCTTTAGTCATGTGTGAGTATCAAGTTGGAAGACTGCCTCTCAGAACCTCTTATGATGATATGAGGACTCATCCCCAGTAGAAGACTTCTGAGCATTTTGTTTGAATTTGCTTTGTCATCTCTAACTAGCTGGTTTAAAGCTCCGTTCCCCTGTTAAGGGTGGATCTATTTTCAAGACTACATACACCCTTCAGCTTGGGTTCAGTGTGATTCGTTTTGTCTCTCAGGGTCAGTGTGCTATTTGTTGATTTCCCGTGAATGCCTAATCACTGCTAGTGAATATCCTTTAAAATCCAGTTGTAACTGGCATCATTTTAGAAGCCAATCGTTATTGGTATTCTTTTGGCCATCACCAGATTTCTTGTTAAGACCAGTCGTAACTGGCATTGTCTTAAACTCCACTCGTTGGTATCTTTTGATTCGGTCGTCACCACCTTCTCTTTTGAAGTCCAGTCGTAACTGGTAATGTTCGAAATCCGATCGTTATTGGTTTTCTTTTGGTCGTCACCATATTTTCCTTTGAGGTCCAGTCGTAACTGGCATTGTCTTAACTTCACTCGTTATTACCTTTTGGTTCGGTTGTTACCAAACTTTTCCCTCTGAAGTCTAGTCGTCACTAGCAAATCCCCTGTGAAGTCCTATCGGCATTGATATCTTGTTGGTCGTTACCAACCTTCCCCATGGAAGTCCAGTCGTAACTGGCGTCACTTGGAATCCAATCGTTATTGGTATCTTTTGGTTTGGTCGTTACCAACCTCCCCAGCTAAAGCCTAGTAGCTTGCTAGCATTCTCGTAACCACATGTGTTGGTATACCTTGATTTGGTCGTCACCATGTTTTCTTTCAAAGTCTAGTTGTGACTGGCATTACTTGAAACCCAATCGTCATTGGTACCCAGACTTGGTCGTTACTAAGCTCCTTTAAGTCCAGTAGTTACTGGCATTGCTTGAAATTTGGTCATCACCAATTTCCCCAGTCGAAATCTTACGTGTTATCGATTGGATTTGAGAAATCTCATTTGTTATTATCACAGGTTGGTCGTTACCATTACCTACGGAAAGTCTAGTGGTTACTAGCACTGCCTGAGCAATTTGTTAAAACTGGGTGGCATCATTATCCCCAGTGAAATCTTCCTCCCCAGACAAGTCTCGGAGATCTAGTCGTCACTAGTATCCCTAATGTACTTGGTCTTTGTTTCTAGTCCATTCCTGAAGATCCCGTTTGAACTCTTCACTATAGGAAGTTCCTCATCTGATCATCCCCAGTGAGGTTCACGTCTCTAGTTCTTCACTTTCCCAGTGTAAAGTCGCTCTTTTCCCCGGTGGAAATTTATCCCTCTCCCTAGTGGAATGTTTGCTCTTCCCCAGTGAGATTGTCATCTTCATTGGACTTTGTGCATCCTCAGGTGAAATTTTCCTCTCAGTTATCACTAGTCATGTTTGAACTATTAATTGTTATATCTCAGTTTTCCCCAGTGTCGGATCCACAAAACCAGGTCCCACGAGTAGTTACTCGTTGTTTTGTTTTTCTGTCTTCTGCATATGTCTTGCATCCAAGCATCCAAGCATCATGAAGCATCATTTAGAATTCATGGCATATCATGACCTGTCCTTTTGCATACCATCGAATCTAAGGGACAAAATTTTTGGTTTTCTATATTTAAATACCTTTCATTATGATTCTGCAAGGATTGTCATCTCTCACTGCCATCCAGTGAAAGATATTTGAATAGGGGAAACTGTCATACCCCAAATTTTGACCCCTTAGATTCTCATTATCATTTTAGGAGCATACTCATGAATTATCTAACCTTAACCCAGTACAAGTTTGTCTTTGTCAAGTTACAAATGAATCAGGGTTTTGTACACTCAAATCGAAGCTTCAAGGTTTGTGATCAATCAAAGTTTTAGGCTAATTCCATCATGAAACAAGATCAAGGATTTTATATGGTATCAATTGAGTACCCAATTTGAGTTTGTTACTCCAGAATCAAGAACAGTGTATTTCAGGGCACCCGATTAGGGTTTTTGACTAGTAAAAGTCAACTGTAGTTTGACTTTGGTGTTGGAAGGTGTTTTAATGGTGGGATTATGATCCATGAAGTTCATATAGCTTAATAAAGTTCACTCAAGAAGTTTCAAAGTCTCAGGAGGTCCAGAGTGTCAACAGACGACTCGGTAGTCACCGATCGATCGTACGGTTGACCAAAACGTCAACTCTTCAAATTTAAGGAATTGGACTTCAAAGTGTGAATAAAAAATGTTCCTTATATCATACTGCACTTTCCTACCAATTTTCATGACCATTGGATCCAGGATGAAGGAGTAATCAAAAAATCGGGAAATTAGGGTTTTGAAAGGGGCTAAACCATAACTCCTTAACCACACATCCAATTGAGTTGGTTCAAAGCTCATTTGAAAGCTCTTGACAAATCCTAAAAAAGTCTCTAAGTGGTCCATCATCAGAAAATGCAGAGATTTGGAGTTATGATCAAATTCATTTTGAGAAGGGAAAAAGACTTAGAGAAATTTCACTTTTAAGTTCATTTTTTAGCAACTCTGAAAGACTTTTTGGCCAAGTTCCTTTGGGAAATTGAAACTTATGAAAACATGAATGTTTGAGAGCTATTTGAGGGCTTTTTAAAAAGTACTAGTACATCTCAAAAGGATTTGTGAGCTGAAAGTTATGGTTATGGCAAGTTGGTGATTTCACACTTTAGTCCCACATTGTCCAATGTTCAAAAATCATTCCTTTGATCAAACAGACCAATCTCAGCCCTTGGATGATATTATTTCTGATATGTAGAGATTATGAAGCATAGAAATAAGAAGATCATGCAGAAGAGGTGAATTCTCCAAGCTTGCAAGTTGCCTTGCAACTTGCATTTAAAAATGATTAAACCAAGCAAGAGGTGTAAAGTGAAATCTGCCACAACCATCAAGCTATGCTCTCTAGCCTGCATTTAGCCCTTTCAAAATCATCATTATGCTTGACTATTGGGCTTACCTATCTGCCAAGAAAAACCCTTTGTGGAGGTTTGATCCAAAAGTGTAAAATCTTTCTTTCATGTGAAGAAATCTCCAAATCTTGCCCCTCTCTTTATTTGCCTATAAAAGGGAGCCCTCATCACTTCATTTTCCACACAATATCCACTCTAGAAAACCAGAGAAAACTCAAACCTTTGCTCTTTGCACATCTGCTCTAAAATCACAAAATCACAAACTTGTCAAAAACTACCAAAAATCTGTCTTGGTACATTTGCTGCCAAAATCATTTCTCTACATTCAAACACCCCAACAATCATCCACACAATCTCTAAATATGATATAGAAGGTGTCCAAGACCTTAGACCACTCAAAAACCTCACCATTCAAAAAGTCAACTTCCATACCAAGTTACTTTGACCAAAAGCCACAAAATCAGCCAAAACTTGTTCTAGACACTTCCTTGGTGTTTTAATCACTCAAACACCTTACATATATCATTTCTCAACTGTCTAAAGCATTTAGGATCACTGGTGGAGTCTATTTCTCCAACTTTCTTGAAGGTTGCTTTCTTGCTTCACAAAGAAGAAATCTTCCAAAGCTTAGTGGTGCTTGAAATATCTCTGGTTTTCTTGCTTCTTTTGCTTGCTTGAAATTGTCTACAAGAGATAGGTACCATTAACCTCACTTGATTCATTGCAATGTCATGAAAACATATCATTGGTATTTGTCATTTAAGCTTGTCTTGCCACTGTTTTTGGAATCACATGCCAAGATTTGTGTTGAGGGAGGTATGGCTGCTTTTGGTGGTCTAACACATTTGTCATCATGTATCTAGTATGCATATACCATTGTTCATCATGAAAAAACATCATCCCTGAAAAAACACCCTACTGCTGTCAATTTTGAATCACTTGTTTGCATCAAAATGCCAAATTGTTGTGTTGCTTGATCTGTGCTGGTTTTGTAGGTCCCAATACCTTATATGTTATGCTTACAATGTATGTGAATGCCTAACTTGAGTTATTTGCATCTGGTTTAAGACATGACATTCACAATGCATTTTTTTTAACAAAAGTGAGCATCACCATACCAGTTTGGTTTTGCTTGATTGTGGATCAAATATTGAAATTCACACACTTCATATGGGTGATATGTAACATGTTTGAAACATTGGTTTAATCAAACGGTGCCTGAAACTTGAGATGAACTTTTTCATATGTGTATCCATGACCATTTTCTGCAGCCCATGTGTCATTTTGCATAACTGACTGTTTGGAACCATCTCACCTGCTTAAACACACTTTATAGCCAGTATGATATGTGTATGTTTGAATTATTTGCCAATACCTTGCTTGGAAACCTAACTGCATACTCTTCATGTATATTACATGTCAATATTGTGCTTCACACACCAGTTGGGCACCAAAGCTTGTTTTAGGGTTAAATCTTAGTTTAGAATCAATTCTTGGCATATATGTAATGTGTATATGTGAGCCATTGGACCTACTTGTGCATTGTCACTGATTTGAATCTTCTCATGCCTCTCAAACACTATTTTTTGCAACTTGAACACTACCTCTCACCACAGACCATTTTGGACTGCCTTCATTGCTTAAACTTCACTCAATGACATGCATACAAGGTGTGTATGTGGTTTGTTTGCTAATTCCATGCTTGAAGCTAAAACTGAACTGATCACCCTTTTTGCCTCACAACATGCCAGCTTGTAACTTGACTGTCAGTTTTCACCATGCTTTGTGTTAATGCTATTGTTGTATTGTGACTCATTCCATAACATATATGAAAGGTGTTAGTATGTTCTATTTGACTTGAATTTGCTTGTAATTAAAACTGAGCATCATTATGCATCTTGCTTGACAGATTTTTACATCATGCATATCATGTCTCAATGCAGCCTGTTCCAATTGGTTTCTTTGGTTTGATCTCACTCAATATCATGTATATAAGGTGTATGTATGTTTGAAATGGTTTGAATATACATGTAATTGAAAATAAATACCCTCTTGCACTTTCACAAACACAGTGTTGCACTTGAACACCATTTTTTCACACCAGCCTATTTTAAACCAATCTTAACATTCAAATTCATTTGTTCAGAGATGTGTAATGTGTATATATGAATTTCTTAGTGAAAATGAGCTTTAAAATTGAACTGATGTCCATCATGCATCTATATGTTAATTTTGCAACTGACATGTTAATTAGTATTACAGTCTGTTTTGGATCTATCTTTATGCTCACAGTCATTCATCAGTGTAGTTGTAATGTGTGTATATGGTTTGTTGGATTTGGAACTTGCTGAAATATGATCTTCATCTCAAAATGCATTTTCAACATTACACTTGCAATTACCATGCCATTTCTCATTTTAACTGTGTTTTGCTTAAACAAACTGTGGGAATTCATCAAACATATCATTTGTAACCAGTTCAATCCCTCACTTGATGTTAATAACAGTTGGTTCATGTTTTAAAATTCAAAATGCATATCAAGGTGTTCATTTGCATGTTCCTTCGAATTTTAAAATGTGAGCCTTTTTTGGAAAAATGTATTGCACCATCATGATCCTCATGAATAATCAGTTAATATTGACTAAAATTTTATTAAAAAAGGTTGAGTTTTGAGTAAGTTACGAATCGAACCGTATTTCAACTTTGCTTTGTTTTTGCCTCCAAGCCTGCCCAGGAAATTCATTGAAACATACCTCATATATTATTTGGGGTGGCATAAACATTGGATGTATAGCCACCCCAATGGTAAGCAACTTGTCACTTAAGCGCCTTTGACCATGCAAGTTTGGGTTCGACCCCTAAGGAGGGCAACCCTTTTGTTTATTTTTGTTATTTTTGCTATTTTTTAACCAAACATCAAAAATTCATATCTCTCTCAATTTTAATCATTTTTCACCCATTCTTTATTCATTTTGTTCATATTGATGCCTACTTTCATGTCATATTTTTTATTTCCATGTTTGCCTAATTTTTCGTCTCCTTTGACTATGTGCAAGTTATGTACGTTCTGTGATCGTTTTCGCGTATGCAGATGAATTTTTCTTTTGATATACTTGTGATTGCTTGTGATATTTGTTTGCATTCATGTTATTAAATGTTAGCTAACATGTTAGGATTTCATCTTTCGTTGTTACCATGCTCATTTTTACTTCATCTGCTAAATACACTGAAGCTTGATCTGTTGTCACACTTCCTGCTTAATCAACTGCTTTGATTGTCACCAATGCATTTTAATTTTTATCATTTCACATGCTCACCTAATGGTTTTCACCATGAATGCATATTCATTATGTTGTTATCTTGTTCAAAATTTTCTTTCCCCAAGTGATGAATCTTGTTAGCTCTCATCCAAGTTGCCTCTCCTGTCCCTCTCCAAAAGGAAAAGATCTTTCCAATAACCCTTATATTATGGATAACTCATTCACCAATTCCCTTGACTTTATTAAGTCATTTTAACCTTAGTTTAGAAACCATTAGACTTTGCTTTAAGTCTAAAAAACCCACCTGTACTAGGAGAGTTTTTCAAATAGAACCCTAGGATAGAGTTTGTCAACTCTATGTAAGGATCATCATCATGATTTCTTACTTCCCCTTTTGAGTGTTACAATTTAGATTAGGGAGTTTTGTCAAACTCCACACAAACATTGTCATGTTTGTTCCCCTTTGAACCTTGATCATAATCAAGTGTTCTTCATCCCTTGTGAGGTGAACTACGATTGCTCTGATTCTATCCTAGTTAGAATACGTAGGCAGAAGATGCGATGTCTTTGCGAGCAAACTTAGAAAACCATCTAGGTCTTTACTCCATATCTCAATCCATAGTACATATTCACAAACTTAGCAAGCAATCAAACAAAAGGTTCCTGTAGAGTACTACAGATGCTTATGATACTAACACCTTCCCTAGGTATAACCAACCCCCGATCCCCAAATCTCTTAAAGCGTTGTCATTACATCGCGAAAAAGGTTTTTCTTTCTTTAGACCTTTCCTTTAGATAAAATAAAGTTCTGTTGTAAAAGAATTAAGATTCAAGTTAATTTAATAGCTTGATATCCAATTTTCACCGCAACATAGGCCTAAGAAAGCATGATGGCTTCATCTATATTTAGCTATCCCACCCCCCTGTTTTTTGATTGGCGGTATTTGAGGATGATGGGCCTACAGCCCATATGTTAAAACCATTTTTTATTTTAAATTATGGATTTATGTACATATTTTTAAATATAATTTTCTAGAGAATTTTATAATTTTTTTTCTTTTTAATTTAAGTTTAGAATTTACACATTTTTGGGTTTAGATTTTATTTCTTATTTATTATTGAGCATTTTATTCCACTTTTGCTCTTTTTGGGCCGATGACGAGACCTCAAAGTTATTTTTCTGTCAAATTATTGATGAAAAATAATAAACCCGAGACCAACTTCTTTTTAACTTCTCATTTTCAATTTTTATCGATTTTTATTCTTTTTTATTCGATTCTTACTCATTTTTGGTCAATGACGAATTTTTAATAATTATTATCGATCAAATTATCGATAGATGATAATTTATTCGAGACTATCTTATTTTCTATTTCATTTTCCTCTTCATTTCCATTTTTATTCATTTTTCCGATCGATGATGTCTTCCGATTCGTAAGCGTCGTGTATCGAAGTCGATAACCTTCTTGATTTCAAATCTATGGAGAATGACCATTTGGATCATTTTCTCTACTTTGGGGTCGTGATAGGCTACCTTCAATTAATCGATATTTTGTTTGCGATTAAGACGAGATCCGCCTCATTTCGTCTGTGTGACACGATTAAATTGGAGAATGGTTCTCAATATCATTTCTATTTCTTGTCTTTTGCACGAATATTAACTCACGTGACCTCCTATAGACCTACTTTCATTATAAGTCGAGCTACGATGGTTTAGCGTTACATTAACCCCGATTTAATTCCTAACCAAACTAACCTCTAGTTTTAATTTTCGTCAAATATCAACTGTTTTATTTTTCAGTCAAATATTATTGTGGATATTATTGTATATTATTCATACTCACATCATGCTCATTATTCATTATTATTCACCCATAATCGAAAACACATAATAAACTATCGAAATCCTAAAAGCCAAATTGGTGGACTGTTGGATCATTGGTCATTTGCAGGAACCCTAATATTGAGTTTGTGCCCGACTTTCCTCAAGGCGTAGTTTAGGACACAATGCACACACACGGCCTTCTCTTGGGCTACCTGACAATGAGACCCCTTTATTTCGTGCAATCCCGTGTAATTTACATGTACCCCCCTCCCATTCCGATGTATGTTTCACATTTCTTTGATTATCGGTTTATCTCCTAGGAGCACCCATAGGGACTAGAGCGAATCAAACTATTTTCAAACTAATTCTTGATTCGTCATCGAGCCACTTTCAAACACCCTCGTAAGTCGAGTGCTCATACGCATTCGCCATCAATCTATTGCACACAATTCACCATGGTTTCGATATTGGGGGCACCCTCAGGGACTAGTATCGTTTCTCACAACTTGACCCTTGATGCGTAAATCAAGTCGGTTCCGTTTCTCAAACTGTTTCCATTCCCACACGTTTTGCATGCGATAATAAGTCAAACCCTTGATCCAACGTCAAGCGGATTTTTATAACAAACTATCAATCAATTAACAAATTCTTTTCAAGGTGTAAAGAGTGGGTTCAAGTCTTTGATCTTGCTTTAGGTTGTTTGGATGTGAGTTATCTTATTCGTGTGTGAGCAATTGACGCCTTTAAATAACATTAAAAACTCGACATCGTTTAACCATCGTCCGCTACTCATCATTCGAAACACCATTCAAACTCAATCATTTTCTTTTGCGATGAAAAAGAGAGAGTTCCAAGTCTTTGGTTCGCTCTCCTGACTACTTGGGTCCGAGAAGTCATTCTTAAGCTTCAAGTAGTCGTCATCAGTTCAAACTCACCTTTCAAACACATTTCCTTCTGTGATGAAAAAGAGAGAGTTCCAAGTCTTTGGTTTGCTTTCCCGATTACTTGGGTCCGAGAATTTTTTCTTAAGCTTCAAGTAATCGTCACCAGTTCAAACTCACCCTTTCAAACACAACTTATTCAAGATGAAAAGAGAGAGTTCCAAGTCTTTGGTTCACTCTCCCGATTACTTGGGTCCGAGAAGTCTTTCTTAAGCTTCGAGTAATCGTCATCCATACCCACTTCAAACCCATGTAACCCCGTTTCTTTTTGTGGTTGCTACAACGAACTACAAATGCTCTGATTCTTCATTCACTCTTGAATGTAAGATACGTAGGCACAAGATTATGATGATCTTGGCGAGCTGCCTCCCCTCCATTTCCCCGTATCCTTTTTGTGGTTGTTACCACGAACTACGACCACTCTGGTTCTTTATTTACTCTTGATTGTAAAATACGTAGGCACAAGATTGCGACGATCTTGGCGAGCACAATCCCCTCCATCTTCCGTTTCCCCTATCCTTTCTCGTAGTCGAACTACGAGCGCTCTGATTTCTCATTCTCGTCCGAATGAGAATACGTAGGCACAAGGGCCCCAATCCTTGGCAAGCACCTTATCATCTAACCATCCCCCTTTCCCCTTATCGTTTATCCCTTTATAGTACCGTTTTAGTATTTAGTATTGAGAAGAGATGAACTAAGCTTAGCTAACATTCATCACAACTTGAACTACGAGGTTCCCGTTGAGTACAACGGACGTGAGGGGTGCTAATACCTTCCCCTTGCATAATTGACTCCCGAACCCAAGAACATCAGGTTGCGACGGTCGTGTTCCTTTTGTTTTTAAGAGGTTTTCTCAATATTTTCCTCTCCCGTTCATTCGGGATAAATAAAGTTCGGTGGCGACTCTGTCGAACCGCATTTCCGCGCCTTTCGCGCGAGGGTCGCGTTTTCGAATGAATTTTCGAGGTGCGACAGGAACACTCGTACAAACTGGCACCAAGAGGATGACAGACCCTTCACCAAAAGGATGATAGAGAAAACTCACATGCACATCCCTGACACCAAAAGGATGTAGGGGTCCATTACCGAAAGGATAATGGAGAACACTCGCACAATCTTGCACCAAAATAATGATAGAGAGAACTCACACACATAGCCCTCACACCAAAAGGATGACAGACCTATCACCAAAAGGATGATAGAGCGAGCTCACACGCATAGCCCTGACACCAAAAGGATGTAGGGAACACTTGCACAATCTGGCACCAAAAAGATAACAGACCTATCACCAAAAGGATAATAGAGTAAACTCACACACACATCCCTGACACCAAAAGGATGTAGGGAACATTCACACAATCTGGTATCAAAAGAATGAAAGACCCATCACCAAAAGAATGATGGAGCAAACTCACACACACAAGTTTCTACCACCAAAAGGATGATAGAACGACATTCGCACAATCTAGCACCAAAAGGATGACAGACCCATCACCAAAAGAATGATGGAGCGACACACGCACACAAGTTGCTATCACCAAGAGGATGATAGGAACTTCCCAAATTTGAAGGCCACCAACAACAAAAGGATGCAGGCTAGGCTGAACTGACGAGGTTTGACTATCACCAAAAGGATGATAGTAAGGAAATTGACAAAAGGTCAAGTTTGCTGTAGATATGAAGAGTGAGGCTTATTTGAGACATCAACAAAAGGTTGAAGCAAAGAAGTCACTGAGGAACACAATCCTTGTCAATAAAAGGTTGAAAGAAGAACAACTCACTAGGGAACACCCAAGAGGAAGATTGAATTGAAACAAATCAACAGGTAATGCCAAGTGACATGCTTGGAGATCTTAGTTTTGACCACAAAAGTTTGAAATAATTCCAGGAGGAACGCTTATGAACTTGAAAAAAAATTTCCCCTAACGGGGCTGAGTCTTGCTTGGAAATTTGATCAACCACAAGGTTGAAACAACTTCATGGGGAACGCCCACAGATTTGCTGAAGATGCCCCTCGTTGGGCTGGATGTTATCTTGTAGTCTGATCAACGAAAAGGTTAAAACAACTTTATGGGGAACGCCCACGATTTTGAAAAAGATGTCCCTGGCTAGGCTGAAGATCATCTTGAAAACTGATCAACCCTCAAGTTGAAATAACTTCATGGGAAACACCCACGGACTTGAGTAAAATGCCCCTGACTGGGCTGAAAATGGTCTTGGAAATCTTGAGATTGATCCTGGACCTTGACTTCCATATATGAATGCTTGATGTTGGAAATGATGCTCCATATTGAATGCAAATGCAAATGCAAATGCGAACGTGCGAAGATGCAAGAGATGGTGAAGTATGATATGGCCTGGGTATACATATGATGCAGATGACGCTTATGATGTTGAATGTGATGCGTATGATGCATATGATTGCAGACATGTGATTGGATATAAAGGTGAGCGTGGTGGACTTTTGGTAGTTGCCAATGCGGGTTGGACTTTGGGTGGTGGGAGGGATTGATTTCCTCGACATGTAGTTCGTTGAAGACGTCTTGACTGAAGCAGACGAAGATGCTCTTGATGCCCCAAGTCTGATCACTTGGTGGTTTGTTGTGAACTTTCCTCAGATAAGATCACAATTCTACTTGATGGTCTGGATGACATGGTCTTGCCCTAGTCTGAACATGGTAATGGTCTGCCCCTGATTAACCAGCTCTGATTTGTGGAAGCTGGACTTTGATGCTTTGAGATGGCTTGCCCCTGATTGGGCTGTTGAACGATTTGCCTCAGCCTATAGGTTTTAAGGTAGCCTTTCTTCGTGTCAGCCACTGAAAGTTTCAAGTTCCTCTTTGATTACCCCTTGCTGGAGTGTCTTGGATGTCTAGCACTGATTTGCAGTTAAAACTGTACATTCATGAATGGTAATCTTAATGCACAGTTCATGCAAGTTTTGAAAAGGAGTGATGTTTATTAAAGTGTCGTGATAGTGTGAAATGAATGAATCGTTAGTTCAGACGTTGTGCTAATTTGCTGGTGCATGAAAGATATAGCAAGGATAATGATACCAATGTTGATGATTAGCAAATATGTGAGGAGTCAGTTTACGCAACCTTGCAGTAGTATGCTTTCAGAACAAACCTCGCCTCAATTAGGTCTTTCGAGGGTTGTAATATGGTCTGGTTCATGGTTATGAAACAAAAGATATTAGGCTCAAAGTATGATTTGTACCAACTGAAGGTGAGAAAAAAACTTAGAAGGGGGGGGGGGTTGAATAAGGGTTTTTAAAACAATTTGGATGATAGAAAAATAACACAGTATTTTTATCCTGGTTCGTTTGAACTCAAACTAATCCAGTTCACCCTACCAAGGTGACTTGCCTTTCTCAACAAGGACTTAATCCACTATATCAAACTTGATTACATTGTAAACCACTAAGATAACTGTCTTAGTCTTCTCAAGAAATTCTGACCACAACTTGGTCTTCTTAAGGAAATCTTTTACAAAGATAAACTAACAATTTGTGTTTAAGAAATGCTTCTAAAAAGCTATATCACAACAGTGATTTTTACACAAGTTATAGAACGAAAATAAATGTTATTCTAGCTTGAAGAATATTTGTGAGAGCTGGTTGAATATTATGTCAAGAATTTGATTCAAGTTCGTTTGTAGTTCGTTCGTATTTGTCTGTTTTCGTCAACCTTTTAAGTGATGCTAAGACTTGCTTTTATAGTACTTTGAAATCCTTTCTCAAAAACTGTACAATCTGTGCATTCTGGTCCTTTTTTCTTCTAATGAATTTTGTTTTCTCAGAAGTGGAATGTTCTGACACATCCTTTTTGTCTGAAATCATGTGTCATACACGAATGAGGAAAGAGTCGTTTAGGATAAGACAAGGAATATACCAACGGATCTTTATTTGAGCAGCATCTTCTTCAACAACTTTGGAACGCCTTGCATCAAAACTTCTGATGATGTCCTTAGTTATTCAGGTCAGAGTTAACTCAATCAGAGTTTCTCAATCAGATTTTGCAGCAAAGTGTTTTAAGCGTGAAATCCTTATCAGAGCATACTTGCATATCAGAACTTCTGTACTTGCAGCGTTGAGTACTTTCAGAATCTTCTGAAGCTTTACGTATGTCCTTTGCTCAAGTTCTTCATAGCTTTGCTCAGAGTCATTGTAGCAGATCAGAATCTTCTGATATGTTACTTCTGACGCTCAGAGCTTTTTCATTTTGTGGTGTTCAGAGGCGTTCTTGCTTCCAGAATAATATTAATTTTGATATCTGAAACAAATAAACACTTGAATAGATTTAGTGTATATAAAATCTCTATACAAAATTTCATTACTGTTATCATCAAAATAATGAGATATATTGAACATCAATCTGTGTTCTAACAATCTCCCCCTTTTTTGATGATGACAAAAACTATGGGAAAATTTTTTAACATAGAAAAGAAATATTACTCCCCCTGAGAATATTAATCTCCCCCTGAAATGAATACTTCAGAAAAGATAAGATACTTCCCTTTCAGCTTCTGTATTCTTTTCAGCTTCTGAGGAAGCTTGCAGATTCTCAGACTTTTAGTTCATAGTTAATTCTTAGAATTTATCAGAAGACAATTATTTGCTCTGAAATACTTAAGAAATATGATTAGTTGAAATTTATCATGTATGAGTTGCTTTTGGTAACTGTTTATGTGAATTATCAAAATTACCATTTTCTCCCCCTTTTTGTCATATCAAAAAAAATCTTTTAAGAAAAACTTTAAGACAGAAAAACAATAAAGCAACAGATAACTTCAATCAGAGGAACATAACATTCATTCATTCAGAAAAGCATAACATCCATTCATTTATAAACAATATTCAAGACAAACAAACAGTTAGCTAAAAACAAGTGCACAAACAAACATAGAAAAACTAAGTAGGACGAGAAGCCAGCATCCTCAGAAGATTCGTTATCTCAGATGTGGATTCATCTTGTTTTGCCATCCATGTCTTGATCTCATCAGTTGTCTTTTCTTGTTTCACCATCCAAGACTTCATCTTTGTGTTGCTAGCCTATAGTTCAGCAATCTGAGCATGCAGATCTTCGTCTTCTTTCTTCACTTCAGAGGATTCTGGAGCAGAAGCATCATGAACAACCAAGGAAGCAGAAGCATTCTGAATTACCATGTCAGCAGGTTGAGCAGAGTCTAGATTCTTAGAAGCAGGAGTAGAAACTTCTGGAACTACTACTTCAGAGCTAACCACTGCAACAATCTTAGAAGCAACCAATGCTTCAGAAGGAATACACACATCCTTTGCAAGTGTGTGTTCCAGAAGCAAGACTGGGTTTCTGCTGACTCTCAGAAGAGTTTGTCTCAAAGCCTCAGCAAACCTGACTTTGGCATCGTCAATGCAGATCTCTTGAAGATTGGAAGCTACAAAATCAAATATGGATCTGAATCTTTGCCAGATAGTCTCAGAATCATCAGGATTCAAACTGGACAGATGAGGGTTTTGCAAACTAAGGTTTAGATGGTAAAGTTTCATGATCAGGGTCAAAAGGGATGGAAACAAGGGGTTCGATAATAGACGAAATGAAACCTGAGCTTGTAAGTGCTCTTGATTGGTTGCATTTTGTGGAAAAATATTAGTACATGTATGAATGTCATGTCTGATGTTGTTACATTCATAATATGGACTGTGCAGGGTAAGTTAACTAAGCTAAGTATAAGTTAAGCTGGATGTCATACTCAATGTTATGACATAGGTCGTATGACATCAAGCGGAAGTTTGTTATTCTGGTAGCTAGAACTCAGGAAACAACTCAGAAGCTCAGGCTGGAATGTAGGAGACATTTTAGACGCCCTAGGGGAACTAATATGTACCTGATTAAAGTGGAAAACATGCAGAATACTAAAGAGAGGTTTTATGATGGATAAAACCTAATGTATGCGCCCAAGCCCAAGGACTGATCTACTGCTATAAATAACAGGAGAAGCAATCCTAGAAGGCAGCTGTTGGAGATAGAGAAGCAGAGAAATCACCATAGTGGTTTAGAAGTGAAGAGGTTTTTCTTCATGATTGTGTCTTAGGAACACTTGTATTCCAAGCAACTGTTGATTGCATTGGTTAGGTAGTTTTTAGGTTGTGTACCACTCGAGGCTGTTAAGCAAGAGTGTGTGTCACTTGATCAAAGCTTTGAAGCAAGATCAAGGTGTGTGTGTGTAGTTGAAGTGTCTCTTCATTCTACTATTTAATTTGTAACTATTTGATATCACTGGTGTGTGATTGTAGGGAGTGAGTGGGTATACTTAGGTCTAGAGTGTCTTTAGGTTAAATTGTCATTGGGTAGGTTTTAAGTGAGGAGTGCAAACTGGAGATTTGACACTGAATTAATTCTATTGATAGTGAAATTTCTCCCTGGCTTGGTATCCCTCAGATGTAAGTGTCTTGCACTGAACTGGGTCAACAACCAACTGTGTTATTTACTGCTTTGTTATTACTGCATAATAATAGGTCTGTAGTGAATGTCACAGTGGATGTTATAACTTCTGTTAGAACATCCATCGTGGGCTAGCCAGAATTTTCAATTGGCATCAGAGCAGGCACCCTGCCTGTTTATTACTGGGTGAGATCTAGGGAAACAAAATTCTGGTACTATGGATAAAGATATTGGTTTCACCAATAGACCTCCAATTATGGATGGTTCTAATTATGACTATTGGAAGCCTAGGATGATTGCCTTCCTAAGGTCCTTAGACAGCAAGGCTTGGAGAGCTGCAAACTCTGGCTGGGAACATCTTGTGAAGACTGACAAGGATGGAGCATCTGTGCAAATTCTTGAAGAGGAATGGACCAAAGAGCAAGAGGCATTGGCTCTTGGAAACTCTAAAGCATTGAATGCACTCTTCAATGGTATAGACAAAAACATCTTTAGACTGGTCCACCACAGTGAACTAGCAAAGGATGTTTGGGACACTCTCAGAACCACTCATGAAGGAACCTTCAAGGTCAAAATGTCAAGACTTCATTCTACTGATAGTGAAATTTCTCCCTGGCTTGGTATCCCTCAGATGTAAGTGTGTTGCACTGAACTGGGTCAACAACCAACTGTGTTATTTACTGCTTTGTTATTACTGCATAATAGTAGGTCTGTAGTGAATGTCACAGTGGATGTTATAACTTCTGTTAGAACATCCATCATGGGCTGGCCAGAATTTTCAATTGGCATCAGAGCAGGCACCCTGCCTGTTTATTACTGGGTGAGATCTAGGGAAACAAAATTCTGGTACTATGGATAAAGATATTGGTTTCACCAATAGACCTCCAATTCTGGATGGTTCTAATTATGACTATTGGAAGCCTAGGATGATTGCCTTCCTAAGGTCCTTAGACAGCAAGGCTTGGAGAGCTGCAAACTCTGGCTGGAAATATCTTGTGAAGACTGACAAGGATGGAGCATCCGTGCAAATTCTTGAAGAGGAATGGACCAAAGAGCAAGAGGCATTGGCTCTTGGAAACTCTAAAGCATTGAATGCACTCTTCAATGGTATAGACAAAACCATCTTTAGACTGGTCCACCACAGTGAACTAGCAAAGGATGTTTGGGACACTCTCAGAACCACTCATGAAGGAACCTTCAAGGTCAAAATGTCAAGACTTCATTCTACTGATAGTGAAATTTCTCCCTGGCTTGGTATCCCTCAGATGTAAGTGTGTTGCACTGAACTGGGTCAACAACCAACTGTGTTATTTACTGCTTTGTTATTACTGCATAATAGTAGGTCTGTATTGAATGTCACAGTGGATGTTATAACTTCTGTTAGAACATCCATCATGGGCTGGCCAGAATTTTCAATTGGCATCAGAGTAGGCACCCTGCCTGTTTATTACTGGGTGAGATCTAGGGAAACAAAATTCTGGTACTATGAATAAAGATATTGGTTTCACCAATAGACCTCCAATTCTGGATGGTTCTAATTATGACTATTGGAAGCCTAGGATGATTGCCTTCCTAAGGTCCTTAGACAGCAAGGCTTGGAGAGCTGCAAACTTTGGCTGGGAACATCTTGTGAAGACTGACAAGGATGGAGCATCCGTGCAAATTCTTGAAGAGGAATGGACCAAAGAGCAAGAGGCATTGGCTCTTGGAAACTCTAAAGCATTGAATGCACTCTTCAATGGTATAGACAAAAACATCTTTAGACTGGTCCACCACAGTGAACTAGCAAAGGATGTTTGGGACACTCTCAGAACCACTCATGAAGGAACCTTCAAGGTCAAAATGTCAAGACTTCAAATGCTGACCACAAAATTTGAAAGTCTAAGAATGAAGGAAGATGAGACCATTCATGACTTTTACATGAATGTTCTTGAACTAGGTAACACCTCAGGAGCTTTGGGAGAAAAGATGGCTGAAGAAAAGCTTGTAAGGAAGATACTAAGGTCACTACCTAAAAGGTTTATAATGAAGGTAACAGCCATTGAAGAAGCTCAAGACATATGCCACATGAAAGTGGATGAACTCATTGGATCCTTTCAAACTTTTGAGATGGGGATGTGTGATCAGGCTGTGGAGAAAAAGAGCAAAAGTAGAGCTCTTGTCTCAAACTCTGCAGAGGCCTCAGATCATGAAAAAGAGGAAGATCTATCAGAGGCAATAGCCATGCTTGGAAGATAGTTCAACAAACTGGCCAAAAGGATAGATGTTAAGTCTAAACCTTATTTCAAAAGCTTGCTTGCTGACAAAGAAAAAGCTGAAGATAAAGCCAACCAAAGTAGAGGAGTACAGTGCCATGAGTGTGAGGGATATGGACATGTTAGAAAGGAATGTCCCACATACCTCAAAAAGAAGGGAAAAGGTCTAACAGTCACTTGGTCTGATGAAGATTCTAACCGTGGATCAGAAGTAGAATCATCCAAACATGTAATTGTTCTCAACAGTGTGTGTGTATCTGATGGAGACTCAAGTGAAGAGGAGCTAATTTATGATGAACTAGCTGAATCATATAAGAAGTTGTCCATCAGAAGCACATAATTGTACCAGCAAGGAGAGCATCAGAAGAAGCTCATCAAAGAGCTAAAAGCTGAAAAGAGAGAGCATCTAGTTACTATAAACTCACTCCAAGGAGAGGTAAAGGAGTTGAAAGGAGAAAATGAGCAAATGACAAAATCCATAAGGATGCTCAACTCTGGATCTGACACCCTAGAGGAGATTCTTCAGAGTGGTCAGACTGCAGGAAATAGGTCTGGTCTAGGATTTGTTGAAAAACAAAATCCTGCCTTGAAACTCAAGAGGTTGCAGCCTGAGATTCAACAGGTACAAAGGATGTCACACTCAAAGTTACAACATCCTTCACACAGAAATTGGAATCAAGTCAAGAGACAATTCCAAAGGCATAGATGCTACCACTGTGGAAAACTTGGGCATATTCGAGCTGTGTGCTTCTGGTTGCATGGATTTCCTAGCCAAAGAAGTGATAACCAGGGTAAGCATGGAAAAATGCAGCATCATGGACAAAGGCAGCATCATGCCAACCAGAGCTGGAGGCAGCATCAATCCAAACCCAAGAAGAAGGAAGTGCCTAAGAAGCAAGAACAGTGGGCTATCAAGACTGTAGATCTAACAGCTAACATTTCCCTAAGAATGCCAACCAATGAGGATTGGTACTTTGACAGTGGCTGCTCCAGGCATATGACTGGAATTGAGGATCTGTTGATCAAACTCAAACCTCATTCATCTAGTCATGTAACCTTTGGGATGGAGCTAGAGGAGAAATCACAGGTGCTGGATGTAACAGCCCGAATTTCATTAAATAATTAATTATAGTAATTAATTGATTTAGTGAGATTTTTATTAATGTTGGAAATTAATTTTTATTAATGGGAATTAATAGAGAATTGAGAAGGAAATTGAAGGAAGGAAAATAAAGGAAATATATAATAGAAAAGGAAAAGAAAAGAAAGTTAGAGAGAAACATTTGGAAAGAAGGAAGAAGAGAAAGAGAAGAGAAGAAGAGGAAAGTGGAAAATCATCAAGAGCCAACATCAAAGCTCCGAATAATTGAGGTAAGGGTGAGAAATGTTTCTATTTGATCATTGCATGATGTTATATATGTTGGGTTGGGGTTTTGGTGTAGTTTCCATCCTTTTCCATTTAGGGCAAAAGTTGGAATAATCGGTAGAACTGTGATTTAATCGGTTGGAATTGAATAATAATGTCGTAGAATAGTCGGGTAACATGTAGTGATGTTGTTTGAGCTGGTTTTGATGTTTGGGAGTTGGTTGGTGGTGGTTTGAGAAGGAGAAGACAGAACAAAATTCTGTTCTGCGCAGGTTCGCTGGCTCTCGCCAGGCGAGCGAAGGCGAAGCTTCGCCGGGAGAAGCCTAGCGAACGCTGGCGAATAATTATGATTAAGTCCCAGTGGACTTCACTGGCGAGTTCGCCCAGCGAAGGGTGGTTAGTGAAGGTGCTGGCGAATGATGGTGAACAAAGTCAGTAGCTACTGACTTTGGCTTGTTGGGGAGTCTCGCCAGGCGAAGGCCTAGCATGTGTTCGCTGAGAGGGTTCGCCAGGCGAATATGGGCGAATTTGACGGCATCTTTTCTTTGTTGTGGTTTCTATGTGTTGATGATTTAGTTGTTTCACATAGACTAATACCTCTATATTTTGAGTATGTATGTGATCTATTGTGATGATATGTGTTGTGGGTAGCCTACGAGCGTGAATCCTGGAATTGTGATTTGAATGTTAATTGCATCAAGTATAAATACATGTGAACATAATAGGTGATTATGTGTGTAGTATTTAATGAACTTGTATATGCTTGATGTGTATACAAATATGCGATGAGTATGCATGAGAACATTGTGAATATGTGTGCATAACTTGTAATTGTATGATTGGTACTGTGATGTGAATACCTTGATTGTTGTGATATATGTTGTATGTGCAATCATTGTGTAATTCTTGAAGAGATGAATTATTAAATGCATGAGATTAAGATGCGAGAACGGTCTTAAGTGCATTGTTGTGGTTGATTGCATATGCATCATTTAGTCAAGAGGCAATGTCTCTTAGTTTCGTGGAAACTAGTGGCTTGCCCCAAACCTAGAAGTGTGGGTTTGAAGGCTTAGAGGACGGGCCTTTGTTGTTATCGATCTAGAAGAGTGGACCCGGTTTAATGTAAAAACCGAAAAATGATAACGGGTTATCGGTCTAGAAGAGTGGACCCGATTTAATGTAAAAACCGAAAAATGATAACGAGAGTCGGTACCGCATTGCATGAGTTGCATTGAGTTGTTGAGTCACATTGAAATATGACATATGCATGAAGAGATGCTTATGTGTGAATGATATGATTGTGGAAATGTGAGTGTATGCATGAAGAGATGCTTATGTGTGAATGATATGATTGTGGAAATGTGAGTGTATGCATGATGTGGGAATGCTTTGTGAATATTCATGTTGTCTATATATGTGTGGTAAATATATATGACTAAGAGGGTGAATTGTGGTGAGAAATATGGAGTTGAATTATATGTTACATATTTTATGGAGCAAATGTTAAAGTGTTTCATTGGTGAAATTGTGACATTCTTCCTTTATACCTTACTCTAAAATTTTCACTCTGATAAATTTGTATATGCATTTACTTGGGGGTATAGAAGGGGGTGTTACAATAGTGGTATCAGAGCAGGTCGGTCCGTCCGACCAAGTTGTTAGAGTGTTTTTCCCTGTGTGTTATTGATATGCGTGTGTTGCGTTATGAATATTGGTTGTTCTTACGTGGTTCTGTTGTTGGAATTAGTAAGATGGTTGCAGGGAGGAACAATGAAGCGATCGCAGAAGCTTGAACAAGGTTGGCGGGAGCGATTGGGCAGAATCCTCCGGCCAATGTGAATGCAGGGAATGTTGTTGAAGATGAATTTCGTGCTTTGGGGAGGTTTCAAAGGAACAATCCTCCGATTTTCAAGGGAACCCATGAGCCTGACAAAGCACATATTTGGTTGAAAGCTGTGGAGAAGATTTTTCGGGTTATGAATTGCTCAGATGCACAAAAGGTGCAGTTTGGGACTCACATGCTCCAAGAAGAAGCTGAAGATTGGTGGGGTAATACTCGCCAAAGATTTGAGGAGGATGATATTGTGATCACTTGGGATCTGTTCAGAGATACTTTTCTGGAGAAGTATTTTCCAGAGGATGTGCGAGGGAAGAAAGAGATTGAATTTCTTGAGTTAAAACAAGGTAATTCGACGATAGCGGAGTATGCGGCAAGATTTGAAGAGTTGATCAAATTTTGTCCTCATTACAATACTGCTAATGCCGAGAGGTCTAAGTGCCTCAAGTTTGTGAACGGTTTGAGACCCGAGATTAGGCAAGCTATTGGATATCAAGAAATCAGGCGGTTTTCTGAGTTAGTGAACAAGAGCAGAATCCATGATGAAGACAGTAGGGCTCGGTCTAGCCACTACAAGAGTTTATGTGATAAGAAAGGAAAAGGTCAATTCCGAGGAAAACCTTATGTGACTCCTGCAGACAAAGGGAAGCAGAGAATGAGTTATGGCAAGAGGCCAAGTGGGGGAGTTTCTACTCCGGTTAGATGCTATAACTGTGGTGAAGCGGGACATCGTGCTCCCGAATGCAAAAGTGTTGAACAGAAGTATTTCAAGTGTGGCAAGCCAGGCCACAGGCTCTTGAGTGTAGAAGCGGTACCGGTGTGACTTGCTACAACTGTGGTGAGCGAGGGCATATTAGTACCAAGTGTGATAAGCCTAAGAAGAATCAAGGGGCGGAAAAGTGTTCGCTCTATCTGGATCTGAGACTGCTAGCGACGATCGATTGATCTGAGGTACGTGCTTCATTAATGGTACACCTTTGATCGCTATAATTGATACCGGAGCTACGCATTCTTTTATTTCTTTGGATTGTGTTAGAAGGTTGAATCTTGAGTTGTCTGTGATTGGTGGCGGTATTGTTATTGATACTCCTGCTATGGGTTCGGTAACTACACCGTATGTTTGTTTGAATTGCCCGTTGAGTATCTTCGGTAAAGATTTTGGAATTGATTTAGTGCGTCTTCACCTAGACCAACTCGATGTCATCCTTGGGGTGAATTGGTTGGAATTCAACCGGGTATATATTAACTGTTTTGACAAGACGGTTATTTTTCCAGAATCGGACGTTGCAGGAGATTTGTTTATGACAGCGAGACAAGTGAAAGAATCAGTGCAAGATGGAGCTAAGGTATTTATGCTTATGGCAACTTTGAGAATTGGTGGAAGTGAAGAGATTGGTGCTTTACCAATTGTTAGAGATTTTTCGGAAGTTTTCCCTGAAGAGATAAAGGATTTACCACCGGAGCGAGAAGTGGAGTTTTCAATAGATTTGATTCCTGGAACTAGTCCGATATCGGTGGCTCCTTATCGTATGTCGACATCAGAATTGAAAGAGTTGAAGAGTCAACTTGAGGATTTGCTTGAAAAGAGGTTTATTCGTCCGAGTGTGTCGCCGTGGGGTGCACCGGTGTTGTTGGTTAAGAAGAAAGAGGGTTCTATGAGGCTCTGTGTGGATTACAGACAGTTGAACAAGGTGACTATTAAGAATAAGTATCCACTTCCGAGGATTGATGATCTGATGGATCAGTTGGTTGGTGCAAGTGTGTTCAGCAAGATTGATTTGAGATCTGGGTATCATCAGATTCGCGTGAAAGCTGAGGATATTCAGAAGACGGCCTTTAGGACGAGGTATGGACACTATGAGTATTCTGTGATGCCATTTGGTGTGACTAATGCACCAGGTGTATTTATGGAGTACATGAATAGTATTTTCCATCCTTATTTAGATATGTTTGTGGTTGTGTTTATCGACGACATCTTGGTTTATTCGAAGAGCGAAGAAGAGCATGTCGAGCATCTGAAGATTGTGTTATCTGTGTTGAGAGAGAAGCAGTTGTTTGCAAAGCTTTCTAAGTGTGAGTTTTGGTTGAAGGAAGTTTGTTTCCTTGGTCATGTGATTTCGAGTAATGGTATTGCGGTTGATCCGTCGAAGGTTGAAGCGGTATCACAATGGGAGACTCCGAAGTCAGTTTTTGAGATTAGAAGTTTCCTTGGTTTAGCCGGTTATTATCGGAAGTTTATTGAAGGATTAGCTAAGTTATCATTGTCGTTGACGCAGTTGACTAGGAAGGGTCAAGCTTTTGTTTGGGATGCCAAGTGTGAAGCGAGTTTCCAAGAACTTAAGAAAAGGTTGACGACAACCCCTGTTTTGATTTTGCCAAATCCAGAAGAGTCGTTCGTTGTGTATTGTGATGCTTCTTTGATGGGTTTAGGAGGTGTGTTGATGCAGAATAACCAAGTTGTGGTTTATGCTTCGAGGCAACTCAAAGTGCATGAGAAGAATTATCCGACGCATGACTTAGAGTTCGTCGCCGTTGTGTTCGTGTTGAAACTTTGGAGGCATTATCTGTTTGGTGCAAGATTTGAAGTGTTTAGTGACCACAAGAGTTTGAAATATCTTTTTGATCAAAAGGAATTGAATGCAAGACAAAGAAGATGGCTTGAACTTTTGAAGGATTATGATTTTGGTTTGAATTACCATCCGGGTAAAGCGAATGTAGTAGCGGATGCATTGAGCCGGAAATCATTGCATATGTCGGCGTTGATGGTGAAAGAGTTGGAATTGGTCGAGCAATTTCGGGATTTGAGTTTAGTATGTGAGAGAACTTCTTTTGGATTTAAGTTGGGTATGTTAAAGCTTACAAGTGGTATTTTGGATGACATTCGAGAAGGACAGAAATCGGATTTGAGTTTAGTTGATCGGTTGACTTTAATCAACCAAGGCCAAGGTGGTGATTTTCGGATTGATGAGAATGGGATTATGAGATGTCGGGATCGAATTTGTGTTCCGAATGTTGTTGAGCTTAAAAAGAGTATCCTTGAGGAAGGACATCGTAGCGGATTGAGTATTCATCCGGGTGCTACTAAGATGTATCAGGATTTGAGAAAAGTGTTTTGGTGGCCTAGTATGAAGAAGGATATTGCGGAATTTGTGTATTCTTGTTTGACTTGCCTGAAGTCAAAGATTGAGCATCAGAAGCCATCGGGTTTGATGAAGCCGTTGTTTATTCCTGAGTGGAAATGGGATAGTATCTCCATGGATTTTGTATCGGGTTTGCCGAGGACGCCGAGTAATTTTGAGGCTATTTGGGTTATCATGGATAGATTAACTAAATCTGCTCAATTTATCCCTATGCGTGTGGATTACCCGTTGGAGAAGTTGGCTAAATTGTATATTGAGAGGATTGTGTGTTTTCATGGTATTCCATCGAGTATTGTTTTGGATAGAGATCCGAGGTTCACTTCGAGATTTTGGGAGAGCTTGCAGAGTGCTTTGGGTACTAAGTTGCGTTTGAGTTCAACGTATCATCCTCAGACAGATGGTCAGACGGAGAGGACGATTCAGTCGCTTGAAGATCTTTTGAGAGCTTGTGTATTGGAAAAAGGAGGAGCTTGGGATAGCTACTTGCCTTTGATTGAGTTTACCTACAACAACAATTTTAATTCGAGTATCGGTATGGCACCATTTAAGGCGTTGTATGGTAGGCGGTGTAGGACACCATTGTGTTGGTTTGAGTCCGGAGAGAGTTTTGTTGTTGGACCCGAGTTAGTTCAACAGACTACTGATAAGATCAAGATGATTCAAGAGAAGATGAGAGTTGGTCAGAGTCGTCAGAAGAGTTATTATGACAAGAGGAGGAAGGCACTCGAATTTCAAGAGGGAGATCATGTGTTTCTTCGAGTCACTCCGATGACAGGTGTTGGTAGGGTATTGAAGTCGCGCAAGTTTTCGCCGCGTTTCATTGGTTCTTATCAGATTTTGCAGAGGATAGGAGAAGTGGCCTATCGTGTGGCTTTACCACCGTCGCTTGTTAATCTTCATGACGTATTCCATGTATCTCAGTTGAGGAAATACATTGCAGATCCGTCTCATGTAGTCCAATTAGATGATGTGCAGGTGAGAGATAACCTGACTGCTGAGGCATCACCTATGCGGATAGAGGATCGGAAATTGAAGCAGCTTCGAGGTAAAGAGATTGCTTTAGTGAAGGTCGCTTGGGGAGGACCGGCTGGTGGGAACGTTACTTGGGAGCTTGAGAGCCAGATGAAAGAGTCTTATCCAGAACTATTTGAACCGGGTAACATTTTCGAGGACAAAAATTTCTAAAGTGGGGGAGGGTTGTAATAGCCCGAATTTCATTAAATAATTAATTATAGTAATTAATTGATTTAGTGGGATTTTTATTAATGTTGGAAATTAATTTTTATTAATGGGAATTAATAGAGAATTGAGAAGAAAATTGGAAGGAAGGAAAATAAAGGAAATATATAATAGAAAAGGAAAAGAAAAGAAAGTTAGAGAGAAACATTTGGAAAGAAGGAAGAAGAGAAAGAGAAGAGAAGAAGAGGAAAGTGGAAAATCATCAAGAGCCAACATCAAAGCTCCGATTAATCGAGGTAAGGGTGAGAAATGTTTCTATTTGATCATTGCATGATGTTATATATGTTGGGTTGGGGTTTTGGTGTAGTTTCCATCCTTTTCCATTTAGGGCAAAAGTTGGAATAATCGGTAGAACTGTGATTTAATCGGTTGGAATTGAGTAATAATGCTGTAGAATAGTCGGGTAACATGTAGTGATGTTGTTTGAGCTGGTTTTGATGTTTGGGAGTTGGTTGGTGGTGGTTTGAGAAGGAGAAGACAGAACAAAATTCTGTTCTGCGCAGGTTCGCTGGCTCTCGCCAGGCGAAGCTTCGCCGGGCGAAGCCTAGCGAACGCTGGCGAATAATTATGATTAAGTCCCAGTGGACTTTGCTGGCGAGTTCGCCCAGGGAAGGGTGGTTAGCGAAGGTTCGCCCAGCGAAGGTGCTGGCGAATGGTGGCGAACAAAGGTAGTAGCTACTGACTTTGGCTCGTTGGGGAGTCTCGTCAGGCGAAGGCCTAGCGAGTGTTTGCTGAGAGGGTTCGCCAGGCGAATATGGGCGAATTTGACAGCATCTTTTCTTTGTTATGGTTTCTATGTGTTGATTATTTAGTTGTTTCACATGGACTAATACCTCTACATTTTGAGTATGTATGTGATCTATTGTGATGATATGTGTTGTCGGTAGCCTACGGGCGTGAATCCTAGAATTGTGATTTGAATGTTAATTGCATCAAGTATAAATACATGTGAACATAATAGGTGATTATATGTGTACTATTTAATGAACTTATATATGCATGATGTGTATACAATTATGCGATGAGTATGCATGAGAACATTGTAAATATGTGTGCATAACTTGTAATTGTATGATTGGTACTGTGATGTGAATACCTTGATTGTTGTGATATATGTTGTATGTGCAATCATTGTGTAATTCTTGAAGAGATGAATTATTAAATGCATGAGATTAAGATGCGAGAACGGTCTTAAGTGCATTGTTGTGGTTGATTGCATATGCATCATTTAGTCAAGAGGCAATGTCTGTTAGTTTCGTGGAAACTAGTGGCTTGTCCCAAACCTAGAAGAGTGGGTTTGAAGGCTTAGAGGACGGGCCTTTGTTGTTATCGGTCTAGAAAAGTGGACCCGGTTTAATGTAAACCGAAAAATGATAACGGGTTATCGGTCTAGAAGAGTGGACCCGGTTTAATGTAAAAACCGAAAAATGATAACGAGAGTCGGTACCGCATTGCATGAGTTGCATTGAGTTGTTGAGTCACATTGAGATATGACATATGCATGAAGAGATGCTTATGTGTGAATGATATGATTATGGAAATGTGAGTGTATGCATGAAGAGATGCTTATGTGTGAATGATATGATTGTGGAAATGTGAGTGTATGCATGATGTGGGAATGCTTTGTGAATATTCATGTTGTCTATATATGTGTGGTAAATATATATATGACTAAGAGGGTGAATTGTGGTGAGAAATATGGAGTTGAATTATATGATTACCTATATATATATATATATATATATATATATATATATATATATATATATATATATATATATATATATATATATATATATATATATATATATATATATATATATATATATATATATATATATATATATATATATATATATATATATATATATATATATATATGTATACATATATATATATATATATATATACATATATATATATATACATATATATATATATATATACATATATATATATATATATATATATATATATATATATATAATCTTATGCTTTGATTATTATGGTTATATTTCTCACCCTTCTGCTGTTTTATAATGCTCTACGAGGCATTGCATATTAGGATGCTGGAGTCTTTTTTTTGTGAAGTTATCTTCATTCTTTTGAGTCGGCTGCTCTGATATGTTACACTGGGTAGTTAGACTAGTATAGTTATTCTTTTGTGATACATTGTGATGTATCAGCTGATGTGGTTTTGTAATTACCTGACATGATGTATTAATCTGGATATCTTATGTGTATGTGAATTAATATTTTGGAAATGATTAAATGATTTTATCTTCCGCTTAAATTTAAATGTTGAAATGTGATTTCTAAAACTATGAAAATGTTATATATTTTATGGAGCAAAGTTAAAGTGTTTCTTTGGTGAAATTGTGACATTCTTCCTTTATACCTTATTCTAAAATTTTCACTCTGATAAATTTGTATATGCATTTACTTGGGGGTATATAAGGGGGTGTTACACTGGACAACTTGACAGTCCTAAAGCTCCAGAATTGAAGGATGTCCTGTTAGTTAAAGGACTAACTGTTAACCTAATAAGCATAAGTCAGCTATGTGATCAAGGTTTAAAAGTACACTTTTCCAAAGACAACTATGTGGTGATAGAGGGTAAGGAAGAAATGAGGGGATCTAGATCCAAGAATAACTGTTACCTATGGGAGCCCAGAAGTAACATAAATGGATTGGTTAATAAGGAAAAGAAGAACCACCTAGGGTTGGAGAAAAGAACCAGCTCCAAAGCATCAGCAAAAGGACACTCAAAATATGCTTCAGAAAGAAGAACAGGGTGTAAGAAAAGTTAGGTAGGAATGCTAAACAAGACGGGATACGTAAAGATTGGACATCAGGTAAAACTATATAGACTATTTTGGAACCTGATGGAGTCCATGGAGGATACTCTGTAAAAAAGAAGCAATGCCATTCCTAATGTCATGACTTTGTTCTGTGACATTAAAGGCACCATTCTAACAAGATCTGCTGAGTTCAAGGGAGATAGGGTTGGGGGTAACGTGTGGAAAGGGCAAAAAGCATGTGCAACACCTGGTGGCTATATTTTAAATATTGCTGATAAGGAGTCAAGAAGCATCAAGGAACCTAAATTTAAAAAATTAAGTTCCTCTAGTGCTGATGAGTTATAGCAATTAAAGGAAATGGGGAATTACATTTTGATACTAAGTCATTTAATGATGAGTCAAAACGGTACGTTCCCTCCTAGTGGGCAATCATACCTCACTCCCACGTATATAACACACTCTCACTACTCTTGGTTTCTTCACAAATGCTCCAGATTCTATACCGTCTCAAACAAGCACAAAAAAGTTCCCTCATCTTCATCAACGTCAACAACTATGGCGCAACCAACCTCCAGGATAAACACCAGCCCCGCTGAAGTGAACCCTAATGAGGCTTTAGAGATTTCTCTACTGCGTATGATGACCCCTGAAGGATTGCTGGTAAAGAAACCTAAAAGGATGCATGCAAGACAATAAAAAATCTTTGGCTCAGGTCAAGCTCCGCCTACGACTACATCTGATGACCTAAATACAGAAGAAGCCAGAAGAACGCACCTTGAAATTACTGCGATGGTTTCTAGTGCCCTCAACATTCCCACATCATCTACCATTAAGGGGACTGAGTCCAATTAAAGTGATCAAAGTAATGTCCCACACAATGTCAAAGCATTGGTAAACAACTCTCCAGAAGAGAAGAATAAGAATAAAAGGTCTGATAAAAGGGATGATGAGTTGCATGAAGCCAAAGATGCTGAGGTATTAAACCTAGACGAGTACTCTGACAATGATCTCATAGCAACGATCAATCCAGACATTGCCAAAAGATTAACGAAAAGAAAAGGGAAAAAGGTAGCTGACCAACACTCACCCAAGAAAAGGGATGTTGAGAAGACTACTGAGCAAGAAGATACCACCAAGAAGGTTGGAACTAAGAGGACTCAGGTTGGACCTTCCAAAGGGTGGAGCAAGGTAACCATCAAGAAGAAAAAGATTGAATCAAGACCAGAACAAGAAACAGATTCTGATGTTGATATGGATGTCACTAACACCCAATCAAAGAGGAAACCTGCTTCCAGCAAGCTGGCTGAAAATGTTCCTGATGTGCCCCTTGACAGCATCTCCTTTCACTATCCCTCAGGTGTCATCCGGTGGAAGTATGTATACCAAAAGAGGTTGGCCCTGGAGAGAAAACTTGCTCAACATGCTCTGGAAAACAAGGAGATTGTGACCCTCATATGTGAAGCTGGCTTGATGAAAACTATCACTCAGTTCTCCCAATGCTATGAAATTCTGGTCAAAGAATTTATAGTTAATTTATCTGATAAATGTGCTGATAGAAAATCTTATGAGTTTGGGAAAGTTTTTGTCAGGGGAAATGGTGTTGTCTTCACTCCCACCATCATCAACAACTTCCTTGAAAGAACAAATGAGGTTGTGCCTGAGTTAACCATCTCTGATAACAAAATATGTCAAGTGATAACTGGGAATCAAGTCAGGAAGTGGCCATCGAAAGGGAAGCTTGCTGCCAGCAAGCTGAGCATGAAATATGCCTTGCTGCACAAGATTGGTGCTGCAAACTGGGTGCTAACCAATCACAAATCATCAGTAGCCACCATCCTGGGGAGGGTCATCTATGCTGTGGGAACCAAGACCAAAATGGATTATGGCACATATATCTTTGATCAAACAATGAAGCATGCTGGCAGTTATAGCATCAAAGGACCTAAAACATTTCCTTCCCTTATCTGTGGAATCATGTTAGCACAGTTTCCAAATATCCTCAAAACCAGTGATGTAGCCAGCAAAAGAGAAACTCCCTTAGCCTTTCATCACAAACTGTTTCAAGGAACCCATGTTTCAGACATTGCCATGGCATCCACTGAGACGTCAAAAAGGGGTCCCAAAGCCAGGAAAGCTGAAGTGATGACCATCATTAAAGAAACATGCAAGGAACTGGATGCAAGAAAGCACACACTTGAAAAATTGCTACAATCTCTTGAGCAAGATGAGGATACTGACAGCTCAGAGGATGCTACAAGGGAAGAAGGTGCTACAAAGGAAGATGATGGTACTAGGGAAGAGGGCAGTCAGGAAGTTGGCTCAGAAGATGCTGCTGAGGAAGGCACTGATGCTGAGGAAGAAGGCTCTGGTGAGACTGAGGAGGACAGGTCCAGCTCAGCTGCAGAAGAAGACTAATGTCTTATTGCTCAAACCACTGCTGGCTGAGGTGGTGCAAGAAGAAGTGTTGTTGCTGCATTGGTTTGATTTGTTTTGTTAGGCTTGTGTGAGAAGTGTTAAGACAATATGTTTTTTTTATCTATATGAGCAGGTTATGTATCTCCAAACACATGTATGATATATGCTAGTTGTTAGTTGGATCTTAATTTGTGGCTAAAAAGGGGAAGAGTGTGATACATAATAGTTTGTAACATTAGGTACAGTAGATGGAAGATTTGGTTAAGATAACCAATATGTATCACAGGAAGTGTGATAGATAACAGTTTGTAACAGCAGGTACAACAGATGGAAGATTTGGTTAAGATAACCAATATGTATCACAGGTTATGTGGAGTATGATAACAGTTTGTAATAGCAGGTACAACAGATGCAGGTGGAAGAACAAGACTGCCATGAGCAGTTATTGTGCTTGAGCATATGCACCATAGTGCTTATGATATTAGTGTACAGGAGTAACTGCAGGTGATGCTGATGAGATTTGTGTGTGATAACAGTTGTTTGGGTTGTTACTAATTTGATATGTATGTCATGTATATTAGAACTAGGACTGACATGCTATAGGTACTAACATGGGTGATCTTAACAAGATGCTTAGGAGGTCTGTGTATGTCTGCAAGGAGCAGAATACATCCCTGCAGGGGGAGTAGCACAAATGTGTGAAATCAGAAGGTTATGCTGAATGCTATAACATCCAGTTCAGACTGGATATTGCCCAGCTGATAAGTGCATCAGTTGAGGGGGAGTAACTCTGTTACTCAACTAGAAAAGGGTGACATCTGTAGTAGAAGTCTACAGAGAGTTAACAAAGTGAGTGTTAACAGGGCTGAAAGCCAACTATTAGGAGTCTGAGAGCTTGAGCAGCAAGTGACTTACCTGCATGACAGGACCTATGTTAAGTCTTCTGCTGTGTGGAAATCTCTGATGTAAGTACAAAGTGTTTTAGCCAAAAATTTGCCAAAGGGGGAGGTTGTAAGTGCTCTTGATTAGTTGTATTTTGTGGCAAAATATTAGTATATGTATGAATGTCATGTCTGATGTTGTTACATTCATAAGATGGACTATGCAGGGTAAGTTAACTAAGCTAACTATAAGATAAGTTGGATGTCATATTCAATGTTATGACATAGGTCGTATTACATCAAGCGGAAGTTTGTTATTCTGGTAGCTAGAACTCATGAAACAACTCAGAAGCTCAGGCTGGAATGCAGGAGACATTTTAGACGCCCTAGGGGAACTAATATATACCTGATTAAAGTGGCAAACGTGTAGAATACTAAAGAGAGGTTTTATGATGGATAAAACCTAATGTATGCGCCCAGGGCCAAGGACTGATCTGCTGCTATAAATAACAGGATAAGCAATCCTAGAAGGCAGCTGTTGGAGATAGAGAAGCAGAGAAATCACCATAGTGGTTTAGAAGTGAAGAGGTTATTCTTCACGATTGTGTCTTAGGAACACTTGTATTCCAAGCAACTGTTGATTGCATTGGTTAGGTAGTTTCTAGACTGTGTACCACTCGAAGCTGTTAAGCAATAGTGTGTGTCACTTGATCAAAGCTTTGAAGCAAGATCAAGGTGTGTGTGTAGTTGAAGTGTCTCTTCATTCTACTATTTAAATTGTAACTGTTTGATATCACTGGTGTGTGATTGTAGGGAGTGAGTGGGTATACTTAGGTCTAGAGTGTCTCTAGGTTAAATTTTCATTGGGTAGGTGTCGCTTGCGCGAAAATAAGGTGCCGGCATGACAGAAGAGTCGCCACCTTTCGTTATTTATCCCTCAGAGCGGGAAAGGAAACAATCGGAAAAACCTGACGAATAAGGGTAAGGCAAGGTCGTCGCAACCATTGTCTGGGTTCGGGAGTCGGTTATGCAAGGGGAAGGTATTAGCACCCCTCACGTCCGTCGTACTCGACGGGATCCTCGCTTGTTTGTTTATTTGGACGGGTTGGTTATAATCTATCTACCTATCAAGGCTGGCTGAAAAAGAAAAGAAAAATGACTCGGCAAAGCGTCGCACTTTATGCCTACGTATTCTCATCAGAGAATGAGAAATCAGAGTCAACGTAGTTCGGCCTACTACGGGTGAAGGTGGGGAAGATTGCTCGCTAGGATATCGCATCTTATGCCTACGTACTTCCACACAGCATGGAAGATCAGAGCAAACGTAGTTCGGGCTACGCACGACACAAGCTGTTCAAGTGTCTTTTATGAAAAATCTCACCTTAAACAAGGGTTTTCTTATTGCAAAAAGGTTGATGTCTGTTCAAATCTTTTGACGGAAGAAATGAATTAATCTATGTTATAACCTTTATTAATGTTTTTCTGTTGTTTTGAAGGAAGAAGAGATGACACTCTACAAATCCTAGGGTTAAAAGGGAATAAAATCTACCCTAATATTATCATGCATGGGTTAACTCCTAATGTCTATCACATCCTCCCTTGAACAAGGAAGAATGGAAGTCCTACGGGAACGGAAACGAAAGGAAGAAACGGAAATACAAATAATAACCGCATACAAGTGAACATGAATATAGCAATGGTAAATGCAATGCAAATGAGGGAGGAAGGTTCATCCCAACCTCAAGCCCATTCATGGATGGAATAAGAAAATACCAAGTGATCATATGCAAAGAATCGAGTGAAAACTCCGAATGAAACGCGTAATCCACTATTTGGAATCGCAACGTGCTATCATGCAAACAAGTCGATAATCGGGCAAGCTACACATACAAATAACAGCCACCTAAGGGTCTTCCAATACCTCTAACCTATCTACAATAATAAATATAAGCCACGGCGTTCATCACGCAAACACAAAGCGGCCGTTGGAGCCTTAACAAAAATAAAGTCCGTTCGGAAGTCCAAATTACAAGTTCGAATACAAAACATAAGAAAAATAGAAAAAGGTGCTAAAAAATTAAAATAAAAATCTCCAATGCCCTACATCAAGCCAAAAACCAGGGGTGAGAGATACCATAAAAATATCCAAAGATAAATGGTCAAACAAGATGAAAACATTGCAAGATATCTCATGTATACCAAAGGAAAGATTAAAGTGGAGCATGTTAAAGAAAGCATCCAAAACCAATTAAAATGGTACAATAAAATTCTCACAAAAATATATCACAATACCTCAACGTGTGTATGAGATCCCTGCAAAAGGATTGACATTTAAATTGTGTTTTGATAGGTCAAAGAAATTCAACAAAATGATAGCACCAGCATTGACCTTTTTATGACGACCCAAATGTAAAAAATCCAAAGAAAATGTCAAAGAATGGTAAAATTATAATTCCAGTTTTATTAAATCCTAGACATATTAAAGATTCAGCACAAAAAAATGGGGATCAAAACGACTAATTTTCCTATTTTTTATGATATTTAGAAGTCAGCATACAAAACAGAAAAAATAAAAGAACATGGCAATATGAGAAAACATAAGGAAAACAAGAAATAAGTGGAAATAAATCCGAAACGTCACAGTTGGGATTCGAACAGGGGAACCCTCGGTCCCCTTTGCAGGCCAAAACGGCCGTGTTTTAGGCCGGTACACGTGGCGGCACGCAGAGCCCTCCGATGAGATGAAAAAGTCCACATTTTGGACATGATCCGACGGTCTACGGATCGTCTTCTTCCTTGAATTTTCCTGGACCGAAGCAACAGCAGCACGGATGACGGTGAAGGGAGCCATGGCCGGAATTCTTCAAGTGACCCTATCTCCCTCGTTTCTCAACCAAATCCAATAATTTTTAGATGAAACTTGTGGGATTTTTCGAGAGGAATCCAAATATACCACTATTTTCCCTTGAAATGGCCTTTAACTCAAAAACCGTATATGAATCTCAAACTTTCAAGAACACCAAATTGTTGTAAAAACTCTTCTTTCTTTACCAGAAACCATCTACTACCCAAGGGGATGTTGAATATGTAACAATGGTGTAAAAAGAATGCATAATTAGTGAGTAATGTTGATTTTTCGATACCTTTGAAAATTGAGTTGTGGAGCTTCAATGGAGCACGAATTCTTCTGGAAAATTATGTAGAATCACTCAACAATACTTGGTGAATATGTTTGAAGCCTTGACAAGTCTTGAATTGATGAAAAAATGAAAATTGAAATTTGAGTTTTCACCACGTTTTCATGTTACTACAAGGTTCCTCTTGCTCCAATTCTCTCAAAAAAAAATGATGAACCATCTCTATAATTGTTGTGTAATTGATTGGTGAAGAGAAAAAGTATGGAAAGTGAGAGAAAAAAAAAGATTGAAAAAAAATGGAAATTCCAAAATGTGAAAGTGTGGGAAAAATGGAGAAAAATTCAATATGATTTGAAAATGGATTCAACATCAACTATCACCAACCTTGACCACATTGTGATCTAACCAATATATAGAAACCAATGGAAGAGTCTAGACTCATCTAGAAACTTTGAGAATCATTTAGAAAGTCATGGAACTTCTCTTGTCATGACATATTGCATTATCTCCTTTCATGCCTTAAACCTTTCAATCTTGTGTCAAAAACTCCTTACATGAGATATTGGGATTGAATGAGTGAAAAAACAAGCTAAACCTTGCCTTATGCCAAGTTTCTCAAAGGTTCCTTAATATGCAAGCATGAATTTTACAAAGTAACATCCATTTTAAGACCTCAAATCAAAATTCTACTTGAACCATTGTTTTTAAAATAATGTTTGGAGTCAAAATGACATATTGGATGACCTATTTTGGATTTGTACATCTCCTAAACCAAAATTTCATTTCAACTTTTTTAACTTATAAGCCATTTTAGGTCATTTTTACCCAATCATGAAAATCCTTTCTACAAGCTCTTTCAATAACTAATGACCTTTTTTCTAAGCTTAAAATCCCATTTTGAACAACTTTGATGTTTTGAGTTTTTTCATTTGAGGCTTGGAAATAGGAGATATGGCCTTTGCTTAAAATGACCTATAACTTCTAAATAACCAAAATACCCCTGTCTTGCTCAATCCATAAGTTGAGTTCTACAAATCCTATCAAGGACTTCTAGTACTCTCTAGAAAGCTAAGAAGATGCTCTTCAACATTCATTTTGACAAAGAAATCATAAGAATCATCCTACTAGGGCAAAAGTTGTCTGCAAGTTGGGTGACTTTCAAGGACCCAGATTCACACACCTCAGCTGACCTGTAATTTGTCAAAACCATAACTTGAGCTCTGAAACTCCTATCAAGGACTTCCACCACTCAAATTAAAGCTAAGAACAAGCTCTACAACATTCATGTTGTGGGGAAGATGAGATATCAATTAAATCTTGAGCTAAAACTGCCTGGAAGATAGGGATCAAATTAGGGTTTTTTCACTGACAATCCTTGGAAACCCTGACTTGAAACTTCTCAAACTCCTCAATCATGATGAGTTGGTCTAGGAATCATCCTTAAAACATCTCTATGCATCATTCCATGATCTCATGGCCCTTGGATTAGGTCTCAACCTTCTCCAAATCTTCATCTGATCCTAGGGTTGACCCAGTCAAGACCCTAATTCTACCATTCATGGTTGAATCTTCTGAATTCTTGCATAATGACCTCTCTGGGCTTCATGATGGCTTTCAAGACATCTCATAGACTTTCTCAAAGCTTCAAGTCTATTCTTCAAAGTCTCAGAATCATCTGAGGAGCACCCACAACTCTCAAGTTATGAGACACACAACCTTGGTTTCAACCAATTCCTCTGAGGATCTCCTGAACTTTCTGATGAAGATATCAACCTTCAAACACTTGATGGGCAAATAAATGTTGGTCAAATTTTGGGGTGCAACAGCTGCCCCTATTCAAACGGCTTGAACCTGACTGGGTGAGAAGCGAACGACTCTCAGCCAATCAAGGTGCGAGACGGTTGAATACCGGTAAACCCGAAAATTTGCCAACTGCACGAGCACACGATGCTCTGCGGGGAACACTGCAACATTAGCTGCTCAACAGCTGGAGAGATACCAATCTGACATCGCCGTCAATTATCCACATTAAATTCTTCTGACATTGCCTTCAGACAACCACAACACCCAACATCACCGCTGGAAGACTAAACCTGATATCGCCATCGAACAATCGAAATACCCCGCATCGCCGCTGGAAAACTAAATCTGATATCGCCGTCAGACACAAACATCACTCTGAGAGACACTCGACATCGCCGTCGTACAAACATCATCTCTGCTGGGGACTTAAAGAGTCTGACATCGCCGTCGAACAAACATTCAACCTCGCCGTCGAACACAAACATACTCTGACCTCGCCGTCAAACAAACCTAATCTGATCTCGCCGTCGAGCACAAACATGCATGCAACATCAGAGCTATATGAAACCCTGGCCCCTGGCCACTTCCAGCTTCAGCTAGAAAAGATCTTTAAGTACTTCTGAAGATAAGCATCCTTGGCCTTCAAGGATGGCAACTCTGCAGGAGGTATCTTCGACTTCAGTCTAAAGAAATGGTCCTTGGCCTTCAAGGATACATGGATCTGCCTTCAGGCAACTCCGCCTCTGCTATAGAGTATCCGTGACTTCAGTCAGGGATATACTTCGGCCTTCAGTCCGAAAAATGAATCCTAGGTCATTCATGACCTTAGGGGATAACCTTGCCTTCAGGCACCTTCGCTTCAGCTTGGGAAATCTATGACTTCAGTCAGAGAAATGGTATCCTGAGCCATTCATGACTCTACGGGGATTCAAACATTTTTGCCTTCAGGCAAACTCCGCTTCAGCTGGAGAAACATCTTCGACTTCAGTCAGAAGAAACACTATTCACTTGATCGCAATCAATCATCACCTCAAGACAACTGACGTGGTCTTCAGGCCAACATGGATCATCTTGCATACAAAAATTGGACTTACCAACTTCTGAACTCTGTCTTCAGACACACGTTGATTCATCAACAAGGAAATCTGAATCCACAGGAACCTTCTGATATCGCCTTCATGCGTTTACGAAGTCAATCATCAGATTAGACGTCACTGTCGGGGCAAACATATCACGCCGCTAGGGACTTCAAGAATCATCTTGAATGAACAATTCCGTCGGGTACCTTCAAGAATCATCCTGAACTGCTGACCTTTCTGGAGACTTTATTCTGCTAGGGATTCCAGGAATCTTCTTGGGCGCTCTTGCTGGGGACGCGACTGGGGAACTCAAGAATTATCCTAGGCAACCAACTCGGGAAACTGCGCGGAGGTCTTAAGAGTCACCTTAAGCAAACGGCCCTGCTAAGGAATTCAAGAATCGTCTTGAACTCAAGACTTCGCTGGGGATCTCAAAAATCATCTTGAGCAAGCGACTGTGGGGATTACACTGGGGTCTTTAAGAATCATCTAAGAAAACAACCTTGTTGGGGAGAATATCAGGAATCATCCTGAGCAACTGGTCCTTTGGTGGAACACCTGTAAAACAAGAATGATAATAACCTAGATCATGCGTATGATGCCTATGCTTCGGCGCCCTGCCCCACACGGTGGGAATGCTATGCGTTTATGCTAAATGCCATGCAATCATGCAATATGCTATGCAATCCCGTCAGCAAAATAAATGTCGGGGGGAAAAAATCCTCCTGTCAAGGAGAAAAGCACTACTCAGATAGAGGAATCTTCCTGCTGAGGAGAACGTGGACACGCCAATATCAATTGGCTCCGTCTGGGGAACTGATCTTCAGTTGACTGCTGCAGGGAAAACAACTTCAGTTGATTACTGCAGAGGAACGAAGCTCTACGAGAACCTGGACCTGCTGATATCAATCGCGAGAATAAACTGCGTGGTCGTCTCGGCTGCTCTTCTGGGGATAACTACCCTGTGGGGAAACAACCTCAGCCGCTCCACACTCCACTGGGGAAGAAGCCGATCATGGTCTGATCAACTTCCAAGGACTCGGCTCTCTTGGACATCTGCGAACTCGGAGGAGGAAGGAGAAATCATTCTGCTTTGCTGGAGAAAATGCGACTCTGGGGAAATACAGCATCAGCTGTTCAATGCTCTGCTAGGAAAACCACTCACGGTCTCAACTGCTTCCAAGGATTCTGCTTTTCTGCGGACTCAGCCGAGGAGAGAAATCATTCTACTTCACTGGAGAGTACGACCCTGGTGAGGAATTTCAATTTCGCTAGGGAAGAAAGAATCATCTGACTTCGGGGGAAAGTACAACTCTGCAGGGGAATACAACATCAGCTGTTCCAATACTCTACTGGGGGAGGAGGGAATCATCCAACTTCAGGAGAGAGTACAACTCTGGTGGGGAATCTCAATTCCGCTGGAGACTTCAGTCTGGCACCATCAGTTACTGCATACTTCGGCGTACGAACAGCTTCCTACAAGACTTGCACTTGTGACCCGGTGCTGGGGAAGACACCTGCTTCGGCGACTTTACTGGGGAAAACACAAGCTTCGGCACCCGAACATTTCTATGAGACCTGCACTTGTGACCCGGTGCTGGGGACATATGAGCTTCGGCGCGCGACTCAGCTGAGAAAATGACGTTCCTTCAGGATGCGTCTGCTTGGGGAAGAGAATCATCTCTACCTGGGGAAGACATATCAATGCTCACTATTCTGCGTTCAGATGCTGCGGTGGAGAGACCACTGAACACTGCTGGAGAAGGAGGACTTGCCCTGCTTCGGGGATGCGCACGGCACATCTTCTGGAAGGCGCTATACCTGCAACAACACAAACAAACAGACAAGATACCCTCCTCAAAGGGGCCTATCCAGGTTATTATCTCGTGACAACACTCAAGTAATTAATTGTTTCAACAACCAATGGGCCTAGGCCCGTAAGTTTATGTATGCGCATTTTATCAAAAACATTGGCGTTTTCATTCGCAAACAAAACAGATAAATGCTAAATGGGCAAGCAGAATTGCTGAATAATATGCATTTTATTGATGGTGGACCCCTGAATGGGTAAATAAATGTTTTACAACAGAGGCAAGCTCCTGGAATGAGGAAGCCGCGCAAAAATAAAACATAACTATACATCAGTATGTACAAATGTCGGCAACGAGGCGTAGACGAACACCATGAGTTGATCCCTCTAATACCCACTCGACTTTGATACTTCTCCGATGCTTCAGCTTCGGAAGAGATTGATTCAGATAAACGGCCCTCAGGTCCTCCAACCCACTAAACAATGAAAGTCCACGCGGAACGCAGTTATTTGCTTATTCAAATCCCTAACTTTTGCGTGAACCGCCCTTTACGGGTTTTCAGTTCACCGGGATACCCTTTTTTGCCGAAGCCGCCCAGTGTAGGTTTTTGACTTCGCGGGTGTACATTTTTTCAATATATCCCTAACTTTTGCCCGAACCTTTTATTCTGTTTTTGGTTCGCCGGGATGCCCCTTTTTTGCCTGGACTCTTCCTTTTTTGTCCAGCGGGTCTCTTTCAAGCAAAGTATTTTTTAACTGCGTCCGCGTTCACCGGGGATGCAAAATCTTCACCATCCATCGTGGATAACAACAAAGCTCCTCCTGAGAAGACCTTGCTGACGACATACGGCCCTTCGTAATTCGGAGTCCACTTGCCCCGGTGATCGGAGTGTGGCGGAAGAATCTTCTTCAGGACGAGATCACCCGTCTGAAAGCTTCTTGGGCGCACCTTCTTATCATAAGCTTTCTTCATTCGGCTTTGGTACAGGCGACCAAATGCAATCGACGCTAACCTCTTCTCGTCCATCAGGCTGAGTTGGTTCAAACGATTCGTAATCCATTCTGCCTCGTCGAGTTTCACATCAACCAAAACTCGCAAAGAAGGAATCTCCACTTCTAACGGCAGGACAGCTTCCATACCGTACACCAAGGAGAAAGGAGTTGCCCCGGTCGACGTACGCACCATCGTACGATAACCGTGCAAGGCGAACGGCAACATCTCGTGCCAATCTTTGTACGTCACAACCATCTTCTGAACAATCTTCTTTATATTCTTGTTGGCCGCTTCAACAGCGCCATTCATCTTTGGCCGGTAAGGAGATGAGTTGTGGTGTTCAATCTTGAAGCTCTGGCACAGCTCCTTCATCATCTTGTTATTCAAGTTCGAACCATTATCGGTAATGATCCGCTCGGGAATTCCATAGCGACAGATGATGTCCCTCTTTATGAATTTAGCTACCACCTGCTTGGTCACATTAGCGTATGAGGCTGCCTCCACCCATTTGGTGAAGTAGTCGATAGCTACCAGAATGAAACGATGACCATTGGATGCAGTGGGCTCGATCTTGCCTATCATGTCTATGCCCCACATGGAGAACGGCCAAGGGGAGGACATGACGTTTAATGGGCACGGCGGCACATGAACTTTGTCAGCATAAATCTGGCATTTATGACATTTCTTCGCGAATCTGAAGCAATCCGACTCCATAGTCAGCCAGTAATACCCTGCTCTCAGGATCTTTCTCGTCATGGCATGCCCGCCGGCGTGCGTACCAAATGTGCCCTCATGGACTTATTCCATGAGCATACTCGCCTCTTTCTCATCTACACATCTGAGTAGCACAAGATCGTGGTTTCTCTTATACAACACTCCGTCAGGATTGAGATAAAAGTTTCCGGATAGCCTCCTCAGAGTCTTCTTATCCTAGGTAGACGCACCCGCGGGATACTCCTTAGTCATAAGGAAGGTCTGGATGTCGTGGAACCATGGCTTGCCGTCATTGGCATCCTCGATTGCAAAGACAAATGTCGGTCTGTCAAGACGCGAAAGCACAATTCTTGGAGCCTCATTCCAAAAATTGACCTTATACATTGAAGCCAACGTGGCTAAGGCATCAGCCATCTAATTTTCAGCCCTGGGTACATGATGAAGCTCTACTCGGTCGAAGAACGGAAGCAGCCTCCTGGCATAATTCATGTACGGCACTAAATTCGCTTGACGAGTTTCCCACTCCCTTTTAATCTGATTGATTACAAGCGCTGAGTCACCATATACGTCTAGATTCTTGATTCTCAAATCAATTGCCTCTTCTAGACCCATGATACATGCTTCATACTCTGCTTCATTGTTGGTAACTGGAAACGTCAGTCTCGCAGTAAACGGGATGTGGGATCCGTGAGGAGTCGTGATGATAGCCCCGATACCACTTCCATAGGAATTAACCGCTCCGTCGAATATCAACTTCCACTGAGACTTCCTATCTGGCCCCTCATCGGGCAATGGCTCATCGCAATCCTTCGCTTTGAGAAACATAATATCCTCGTCAGGGAATTCGAACTTCATCGGCTGGTAGTCTTCGATTGGCTGTTCGGCAAGGTAATCAGACAATACGCTTCCCTTAATGGCTTTCTGAGAGACGTACTGAATATCATATTCCGTTAACACCATTTGCCATCTGGCAATCCTGCCCGAAAGAGCCTGCTTCTCGAAGACGTACTTGATCGGATCCATCTTCGAAATTAGCATAGTGGTGTGGTTGAGCATATACTGTCGTAGACGTTTGGCGGCCCAAGCTAATGCACAACACGTCTTCTCCAGCATCGAGTATCGAGATTCACACTCAGTGAACTTTTTACTCAAATAATAAATGGCATGCTCCTTTCTGCCCGTCTCGTCGTGCTGACCGAGAACACACCCCATACTATTCTCCAGAACCGTCAGGTACATGATTAATGGCCGTCCAGCCACTGGGGGTATCAAGATTGGAGGTTCTTGAAGATACTGCTTTATTTTGTCGAATGCCTTCTGGCAATCCTCATTCCAAGTAATCGCCTGATCTTTCTTTAAAAGCTTGAACATCGGTTCACAAGTGGCCGTGAGCTGAGAGATAAACCTTGCAATGTAGTTTATTCGGCCCAAGAAACCACGAACTTCTCTTTCTGTTTTCGGCGCTGGCATTTCTTGGATAGCTTTTATTTTCGCAGGATCAACTTCAATCCCTCGTTCACTAACGATAAACCCCAATAACTTTCCGGACCGCACTCCGAAAGTGCACTTGTTAGGATTCAGCCTCAGCCTGAATTTCCTAAGCCTCTCAAAAAGCTTCAATAAGTTGACCAGATGCTCTTCCTCCGTTTGGGACTTTGCAATCATGTCATCAACATAGACCTCGATCTCATGATGAATCATATCATGAAACAAAGTTACCATTGCTCGCTGGTAAGTGGCCCCTGCGTTCTTCAGACCGAAGGGCATTACCTTATAGCAAAATGTTCCCCAGGGGGTGATGAACGTTGTTTTCTCCATGTCCTCCGGTGCCATCTTAATCTGATTGTAACCGGAGAAGCCATCCATGAATGAAAACACGGAAAACTGGGCTGTGTTGTCGACCAACACATCGATATGAGGCAACGGGAAATCATCCTTAGGGCTCGCCCTGTTCAAATCCCGATAATCGACGCACATGCGTACCTTACCGTCCTTCTTCGGTACAGGCACTATGTTGGCGACCCACGGAGGGTAAGTGGTAACGGCTAGAAATCCTGCGTCCAACTGCTTCTGGACTTCTTCTTTGATTTTTACAGCCATGTCTGGTCTCGTCCTCCTAAGCTTCTGCTTGACTGGAGGGCAATCTTCTCGCAACGGCAAGCGATGAACCACGATGTCAGTGTCAAGTCCGGGCATATCTTCGTATGACCAAGCAAAGACGTCACTATACTCTCGAAGCATCTCGACCAGTCTATGCTTGACATCATTCTGCAGCGCAGCCCCCACTCTGACATTTCTGACGAGCTCTTCAGAATCCAGATTTATGATCTCAATATCCTTTTCATGAGGCAGAATAACCTTCTCCTCTTGTCTCAACAAGCGGGCCAACTCTTCCGGAAGGTCTTCGTCTTCATCAATCTCATCCTCGGCTTGATAGATCGGGCAATCAAAGTCGTAGTGAGCCGTAGAGGGTCCAGAGTCGATGTCATCTGTTATGTGGATCCTGCAATAACAAGGGTTAAGTTTAAAGCAAGAATATGCAGGTTAGCACAAACCTCGTTGCCATTTTACTGTTTTTCGAAACATAAAACAGGAATAACAGAGAAAACAATATTTGAGTACGAAGAAAACGCCTTTTATTTGTTAACAAAATGCATGTACATAATCCAACAAGGCCCTGACAATAAAACCACTATGCCCCGGGCAGGACATAGGGTTGTACAACGATTGTAAAAAGCAAATCATTACTCTTCACTTGTCAGCTGGATAATCTCCTTGATGGTCCAATTGTTGAGGCGCTCGCCCGGCTTGCTCGGTTGAATCCAGGCGTCAAGATCACAATCACTATCCCCGCTGTCCTCAGACGCTGCATTGATGCTTTCGAAAATCACTCCGCCCTTGGTGAATAGGATCGGCCCTTTCCCGCGAGACGAACTGCTAGACGAAGAAGATGAAGCTTTAGCTTCAGGAGAGTACCCTAATCCAAACTTATCCTGCTTGATTGGTATATCCAAAACATGCCCCCAGCCTGGGGTGGAACCGGCTTCAACGACGGCCCGAGCTTCTTTAAACAAGGAGAGATTCATCTCTTGCTTCTCTACGACGACAGGAGCCACCTCTTTCACCTTGACGGTTTCAAATGCTTGGCATAGAGTTTCATGGATTTCGCCATCCATCTCAACATATTTAAAGGATGACAAGTGGCTCACTATAATGTCCTCCTCACCACAGACGGTTACTATGCTGCCCCCGACAGCATATTTGAGCTTCTGGTGCAACGTGGACGTCACGGCACCAGCAGCATGGATCCATGGCCGACCTAAGAGGCAACTGTAGGTAGGCATGATGTCCATGATATAGAAGACCGTATTGAACGTCTCTGGACCAACTTGAATTGGTAGGGTCAACTCTCCGAAAACGTGACGCTTAGTTCCATCAAAGGCCTTCACCACCAGATCACTGGGCGTGCAAAGCAATCCACGAGTGTCCAATTTCATCAATGCCTTCTTCGGAAGCACATTAAGCGACGAACCCGTATCCACCAGGACATGCGACATGATAGTGCCTCTGCACTCTATTGAGACGTGCAAGGCGCTGTTGTGGTCTCTTCCTTTAGGAGTCAGCTCTAGATCTGTAAATCCCAGCCCATTACCAGCATTAACATGGGCCACCACCTCCTCTAGCTGATTTACTGATATCTCCTACGGCACGTATGCCGCGTTCAATACCTTCAGTAACGCGTTGCGGTGTGCCTCAGAACACAACAACAAGTTAAGAATAGAGATCTTTGACGGAGTCTGATGAAGATGATCTACAATCTTGTAGTCGCTCTTCTTGATTAACCGCATGAACTCTTCAGCATCTTTAACTAGAAAATCTTTTTCTGCCCCAGAAGGGACCCCTTCGACAGCTTTGCCTTTACCCTTATCCACAGCATCAGCTCTGACTACCTTCTCTGCCGCAACCTCCGCTGGCGCGAACACTCTACCGCTTCGAGTAATGCCACTGACTCCGGCAAGATTCTGCACCGTCGATCCGAACGGCTCCAGCTCTAACTTCTGACCATTGCAATAGACTTCGGCGCCATAATGCCATGGAACGGCGTTAGTGCTTTCGAATGGGATTGGCCCGGCCCTGGTAATAGTGATAGTAGGCGGTCGGGGCGCAGAAATAGTAATAGGGTGACGAGGAATAGTAATGGTAGCGACTTCATCTGCCTGTCTCAGCACAACCTCCCCTGATACACTTTCAATTCTCCGGCTGAACTGCAAAATACCCTCGGACATCAGACTTTGGATACCTTCTACCAGCTGCCCATACCCATCAGGAAGTGTAGCACAAGCCATACATAACTCTCCACATCCAGGAAAGAAGCCCTTCTTCAACAACTTAGCCTTGACAAAACTAAGCGGTGTTCTCAAGTCTTTGACATCAGTCAGCAAGTCTGCACTCTCTTCTGTGATAACGGCGTTCACTCCGCCTCCCCTATGATGAGGCATTGGGTTTTTGGTAACGTTGGGCACACTATCAGAAAAGTTAATAACCTTGGTGTCCACCAAGTCCTGCACTTTGTGCTTAAAAGCTTTACAATTCTCAATCGTATGGCCTGGTGCCCCAGTATGGAAATCACAAGTAGCATTGGCGTCATACCCCGACGGCGGTGCCCCTGTCAAGGGAGCCAACGTCCTCTTTTGAACTAGCTGAAGCTGCAGCAAAGTTTGCAGAAGCTGCGCATATGACATAGGTGGAGTTTCAAAATGACGATTTGCCAAAGGAGCCCGGTTCTGATATTTCCTATACCCCTGCTGATTCTGCTGCTGGGGCTGCTGCTGCTGCGGTGGAGCAGCTGGGATATTTATGCTAGCAATCTGTTGCTGAGGGCCCTTGCCCTTTCTCCGAGCATTAGTGACAGCACTTGCATCCCCCTCTCGACGCTTGCCAGCGTAGGGTTTCTTACTACCTCCTCCAGCTGAGGCTGTTTCGCCCTGAATTTTTCCGATCTTTATACCGTTCTCGACGTGCTCGCCCATAATGATGAGAGCCGAGAATGTCCCAGACATGCCACTGACCAGCTTTTCATAGTAGATTCCAGGAAGGGTAGCCACGAACATTTGCACTAGCTCACGCTCAACCATCGGCGGTTGAACCCGAGCAGCCAATTCACGCCACCGCTGGGCGTACTCTTTAAAGCTTTCATTGTTCCGCTGTGAGAGATTCTAAAGCTGAACTCGGTTGGGGGCCAAGTCGCTATTGTATTGATAGTGGAGGACGAACGCTTCTGCGAGATCTTTCCAGGTGCGCACGGTAGCGGGCTCCAGGCCCATATACCATTCGAGTGATGGACCAGAAAGACTATCCTAGAAGAAGTGCATCAGCAACTTCTCATCGTCAGAATAGGCGGACATCTTTCTATAATAAGATCGGAGGTGGACGCAGGGGCAAGTAGTACCCTTATACTTCTCAAAGACAGGCACCTTGAACTTATGAGGTACCTTGAAGTCAGCAATCAACCCGAGCTTGGACATATCAACGCCCAATGTGTTCTGATTTTCAATGTCTCTCATCTTGTCCTCCAGCGCTTTGAACCTGAGTCGAGCTTCAGCATTCAACTCTGCTTCTACACCTCTCTGAGAGAATATGTCATCCTGATGGTCCTCCAGCCACGGTTGAGGCACCAACAGATTTCCGACACCAGCATTGCCGTTAACCGGCCCTATGTTAACATTGGCTCCCAGACTACCATTGTCGACGCCCGCCGCATTGAGTCCGAGATTGGTCATCAGATTGCCGTTAGCACTGCCGTTGCCCCCGGCAACAGGAACAACATTCTGTGGAGCATCCACTGGAGGAGGAGTAGGCACGGCCCCGCCGTGAAGTATGCCATTACTGTCAACCCTGGAGATCAGAGGTTGAACCAAAGTACGAAGCTGGTCTTGACCATTAGCGACTACCTGCATCAGCTCCATAAAACGATCCATCCATTCACGGAGCCCTTGAACATCTGACTGCACCTGGTCCATGATCCTTGTCTGATTAGCGCGAGTTGAGTAGCGGTGAATGAGTCTTTGATCAATCCTGGAGATCGGAGGCAGCTCGGAACCTGTGAACCTGAAAAACCTTTCAATATTAAAGGTTAGGAAAAGCCACAAAATGTATGTTATGCGAAATGCATCATGCAGATGTATGTGTGTGTCTGCGTGCTTGAGAGGTTTCCCCCGATCCTAGCGCCTTGGTCCCAATGCTGACAATAAGAAGAAGAAGAAATCCGAGCCCAATCAGGGAAACATCAATCTCACACATAGCATTAGCAATAGTCAAATTCGACACATCAAGGACCGAGAACTCGTACGCAACAGTCTTCCTGAGAGAGGCTGCAATAATACAATAGGAGGCGAGGGGTCCTGGATCGGGGAAACGGCACCTGTCACAGACACACGTTAATGGAATGCAAATGAACATGCAAACTAATGCAGAATGCAGGCATGCAATAATATATCCAGGTAGCTGCTGTGGAGATTCGGTATCAACAGTCGCTGATGAGAAGGAAACCCCGGTGTAAGACTACTGATCTGATCTGCTAAGAACGACCCTCTGACAGGACCATATATATAAGATCAATATTCTGCTCTGCTGAGAGCAAATGTATGATAATAAGGACCCCGGGTGCATGATCAAGAGATATCTGCTGATGAGGTCTTCAGACCCCAAATCAAAAATCTGTCCTATCAAGAACAAACACACAGCTGCTGACGAGATCTTCAGACTCCGCTCAAAATCTGCCCTATCAAGAACAAATAACATCTGCTGATGAGATCTTCAGACCCCACTCAAAATCTGCCCTATCAAGAACAAACCACTGACGACAATACTCTGATCAAAACCTGTTCCATCAAGAACAAACAAATCTGCAACTGAGAACTCTGGTACCAACATAACTGATTCACTGTCAAGAAAACCAGGTAGTCTGAAGGTCAAAGTTTCCTGCAATAAACCCAGCCCGCTCACAGGTATGGACCTAAACTGACTCAAGGTACGGCATCCTATGTGGTCGTCGGCGTCACAGACTTTCAGGGTTGATGATACGATTCCCAGAAGGAGTGGCATCATCAAATCCTGAAGAGGCCTCACTTAGCCAACTTCCAAATGATCGGTCCCCAGAGTCGACAATCCAACTAACCAGCAACCCGAGCCACCCAAAGGGTAGGACAGGAGGCCAACCAGAAGAACCTCGTCTGAGTGTAGATTTCGCGGGACACTAGGACATGCAAAGCACGTGCGCGCCCACTAATCTCTACTCTAAGTCTAGGTGCACTCAAGCCCAGGTCCGGCTTCTCACTCATCAGAACTCCCATCCCACAACAGCACAAATAATCATATTATACTGAAAATAACATGTGGGAAATAAAGTGCGAGAAGTAAAAACGCGATAAATAAACGCAACCCAACAAGCAAACACACAAGCGGTAGGATTGACTCTCTTAAGGGACGTTGGATCCCAAAACTGACTCGCTTTCGGGACGTTGGATCCCTAGGACACTATCAAGTCCCCAGCAGAGTCGCCAGTTGTCGCTTGCGCGAAAATAAGGTGCCGGCATGACAGAAGAGTCGCCACCTTTCGTTATTTATCCCTCAGAGCGGGAAAGGAAACGATCGGAAAAACCTGACGAATAAGGGTAAGACAAGGTCGTCGCAACCATTGTCTGGGTTCGGGAGTCGGTTACGCAAGGGGAAGGTATTAGCACCCCTCACGTCCGTCGTACTCGACGGGATCCTCGCTTGTTTGTTTATTTGGACGGGTTGGTTATAATCTATCTACCTATCAAGGCTGGCTGAAAAAGAAAAGAAAAATGACTCGGCAAAGCGTCGCACTTTATGTCTACGTATTCTCATCAGAGAATGAGAAATCAGAGTCAACGTAGTTCGGCCTACTACGGGTGAAGGTGGGGAAGATTGCTCGCTAGGATATCGCATCCTATGCCTACGTACTTCCACACAGCATGGAAGATCAGAGCAAACGTAGTTCGGGCTACGCACGACACAAGCTGTTCAAGGGTCTTTTATGAAAAATCTCACCTTAAACAAGGGTTTTCTTATTGCAAAAAGGTTGATGTCTGTTCAAATCTTTTGACGGAAGAAATGAATTAATCTCTGTTATAACCTTTATTAATGTTTTTCTGTTGTTTTGAAGGAAGAAGAGATGACACTCTAAAAATCCTAGGGTTAAAAGGGAATAAAATCTACCCTAATGTTATCATGCATGGGTTAACTCCTAATGTCTATCACATCCTCCCTTGAACAAGGAAGAATGGAAGTCCTACGGGAACGGAAACGAAAGGAAGAAACGGAAATACAAATAATAACCGCATACAAGTGAACATGAATATAGCAATGGTAAATGCAATGCAAAGGAGGGAGGAAGGTTCATCTCAACCTCAAGCCCATTCATGGATGGAATAAGAAAATACCAAGTGATCATATGCAAAGAATCGAGTGAAAACTCCGAATGAAACGCGTAATCCACTATTTGGAATCGCAACGTGCTATCATGCAAACAAGTCGATAATCGGGCAAGCTACACATACAAATAACAGCCACCTAAGGGTCTTCCAATACCTATAACCTATCTACAATAAGAAATATAAGTCACGGCGTTCATCACGCAAACACAAAGCGGCCGTTGGAGCCTTAACAAAAATAAAGTCCGTTCGGAAGTCCAAATTACAAGTTCGAATACAAAACATAAGAAAAATAGCAAAAGGTGCTAAAAAATTCAAATAAAAATCTCCAATTCCCTACATCAAGCCACAAACCAGGGGTGAGAGATACCACAAAAATATCCAAAGATAAATGGTCAAACAAGATGAAAATATTGCAAGATATCTCATGTATACCAAAGGAAAGATTAAAGTGGAGCATGTTAAAGAAAGCATCCAAAACCAATTAAAATGGTACAATAAAACTCCCACAAAAATATATCACAATACCTCAACGTGTGTATGAGATCCCTGCAAAAGGATTGACATTTAAATTGTGTTTTGATAGGTCAAAGAAATTCAACAAAATGATAGCACCAGCATTGGCCTTTTTATGACGACCCAAATGTAAAAAATCCAAAGAAAATTTCAAAAAATGGTAAAATTATAATTCCAGTTTTATTAAATCCTAGACATCTTAAAGATTCAGCACAAAAAAATGGGGATCAAAACGACTAATTTTCCTATTTTGTATGATATTTAGAAGTCAGCATACAAAACAGAAAAAATAAAAGAACATGGCAATATGAGAAAACATAAGGAAAACAAGAAATAAGTGGAAATAAATCAGAAACGTCACAGTTGGGATTCGAACAGGGGAACCCTCGGTCCCCTTTGCAGGCCAAAACGGCCGTGTTTTGGGCCGGTACACGTGGCGGCACGCAGAGCCCTCCGATGAGATGAAAAAGTCCACATTTTGGACATGATCCGACGGTCTACGGATCGTCTTCTTCCTTGAATTTTCCTGGACCGAAGCAACAGCAGCACGGACGACGGTGAAGGGAGCCATGGCCGGAATTCTTCAAGTGACCCTATCTCCCTCGTTTCTCAACCAAATCCAATAATTTTTAGATGAAACTTGTGGGATTTTTCGAGAGGAATCCAAATATACCACTATTTTCCCTTGAAATGGCCTTTAACTCAAAAACCGTATATGAATCTCAAACTTTCAAGAACACCAAATTGTTGTAAAAACTCTTCTTTCTTTACCAGAAACCATCTACTACCCAAGGGGATGTTGAATATGTAACAATGGTGTAAAAAGAATGCATAATTAGTGAGTAATGTTGATTTTTCGATACCTTTGAAAATTGAGTTGTGGAGCTTCAATGGAGCACGAATTCTTCTGGAAAATTATGTAGAATCACTCAACAATACTTGGTGAATATGTTTGAAGCCTTGACAAGTCTTGAATTGATGAAAAAGTGAAAATTGGAATTTGAGTTTTCACCACTTTTTCATGTTACTACAAGGTTCCTCTTGCTCCAATTCTCTCAAAAAAAATGATGAACCATCTCTATAATTGTTGTGTAATTGATTGGTGAAGAGAAAAAGTATGGAAAGTGAGAGAAGAAAAAAAGATTGAAAAAAAATGGAAATTCCAAAATGTGAAAGTGTGGGAAAAATGGAGAAAAATTCAATATGATTTGAAAATGGATTCAACATCAACTATCACCAACCTTGACCACATTGTGATCTAACCAATATATAGAAACCAATGGAAGAGTCTAGACTCATCTAGAAACTTTGAGAATCATTTAGAAAGTCATGTAACTTCTCTTGTCTTGACATATTGCATTATCTCCTTTCATGCCTTAAACCTTTCAATCTTGTGTCAAAAACTCCTTACATGAGATATTGGGATTGAATGAGTGAAAAAACAAGCTAAACCTTGCCTTATGCCAAGTTTCTCAAAGGTTCCTTAATATGCAAGCATGAATTTTACAAAGTAACATCCATTTTAAGACCTCAAATCAAAATTCTACTTGAACCATTGTTTTTAAAATAATGTTTGGAGTCAAAATGACATATTGGATGACCTATTTTGGATTTTTACATCTCCTAAACCAAAATTTCATTTCAACTTTTTTAACTTATAAGCCATTTTAGGTCATTTTTACCCAATCATGAAAATCCTTGCTACAAGCTCTTTCAATAACTCATGACCTTTTTTCTAAGCTTAAAATCCCATTTTGAACAACTTTGATGTTTTGAGTTTTTTCATTTGAGGCTTGGAAATAGGAGATATGGCCTTTGCTTAAAATGACCTATAACTTCCAAATGACCAAAATACCCCTGTCTTGCTCAATCCATAAGTTGAGTTCTACAAATCCTATCAAGGACTTCTAGTACTATATAGAAAGCTAATAAGATGCTCTTCAACATTAATTTTGACCAAGAAATCATAGGAATCATCCTACTAGGGCAAAAGTTGTCTGCAAGTTGGGTGACTTTCAAGGACCCAGATTCACACACCTCAGCTGACCTGTAATTTGTCAAAACCATAACTTGAGCTCTGAAACTCCTATCAAGGACTTCCACCACTCAAATTAAAGCTAAGAACAAGCTCTACAACATTCATGTTTTGGGGAAGATGAGATATCAATTACATCCTGAGCTAAAACTGCCTGGAAGATAGGGATCAAATTAGGGTTTTTTCACTGACAATCCTTGGAAACCCTGACTTGAAACTTCTCAAACTCCTCAATCATGATGAGTTGGTCTAGGAATTATCCTTACAACATCTCTATGCATCATTCCATGATCTCACGGCCCTTGGATTAGGTCTCAACCTTCTCCAAATCTTCATCTGATCCTAGGGTTGACCCAGTCAAGACCCTAATTCTACCATTCATGGTTGAATCTTCTGAATTCTTGCATAATGACCTCTCTGGGCTTCATGATGGCTTTCAAGACATCTCATAGACTTTCTCAAAGCTTCAAGTCTATTCTTCAAAGTCTCAGAATCATCTGAGGAGCACCCACAACTCTCAAGTTATGAGACACACAACCTTGGTTTCAACCAATTCCTCTGAGGATCTCCTGAACTTTCTGATGAAGATATCAACCTTCAAACACTTGATGGGAAAATAAATGTTGGTCAAATTTTGGGGTGCAACAGTAGGTTTTAAGTGAGGAGTGCAAACTGGAGGTTTGACTCTGAATTAATTCTACTGATAGTGAAATTTATCCCTGGCTTGGTAGCCCCCAGATGTAAGTATGTTGCACTGAACTGGGTCAACAACCAACTATGTTATTTACTGCTTTATTATTACTACATAATAGTAGGTCTATAGTGAATGTCATAGTGGATGTTATAACTTCAGTCAGAACATCCATCATGGACTGGCCAGAATTTTCAGAGCTATCAGAGTCTGTGGAACCAGATGAATCAGAAGATTCAGAAGATCCAGAAGGAACTGGATAAACAGTCATTAAAGGTTGAAGATCAAGAACCATTGGTTCAGGATCAGAGGGGATGGTTTCTATTTGTTGTTGTTCAATAGTTTGTGTTTCGGGTGGGGGAATTTCAGAAGTTTGGTTTTCAGATGGGTGTGGTTCAGATGTATATGGAGCAGAGGTTGGGGTTTTATCAGGAGTAGATTTATGATGTATGTTAAAAGAGGGTGTGGATGGTATAGAAGATTGTGGTTCAGAATGTTGTGGTTGAGGTTCAGAAGTTTGTTTTGGTTTAGGTGTAGAAGGAAGTGGTTGAGATTGTTCTGGTTCAGAAGGAATGGGTTCAGAGTCATGAGGAGGAGAAGGTGAGGGAATAGGTTTATAGGAAGGGGGTTCAGATGCTAGTACTTCTTTAACTATTTCCAAAATAGAATCTAAACTAGTAGAATAAGGGTTACCTTTTTGTTTCTTGACCCGCTTTGGCTTTGCAGAAGCTGCCTCGCCAGAAGCTTTCCTCTTTGGCTTAGAAGATCCTTCTTCTGAGACTTTCCTTTTCTTCCTTTGTCTGTCCCCATAGAAATCTAGTTCAGGTTCACCTGCTCTCTAAATCAGATGTTCTGGTATAGGAGTTCCATCTGCTAGGCAAGTTGCTATATAGGCCAGAATAATTTCCCTTGGTTCATTAGCATGAAACAGAGAAAAATCATCTACTGGTATCCTTCTCTTGCTGACTTCTTCAGAGTTGATCTGATCAGGTGCAGAAGTGAGCTCTTCTACAATCCTCTAAAGACTTTTCTCATTCAGAGGTTTGCCAACCACTAAAGTTAATTCTTTCTTCATTCCAGCTTCTGTTAGATGTCCAACCAAGCCATTCTCAATCATAATATCTGAGATCTGTCGTCCCATAGTATCCAGTTTCTCATCTTATGATGCTTGGTTCTGACTTCTTCTCTAGATTGTTTCACATGAGTCCACAGATGATTGAATAGCAAGTAAGGCAGGTCCACTTTGATGTCTTTTCCCAAACAATACATGAAGTACATCTGATCAGAGTTTATGTAATCAGGAGAATTGGTAGACTTTCTATGATGAATGCAACCCAGAAAGATATTAGTCGAGATCTTGTACTGAACTTTCAGATCCTTTATCTTGCTGGAGGCTTCTCCAGAAGTAAACACTTCATTGTACACTTCATCCATATGCACACGATTAGCTGGCAGATGAGTGACACCATCTGATTCTTGGGTACATGATGAAGCTCTACTCAGTCGAAGAACGGAAGCAGCCTCCTGGCATAATTCATGTACGGCACTAAATTCGCTTGACGAGTTTCCCACTCCCCTTTAATCTGATTGATTACAAGCGCTGAGTCACCATATACGTCTAGATTCTTGATTCTCAAATCAATTGCCTCTTCTAGACCCATGATACATGCTTCATACTCTGCTTCATTGTTGGTAACTGGAAACGTCAGTCTCGCAGTAAACGGGATGTGGGATCCGTGAGGAGTCGTGATGATAGCCCCGATACCACTTCCATAGGAATTAACCGCTCCGTCGAATATCAACTTCCACTGAGACTTCCTATCTGGCCCCTCATCGGGCAATGGCTCATCGCAATCCTTCGCTTTGAGAAACATAATATCCTCGTCAGGGAATTCGAACTTCATCGGCTGGTAGTCTTCGATTGGCTGTTCGGCAAGGTAATCAGACAATACGCTTCCCTTAATGGCTTTCTGAGAGACGTACTGAATATCATATTCCGTTAACACCATTTGCCATCTGGCAATCCTGCCCGAAAGAGCCTGCTTCTCGAAGACGTACTTGATCGGATCCATCTTCGAAATTAGCATAGTGGTGTGGTTGAGCATATACTGTCGTAGACGTTTGGCGGCCCAAGCTAATGCACAACACGTCTTCTCCAGCATCGAGTATCGAGATTCACACTCAGTGAACTTTTTACTCAAATAATAAATGGCATGCTCCTTTCTGCCCGTCTCGTCGTGCTGACCGAGAACACACCCCATACTATTCTCCAGAACCGTCAGGTACATGATTAATGGTCGTCCAGCCACTGGGGGTATCAAGATTGGAGGTTCTTGAAGATACTGCTTTATTTTGTCGAATGCCTTCTGGCAATCCTCATTCCAAGTAATCGCCTGATCTTTCTTTAAAAGCTTGAACATCGGTTCACAAGTGGCCGTGAGCTGAGAGATAAACCTTGCAATGTAGTTTATTCGGCCCAAGAAACCACAAACTTCTCTTTCTGTTTTCGGCGCTGGCATTTCTTGGATAGCTTTTATTTTCGCAGGATCAACTTCAATCCCTCGTTCACTAACGATAAACCCCAATAACTTTCCGGACCGCACTCCGAAAGTGCACTTGTTAGGATTCAGCCTCAGCCTGAATTTCCTAAGCCTCTCAAAAAGCTTCAATAAGTTGACCAGATGCTCTTCCTCCGTTTGGGACTTTGCAATCATGTCATCAACATAGACCTCGATCTCATGATGAATCATATCATGAAACAAAGTTACCATTGCTCGCTGGTAAGTGGCCCCTGCGTTCTTCAGACCGAAGGGCATTACCTTATAGCAAAATGTTCCCCAGGGGGTGATGAACGTTGTTTTCTCCATGTCCTCCGGTGCCATCTTAATCTGATTGTAACCGGAGAAGCCATCCATGAATGAAAACACGGAAAACTGGGCTGTGTTGTCGACCAACACATCGATATGAGGCAACGGGAAATCATCCTTAGGGCTCGCCCTGTTCAAATCCCGATAATCGACGCACATGCGTACCTTACCGTCCTTCTTCGGTACAGGCACTATGTTGGCGACCCACGGAGGGTAAGTGGTAACGGCTAGAAATCCTGCGTCCAACTGCTTCTGGACTTCTTCTTTGATTTTTACAGCCATGTCTGGTCTCGTCCTCCTAAGCTTCTGCTTGACTGGAGGGCAATCTTCTCGCAACGGCAAGTGATGAACCACGATGTCAGTGTCAAGTCCGGGCATATCTTCGTATGACCAAGCAAAGACGTCACTATACTCTCGAAGCATCTCGACCAGTCTATGCTTGACATCATTCTGCAGCGCAGCCCCCACTCTGACATTTCTGACGAGCTCTTCAGAATCCAGATTTATGATCTCAATATCCTTTTCATGAGGCAGAATAACCTTCTCCTCTTGTCTCAACAAGCGGGCCAACTCTTCCGGAAGGTCTTCGTCTTCATCAATCTCATCCTCGGCTTGATAGATCGGGCAATCAAAGTCCTAGTGAGCCGTAGAGGGTCCAGAGTCGATGTCATCTGTTATGTGGATCCTGCAATAACAAGGGTTAAGTTTAAAGCAAGAATATGCAGGTTAGCACAAACCTCGTTGCCATTTTACTGTTTTTCGAAACATAAAACAGGAATAACAGAGAAAACAATATTTGAGTACGAAGAAAACGCCTTTTATTTGTTAACAAAATGCATGTACATAATCCAACAAGGCCCTGACAATAAAACCACTATGCCCCGGGCAGGACATAGGGTTGTACAACGATTGTAAAAAGCAAATCATTACTCTTCACTTGTCAGCTGGATAATCTCCTTGATGGTCCAATTGTTGAGGCGCTCGCCCGGCTTGCTCGGTTGAATCCAGGCGTCAAGATCACAATCACTATCCCCGCTGTCCTCAGACGCTGCGTTGATGCTTTCGAAAATCACTCCGCCCTTGGTGAATAGGATCGGCCCTTTCCCGCGAGACGAACTGCTAGACGAAGAAGATGAAGCTTTAGCTTCAGGAGAGTACCCTAATCCAAACTTATCCTGCTTGATTGGTATATCCAAAACATGCCCCCAGCCTGGGGTGGAACCGGCTTCAACGACGGCCCGAGCTTCTTTAAACGAGGAGAGATTCATCTCTTGCTTCTCTACGACGACAGGAGCCACCTCTTTCACCTTGACGGTTTCAAATGCTTGGCATAGAGTTTCATGGATTTCGCCATCCATCTCAACATATTTAAAGGATGACAAGTGGCTCACTATAATGTCCTCCTCACCACAGACGGTTACTATGCTGCCCCCGACAGCATATTTGAGCTTCTGGTGCAACGTGGACGTCACGACACCAGCAGCATGGATCCATGGCCGACCTAAGAGGCAACTGTAGGTAGGCATGATGTCCATGATATAGAAGACCGTATTGAACGTCTCTGGACCAACTTGAATTGGTAGGGTCAACTCTCCGAAAACGTGACGCTTAGTTCCATCAAAGGCCTTCACCACCAGATCACTGGGCGTGCAAAGCAATCCACGAGTGTCCAATTTCATCAATGCCTTCTTCGGAAGCACATTAAGCAACGAACCCGTATCCACCAGGACATGCGACATGATAGTGCCTCTGCACTCTATTGAGACGTGCAAGGCGCTGTTGTGGTCTCTTCCTTTAGGAGTCAGCTCTAGATCTATAAATCCCAGCCCATTACCAGCATTAACATGGGCCACCACCTCCTCTAGCTGATTTACTGATATCTCCTACGGCACGTATGCCGCGTTCAATACCTTCAGTAACGCGTTGCGGTGTGCCTCAGAACACAACAACAAGTTAAGAATAGAGATCTTTGACGGAGTCTGATGAAGATGATCTACAATCTTGTAGTCGCTCTTCTTGATTAACCGCATGAACTCTTCAGCATCTTTAACTAGCAAATCTTTTTCTGCCCCAGAAGGGACCCCTTCGACAGCTTTGCCTTTACCCTTATCCACAGCATCAGCTCTGACTACCTTCTCTGCCGCAACCTCCGCTGGCGCGAACACTCTACCGCTTCGAGTAATGCCACTGACTCCGGCAAGATTCTGCACCGTCGATCCGAACGGCTCCAGCTCTAACTTCTGACCATTGCAATAGACTTCGGCGCCATAATGCCATGGAACGGCGTTAGTGCTTTCGAATGGGATTGGCCCGGCCCTGGTAATAGTGATAGTAGGCGGTCGGGGCGCAGAAATAGTAATAGGGTGACGAGGAATAGTAATGGTAGCGACTTCATCTGCCTGTCTCAGCACAACCTCCCCTGATACACTTTCAATTCTCCGGCTGAACTGCAAAATACCCTCGGACATCAGACTTTGGATACCTTCTACCAGCTGCCCATACCCATCAGGAAGTGTAGCACAAGCCATACATAACTCTCCACATCCAGGAAAGAAGCCCTTCTTCAGCAACTTAGCCTTGACAAAACTAAGCGGCGTTCTCAAGTCTTTGACATCAGTCAGCAAGTCTGCACTCTCTTTTGTGATAACGGCGTTCACTCCGCCTCCCCTATGATGAGGCATAGGGTTTTTGGTAACGTTGGGCACACTATCAGAAAAGTTAATAACCTTGGCGTCCACCAAGTCCTGCACTTTGTGCTTAAAAGCTTTACAATTCTCAATCGTATGGCCTGGTGCCCCAGTATGGAAATCACAAGTAGCATTGGTGTCATACCCCGGCGGCGGTGCCCCTGTCAAGGGAGCCAACGTCCTCTTTTGAACTAGCTGAAGCTGCAGCAAAGTTTGCAGAAGCTGCGCATATGACATAGGTGGAGTTTCAAAATGACGATTTGCCAAAGGAGCCCGGTTCTGATATTTCCTATACCCCTGCTGATTCTGCTGCTGGGGCTGCTGCTGCTGCTGCGGTGGAGCAGCTGGGATATTTATGCTAGCAATCTGTTGCTGAGGGCCCTTGCCCTTTCTCCGAGCATTAGTGACAGCACTTGCATCCCCCTCTCGACGCTTGCCAGCGTAGGGTTTCTTACTACCTCCTCCAGCTGAGGCTGTTTCGCCCTGAATTTTTCTGATCTTTATACCGTTCTCGACGTGCTCGCCCATAGTGATGAGAGCCGAGAATGTCCCAGACATGCCACTGACCAGCTTTTCATAGTAGATTCCAGGAAGGGTAGCCACGAACATTTGCACTAGCTCACGCTCAACCATCGGCGGTTGAACCCGAGCAGCCAATTCACGCCACCGCTGGGCGTACTCTTTAAAGCTTTCATTGTTCCGCTGTGAGAGATTCTAAAGCTGAACTCGGTTGGGGGCCAAGTCGCTATTGTATTGATAGTGGAGGACGAACACTTCTGCGAGATCTTTCCAGGTGCGCACGGTAGCGGGCTCCAGGCCCATATACCATTCGAGTGATGGACCAGAAAGACTATCCTGGAAGAAGTGCATCAGCAACTTCTCATCGTCAGAATAGGCGGACATCTTTCTATAATAAGATCGGAGGTGGACGCGGGGGAAAGTAGTACCCTTATACTTCTCAAAGACAGGCACCTTGAACTTATGAGGTACCTTGAAGTCAGCAATCAACCCGAGCTTGGACATATCAACGCCCAATGTGTTCTGATTTTCAATGTCTCTCATCTTGTCCTCCAGCGCTTTGAACCTGAGTCGAGCTTCAGCATTCAACTCTGCTTCTACACCTCTCTGAGAGAATATGTCATCCTGATGGTCCTCCAGCCACGGTTGAGGCACCAACAGATTTCCGACACCAGCATTGCCGTTAACCGGCCCTATGTTAACATTGGCTCCCAGACTACCATTGCCGACGCCCGCCGCATTGAGTCCGAGATTGGTCATCAGATTGCCGTTGCCCCCGGCAACAGGAACAACATTCTGTGGAGCATCCACTGGAGGAGGAGTAGGCACGACCCCGCCGTGAAGTATGCCATTACTGTCAACCCTGGAGATCAGAGGTTGAACCAAAGTACGAAGCTGGTCTTGACCATTAGCGACTACCTGCATCAGCTCCATAAAACGATCCATCCATTCACGGAGCTCTTGAACATCTGACTGCACCTGGTCCATGATCCTTGTCTGATTAGCGCGAGTTGAGTAGCGGTGAATGAGTCTTTGATCAATCCTGGAGATCGGAGGCAGCTCGGAACCTGTGAACCTGAAAAACCTTTCAATATTAAAGGTTAGGAAAAGCCACAAAATGTATGTTATGCGAAATGCATCATGCAGATGTATGTGTGTGTCTGCGTGCTTGAGAGGTTTCCCCCGATCCTAGCGCCTTGGTCCCAATGCTGACAATAAGAAGAAGAAGAAATCCGATCCCAATCATGGAAACATCAATCTCACACATAGCATTAGCAATAGTCAAATTCGACACATCAAGGACCGAGAACTCGTACGCAACAGTCTTCCTGAGAGAGGCTGCAATAATACAATAGGAGGCGAGGGGTCCTGGATCGGGGAAACGGCACCTGTCACAGACACACGTTAATGGAATGCAAATGAACATGCAAACTAATGCAAAATGCAGGCATGCAATAATATATCCAGGTAGCTGCTGTGGAGATTCGGTATCAACAGTCGCTGATGAGAAGGAAACCCCGGTGTAAGACTACTGATCTGATCTGCTAAGAACGACCCTCTGACAGGACCATATATATAAGATCAATATTCTGCTCTGCCGAGAGCAAATGTCTGATAATAAGGACCCCGGGTGCATGATCAAGAGATATCTGCTGATGAGGTCTTCAGACCCCAAATCAAAAATCTGTCCTATCAAGAACAAACACACAGCTGCTGACGAGATCTTCAGACTCCGCTCAAAATCTGCCCTATCAAGAACAAATAACATCTGCTGATGAGATCTTCAGACCCCACTCAAAATCTGCCCTATCAAGAACAAACCACTGACGACAATACTCTGATCAAAACCTGTTCCATCAAGAACAGACAAATCTGCAACTGAGAACTCTGGTACCAACATAACTGATTCACTGTCAAGAAAACCAGGTAGTCTGAAGGTCAAAGTTTCCTGCAATAAACCCAGCCCGCTCACAGGTATGGACCTAAACTGACTCAAGGTACGACATCCTATGTGGTCGTCGGCGTCACAGACTTTCAGGGTTGATGATACGATTCCCAGAAGAAGTGGCATCATCAAATCCTGAAGAGGCCTCACTTAGCCAACTTCCAAATGATCGGTCCCCAGAGTCGACAATCCAACTAACCAGCAACCCGAGCCACCCAAAGGGTAGGACAGGAGGCCAACCAGAAGAACCTCGTCTGAGTGTAGATTTCGCGGGACACTAGGACATGCAAAGCACGTGCGCGCCCACTAATCTCTACTCTAAGTCTAGGTGCACTCAAGCCCAGGTCCGGCTTCTCACTCATCAGAACTCCCATCCCACAACAGCACAAATAATCATATTATACTGAAAATAACATGTGGGAAATAAAGTGCGAGAAGTAAAAACGCGATAAATAAACGCAACCCAACAAGCAAACACACAAGTGGTAGGATTGACTCTCTTAAGGGACGTTGGATCCCAAAACTGACTCGTTTTCGGGACGTTGGATCCCTAGGACACTATCAAGTCCCCAGCAGAGTCGCCAGCTGTCGCTTGCGCGAAAATAAGGTGCCGGCATGACAGAAGAGTCGCCACCTTTCGTTATTTATCCCTCAGAGCGGGAAAGGAAACGATCGAAAAAACCTGACGAATAAGGGTAAGACAAGGTCGTCGCAACCATTGTCTGGGTTCGGGAGTCGGTTACGCAAGGGGAAGGTATTAGCACCCCTCACGTCCGTCGTACTCGACGGGATCCTCGCTTGTTTGTTTATTTGGACGGGTTGGTTATAATCTATCTACCTATCAAGGCTGGCTGAAAAAGAAAAGAAAAATGACTCGGCAAAGTGTCGCACTTTATGCCTACGTATTCTCATCAGAGAATGAGAAATCAGAGTCAACGTAGTTCGGCCTACTACGGGTGAAGGTGGGGAAGATTGCTCGCTAGGATATCGCATCCTATGCCTACGTACTTCCACACAGCATGGAAGATCAGAGCAAACGTAGTTCGGGCTACGCACGACACAAGCTGTTCAAGTGTCTTTTATGAAAAATCTCACCTTAAACAAGGGTTTTCTTATTGCAAAAAGGTTGATGTCTGTTCAAATCTTTTGACGGAAGAAATGAATTAATCTCTGTTATAACCTTTATTAATGTTTTTCTGTTGTTTTGAAGGAAGAAGAGATGACACTCTAAAAATCCTAGGGTTAAAAGGGAATAAAATCTACCCTAATGTTATCATGCATGGGTTAACTCCTAATGTCTATCACATCCTCCCTTGAACAAGGAAGAATGGAAGTCCTACGGGAACGGAAACGAAAGGAAGAAACGGAAATACAAATAATAACCGCATACAAGTGAACATGAATATAGCAATGGTAAATGCAATGCAAAGGAGGGAGGAAGTTTCATCTCAACCTCAAGCCCATTCATGGATGGAATAAGAAAATACCAAGTGATCATATGCAAAGAATCGAGTGAAAACTCCGAATGAAACGCGTAATCCACTATTTGGAATCGCAACGTGCTATCATGCAAACAAGTCGATAATCGGGCAAGCTACACATACAAATAACAGCCACCTAAGGGTCTTCCAATACCTATAACCTATCTACAATAAGAAATATAAGTCACGGCGTTCATCACGCAAACACAAAGCGGCCGTTGGAGCCTTAACAAAAATAAAGTCCGTTCGGAAGTCCAAATTACAAGTTCGAATACAAAACATAAGAAAAATAGCAAAAGGTGCTAAAAAATTCAAATAAAAATCTCCAATGCCCTACATCAAGCCACAAACCAGGGGTGAGAGATACCACAAAAATTCCAAAGATAAATGGTCAAACAATATGAAAATATTGCAAGATATCTCATGTATACCAAAGGAAAGATTAAAGTGGAGCATGTTAAAGAAAGCATCCAAAACCAATTAAAATGGTACAATAAAATTCCCACAAAAATATATCACAATACCTCAACGTTTGTATGAGATCCCTGCAAAAGGATTGACATTTAAATTGTGTTTTGATAGGTCAAAGAAATTCAACAAAATGATAGCACCAGCATTGGCCTTTTTATGACGACCCAAATGTAAAAAATCCAAAGAAAATGTCAAAAAATGGTAAAATTATAATTCCAGTTTTATTAAATCCTAGACATCTTAAAGATTCAGCACAAAAAAATGGGGATCAAAAAGACTAATTTTCCTATTTTGTATGATATTTAGAAGTTAGCATACAAAACAGAAAAAATAAAAGAACATGGCAATATGAGAAAACATAAGGAAAACAAGAAATAAGTGGAAATAAATCAGAAACGTCACAGTTGGGATTCGAACAGGGGAACCCTCGGTCCCCTTTGCAGGCCAAAACGGCCGTGTTTTGGGCCGGTACACGTGGCGGCACGCAGAGCCCTCCGATGAGATGAAAAAGTCCACATTTTGGACATGATCCGACGGTCTACGGATCGTCTTCTTCCTTGAATTTTCCTGGACCGAAGCAACAGCAGCACGGACGACGGTGAAGGGAGCCATGGCCGGAATTCTTCAAGTGACCCTATCTCCCTCGTTTCTCAACCAAATCCAATAATTTTTAGATGAAACTTGTGGGATTTTTCGAGAGGAATCCAAATATACCACTATTTTCCCTTGAAATGGCCTTTAACTCAAAAACCGTATATGAATCTCAAACTTTCAAGAACACCAAATTGTTGTAAACACTCTTCTTTCTTTACCAGAAACCATCTACTACCCAAGGGGATGTTGAATATGTAACAATGGTGTAAAAAGAATGCATAATTAGTGAGTAATGTTGATTTTTCGATACCTTTGAAAATTGAGTTGTGGAGCTTCAATGGAGCACGAATTCTTCTGGAAAATTATGTAGAATCACTCAACAATACTTGGTGAATATGTTTGAAGCCTTGACAAGTCTTGAATTGATGAAAAAGTGAAAATTGGAATTTGAGTTTTCACCACTTTTTCATGTTACTACAAGGTTCCTCTTGCTCCAATTCTCTCAAAAAAAATGATGAACCATCTCTATAATTGTTGTGTAATTGATTGGTGAAGAGAAAAAGTATGGAAAGTGAGAGAAGAAAAAAAGATTGAAAAAAAATGGAAATTCCAAAATGTGAAAGTGTGGGAAAAATGGAGAAAAATTCAATATGATTTGAAAATGGATTCAACATCAACTATCACCAACCTTGACCACATTGTGATCTAACCAATATATAGAAACCAATAGAAGAGTCTAGACTCATCTAGAAACTTTGAGAATCATTTAGAAAGTCATGGAACTTCTCTTGTCATGACATATTGCATTATCTCCTTTCATGCCTTAAACCTTTCAATCTTGTGTCAAAAACTCCTTACATGAGATATTGGGATTGAATGAGTGAAAAAACAAGCTAAACCTTGCCTTATGCCAAGTTTCTCAAAGGTTCCTTAATATGCAAGCATGAATTTTACAAAGTAACATCCATTTTAAGACCTCAAATCAAAATTCTACTTGAACCATTGTTTTTAAAATAATGTTTGGAGTCAAAATGACATATTGGATGACCTATTTTGGATTTGTACATCTCCTAAACCAAAATTTCATTTCAACTTTTTTAACTTATAAGCCATTTTAGGTCATTTTTACCCAATCATGAAAATCCTTGCTACAAGCTCTTTCAATAACTCATGACCTTTTTTCTAAGCTTAAAATCCCATTTTGAACAACTTTTATGTTTTGAGTTTTTTCATTTGAGGCTTGGAAATAGGAGATATGGCCTTTGCTTAAAATGACCTATAACTTCCAAATGACCAAAATACCCCTGTCTTGCTCAATCCATAAGTTGAGTTCTACAAATCCTATCAAGGACTTCTAGTACTATATAGAAAGCTAAGAAGATGCTCTTCAACATTCATTTTGACCAAGAAATCATAGGAATCATCCTACTAGGGCAAAAGTTGTCTGCAAGTTGGGTGACTTTCAAGGACCCAGATTCACACACCTCAGCTGACCTGTAATTTGTCAAAACCATAACTTAAGCTCTGAAACTCCTATCAAGGACTTCCACCACTCAAATTAAATCTAAGAACAAGCTCTACAACATTCATGTTGTGGGGAAGATGAGATATCAATTACATCTTGAGCTAAAACTGCCTGGAAGATAGGGATCAAATTAGGGTTTTTTCACTGACAATCCTTGGAAACCCTGACTTGAAACTTCTCAAACTCCTCAATCATGATGAGTTGGTCTAGGAATTATCCTTACAACATCTCTATGCATCATTCCATGATCTCACGGCCCTTGGATTAGGTCTCAACCTTCTCCAAATCTTCATCTGATCCTAGGGTTGACCCAGTCAAGACCCTAATTCTACCATTCATGGTTGAATCTTCTGAATTCTTGCATAATGACCTCTCTGGGCTTCATGATGGCTTTCAAGACATCTCATATACTTTCTCAAAGCTTCAATTCTATTCTTCAAAGTCTCAGAATCATCTGAGGAGCACCCACAACTCTCAAGTTATGAGACACACAACCTTGGTTTCAACCAATTCCTCTGAGGATCTCCTGAACTTTTTGATGAAGATATCAACCTTCAAACACTTGATGGGCAAATAAATGTTGGTCAAATTTTGGGGTGCAACAGTAGGTTTTAAGTGAGGAGTGCAAACTGGAGGTTTGACTCTGAATTAATTCTACTGATAGTGAAATTTATCCCTGGCTTGGTAGCCCCCAGATGTAAGTATGTTGCACTGAACTGGGTCAACAACCAACTATGTTATTTACTGCTTTATTATTACTACATAATAGTAGGTCTATAGTGAATGTCATAGTGGATGTTATAACTTCAGTCAGAACATCCATCATGGACTGGCCAGAATTTTCAGAGCTATTAGAGTCTGTGGAACCAGATGAATCAGAAGATTCAGAAGATCCAGAAGGAACTGGATAAACAGTCATTAAAGGTTGAAGATCAAGAACCATTGGTTCAGGATCAGAGGGGATGGTTTCTATTTGTTGTTGTTCAGTAGTTTGTGTTTCAGGTGGGGGAATTTCAGAAGTTTGGTTTTCAGATGGGTGTGGTTCAGATGTATATGGAGCAGAGGTTGGGGTTTTATCAGGAGTAGATTTATGATGTATGTTAAAAGAGGGTGTGGATGGTATAGAAGATTGTGGTTCAGAATGTTGTGGTTGAGGTTCAGAAGTTTGTTTTGGTTTAGGTGTAGAAGGAAGTGGTTGAGATTGTTCTGGTTCAGAAGGAATGGGTTCAGAGTCATGAGGAGGAGAAGGTGAGGGAATAGGTTTATAGGAAGGGGGTTCAGATGCTAGTACTTCTTTAACTGTTTCCAAAATAGAATCTAAACTAGTAGAATAAGGGTTACCTTTTTGTTTCTTGACCCGCTTTGGCTTTGCAGAAGCTGCCTCGCCAGAAGCTTTCCTCTTTGGCTTAGAAGATCCTTCTTCTGAGACTTTCCTTTTCTTCCTTTGTCTGTCCCCATAGAAATCTAGTTCAGGTTCACCTGCTCTCTAAATCAGATGTTCTGGTATAGGAGTTCCATCTGCTAGGCAAGTTGCTATATAGGCCAGAATAATTTCCCTTGGTTCATTAGCATGAAACAGAGAAAAATCATCTACTGGTATCCTTCTCTTGCTGACTTCTTCAGAGTTGATCTGATCAGGTGCAGAAGTGAGCTCTTCTACAATCCTCTAAAGACTTTTCTCATTCAGAGGTTTGCCAACCACTAAAGTTAATTCTTTCTTCATTCCAGCTTCTGTTAGATGTCCAACCAAGCCATTCTCAATCATAATATCTGAGATGAGTCGTCCCATAGTATCCAGTTTCTCATCTTATGATGCTTGGTTCTGACTTCTTCTCTAGATTGTTTCACATGAGTCCACAGAGGATTGAATAGCAAGTAAGGCAGGTCCACTTTGATGTCTTTTCCCAAACAATACATGAAGTACATCTGATCAGAGTTTATGTAATCAGGAGAATTGGTAGACTTTCTATGATGAATGCAACCCAGAAAGATATTAGTCGAGATCTTGTACTGAACTTTCAGATCCTTTATCTTGCTGGAGGCTTCTCCAGAAGTAAACACTTCATTGTACACTTCATCCATATGCACACGATTAGCTGGCAGATGAGTGACACCATCTGATTCTTGATAACCTATCAGCTTGCGAATCAGATCCTCAGTAACAATGATTTCCTTGCCAAGAACAGAAGACATGATGAACTTGGGGAAAACACTTGCATGAATCCAAAATTCTTTGACCAAACAAGGGTAAACTTAACCAACTAGTCTGTCAAAGTACTTTGTCCATCCTTGAGCTAATAATGTTGGACGTAAATCAAACCCGTTCTCAGTGATGCTTTCAAAATCCACCAAGAATTCACTTAAAACTTCCAGTTGTTCAATGGGTGTGAGAAGTGTTCTAACTGGTTCTTTGAATGGAGTAGGACCCATTACAGAAGAAGAAACAACAACCATAGTTGATTCAAGTTGTTGAGATGTTGATGAAGAGGTTGTCATTGTTGAAGACTTGAGATAACGAGAACTTCTTAGGGTTTTGGGTTTGGAAGAGAAGAGGAAATAATGGAGCAAGCAAAAATGCATAAACGTGAGAGAGAGAGAGAGAGAGAGAGAGAGAGAGAGAGAGAGAGTGTAAAGTGTGAAATGGTGTTGTGTTATGGCATTTATAGTGAAAACAATTAGGGCACATATTCAGCAATTAATGCATTTAATTAAATCAAATGTCACATCAAAAGAATAATAATTAAAAGCATTTAATGATTCTGACAAGCGTGGGGAGGAAAACGAGAAAATTGAGAATACAAATAGTACCTCGGAACGGCGTCTCATTGAGTACACTCCACCTTTTCAGATTTCGTGTGACACGTGTTTGATGTAGATATGCCTCTGAACCTCTTAAGAATAAGAAACGTTAAACAATGCTCAGAACTTCTGAGACTTGTTAGATCAGAGTTTCTCAAAGAAAAATAATGTACTAAAAGAAATAATCAGAAGAATTACTTCAGAACATAGACATTATTCATATTTCATCAGAATAAATTTTCTTATCAATAATAGTTTTATTCTGGACAAAAATCCATACTAATATTCTTCAGAATAAACTTAAACCTATCTTCAGCAAGGGGTTTTGTGAAGATATCAGCCCATTGATGGTCTGTATTAACAAAGTTCAAACTAATAATTCCCTTCTGAACATAGTCTCTGATAAAATGATGCTTAATTTCTATGTGCTTTGCCTTAGAATGCAAAATTGGATTCTTAGAAAGGCAAATAGCAGAAGTATTATCACAGAAAATAGAAATGTTACTCTCATGAATCTGATAGTCTTCTAGCTGACTTTTCATCCAGAGTATTTGTGTGCTACAGCCAGCAGCAGCAATGTATTCTGCTTCTGTTGTTGATAATGCTATTGTGGGTTGCTTCTTGCTGAACCAAGAGATCATATGACTTCCCAAAAACTGACAGCTTCCAGAAGTACTTTTACACTCTACTCTGTCTCCAGCATAGTCAGCATCACAGAATCCAACTAATACGTATTCATCAGATCTTCTGTAACACAAATCCACGTTAATAGTACCTTTCAGATACTTCAGAATCCTCTTAACTGCTGTTAAGTGGGATTCTCTAAGATCTGATTGGAATCTAGCACAAAGACAGACACTAAAGAGAAAATCAGGCCTAGAAGCAGTCAAGTACAGAAGAGGACCAATCATACCTCTATAGAGCTTCTGATCTACCTTTTTACTTACCTCTTCTTTACCTAGTGTGCTTATAGGATGTATTGGAGTCTTTGCTACCTTGCTTTCTAACATGTTAAATTTCTTCAGAAGTTCCTTTACATACTTTGTCTGATGTATGTAGGTACCTTCTGGAGTCTGATTCACTTGAATTCCCAGAAAGAATCTGAGTTCTCCCATCATGCTCATCTCGAATTCTGCCAACATAGATTGAGCAAACTCCTTTCCAAGCGTAATATTGGTAGTTCCAAATATAATATCATCAACATAAATTTGACAGACTAAAATGTCTTTCTTAATTGATTTATGGAAGAGAGTAGTGTCAACTTTTCCTCTGACAAAGTTGTTTTCCAGAAGGAAATTACTCAGCCTCTCATACCAAGCTCTGGGAGCTTGTTTTAAGCCATAGAGTGATTTCTTAAGTTTAAAAACGTGTTCTGGAAATTTTTCATTTTCAAAACCTGGAGGTTGATGAACATACACTTCCTCTTCTATGAAATCATTTAAGAGGGCACTTTTAACATTCATCTGATACAGAGTGATGTTATTCTGTGCAACAAAGGAAATAAGAAAGCGAATAGATTCTAACCTTGCCACAGGAGCATAAGTCTCTGTGTAATCTATACCTTCTTGCTGACTGTATCCATCTGATTACTTCTCCTTGCTCATTCAGCTTGTTTCTTAAAACCCATTTAGTTCCAATGATGTTGAAACCATTTGGTCTTGGAACCAGATCCCAGACGTCATTTCTGGTGAATTGGTCAAGCTCTTCTTGCATAGTAAGTATCCAATCATTATCGTTTAGAGCCTCATCCACAGAAGTAGGTTCAATGATAGACACCAAACCAAACAGTAACGTTCCAGAAGATCTGAGAAATGACCTTGTTCTGATAGGGTCATCCTTCTTTCCAATTATCATTTCCTCTGAATGAGAGGCTTTGATTCTGGATGATCCTTTAACATTTGGTTCTTCAGAAATTGTCAAGCTATCCATCTGAGCAGTCAAGGGAGTAGCATCTGATGTTGCTTCTGGTGTTTTTGCTTGAGCTTTGTCTGCCTCTAATTCTTCAGAGTCTGTGAGAAGGACTTCTCTATCTGCAGAAATTTCAAGCTGCTTTGGCTTTTGATTGCCAAGCTTATCATCAAATCTAACATGAATTGATTCCTTTACAATCTGTGTCTCATTATTATATACTCTGTAGCCTTTAGAGCATTCAGAATATCCAAGCATGAAACACTTCTGAGCTTTAGAATCAAACTTGTTCAGATTTTCCTTAGTGTTCAACATAAAACATACACATCCAAAAGGATGGAAATAAGAAATGTTGGGCTTTCTATTCCTCCACAGTTCATAAGGAGTCTTCTCCAGAAGAGTTCTTACAGACACTCTGTTCTGAATATAACAAGCTGAATTCACTGCTTCTGCCCAAAAATGTTTTGCCATGTTAGTCTCGTTGATCATAGTTCTGGCCATTTCTTGCAATGTTCTATTTTTCCTTTCTACAACTCCATTCTGTTGAGGAGTTCTAGGACAAGAAAAATCATGTGCAATGCCATTTTCTTTTAAAAAAATTTCAAAGTATTAGTTTTCAAATTCTCCACCATGATCACTTCTGACTTTAACAATTTTAAATTCTTTTTCGTTTTGGACTTGTTTGCAGAAGTCAATGAATTCAGAATGATACTCATCCTTGTGTTTCAGGAATTTTACCCATGTCCATCTGTTGTAGTCATCAACAATGACTAATCCATACTTCTTGCCTCTGATGGATGCAGTTTTCACTGGTCCAAACAGATCAATATGAAGCAGCTCTAATGGTCTAGAGGTTGAAACAACATTTTTTGTTTTGAAAGAAGATTTTGAAAATTTTCCTTTTTGACATGCTTCACAAAAAGAATCTGAGTTGAACTTCAACTGAGGAAGTCCTCTGACCAGATTGAGCTTATTAATCTGAGATACACGTCTCATACTAATATGACCCAATCTTCTGTGCCAGGCCCATTGCTCATCATTAACAGACATAAGGCATTTTACATTCTGAACTTTAAGTTCTGAAAGATTGATTTTGTAAATGTTGTTCTTCCTTTTTCCATTAAAGAGGATTGAGCCATCTTTTTGACTGACAACTTTACAACATTTTTGATTGAAGATTATGTCATAACCATTGTCACTTAATTGACTTATGGATAATAGATTATGTGTTAATCCTTCAACAAGTAAGACATTAGAAATGGAAGGGAGGTTACCATTACCAATAGTTCCAGAGCCTATTATTTTGCCCTTCTGGTTCCCTCCAAACTTCACGTCACCTCCAGATCTAAGTTCCAGGCTTTGGAACATAGACCTTCTTCCCGTCATGTGACGCAAGCAGCCAGAGTCCAGGTACCATGATTGGTGTTTCAACTTTGCTGCTAAGGATGTTTGCAACAAAAATCATTTTGTCCTTAGGTACCCATATTTTCTTGGGTCCTCTAGGGTTAGTAGGTTTGAAATTCTTTATGAATTTCTTTCCCTTAAGAGCATCCTTGTTCTAATGGAATTTTGGTTTATTAAACACAGGTTTGTTCTGATCAGAACGTGTGTGCTTAATATCATTTAAATGACCAAATTTGAAATGAGTATATAGAGGAGAATACTTGATGATCAGTTTATCAACAGGTTTTGGATTTAAATCCTTCCCAGAAGGTGATTCATATCTAATTCCCTTTCTGTTGTTTCTGCTTACGCCATAGATCATTGAAGCCATCTTGCTTCTATCTAGGCCTCTGGCCAGAAACTTCTGAAAGCTATAATCATACTCTTCTAAAATATTTTTAGAGCATGATATAGGATCTGAGTCAGATTTCTGAGCTTTTTCTAAATCATTTTTTATTTTAAGATTGTTTTCTTTAAGCTCAGCAACTTAAGATCTCAGCTGATCATTCTCAGATACAAGACAGCTTTGAAGCTTCTTGTATTTTAGTTTGATTTTGCTGTAGCTTTCAAGAATTTCATATAAACTCTCAACAAGTTCAGCTCTAGAAAGTTTAGAAAATACCTCCTCAGAATCAGATTCTGATCCAGATTCAACAGTTTCTTCGTGGTCCTCCACGTCAGCCATCAGTACTACATTAGCACATTCATCTTCTGATTCTGATGAAGATTCAGAAGCATATGAATCATCCCACGTGGCCATTAAGACTTTCTTCTTCTTTTCAAACTTCCTTCTGGGTTTCTCCTTCAGAAGTTTGGGACATTCATTTTTATAGTGGCCAGGCTCCTTGCACTCATAGAACACTATATCTTTCTTTCCAGATTTCTTATGTCTAGAAGAATCACCACGATGATCAGATCTCTTGAAGTTTCTGAACTTCTTCTGCTTATGCTTCTAGAGTTGGTTTATCCTCTTGGACAACAAAGATAGTTCATCTTCTTTTTCTGAAGATTCTTCAGAACTTTCTTCAATAACCTGCAAAGCTTTAGCAGATTTTTTAGATTTTAAAGCAACACACTTACCTTTCTTCTGAGGTTCGTCTTCTTCTAGGTCAATCTCGTGACTCCTTAAGGAACTGATCAATTCCTCTAGAGTGATCTTATTCAGATTCTTTGCAAGCTTTAGAGCTGTCACCATTGGTCTCCACCTTGTTGGCAAGCTTCTGATGATCTTCTTGACGTGATCAGTAGTAGAGTAACCTTTGTCCAAAACCTTCAGACCAGCAGTTAGAATCTGAAACATTGAGAACATAGCTTCTACAGATTCAGATTCCTCCATCTTGAAGGCCTCTTACTTCTGAATGAGCGCCAAGGATTTTGTCTCCTTTACTTGGGAGTTTCCTTCATGCATCATTTTTAGAGATTCAAACATATCAAATGCAGTATCTCTATTTGTTATTTTCTCATACTTAGTATGAGATATTGCATTTAATAGGATGGTTCTTTCCTTGTTATGGTTTCTAAACTCCTTTTGTTGATCAGACATAGATTTTTTGTCAACCTTTTTCCCTTCATCGTTAGTAGGATGAATATAACCACCAGTTACCAAATCCCACAAGTCAACGTCATAGCCTAGAAAGAATTTTTTTATTCTATCTTTCCAGTAATCAAACTTCTCACCATCAAACAAGGGAGATTTGGTGTTGATTCTGTCTCTATCATCGTATTTATTGTTGCATGAAGTTGAAGTTGAAGCTTCAGCAACCATGATGAATAAAGAACAATAGATTAAGAGTTTTTCCCAACAGGATCTTTTTCTGTCACGGTTAAGTGAGAGCACTTACAGAACCGGAGCTCTGATGCCAACTGAAGGTGAGAAAAACACTTAGAAGGGGGGGGGTTGAAAAAGGGTTTTTAAAACAATTTGGATGTTAGAAAAATAACACAGTATTTTTATCCTGGTTCATTTGAACTCAAACTAATTCAGTCCACCCTACCAAGGTGATTTGCCTTTCTCAACAAGCACTTAATCCACTATATCAAACTTGATTACAGTGTAAACCACTAAGACAACTGTCTTAGTCTTCTCAAGAAATTATGACCATAACTTGGTCTTCTTAAGGAAATCTTTTACAAAGATAAACTAACAATTTGTGTTTAAGAAATGCTTCTAAAAATCTATATCACAATAGTGATTTTTACACAAGTTATAGAACGAAAATAAAAGCTATTCTAGCTTGAAGAATATTTGTGAGAGCTGGTTAAATATTATGTCAAGAATTTGATTCGAGTTCGTTTGTAGTTCGTTCGTATTCATCTATTTTCGTCAACCTTTGAAGTGATGCTAAGACTTGCTTTTATAGTACTTTAAAATCCTTTCTCAAAGATTGTGCAATTTGTGCATTCTGATCCTTTTGTCTTCTAATGACTTTTCTTTTCTCAGAAGAGGAATGTTCTGACACATCCTTTTTGTCTGAAATCCTGTGTCATACACGAATGAGGAAAGAGTCGTTTAGGATAAGACAAGGAATATACCAACGGATCTTTATTTGAGCAGCATCTTCTTTAACAACTTTGGAACGCCTTGCATCAGAACTTATGATGATGTCCTTAGTTGTTCAGGTCAGAGTTAACTCAATCGGAGTTTCTCAATCAGAGTTTGCAGCAAAGTGCTTTAAGCGTGAAATCCTTATTAGAGCATACTTGCATATCAGAACTTTTGTACTTGCAGCGTTGAGTACTTTCAGAATCTTCTGAAGCTTTACGTATGTCCTTTGCTCAAGTTCTTCATAGCTTTGCTCAGAGTCATTGTAGCAGATCAGAGTCTTCTGATATGTTGCTTCTGACGCTCCGAGCTTTTTCGTTCTATGGTGTTCAGAGGCGTCCTTGCTTCCAGAATAATATTAATTTTGATATCTGAAACAAATAAACACTTGAACATAATTAGTGTATATAAATTCTCTATACAAAATTTCATTAATGTTATCATCAAAACAATGAGATATATTGAACATCAATCTGTGTTCTAACACCAACCCTTTCTTCGTAATGATCACCAGTCCTACGTTCAGTTAGTTCTACACATGTTTATCTTGACGGTGTAAGCTTGACGATTGAAAGTATGCTCGAAATGGCAGTCACCTTATTTTGCTTTGAATCGTGCCAGTAACCCTTTGTATGGTGGCCGTTGGATCTTATTTTGTTTTTGTTGTGGATTTGAGGGCCTCTTTTGTTTTTGTTTTTGATCCCTAACTTTTGCATGGACTGGTTTTGCTTTTCAGATCCATCGGGATTTCCTTGATTTTTTTGCCTAAGTCTCCTTTGAGGTGCTTGACTTAGCAAGGTTTTAATTTTTTTTTTTATTTTGTTAGAGGATTGTAAATTCCAAGTCACGGGTTATTGAAGAACAACCGACATGCCTTTTGGACTTTTCTTTGTTATTTTAGTGCGTAATTGGATTAACTGGACACTATCCTTCCCCAGGTTAAGTGTAAGGGTTTATATATTCAAAGGAACTGCTACTTCTAGGTTCTAAGTGGTTAACTATGGACTACCTCCTTGTATCTCTAGTGTTTGGGGAATTGAAACAATGCCTATACATCATTGACAAGATTCTGCCTGAAAGTATACAGTTTTCAATTATGGGTATTTCGTTTTCGTCATCTTCCCTCCGATCATGCTAAACAATAATTGATAAAGAGTGAAGTGGACAAAAGAATATGTGTACGTGATTCGTGGCAAAAATGAGTGAATACGACATAACTAAATCAAAACATGAATAAACAATACATTAATCAAACCAAATACGAATGGCAATGTTTAAAGCATACAGTACTTAACCAAATAAAAGAAAAATACAAAAATGCAAAAGATGAAATGGCAACACGACTGCCTTCTTCAAGAAGCTGAACTTGACTTGATTTGACTTAATTTGATGCTAGCATTAGCTTGACAGTGGCATAGGATTGTTAATGATGTTTGGAGTCTTCCCATTGAAGTTGATAGCATTACTATCAATCATGTCCTGAATTTTGTGCTTGGAAGCTCTGCAGTTCTCGATTGTATGCCCTGGAGTGCCCTTATGAAACTCACAATGGGCATTTGCATCATAGTCGGCAGGAATGACAGTTGGGGGAGCTAAGTCTCTCAAAGAGATGGCATTTTTCTCTAGGAAGTGAGTAAAGATATTAGCATATGACATCGGCAGATGATTAAAAACTCTATCTGGCTTCCACGTCCTCTGCTGGTTAGGCTGACGCTATTGTTGAGCGGCTTGTTGTTGTTCATGTTGAGGAGGATATTAATACCCTTGCTGATTGGATGATTGTTGCTAAGGAGACTGCTGTTGAGGCATTTGAGCTTGAGCTACTTGATCAGCTGAAGGATAAGGCATTGGAGCATACTGCGTAGCAGCAACATACGAATACTCGTAATAAGGGATTTGATAAGGCATAGAAGCGGGAGCTTATTGAGGAGCTTGCCCTTTCTGCACAGAGACAGAATTTGTTTCGCCCTCCTTCTTCTTGTATCTGTTGAAAGGCTTCTTGGCACTAGCCTGGCTGCTAGAACCTCCTTGAATCTTTCCGCTCTTCAAACCTTCTTCAATTCTCTCACCGGTGATCACCAAGTCAGAGAATCCATCAGAAACACTATCAATCAGCTTTTCATAGTATTGGCCTTGCAAGGTACCCATGAGATGTCAATCAGTTCACGGTCGACAAGAGGTGGATGCACCCTTGCAGCTAGCTCTTTCCATCGTTGCACGTACTCTTTGAAGGATTCATTTTCCTTCTGAGCCATACTCTGAAGTTGAGTACATTTAGGAGCAAGGTCGGTGTTGTATTTGTACTGCTTGACAAATGCGTCATCTAGCTCAGCCCAAGTGCGCACACTGCTATGCTCTAGCTGCATATACCATTCGAGTGATTCCTCAGACAGGATGTCTTGGAAGCAATGAATCATTAGCTTTTCATCTCTGGCATAGGCAGCCATCTTACGACAATACATCTACAGATGAATGTTTGGGCATTTGAGGCCTTTGTACTTTGAGAATTCGGGCGCTTTGAACTTAGGAGGAATGACGACGTCCGGCACCAAGCACATTTTTAGAGCAGTGAGAGAGTTTGAATTGTGACCCCTATGACTCGGAGTTTTTCAGCTAGATCATGACACATTTTGATAGCTTCAGAATCCTGAGCAGCAATAGGACTGGCAATGGGGATAGTAGCATGATAGTTTTGCACATCGTCATACTGATCCAACAGATTCTCTTCGACATGAGGAATGAGGATTTGAACAACAGTAGGTTGGGCTTGCAGGATAGCTCCAACAGTAACTCCAGGTACTGTGATTGGTTGAGAAGTGGTTCCTTCAGCTGTGGTAACGAAGTTCATTGGCATCCCATAGGGGTTGGGAATAGGAGCTGAGAGTCTTGAGGTAGACCTTTGCACCTTACCGTTGTTGTTGACGACAGCGGCTTCATGTAGCTCTTCCTCTTTCTTGGTCGTGGTAATGGCTTCGAGAATCTAGTGAATCTTTCCTTTGAGGGAATCCAACTCTTCTTTGAAAGCAACTTGTTCTTGCAGAATCTGCTCTAGCATGCGTCTTGTATTGGCTCTAGCTGTGTAGTGGTGTCGAGGAATGAGCTTGATTTATTGGAGAAGAAGGAAGGAGAAATGAGATCATGATGAAGGAATTAAAATGCAAGGTGCATAACAAATGCAATGCAATGCAAAATGACATGCAATGCGATGCAATGCAAGATCCAAGATCACAGGATCACAGATTCAAATAATTCTAAAGCTGGTCACTGTAACAGGTAGATAACCACGGTTTCTGGTCAAAGAAATCTCACAGGTAAACCCTATACGGGAAGATCTAGATTCTTTACCCATAAACCCACTCAATGGATAGTTTCTACATTAATGGATACAGTTCCCAAGAACACGGACACTAATCACATCAGCATCATGCAACAGGCTAGTTGTATTGCGACGATAACGATGACAAGGTCTCTCCTGAGCGCAGTTCTCATGCTAGGCACACAAGGAGCAAACCCTTGGAGACTAACATTACATGACCACCAATATAGAACTGGTGTTAAAAGGGTTCCTATAATCACGGACCCTTCATTAATCAAGTCGTGCAATAGGTTAGCTGTGTTACAACTAGATCTATGAATAGGTCTCCTCTAGGGTAGATTTCATGTCAGGCACACAAGGAGCGAGTCCTTGGGGACTAAAACTACTCGACTGCCAATTCTAAACTATGTGTTCTCTTTTCTTTTACCAAAGCTCGGGCGTAGAGCCTTACTCAAGATGTCATCCCAAGAACCAACAGGCAAGCAAGATAACAAGCATATAAGAGAACAAAAAGCATAAACAAGAAGGAAAAGCAAACAAAGATAACGTTCTTCACAAAACCCTAAGATAGGCTTGACTCTCTCTTGCATTGAGAAAATGTACCTAGCAGATTCTCCAGCTATTGCACCTCGAAAAATCTCGTGGAGCTAATTCATAAACATGACCCTCGCGCTAAAGGCGCAGAAACGCTGTTTGATAGAGTCGTCACCGAACTCTACTTATCCCGAAGAGACGGGAAAGGAAAATATCGAGAAAACCTTTTAGAACAAAAGGACAGGAACATGGTCTTCGCAACCGATGTTCCAGGTTCAGGAGTCAGTTACGCAAGGGAAATGTATTAGCAGCCCTCATATCTGTTGTACTCAACGGGGACCTCTTAGGGAGATTTGCGATGGGCGTTACCTAATCTTGCTTGTTTTCGTCTCAATGATAAATACGAATTGGTAGGATAAAAGGATAAAGATGCTAAGGGAGAAAATGAGTTGTTTTAGGATAGGGTGCTTGCCAAGGATTGGAGCCCTTGTGCCTACGTATACTCATTCGGACGAGAATGAGAAATCAGAGCTCTTGTAGTTAGACTATGGGAAAGGTTATGGGAGAACGGAAGATGGATAGAAGGTAGAATTGTGGAAAAGGTGGAAAAAATAAAAGGTAGCTCGCCAAGATCATCGCAATCTTGTGCCTACGTATCTTACATTCAGACGAGAATGAAGAATTAGAGTGTTTGCAGTTCGTGGAGACGACCACAAAAAGATGAAGAGTTGAATTGAATTGAAGTTGGGTTTGGGAACGAAAGACTGAGTGACTAACAACCCAATGGGCGTGCCTCGAGAGCTATCACTCAAGAATTGAAGGAATGCGAGATTCCAAGAACTCAGTTCTTTCAGGAGTTGATTGATCAGGATTGACAAGAAAGAGTTGAATGAATAACAACTCAAGGGGTGCACATTAAGAGCTATTCATTCGAAGATTCAAGAAATGCTAGACTCCAAGAACATCCTTCTTTCGTAAGTTTGTTTACGAAAATGTTTAAATATAGATTATGTGTTTTAAGACGAAAGGAACCCAAAGTGTATGCCTCAAGAGCCATTCTTTCGAATATTCAAAGAATGCTAGACTCCAGGAATCTTCTTCTTTTATTATTTGTTAAGAAAAGTGTTTGTAAAAAGATTGAATCAAATATTTTACGAAAAGAAGTGGACTGCGAGGCAAAAGGCACTCAGCTTACAACTTGGCTTAAAATACCACTTGACATTGGATCAAGGGTTTGATATTATTTGCGTGCAAAGACGTGGTGGAATGGAATTTGGTTTGAAAACGGCTCGATGGTGAGTCGAGGATTTGATTGAAAATGGAACCGGCTTGATGACAAATCAAGGGTTAGGTTGTGAGAAACGATACTAGTCCCTGAGGGTGCACCCAATATCGAAACTACGATGAAATGTGAAAGCGTGTGCGATAGGTTGATGGCGAATACATACGAGCACTCGACTTACAGAGGGGCGTTTGAAAATGGCTCGATGACGAATTGACAATTAGTTTGAAAACGGTTTAATCTACGCTAGTCCCTAATGGTGCTCCTAAAAGATAAACCATGATCAAAGAAACAGAAATACGTACATCAAAATGGGAGAGGGATACATGTAAATTACATGGGATTGCATGAAATAAATGATCTCATTGTAAGGTAGCCCAAGAGAAAGTCGTGTGTGTGCAAAGTGTCCTAAACTAAGCCTTGAGCAAAAGTCGGACAAAACTCCAAGCTATGATTTTTGACAAAGTCTAAATTTCGTTGCTCAGACAAGTAACCAACAGTCCACCAATTTAGGCTTTTAGGTTTCGATAATTTATTATGTGTTTTGAAATAATATGAATAAGATAAGAACGAGATGAATATGAATATGAATCAATTATAAATAATATGGCAAGATATATAATAATATAATCAAGATAATATTCACAATAGTATAATCAAGATAATATTAACAAGTATATGAACAAGATAATAAAATCAAGATAATATTGACTGAAAATAAAGCAATTGTATATTGACATAAAGTAAAGCAAGAATATGTTGACGGAAAATAAAGTTAGTCGTTAGTTGATTTGTCAATTGAATAGGGACGAAATGTAGCGCTAAACTGTCGTAGCTTGACTTATGATGATAGTAGAACTATAGGAGGCCACGCGAATTGATATCCGTGCTAAAGACAAGATAGAGAAATGATATTGAGGATCATTCTCCAATTTAATGTGTCGCGCAGACGAAAAGAAAAAAAGAACATCTCGTCTTAATCATAAACTAGTGTCGATTAATCAAAGGTAACATCTCACGATCCCAAAGTATAGAAAATGATCCCAATGATCATTTTCTACAGATTTGACATAATGAAGGTTATCATCCTCGATAAATCAACGTTTACGAATTTAGAGACTTCATTGATCGAAATGAAATCGAAAAAAAAACAAAATTGAAATGAAAAGTAAATCAAAAAGAAATAAAAATAATTAAAAACTAAATCACATAATGACTAAATATAATAAAGCTTCCTTCTTTAGAAAAAAAATAAATTAATAAAAAAAACAAGAGAGTGGAGGTGCTAGAGATGATGGGTGCAAATAAGGAGTGGGGGAGAGAGTGAGATCATATGGGCCGGTGGCCCATCACCCACACAAAAAAATGGCTAAATGAGAGGGAGTCTAGGATTGAAAACAAGGTGTATTGACTTGAGATCCCCATGGGCTCCATGGCCCAAGTATCAACAAGGACATGGTTCGGTTGAGTTAAATTCAATGCAAAAGCAAACTAGGGTACCTGTGATTAATACTTATCTAACAAACCAAATGTATCACGAGTTCTCTCTTCCAAGAAAGAAAAACGATAAATTAGAAGAAAAAAAATGTAAAGCCCATCTTTTCAAGATAACCCTGTTCGGAGAAACGAAAAGAAGAGGAAGCAGCCATTCAAGCCAAATTTCCAAGATACGTTCAAAAAACTCTAAACGAAATCGTCCAATGTCAACCTTCTTTATAACTCACATTTGGGTTCCGTCTCAATCTTTCTGTTTCTGGGTTTATTGAATCAGGTTCGTGGTTTCGATTTAGATTCAATTTTGATCTCTCTTCCTTTCATCCACTCCATCTCATCTCTCTTATTCAATTCTAATTTTTTTGTATGTTTGGATATGGATTTTGGAGTGTGGAATGTTCGAAGGTTGGGTGATTTGTGTTTTATTAATGGTGAATCATGGTGTTGTGAGGTTTTATGAAGAGTGGCTGGGCTAGAGACTTAGGTTGAAGGAGTTTTATTGATGGTTGAAAATTGAGTGAGGAGAAATGTTTTTTGTTCAAGAATATTGTCCGAATCCCCCCTAATGAATGGAAGGTTCATTGGATTTTATAGGAAATATTAAGGGTATTATAGGGAGAGAATTGGTGAGAGGAATTCTTGTTGTGGGTTGTACGTCTTTGTTTTGTTGCTGCAGCATCGCAAGGTGTGAGTGTTAACGAATGCGTTACATGATGACTTTTCTTTCGTGGCCCACAGAATGTTGTGTTATTGTTGTGCTGGATGCGTTATCGTAAAACGGCCGCGTTCTTGCGTTTTGTCCTAAATTTGTGGTACTACCTTGATTTTACTTTATTGTGAACATGGCTTAGAATACTCTGCGGGTAGTAATACACTATGTTTTTAGTTGATGATGGTTATGTATCTGAAATTTTTTACAAGTCTTGAGTCATGGTACACCTTGCGTGAAAAACTCATGATGTATTGGTTATGGTTCACAAGGCCAATAGTCTGTGTGCATGTTGAATTTGGCTAAGGTTTTTTGTGTAATTTTTTGCGGGCCGTGTGAATCATTTATGAAATGTTTCTCTTTTTTTTTTTGCTTTTTGAACTTAAGAACAAAACATGGGCTTGAAATCAACGTTTTTTGAATTTTTTTTGCCATATGTACTTGGGCTTTTGGAAGACATGGTTATGACGAAAAATGGATATGACTTTATATTATTTTTTAACATTTTGTATGACAAAATTTTGGATTGTAAGGTAATGGGCTTTGAAGCTTTATAATTGGAGTTGTATCATTTTTGTAGGAATTTTGTAATAACATGGCCTTTTTTTTTGTTTTTACGTGTTGGACTTTGAATGATATTTTGGAATTGGCCTTCAAAAGTTCTATTTGCACCTCACATTAGTACCCTTGAACTTAAAATGTGCTTGATTTCGCAAATCTAAAAAACAATGACATTCCAAAAGTTCACTTAAAACCACTTTGAATCATCTTTGAATAATTAGCATCTTGACTAAAGTTTTTTTTGAAAAATAAAATCAATTACGAAATCTTGGCCTTGGAATGGATTAAAGCCTCGGATCAGAAATGAGTTCATCATGAACTTAGAATGGACTGGTGTCTTGAATCAAATAACTTCATCTGAAATTTGCTATTTGAATAATGATAAACCAAAGACTTCATTGTGAAACTTTCTTGAGCAAGAAAATGCTTTGAAAATAAGAGAATCATGACTATGGGTATGAACTGTCTTTCCTATAACCCTACCTAAAAATGAAACGGATTCTGATGATCATCAACTATGAGACATTTGAATCTAACATATCATGAAATCCTGGCTTATTTACAACTGGCTTGAGTTGTCACACAAACCCTGATCAGATCTTTAGACACACCTAGCATGTAAATCATAAACCCTTGCCTTGAATAAACCCTGCACTATAATCCTTTGATTTTATAAACACCAATTTATGGATGGATGTACAGAATGAAAGCTAAACACAGGTAGGACAAATTTGGGGTATGAAAGATACCCACATAATACTTCATCCTCATCTCAGACATTATCTAAGCCACTTAAAACTTCCCCATTGACTTATTTTTTCCACCACTATCTTGGATACTCACTCACTATTATCTGATTTTTTTATTTAAAACCCTAACACATGTATGTGTTCCCACCCTTGTCTTTATTTTGTATGTGTATATGTCACCTACTTTACTATAGAATGCAAAAACCCACATTTACCCCATACTCCACCCTAAACCTATAAATTTCATTTTTAATAAACCTTATCTCTCTTTCATCAAGAACATATTGTATTCATTAATTGCATATTTGAATTCACTTAATGAATTAAATTTCAAACCTAGATTAAATTAGAAGTCTTTGCTCATCAAATCTCCACTAAACTTATAATACTTGGGAAGCTTTTCATTTCCACTACCATCAGGGTCTAAGTTATCCAATTTTCACTAACTTAATCAACATCTTCTCTTGAAATATTAATGATATTCCTTTTTGAACTAGAACCCTATAGCTTTGCATGAACAAACATATTAGACTTGGATAAAGAATTGGTTTTCTTTGTGTTTTTGTTAACTCTTACCTTGAATCTGAATGATTTTTCATTTACCTCAAGCCTTGAACCATGTGTTGGTATATCCACTACAACTTTCAGAAAACATTTGTTTCTTTCACCTGTTCTTTGTTCTTCATTGTCATCAAACCTAATGACATTATAACCACTGCTACTATCAATCATCACTGATACTATAATCACTTCCTTGGTAGAGATGACAAATATTAGATGCAGAAACCTTGCTTAGCATGTCTTCAATATTGTGTTCATCCCATATCTAACCACCCACGTTATTAGCAAGGCAGTGTGTGGTGATATCTTCAGCTTGTTTGTCATCAATGAAGTGGAAATAACCTTCATCAAGTCCTGGAATTTTTCTCAATAACCTAAATCCATCATAACCCCAATCTCTAACCAAGTTAACTACCTCAAACTAACTACCTATCAGGATTTTGGCCATGTACAATGGTCTCATTCCTAGCCACGTAAAACATGAACTTATCATGCACAAAGTTACCACTGTGATGAAATATGACATTGAATAGGCACATTTTTTTAATTAAACAAACAAATAGATAACTCATATTATTACCCCGTGATAAAAAAAAACCTAATTTTGAAAGACCCATTACAAAGTAAAGAAATAGACAAATCGTACATTATTACTGATAGCACAATGGAACCACTATAAAGTAAAGCAAAGTTTAAAAAAGCACCTTTTTGAAACCTTTAAAGAAGTCTTGAATCAAAAGAAAATGTCAGTTTCATTCAATATACGTAAATGGAGAATTAGCCTTCAACCTTAGACGAAATATGATGACAATACAATTTGAAGGAGCTTGCAGATTCGAAAACAAAGATGGAATAGGTTTGAGTGTCTCAGAAAATTAGGGTTTGTGTTGCATGGAGAAAATGAAGATGGAAGACGATTGATTCTCAACATCTCAGCAATTAAGGTTTATGGAAGATGAAAAATTTACTCATAGTTAATTCATGTGGTTACTCTTATTAATTATGTAATTAAGTGAAACTATTGTGGTGTAATTTAATTAATTGAAAAGAGTTGCAGTTTAACCATGAGTAAATGACACATAGTTTAATTTGAATTGAAGAATGATTAAAAAAATTATAATGTGTACATGCCACATTAGATATTCTATTGACTTGGTTTAATGAAGGGCCAAAAGAAAAGAATTTTGAAATATTAAGGATAAAATTTAAACTTTTTTATAGAGATTTTTTTAAAAATTCGTCCATATGACAGGAGAAAAATATCTATTAATCCTATATTTTATTAATAGAAAAAAGAATGACCAAGACATTTGTTCTAAGGTCATATATTTTAAGGAAAAGAAAATAAGTTTTGATTGATACTAAAGAATAAAAGAAAACACATAACCCGTTTATGCTTTACACATATATTATAACCCTCTTAATTCTTTAAAAACTCAAATAGACTTTCCTGTTGCAAGATCCTAAAAAGTCTAATGAAAATTATATAAAAAAAATTATGACACAATTTTAGTCATAAGTAAACATATTAATATTCATTAAGAGGGTTCGTGAAATAAATTTAAATTTTAATATTTTTAGAGTTAACAATATCAATAACAGAACTATCAACAACTTTAATTTAATGAATATCCAAAATACCGTAAAAACACTTATAATATTGGGTTGATAACAAGTCAACCTTATTACTGATTATTAAGGTGAGGAATGAATTTTTTTTAAACACATATTCAAATCATATTATATTTCATCAAATATAAGAATTTTAAGACACAATCACACGTTTAGAACTAAACATTTACAACTTGATATGAAAATTAGGGATGGTAATTAAATTTATTAAACAAAAATTCATCCAATCTATCTATTCAATTATCTATTTAATTCATTTATTATACAAAATATTAGTTAATAGATTGAATTCAATCCATCCAACAAATTTAAAAAATTTATTGGATTGTTTTTATAATAAAATAATTAAAATAAATTTTGTAACAATTAAAATAAATTTTTTTTTATTTTATATATTTTTATATTTTTGAAAAATTTTGACTTTTTTATATTTTCGAAAAAATTTGACTTTTTCATATTTACGAAAAAAACATGACTTTTTTATATTTCCGAAAAAAAACTCAACTTTTCTCATATTTTCGAGAAAAACATGACTTTTTCATATTTTGGAAAATAATAATTTCTTTTGATATTTCCAAAAAAAACTCAGTTTTTTGTATTTCAGAAAAAACTCAACTTTTTCATATTTTCGAAAAAAATTCGACTTTTTTCATATTTTTTGAAAAAACTCGACTTTTTTCATATTTTCAAAAAAACTCGACTTTTTTCATATTTTCGAAAGAGGCACGATATTTTCCGAGGTAAACGTTATCGGTGACAATGATTGCTTGATGACCCCTGTGTATGCCTACCTCAGCACGGGACGCCTATCCGACGATGCCAAAGAGGCAAGCGTGGTTAGACATTGAGCCAGCTCGTATGTCTTGATCGAGGACAAGCTGTACAGACGGGGATTCTCTATTCCCTTCCTTAAGTGCGTCGACGATTCCAAAGTACCAGGCATACTCCAAGAGATCCACAAAGGGATCAATGCCCAACACCTCAGTGGGAGATCACTTGCACGCAAGGCCCTACGAGCAGGATATTATTGGCCCACCATGCAGGAAGACGCTAAAGAACATGTCAAGAAGTGCGACAAATGCCAGTGGCACGGGGATATGCACCTAGCCCCACCAAATGAGCTCAAAACATTTTCATCGCCGTGGCCCTTTGCATGGTGGGGGATGGACATCCTCGGGCCCTTCGTCACCGGGTCCTACCAAAACAAATATTTGATAGTCGATGTCGACTTCTTCACTAAGTGGATAGAATTCGAAGTACTAGCCAAAATCAAGGTCCAAAACATACTCTGTTTCTACAAACGAAACATACTCAACCGGTTCGGAGTACCCCAGGCCATCGTCATCGATAACTGGACACAGTTCACCGACAAGAACTTCCGGGAGTTTGTCACCAGACTAGGCACAAAATAACACTTCACGTCGGTCGAACACCCGCAGACAAACGGGCAGGCCGAAGCTGCGAATAGAGTAATTATGCGCGGTCTGAAATGAAGGCTGGAAGACGCCAAAAAAGGGTGGGTTGAGGAGCTACACAATGTCCTCTGGGCTTACAGGACCACTTCACACTCAACAATTGGAGAAACCCCATCCTGAATAACCTATGGGATAGAGGCGGTGATCCTGGTCGAAATAAGAGAACCGTCCAAGAGAACCGAGTCCCCCTTACCCGAGGAGGCGAATGATGAAGCACTAACGGAAGAACTTGGTCTGGTCAAGGAAATCAGGCCGGGGGCATCTCTGCGTGAAGCCTCACTAAAATAGAGGATAACCTTGCAGTACGACAACAATGTCATCAAGCGTGAGTTCCAGGTGGGCTGCCTAGTCCTGCGAAGAAACCAAAAGGACTCACGCGAGGGAAAGCTTGCTGCAAACCGGGAAGTCCCATATCACATCCGAAACAAAATAGGCAACAAGGTTTATTACCTCGAAAACCTACACAAAGAAGAACTTACTCGACCGTGGAATGCAAAGAAACTTAAGCAATATTACAGTTAGATACTGCCCGCGGCCCGTTAACGCCACGACCACATGGGCGCACCATGGTACAGACGTGACTCCTAAAGTTTTTAACAAAAAAGACAAGAGTTGGCCCTTCTCATCTGTGGGCAAGACCCTTGATCTAGCGGGGACCACTCAACCGAGCTCCACTACTACCGTACCAGTAGGGCAGAACACCCAGCTCGCGATGGGAGGTTCACGCCCGGGGAAAGCCCTCAACCGAGATCCTGACCCCATGACCAATCGGATACCAGCTCCAATCACTCAACCAGTTCCCCACACAATCGGTCATCAAACATTTCGAGCGAGAACATAAACAGAAATTCAATTTGAATATAGAAACATAAAAAATGCAGTGAATAGAAAAGTAGAGCTGTTATATATCCAAATGGTAGGAATATCTCATTGCCAAAATATTACAAGAACAGCTGTGCGGCCCAAAAACATATACATCGAAAATAGGCACGCAGGCCAACAAAACAATACAGGCACACAAGCTAGAAAAACAACAAACAAACTAAGAGGCTTCCTCCTGCACGCCACCGTCCTCGACTAGAGCCTCGTCTTCCTCTTTGGGTTCCGGCGTGACCATGCGACCCCCGACGATTTGATGAAGGGAGCCCTTCCCTGCTGTGGTAAACGGAACGTCGGGGTTCACAAGCCGAAGCTGCTCCACGGCACTGTCATAGCCCACCTCAAGTGCTCCCAGACATTCCTGTTCGAGCTGCCAGATCCTACACACCAGGGCCGCCCAGGATCCCATGAGCTTTTCTTCGTCGATCTCGTCCGCCGCGGGCTGTAAAGTCGCCTCCAGTTCTTCGATCTGTGCCAAGAGCTTATGCTGGGCATCACTATCTTTCTTTGCCTGGTCGAGATCAACAACCAGTTTGTTCCTCTCCGCCTTGACGGTCGCCAGGTCGCCCTGCAGTTTGGAGAAGTCAGCTAAAGAGCAAGCCTCATCATTGAGGAACATGGCCGTCTCGAAGACCCAAATTACTGCGGCCAGGTCCTCCGCCAGAGCCTTCTGCCTCGTCTACCGGTCAATGTTCATAATAGCTTTTTCCTCCGTGGCACCCACCACGGGAGAGCTGGCCCCACAGAAGAATGACGGCTGCAGGTGACAGGGTAAGAGCACAAACCTCTCATCGGCTCTACCTTCAGTGAGGTCGATGGTTTCTGGTCCCATGATTCGCAGTCTCTTTGGCATTCCTTACGAGGAGGAAGACTGGCTGCCCTGGGGAGAAGAAGACGAACCGCCTGGCGGAGAGTCGGGACCGGGCATCTATGTCAAGTGAGCTACCCTCCCCTTTCCAGATTTCTTTCAAGCCTTAGTGGTTGCCAACCTCTTCACGCATTCATGCATGCTCGACATCTTTCCTACAAAAGAAAAATAAACAAAATCAGCATATCAAACCAACGACGAGCACGCAGAAAATAAAGTGAACCCACTACCTAAGAGGCGCAGAGCTTCCTCATCGGATGCACATTCGAGGAGGGCCCTCGTGTTGATCAAGCGCGACTCTGTGCGAATCTCCCCATTAGCATCGAGGATAAAGTTCCCATCCGGAGTCACGCACTTCGCAGGAGGGAAATTGGCCACAAAAGTGACCAGCTTCTGGTAAGCCACCCGGTCATCGGCGTTCAGCGAATCCGGCCGCACTATATAGCTATCAGTGCCTTTGTTGAAGTGCTCCTCCGTCCAAACCAGAGGAATCTTCGACACCAAGACTTCCTCGGACTGTCCGTCTTTTTCTTGGACCTCGAGGTCAAAAAGGGAATCTAAGGCCACATGAGTGATGGGCTTGACGATGTACCATCAATCCTTAAAATGCCGGATAGAATCCATATATGCCCGAAAAAGTCTTCTCGGCTGCTTTAAAGACACCCAATTGTGTGGGTCATCGATCGTTTGTCTCTAGAGGTGGAAGATACGGAAGAAGAGGGAAATAGTGGCCCCGACATTAAGATGTTGGCAAGCGAGCTCGTACGCCCGCACGAACGAGATTGTGTTGGGAGGAAGCTGTGAGGGCGACAGCCGAAGCCAATAAAAAACCACTAGCTGAAAGTTAGTGATGGGCAGACGCAACCCCGCCTCCCGGAAGGTGAACTCGTACATAGGGAACCTCATCTTCCTGAAAGTCGAACATATCTGGTGGGTTGCCCTCACGTTCTCCATGTGTCCCTCACACGGGGATACGTCATCATGCAACTACCCACTTCCGAAAGAGATGGTCAGCCCACCTTTTGAAGATCACATGGCAGTTGATCCAGGGTGAAGACCACATGCTGGTCTTCACTACGCCACGTAATCCCTGACAATTACATTTGTTGGGCTTGGCAATCTGGCCCACTGCAATGTAACCGTTGGCCTTGCGCTGGGGGCACATTATAAATACCCTCTTGCACTACAGGGTCAGGTATTCCATTCATCACACATTCTCTCTGTACTTGCTCTCTCTCTCTCTCTCTCTCTCTCTCTCTCTCTCTCTCTCTCTCTCTCTCTAATTCTGGTACTTACTTAAGCATCAAATCATCTTGCAGGTACACCCCATTTCTCCTCCACAACACCGGTGAAGGCAGCAACTCACGACGCGCGGTAGGCCACTGATTCCTTTCTGATCAGGTAAGATCAGATTGTTAATAGACTAATGAATTATTTTGATCAATCCATTAACAATCCAATCCATATCCATTCAATCCATCCATTTTGTCACCCATAGTCCTGGGCATAAGAGTATGTTAAGAGTCACACATTGGATAATATATGACTTGAGCATGTGTTTATAAGTGGTGAGCCACGTACAATGAGGTTTTTGCCATCAGATTATACACTATTTATTTTCACACTTCAGATGTCCAGTCCTGGGCGTGAGGGGTGTGTTAAGAATCCCACGCCGGATAATATATGACCTGATCATATGTTTATAAGTGGAAGACAATTCTCACTATACCAACCGATTTTATAGGTTGAGTTATTGCCAACCACATTTCTTAATAAAAATACAAAAATATTTTAATTTGAAAATATTATTTTACATTAATATTTGATAATATTTTTGAAAAGAAATTTGCACATTTCAAATGAGATACATATTATATGATACATAAAGAGTAAAACCGACTCCATATTTCTTATGCATGTAAAATGCATTTTTTTTAGGTGATACTGAACTCTACAAATTATTTATTCTCACATGTCAATGATTGATGATGATTGTATAGTACTAACTTGTATTCTTAGACTGTATATTAAAATGTTAATATAAAATTTTGTGTTAAAAAAAGTTGTATATTTAAGTTTCTTAAATTTAAAAATTGTTTCTAGATGCAAAATATTCATTTTATAAATTATTTAATAGCTGTCTTTAAAACACAACTTAACATCAGCTTAATTAAAGAAAAATATATAGAAAGTAGAAACCGATTGATGTATATTCTCCCTAATTATTATGTAGTTATTACGTACCTCTCATACTATCTGTTTCATTATTAATTTTAATTAGACGAGTCAATCTTGGCATGTTATTATTATTATTATATAAATTGAAATTCAGTACCAATTAATCATTGCACACGTTTGGCGCCGGTTCAACGTTTTGGAGCAGGTTACTACAATATCCTATACTATTCTGTTGGAGTAGGACATGCCATATAGGAATTCAGAGAGAGACATGAAAGTGTAGAGAAACTCGACAAATTGATACATTGTACTAACTTAATGATTTTATGTCATTTTATGTGACCAACACTAAATCCCTTCACCTCCATATAGAATATAAAATTGTTGATATCTTATTCTTGCACACAACCACCCAACCTCAATTTGGTATTTTTAATGGTTAGAGATAGAGTCACCAACTAAATAATGTTATTGCATTTATCTTGTTGCTTTTGTTAATTTAACTTCCTGTCTTTTCTATGTTCTATTTGATTTGAACTTCGAAGAGGTGTAACATCCAACAATTCCCCTATTTATTTTATTGTTTTAAAGGCAGAATAGAACATACAAGATGGACGCAATCTAACTATTCCTATTGACTCCTATTGCAATAGATCAGAGATTACATTATCTATAATTGTGGGGTCTCACTTGATTTTAGGATGAATGAAAATAGATTAGTTTGACATCACTTGTTTATTAGTTGTTGCGGGTAAAATTAGATTAGTGTACAATGTTCAACTGATTAGTTTACAATGTTCAACTTGAATGTGGTTAACTTTTTTTTTTCCGTACGAATTTTTTAATCTCAATCGTCATATTGATTAAAGAGAGGCCAAATGGACCCGACAAATAGATGAATCTTTTAATAAAAGAATATAACCAAGTAAGTTTTAGATATTAAGGATTTGTCTACTCTCACCGTATAATGGACATCCCCATTACAAACTCTACTCAAGTACATAAGGATTGCAGATTTGAATTCTCCTATAAGGATCTTACAATAATTTACAATTGGGTCCAGGGCAACAGATAAGTTAGAACCATTAATACAATCAAGAATAAATGAAACATGAACCTGCATTATAAAATTATCTAACTTCAATTCCTTAGCCAGTTGAAGTGCCCATCTAATGGCCAGGATTTCAGTCGTACTGACATCAGCATGACTAGAGAAACATTTGGAAGGAGGAAGAGAAATATTAGCATTAGAGTCTTTAATAACACATCCCAAAGACATTATTCCTTCACTAAAACAACCAACATCAGTTTGGATAATCTAGGAGTTGCTAGTAGAAATCACATTCAACATTGCATTGTCCTTTTGCATACCAATCATGGTCATCTTGTTGAATTCCACTATAGTGTCTCATATCTCTCGGGCAACTGCTCGAGGGTCTGGATTCTCTTGCTTGAAAACCACTTTATTCCTTTCTTGCCAGATTTTTCACAGTCTTGAACACACCAATTGGCCTAAGTAGCTATCTCTGCTCTTGAGAGAATAAGAAATCCAATTAATCACACCAGAGCCATATGAAAACGCACTTCCTGTGGGGGGGGAACCCTCTTGGAGAAGTCATAGTTCAGAAAGAGATGAAGAGAAATTTCTGGAGAGAGTTGACAAAAGGGGAAGGAAACATCTAACCTGATACCTTTCTTGCTAAGGTTGCACTTTGTTAGGATAATGTCTTTGGATAGCCTCCATGTAAAATAATTCACACACTCATGGACATGAGCTTTCCACAAACTCTTCCACACTGCATGATCCATTCTTGTTGATGGGCCAAGTTTGCTTATACTATTGAGGTCACCTAGCAAGTGAAAAGTTGTTTTGACAGAGTATTCTCGATCCGTTTTTAAATGTCAAATCAATTTATCATTTGGAAATCTAGTAGAGAGAGATGGACGTTGGCCATGTGTACAAAATTGGCCATGAGAGCTTCTACGTTCCACCTTCCAAGATCAAAGTCAATCAATTCACAGACCTTGGCCTCATGATCCAAACCTCTATTAGGACCAATAGGTTTAAATTCTGATATTGTTAGGATTCAATTATCCTTTTAAATTTTAACACACTCCACATTGCCTATTATCTATGTAGTTCCTTTGTTGACAACCTCTTTTGCATTGAGGATGTTGCATCAAGCATAACTAGTCTTGAAGCCCAATGAAGCCTTTGAAATCTGACTCATGGGGTAATACATACCTTTGAAAAACCTTTTAAAAAGAGAGTCATCACCTTGAGCAATTCAAGTCTTAATCAACTAGGTTGATTGAACAGAAGTCTTAAGTCATTAGAACTTAAGCAAGTAAGTCTCGAGCCAAGATGCTTAAGCCACACAAGTGTCTTGCTATGTGCTTGAGTTGTGAAAGTCTTAATCAAGTGGATTGATTGAGCAAGGAAAGTCTTCGGTTACGGTTCAAGCAGGAAAGTCTCAGCCAGACTGGCTTGAAGCATAAGTCTCAGCCAGTGTGGCTTGGACCAGAAGTCTCAACCAGACTAGCTTGGAGCAAAAGTCTCAGCCAGAGTGGCTTGGAGAAGAAGTCTTAGGTCTGAGGGATTTGAGCAGAAGTCTTGGGATGAGGGCCTAAGCAAGGAAGTTTTGGATTTGTGGAACCTAAGCAAGACGTATCGAATGAGGAGCTTGAGCAAGAAGTCTTGGACCTTAGGTCTGAGCATATGTAAAAGTCTTATGCATAATGCATAAGTGATTGTAATCATGATTTGATTATAGTGAAAATCTCTTGTGAAGCAAGGGGACTGGACTACTCTCAGTTTGGGAGGAACCAATAAAAATCTTTGTGTCTTATGCTATTATTTATTTGCTTATGTTAACATTATGTTGCTAAAAATTAACTAGAATCTGAACACCAGTTTAGATTCTGAACTCTGATCAAATGCAAACTAAGAAAATGAAAAACACAATTTAATCCCCTTCTTGTGTACTTTTCTCACCTTCATAATTTTTAGGTAAATATATCATGCAAGATGTAAGGCACAATCTTACAGACATTCTTCGTGAAATAATTAACACAATTATCACATAGCAGCGAAACAAAAACATGTTATCTAAAATCACAAACATAAGAGTAAGCTTGCAAATAACACAACATATTCATAAAATCTAAAAACACCATATGGAAACAATAGTTACGAACTTGCATAATATCATCATCATCTATGATTTCCTAAACATGGACAAGGGGTAGTCAAACATTAGAAAATCCATCCCATAATGGGACAAACATTAAAAAAAAATAGGAACCTGTTAGATGCCAAACTTTGCTTATTTGATCTATCAAATGTTGGCATCTTTCTTTCTTTTTGTAGATAAATTGAATTGAATCACTCTTGTTTTTGATGATATGCTTCATTGTGTGAAAATGTCTTAGTTGCTTTTATGTGTGTGATATTGTGCATGAATTAGGCATAAAATAAGAAGAATAAGACACAAAACATGTGACAAGGAAACCAACTCAGCAGCAAAACATCAAGAAGTTCGCACAACAAACTTCTTAGCAAAGTTGCCCAGAAAAAACATCATCAAGTTCGCACAGCAAACTTGCTAGCGAAGGCCATTGGAAACCTGACACTATTCATACAGAGAGAAAAGGAACCTAAATTCGCTGTGCGAAGGAAGTAGCGCTTAATAGTGCTGCCTAAAGTGGCGCTGCTAAAGGTAAAGTGTTGCACCCTAAAATTTGCTCAACCTTATTCCTTGGATTTATGTTTCATCATCATTAGCATTTGCATATAGAGTCATGTACATAGACTAACCATCTGCATAGCATAAGCATAGCAAGTCATTCAACAGGGGACCAATCATTACTTCCATCTCTAGAGGCCTAGCAAGAGGTTATCATCATAATTCAACCTCATTCAAGTCATCAGGAAAGAATTTGAAAGCAAAGAGTTCAGCAGATCAAGCCTTGGGATCATCTCCTAGCTAAGGGTATCTGAGGATCAACAAGAGGGTTGTGAGCTGTGAAGTGAAAGCATGGAGAGTATCTAGACATCTTGAGAGACTTATAAAGTCATTTGGAGAAGAAAACAAGTTGTTGAGGTGATCATAAGAGCTACAGTTGAAGACAGTCAACTAGGGTTTCATCTGGGTCAACCCTAGGTCAACCCTAGGTCAATTGACTGATTTAAAAGAGCATTCAAGGCTATTGGAGAGATGTGGGGATCAATATTGAACATATGAAGAAGGATATGGAGATATGCCAAGGAGAATTCAAGAGAAATCAAGGAGAAGAGGAGTTACTAAATTAGGGTTTCTCTGTAAAATCCCCTAATTTAGGTCAAATTTCCAAGCAAGATAAGTCAAAATGCTAGCTTCAAATGGCTTCTTGGCCAACATGAAACTTGTAGAGGATCTCAATACCTTTAATTTGAGTGGTGGAAGACCTCAAGGAGATTTATAGAACTCAAGTTATGGTCTTTACAAGTTACAGGTCATCTGGGGTGTCTGAATTTTTGTCTGTGAAAGTGACTTGACTTCCAAGCTAGTTTTGCCCCTCAAGGAGATTTCAAATGAATTCTTGGTCAACATAAGAATTGTTCCTCATTGTCTTAGCTTTCTAGAATGGTATGGCATGCCTTCATATGATGTGGAGAACTCAACTTATGGTCTTGACAAGCAAAGGGTATTTTGGGCATTTGTGAATTACAGGTCATTTTAACCTATGTCCAAAACTCATACAAGGAGGCCTCAAATGGAAAAACTTACAACATCAAACTTGCTCCAAATGGGATTTTAAGTCTAGAAAGAAGGTCACAAGTTATTGGAGAAGCTCATAGCATGGAGTTGCATGATAGGTCAAAATATGAACTAAAAAGGCTTATAAAATGAATAATTTCAAGTTGGAAAATGGTTTGGGAGATTTACAAGTCCAAATGGAGACTTCCAATATATGATTTTGAATGGAAAAACAATTCTAAGAACAATGGTTCACACACTTTTTTGAGTTTAGAAGGAAAAAATGAAGTTATCCATGGTTGCTTACCTTTTAAGAAACATGATCAAAATGAACCAAAGTTGGAAAGCAAGGGAATGTGCAAGATGGATCTAGAATGTTCATTTGGGGTCTATATATTCATGAAATGTGCATTGATCAAGGGTTGGCCTCATTTGCACCAAGAATTTCACAAATTTCTCACACTTTTTCATAAAAGTTTCATTGCAATTCTCACAAATTCTTCACCAAATCTTCATCATAATCAACCTTCTCATACTGATTCATCATCATATAGTATAATTCAATCAAGAACAAGGTGGTTATCATCCATTTTCGAGCACTTTTTTCAAGAGCATCAAAATTGAAGTTGCAAGTGGATAGCATAATTCTGGCCAAATCTCATCCAAAGCTTGCATACAGAATCAAGTTCATCAAGGATTGATCAAGATCCAAGTCTCAAAAGCCTCAAATCATCAATCTCCATAGCTGTTTGCAAGATTTTGCACAAGGTAAGTTTTCATTCAAACTGCTTGATCCAGTTAGTTAGGCATGATTTTGTTAGTGTAGAATTGATCTAGGTGGTTAGGAGATTAAGTTAGATGAATTTGGAGAGATTTGGTGATGGTTAGTGACAGGTGCCATAAACTGTTAGTGTTCATATCTCTTAGATTAGTGTGTTATAATTGTGGCTTGATAGCATGTGTTGATCTCCATTAGGTGTAGTTTAGTTTAGGCTAAGTCTGGGGAAGATTGGTGATGGTCCATATCAGTGCATTTCAATGGAGGCCGAATGTTGATCCAATCGTGTTTGTTGTTGTGGTGAGTTTCAAGACGAATTGATGCCCTAAGCTTGTAGAGGGAGAGATTTGGAGCAGATTTCATGTTTATGGCATGTGGATTAGTGGCGTGTATGATGAGAACGAAGAGGTGGAATGTAGGTCGTGCATGGCTGCCATGGTGAATTGAAACCCTAAGTTTCAGGCCAATTGAAGAAGATGAAATCGTGGCCTTTCATGTTGAGTATGACCTTTGACTGTGAGAGTGATCCAATGGCTGGCATTCAATCTGATCATTTGGAGGGAAGTGGAAACTGGCCAAAACGCACCGTTTCATTAATTGAAACGGGCGGGCCTGAGTTGGTTGTTGCTAATTCCACCCCCAGCAATTAGGCCCAATGCAATTTCAACATGGATTTGATACTTTTCTCACCCCCCCTGGCGTTTCTATTTCTCTTTAGTTCTGAACTCAAGTTGGGCTTAAGCCAGAAGCGCTAATTGCACCCCTTTATGAGGCCCATCCTGGATTGAACTGGGCGTGATTACTCTTCATACCCCCTCTCCCTCATTTAATTCATTTTATTTGTTTTAATTCCATCTTAATTTTTCACCATCTTTGAAAATTCATAAATAATTCATAAAAAATGCTTTTTAATCCATTCTTTTTACCATATTTTCATTAAAATGTCTAGAATATTATAGGAAAATAAATTTTCATTTTTAGTTTTATTTCATATTTTTTACATATTTTCTAAATAAATGTCATAATAAATAGATTCATTCCATGCATTATTTTTATGATTTTTGTTCTCTCACATGCTTTAATATTTTTTGATCACTCTTTTCATATTGGTTAGATGAGATGTTAAGCTTGTAGGAATATTTTTAGTTCCCATTTTTAGGAGTTAATTTTAGGTGATTAATAAATGCTTGAATATCATGAACAAAACTAGGGTTTTTAGGTGACAACTTAGGAGTTTGATTTCATTTCCCTTAGGACTTAGGGTTTGAATAGATTAGTTATGGGACTATAGGGGCTATGGGTAGTTATTAGATCCCTTAGAAAAGTTAGGATTCCCCTACTGCTATTATTACTGTCTGTATATCTGTTGTTTGGTGTGGTGTGCCCTCTGGGGTTTATTGATTGTTTGTATGGGTATTGGGTTTGTCTGAGGCCCTGGGGAAGCTGAAGATTTGTGGAGATGAAGCCATTGAAGAGTCAAATGCTGAAGATCAACTGTCAGAGTTGAGGAGGAGTTTCCTGCTATCAGTTGCTGAGGAGACTAGGGTTTAGGCAGAGCTCTAGATTAGAATGATTATTTCTCAAACGTGGATTGCCTTGTCTGCATCCATTCTTCTCTGTGATTCAGAGTCTCTCTAAGACACTCACCCCCTTCCTTTGGAAGGCTTGGTGATAGTGTCTATGAGATAGAACTCTTGAGAGAAAATGTCTCTTTGTGTTAGAAGCAGTCTGTTCACCACCTTTGGTAGTCAGCTGACTGCTTAACACCCAATTCACTCTTGTGACTAATCCCTCATCCTGGAGGTTTGAGCATGAAGAAAAGCCATTGCAGATGGAAGACTGATGATCAAAGCCCTTGTCTGAAGGCCATGAAGATGGAGATTGATGCTTGTTGAAGCCTGTAGCTGATTGGAGATTGCTTGAAGCCAGTTGTTGATTTAGAGCTGCTGATGCTGTTTCTTTTGCTGTATTTCATTTGTTGATGTATTGATTGGTTTTCTGAACTGTATTGTTTGCTGTTTACCCTGCTGGGTTGAAAGTGAAGCCCGTTCACTTTTGCCTATTGTTTTCTAGGTTCGAGGTTGAGTGGGACTCCCTTGCCTCGCTTGTATTGCTGCATCCATGCATTTTACTGTTTTACTGTATATATCTGATATTGTTTCTGTTTCTGCCTATCCCTTAGGATCTCTGTTTCTCTCTGCGCAAGAGAGGAGCATGATAGACACTAGGTCTTAACCCATGCATGATAACATTAGGTTAGTTTGTTTCCCTTCGCAACCGTAGGTTAGAGCTCTGTCTCTTTCTTTCTCAAAACAAACAGAAAAACACATAAAGAGTTCAAACACAATAAAAGACACTTCTTCCGTAAAAGAATGTGAACTCATCAAAACGTCATTTTTGTCCGCTTGGACTGTTAATCAGAAAAACCTTTTTTCAGAAGGAATAAAATCAATCAAGGCAAGCCTGTGTCTTCCGTGGCCCGAACTACGTTTGCTCTGATCTTTCATGCTGTATGAAAGTACGTAGGCATAGGATGCGATATCCTAGCGAGCAACCTTCCCCTCCTTTCCCGTAGGTAGGCGAACTACGTTGACTCTGATTTCTCGTTCCAGACGAGAATACGTAGGCATAAAGTGCGATACTTTGCCGAGTCATTTTTATTTTCTTTTCTTTTTAACCCTTGACCTATAGTTTAGATAGAATAACAATCCATACTCGAAAACAAGCGTGGATCCCGTCGAGTACGACGGACGTGAGGGGTGCTAATACCTTCCCCTTGCGTAACCGACTCCCGAACCCAGGTTTTGGTTGCGATGACCATGCCTTTCCCGTGTTGTGCGAGGTTTACTCTGAGCGTTTCCTTTCCCTCCCGTGGGATAAATAACGCACGGTGGCGACTCTTCTGTTCAGCCGGCGCCGATTTTCGCAGTAGCGACAGCTGGCGACTCTGCTGGGGACGGCGTCCCCTGGCTGCTAAGGACTGCGACGGTCCTTATGCATTTGGGATCCAACGTCCCTTGAGAGAGTCAATCCTAACGCTTGTTTTCCCGTCGAGGATTTTGTATGGAGTTATTGTATATTTCTAACCTTGTATTTTCAGCTTTATATATATTGTTTATTATTGCTGTATCTGGGGTGTGACGGGTGTTCTGATATTGAGAGATAAGCCGGACCTGGGCTTGAGTGCACCTAGAATTAGAGTAGAAATTAGTGGGCGCCCGCTTGCTTTGCTTGCTTTGGTGTCCCATGAAATCTACACTCAGACGAGGTTCCTCTGGTTGGCCTCCTGCCCCTTCCTTTGGTTGGCGTGGGTTGCTGGTTAGTTGGATTGTCGACTCTGGGGACCGATCATTTGGAAGTTGGCTGAGTGAGGCCTCTTCAGGAATTGATGATGCCACTCCTTCTGGGAATCGTATCATCAACCCTGAAAGTCTGTGACGCCGACGACCGCATAGGACGCCGTACCTTGTGCCAGTTATAGGGCCACCCACCTGTGAGGGGATTCAGGGTTATGCAGGTAACTAGACCTCCAGATTACCGGTTATTTCTTGATCAGAGATCCGGGTTATTTATGGAGAGTTATGAGGTCTGCCAGAGACCATTTGGAGATTTATTCTGAGGTCTGTCAGAGACCATTGGGAGAGCGCTGAGGTCTGTCAGAGACCATTTGGAGATGTATTCTGAGGTCGGTCAGAGACCATTTGAGAGGTGTTTTGAGGTCTGTCAGAGACCAATTATGGATATGATTTGAGGTTTATCAGAGACCAGGTGGAGTTATGGTTTGAGGTCTGTCAGAGACCAGTGTTGGAGTTCTATTTTAGGTCTATCTGAGGCCAGGGTTTGATGACTTCTGGATGGTCTATCTGAGACCTTTCTTGATTGGGTTTAGGCTGTTCAGCTGCAGCTTTGGTCCCTGTTGAATGTTACTTGCATTGCATCCCTGCATATCCATTACCATTTGCATTTCACTAACGTGTGTCTGTGCTGCAGGTGCATTTGCATTTCCCTAGTTCTAGTGCCCAGACTTCTGAGTGTTTGATCATGACTAGCCTACGGAGAACAGTTGCTTACAAATTGCCTACGCCTGATATTGTTCCTCTACTGGGGTTGATCTCTCTTGCTGATGAGGGTGTTCGTAGGAGTTTCCGGATGAGCTATGGTAGATTATTGAGATTGGTGTGCAAACCTACAGAGGTAGAGTTAGATGGGCTGTATGCTTTGATGCAATTCTACGACCCTGCTTTGAGGTGTTTCACGTTCTCTGACTTTATTATGGGACCAACTCTGGAGGAATACGCTGAGTATGTTGAGCTGCCTGTGCAGAACCAGGTTCCATTCATTCATTATGATGCCAAACCCAAGCCGGAGGAATTGGCAAAAGCCTTGCATGTTGATGCTTCTGAACTTGTGACTACTGTTTCCCGTGGAGTTCCCGGATTCTCATTTCAGTTCTTAGTGGGTAAAGCCCAAGAGTATGCTAAGAATGGGTGCTGGGTTGCTTTCAATGCTGTGTTGGCCTTGTGCATCTATGGCATAGTACTATTCCCCAATATACCGGATTTTGTGGACTTTGACGCTTTCTATTTGTTTGCCGCTGGTAATCCTGTACCTACCTTACTCGGAGATCTCTACCACTCGCTGCATTACAAGAATGAGAAGGGAAGAGGGAAGAATGTTCATCTTTGTGTACCCTTATTGAGTATGTGGTTTGAGAGTCATCTTCCTAAGAGAGGATCTGCTGCAGAGACTACAGTTCTAGTTGGTTGGCCAGAACGCTTGATGAGGCTATCGTCGGAAGATATGGAGTGGTTTGATAGAGATCTGTTGGGATCGGAGCTCATCTTCAGTTGTTCTGGTTACCCTAATGTGCCATTGACAGGAAGAAAAGGGTGTATCAATTACAACCCTTCTCTATTCATTCGCCAGTTCGGATATGCGCTGAAGAATCCACCTCAAGAGGAAGAAGTACAGGAATCTCTGTACTTCACCGGTGACGTGAAGGGGGAGTTATTAGCCAAGTTGCGGCATGCTTGGACGCGTATTAACCGCAAAGGGAAGCCGTTGTTGGGAAAGAATGACTGTCAGGCCTATGCACCTTATAGAGTTTGGATTCAAGAGAGGGCTAGTCAGTTGAAGATGCCATTTCCAGATGCACCAATTCTTGATCCTATTCCGGTAGAAGAGCCGACTACTGTTTCTAGAGAAGCATATGAACAGGTTGTGAAGGAGAAAGAAGCCCTGATGAAGATTAACGAAGGGTTAGAGCAAGAGTTAGCCCAGGCACGCAGTGAGAAAAACAAGGCCGTATATGCTTTCCAACAACAGATTGAGCTAGTAAACCGGTTAGGAGCTGAGTTGACCGAAGAAAAGAAAAAGCGCGAACGTCTGGGGCAAGAGTTCAGAAGTTCCCATGACATGCTGGAAGCCAAGAAGAAGGCGCTTGACGCAGCACACCGAGAGATATCTTCTTGCAATAAGACTTGGAACGCTACACTCACTAACAACAAGCAGAGGGAAGATAAGCTAAAGCAGCAAATTTCCGACCTCGAAGAGAAGTTGAAGTCTAGCATCAAGAAGTGTGAGGAAGAAGTGATGAACCGGTATAGTGTCCAGCATGCACTGAACAAGGCAATCAAATCCAGAGATGAAGCAGTGTCCCAGAAGCGAAAGTTAGAAGATTGCTTCGGAGAAGCAACATGGGAAGAAACTGCTGAAGACGTACGCCGTGTCCTTAAGAAGAGAAACCAGCTTGTTGAAGGGCTGCTTGACCGACCAAGCCATCCGGAGACCAAGAAGTTGATAGAGGAGTACCAGACTTTTGGGAGGATCTGATCATTCCATTATTTGTATGCTTTATTTGCATAGTGCTGACCATCACCAGGATTGTTGGTTGAGGTCATGCCATCTTTGTACTCTCAGTGATATTGTACCCTGGGCTTATTGATTCTCTCTGCAATATACGAGGCTTTCTATGATTCAGCTCCGGTATTCTTATTGTCAGCACTGTCACTGCACCGACACCCTCGCACTAGAACTGGGGGAATGAACTTCCCTAATGCACAGACACATTGCATTGCATTCATATTCATCTTGCATAACAGGTAATATATGAATGGTGTCTTATCTCCTGCTTTGATCCAGGTACTTAACAGGATTCCAGATCAACATCCGCACCGCTATTCTACACGATCCAACTGTCGGAAAGTCATGGACCAGATTCAGAACGAGATGCAGGATGTACGCGAGAAGCTCGCCCTCTTCATGCAGACCATGGAGGCTATAGCAAAAGGGCAAGAGAACTTGCAGGCCATGGTCCAGCCTCTGTTGGCTCGCAACGCTGGTCATGGTAACGAAGATCACCAGTCTGTCCGGGTTGATACTGCTCATGGAGATGGCACTCCAACGCCAGTGGCTCCGCCTGTCGTCAATGTGAATGCTGCTAACGTCAACAACGCTACCGCTGCTGTGAATGGTAACGTCGGAGTTGGAAATGAAACTGCTGTCCATAACGCTGGGCTGGGTGATGTCAATGGGGGAGATAATCTCGGAGGCAATGGCTTTGTCAACGCTGGGTTCGGATTCAACGATCAGGGATTCGACAATACTGGCAAGTATGGCTTTAATGCTCAAGGCTTTGGGCAAGATGGTTATGGTATGGTCAATCAGGGTTACGGAGGTTTTGGAAACGGAAACGGTGCTGGTTTTATGGCTGGTGGTCCTGCTGGAGGTGTTCAAGGGTATGGCAACAGAGGCCGAGTTCCAGGGATGAATCAGGTCAGAGCTGGACGTAATAATGCATATGATGGATACGGGGCTGGAAACGGTATGTGGCAAGAGGATCAACAGGAGGACGCCTTCTCTGGAGGGGGTTTTGACGGGCCGATGGATGATTCTCAAAAGATTAGAATGCTGGAAGAGCAAATGAAGGGAGTCCTAAACCAGAGTGCTGTGGGTCTGGACATGGCAACAATGGGCTTGGTACCTGGGCTGAGGGTGCCGATCAAATTCAAAGCGCCTGCGTTCGATAAGTACAAAGGAGATACATGTCCGAAGGTTCATGTACGAGCTTATTACAGAAAGATGTCTGCATACTCCACTGATGAAAGAATGCTCATGCATTTCTTTCAGGATAGTCTATCGGGTCCTTCCTTAGAGTGGTACATGGGGTTGGAGCCAACTGATATCAAGACATGGAAGCAATTAGCGGAGGCTTTTGTAGCCCATTACAAGTATAACAGCGACCTGGCACCCAATCGGGTCCAGTTGGCCGGGCTTTCGCAGAAGAAGGGGGAGAGTTTTAAAGAATACGCGCAAAGGTGGCGCGATATGGCTGCCAGGGTCCGTCCTCCTGTGGAAGATAAAGAAATGAACGACATGTTTGTTGGCACATTCACCGGGCTGTTTCATGATATGTTGTTTCATACGTCTCTGGCTAGTTTTTCAGACCTGATCTTGATGGGGGAAAAGATTGAGCGGAACATTAAGCAAGGAAAGTTCCAAGTCGATGAATCAACTGCATCTGGCAGTAATAGGAAAGCTTATGGTGGGCGCCGTCAGGGCGAAGCTAGTGCTGTATTTGGAGGCCGAGGCCGAGGCCGAGGCAGGGGAAGAAATCAATATCGTCAGCCGCAGCAAGTGTCGAGTGTGACTATTCCTTATCAACAGCAGCCAATCCAGCAACAACAACAGGTTCAGCAGCAACCAATGCCACAGCAGCAGCAGCCTCAGCAGGGGGCACAGCAAGCTCAGAGAAAATTCCAGGGTGGTAAGCCGAGAAGGGTGTTCGAGAAGCCTCCCTCTAACTATGCTGATTTATTGCAGACCTTGTTGGGATTGAATCTGGTAGAGAAAAGAACCTTGGCACCGATAACGGGAACTCCCCCGTTCGGCTATGATGCAAATAGGCGCTGCGAGTTTCATTCTGGGGCCCCGGGCCATGATATAGAAGGGTGTCATGCTTTTAAGCACGTTGTGCAGGATCTCTTGGACAACAAGTCTATCAACTTCGGAACGACTGGTGCGAATATAGTCCAGAAACCCATGCCTAATCATGGGGCGAACGCCGTGCTGACTGAGGAAGGTCTGAATCTGATTATGAATGTTGAGGATTTAAAGACGCCGCTGAGCGAAATAAAAAGCCGACTGTTGCAAGGAGGTGTTTACCCGGGTTGTAATGAGTACTGCTTAGATTGTTGGGCCCTGTCTGGGGGATGTGAGGATCTGAAGAAAGGCATTCAGGCCTTAATTGATGAAGGTGTATTGCAGTTTGATAGAGCAGCAACTGATGAGCCGGCAGGGGCAGTAATGGATAATCAGAGTGATGTTGCCACAGTGACAATTCCTAGGAAGACGATCACTATTTCAGCACCAGCTCAGCGACCACCGATTACTATAACTAAAGCCGGGCCAATCCCGTATGAGAGCACGAAAGAGGTCCCATGGTCATATGGGCTAGAGGTGTATTGTGACGGGATTAAAATCGATGTCAACAAGCAGTCAGCGGAGGTTGTGGATAATGTTGTTGGCCCGGGAGGCATGACGAGAAGCGGCAGGATCTTTATATCTCCTGAAGTAGAGGCCGAAAGGCTAGCGAAGGGAAAGGGGAAAGCGGTTGAGAATGTTCCGGTTCAAGCAAATGAAAAAGAAGCAGCATCTAAGGATGTCGAAGAATTCATGCGCTTAATTCGGAAAAGCGATTATAAAATTGTGGAGCATCTGCAGCAAACACCGTCCAAAATATCTATTCTGTCATTGCTGTTGTGTTCAGAGGCTCACCGAAACGCTTTGCTGAAAGTCCTGGACACTTCTTTTGTACCACAGGATGTCTCCGTGAACCAGCTAGAAGGAGTATTGGCACATGTAAATGCGGGCCACAGTCTGGGCTTTACTGATTTCGACTTGACTCCGAAAGGAAGGGATCATAATATGGCACTACATGTATCTGTTGAGTGCAGAGGGTCGACAATGTCGCACGTATTGGTTGACACCGGGTCGTCTTTGAATGTGCTGCCTAAGAAGGCTATGATGAAGCTGGATGTTCGAGGAATTTTGTGCACACCAAGTGATTTGGTAGTCAGAGCGTTTGACGGCACGCAGAGAACAGTCTTCGGATCGATTACCTTGCCTCTGCAAGTGGGGCCGGAAGTGTTTGCAACGGAGTTTTATATCATGGATATACAGCCTGCGTACAGCTGCTTGCTGGGAAGACCTTGGATTCACGGGGCAGGGGCTGTCACGTCTACCCTGCATCAGAAGTTAAAGTATATGGTCGGAGACAGTGTAGTCACCGTGTGCGGAGAAGAAGACATCCTAGTCAGCCATCTATCTTCGTTTAAATATGTGGAAGTCGACGGGGAGATCCACGAGACGCCATGCCAGGCATTCGAAGGTTTGCGCATAAAGGACAAGGGTCCCAGGCCAAGCAAAGTGCCAGAGATAGCTGTTTCTTCGTATAAAGAAGCTCAAGCGCTAGTGGAAGCAGGAGAAGCCAAGGGCTGGGGCAAAGTATTGGACATTCCTGTGAAAATGGACCGGTTCGGACTGGGGTACAGACCGTCGTCATCAACTCCTTCTGTGGGGGCCCCTCATTTCAGAAAGTCAATCACCATCTCTGCCAGTGGAGTGTGCCATGAATCTGTCAACGCTACTTCAGAGTCAGATGAAGGGGACAGCGACTGTGATATGGATGCCTGGATTCAGCCAAGCACGCCAGGACAAGGACTGTGCAACTGGTCTATTCAGGAGCTTGTTCCTGTGACTTTTAAACAGTAATGCTTTGCTTTATTAATTGTGGAATAATCTGATGTCTTGCCCGGGGCATCAGGATTTGCTTAGGGCTGTGTTGTTATAAACATTGCTTCGTTAATCATTAAATAAATGGCGTTTTTTTTCATGTGTAAATACCGTAATCCCTGTCTTTCTTGTTTTGTATTTTTCAATAAAATGGCAACGTGGTTATCCGCTTTATACGCATTTTGAAGCACTTAACCCTTTCTTTTGCAGGATAACATTTTCAGATGACATCCTTGAACCACCTATGACTCGTCCCGACTTCGAGCACCCGGTATTCCAGACCGAAGAAGAGGTTGTCGAAGATAGCGACGTTCCTGAAGAACTGTCTTGGTTGGTGAAGCAAGAGGAAAGAGCCATTCTGCCTCACGACGAGGTTATCGAGATTATCAATCTGGGGTCGGAAGGGGTTGAGAAGAATATTCGTATCGGAGCTGCACTGCAGAGTGATATCAAGCGAAAACTGGTTGAAATGCTCCGAGAGTATAATGATGTATTCGCTTGGTCGTATCAAGATATGCCAGGGCTCGATACAGATATGGTTGTGCATCGTCTGCCACTGAAAGAAGACTGCCCGCCTGTCAAACAAAAACTTCGCAGAACTCGCCCAGATATGGCAATGAAGATCAAAGAGGAGGTTCAGAAACAGTGGGACGCTGGGTTCCTGGCTGTGACGAAGTATCCCTCGTGGGTTGCTAACATCGTACCAGTGCCGAAGAAAGATGGCAAGGTTCGAATGTGCGTGGATTATAGAGATTTGAATAAAGCAAGCCCAAAAGACGATTTTCCACTTCCTCATATTGATGTGTTAGTTGATAATACCGCTCAATACTCTGTATTCTCCTTCATGGATGGCTTTTCAGGCTATAATCAAATTAAAATGGCGCCAGAGGATATGGAGAAGACTACTTTCATAACGCCTTGGGGAACATTTTGCTATAAAGTGATGCCCTTTGGTTTGAAAAATGCTGGGGCAACGTATCAGCGTGCGATGACAACTCTCTTTCATGACATGATGCATAAAGAGATCGAAGTTTATGTTGACGATATGATTGCCAAATCCCAGACAGAGGAAGAGCATCTGGTGAATCTGTTGAAGTTGTTTAAAAGGCTTAGGAAGTTCAGGCTAAGGCTGAACCCTAACAAATGCACCTTCGGGGTGAGATCGGGTAAACTGCTGGGGTTTATCGTAAGCGAAAGAGGAATAGAGGTCGATCCTGCTAAAATAAAAGCGATTCAAGAAATGCCGACGCCTAAAACAGAGAAAGAGGTGCGCGGGTTTTTGGGGAGATTGAACTACATTGCTCGGTTCATATCTCACCTAACTGCCACGTGTGAACCATTATTCAAGTTGCTAAAGAAAGATCAAGCTGTAACATGGAACGATAATTGTCAAAAGGCGTTCGATAAAATAAAGCAGTATTTGCAGGAGCCTCCTATTTTGATACCCCCAGAGGCAGGGAGACCCTTGATAATGTATTTGACGGTTCTTGAGGGAAGCATGGGTTGCGTTCTCGGTCAGCACGACGAGACGGGGAGAAAAGAGCATGCAATTTACTATTTGAGTAAGAAATTTACAGACTGTGAATCTCGATATTCAATGCTGGAGAAAACTTGTTGCGCGCTAGCCTGGGCCGCCAAGCGTTTGAGGCAGTACATGCTGAATCATACAACCATGCTCATCTCGAAGATGGATCCGATCAAATATATATTCGAAAAGCAGGCGTTGTCAGGTAGAATTGCCCGGTGGCAGATGATCTTGACTGAATACGATATTCAATACGTCTCGCAAAAGGCAATAAAGGGGAGTGTGTTGTCTGAATATCTGGCGGAGCAGCCTATTGAAGAGTATCAATCGATGAGATTTGACTTTCCTGACGAGGATATCATGTATCTCAAGATGAAGGATTGTGAAGAGCCGTTACCAGACGAAGGACCAGAGCCGGGGTCCAAATGGCAGATGATATTTGATGGAGCTGTGAATGCTTACGGTAGCGGAATAGGGGCAATTATCATTACGCCGCACGGGTCGCACATCCCGTTTACTGCCCGATTGACCTTTGCTGTTACCAACAATGAGGCCGAATACGAAGCTTGTATAATGGGGCTTGAAGAAGCCATTGATTTGCGAATCAAACATTTAGACGTATACGGAGACTCAGCTCTGGTGGTGAATCAGATCATAGGGGAATGGGAGACACGGCAGCCCAATTTGATACATTATATGAATTATGCAAGGAGATTGTTGCCTTTCTTCGACAAAGTTGAATTGCATCACGTGCCACGGGCAGAAAATCAAATGGCTGACGCCCTTGCCACCTTGTCTTCCATGTACAAGGTCAATTTCTGGAACGAAGCTCCCCAAATCACTATCTCTCGGTTGGACAGGCCAGCTTATGTATTTGCTATTGATGAAGCGTCTGATGGCAAACCGTGGTATTTTGATATCCTTAATTTCCTGAAGAATAAAGAGTATCCGGCTGGGGCATCCAGTCAAGATCAGAAGACTCTCAGGAGATTAGCGGGTAATTTCTATTTGAACCCGGATGGTGTCTTATACAGAAGGAACCACGACTTGGTGTTGTTGCGTTGTGTAGACGAAAAAGAGGCAAAGCTTCTCATGGAGGAAATTCACGAAGGTGCCTTTGGTACGCATGCTGGTGGGCATGCTATGACGAGGAAACTGCTGCGGGCAGGTTATTTTTGGCTGACGATGGAAACTGATTGTTTCAAGTTCGCGAGAAAGTGCCACAAGTGCCAAATTTATGCTGACAAAATACATGTGCCTCCGAGTCCTCTAAATGTGATGTCATCTCCATGGCCATTCTCAATGTGGGGAATCGATATGATTGGAAGGATCGAGCCGACGGCTTCTAACGGGCATCGGTTCATACTAGTAGCAATCGATTATTTCACCAAATGGGTGGAAGCAGCGTCTTACGCAAATGTAACGAAGCAAGTGGTGGCTAGATTCATCAAGAGAGATATCATTTGCCGATATGGGATTCCCGAGCGGATAATCACGGATAATGGTTCTAATTTGAACAACAAAATGATGAAGGAGCTCTGTCAGAATTTCAAGATCGAACATCACAACTCCTCCCCTTACCGACCCAAGATGAATGGCGCTGTCGAAGCGGCCAATAAGAATATTAAGAAGATCGTCCAGAAAATGGTGGTGACGTATAAAGATTGGCATGAAATGCTACCTTTCGCTTTGCACGGTTATCGTACGACGGTACGCACATCAACCGGGGCAACTCCGTTCTCGCTGGTATACGGAATGGAAGCGGTATTACCATTGGAAGTCGAGATCCCTTCTCTGAGGGTATTGCGAGACGTTCAGCTGGACGAGGCAGAATGGGTAAAGAACAGATTGAACCAACTGAGTTTGATGGATGAGAAGAGGTTAGCTTCTCTGGCATACGGTCGTTTGTATCAGAGACGAATGAAGAAAGCGTACGACAAGAAGATACTTCCGCGGAGCTTTCAGACGGGCGACCTTGTGCTGAAAAGGATTCTCCCGCCGCAAGCAGATCACAGGGGCAAGTGGACCCCCAATTACGAAGGGCCATACGTTGTCAGTAAGGTCTTTTCAGGAGGAGCTTTATTGTTGTCCACCATGGACGGGGAAGACTTTGCATCACCTGTGAATTCGGACGCAGTTAAAAAATACTTTGCTTAAAATAGACCCGCTGGACAGAAAAAAGAGAGTCCAGGCAAAAATGGGGCATCCTGGCGAACCAAAAACAGAATGAAAGGTTCGGGCAAAAGTTAGGGATAAAATCGAAAAAATGTACACCCGCGAAGTTGAAAACCTACACTGGGCGGCTTCGGCAAAAAGGGGTATCCCGGTGAACTGAAAACCCGTAAAGGGCGGTTCACGCAAAAGTTAGGGATGAGAAAAGCAAATGACTGCGGTCCGAATTTGGTATTCAATGAGCATCAGTGCGGGAGAATATATTTGAGGAATTAGTTATCGGATACAACCTCTTCAGAAGACGGATACCGGGAAAGCATTAGAGTCGGACGAGTCATGGGAGGATCAGTTCGTGGTGTTCATCTGCATCCAGTTGCCAACATGTGTACAAAATTTAATTTGTCCATATTTACGCTTCTTGTGAATACTTGCATACTTGTATATTTGCTTTGTGTAGCTTCCTCTTTTCAGGAGTTACATCCCGTGTACAAAAACTCCGCCCATTCAGGGGCCCAATCAATGAAAATGTGTTATTCAGTACTTGATGCCTGTTCTTTACTGTTTTGCGCATGATAAAACGCCTAAGTTTATTGAAGCTAGCATGAGTATAACATTACTGGCCCTTGCCGACAATCGTTAAAGCTTTGAATTAACTGAGTGTAACGTCACTAACCTGAATTGATTCGATTGCATAGGCTTGTCGTGTCTTGTTTGTGTTGTTGCAGGTTTCATAACCGTACGAGGAAGGTGATCAAAAGATTGCAATAGTGAAAGGCTTGATCCTCACGCAGGTCATGCATGTTCTTCCTGAAGGAGGATAGAATTCCCCAGCTAGCCGTAGCTTATCCAAAGGACGTGCTCCAGAGAAGTTACTCGTCCTCAGCAGAGTTTAGTGATTCTGAGATCGTAAGGCTGTATTCAGACAGGTTCATCTCCCCCCGCAGGGTCCTGCATTCTCCCCCGGCGGAGTCAGTTAATTTTCCCCAAGAGAATCCAGCCATCCCCAGCGGAGTTCTCTTTTCAGCAAGTGTTCTTTCCTTCCAGTGGAATCCGAAGATCGAGACTCTCCCCAGCAGAGTTGATGTTGGGTCCTGTCATTTATTTTGTCAGAGATACCGGTGATATCAGTTCACGTTCCAGCAGAAAGATCAATCATACCAGGTGCATCTGCCATTCCCCAGCAGAGTTATATTCCCTGGCAGGGGGGGTTACTTCAGCAAGACGTGTGGTTTGAGTTCCCAACTTCCCAACAGGGTCGACTTCATCCTACCAGCATTTATTTTGCCGGAATAATTTTGTAACATCAGGCTATCCCCGGCGAGTCGGCGTTATCCTTCCAGCATTTATTTTGCTGAAGCAGTTTCTGTACTCTAGTAGTTCAGGTGGAGAGAGCTCTTGCTCAAATAAATCACCAAACATTCAAGATCTCGGCAGGAGATATTCAATGACAATGTCAGTTTCGGCAGTATTCCCCCACAGAGTTATCGTGATAAAACTCTCTTTGTCTCTAGCAGAGTCATTTATGCAAATGTATCTTATTTTCCCCAGCCAGAGTGGCCAGGATAAGAATCTCCTTATTCCCAAGCAGAGTTTGTTTGTCATCAACGAGTCGTATGAATCAGAATTTCGAAGCAGGTGTCCGATAGTTGGTTTTCAGACATCCCCAGTAGAGTTCATCTCGAAGTCGCTGTCACGTCAGTGCTGAGCAGTTTGTGGGAAAGGATCATTGAAGAATTAAGTCCTGACGGGGACCATTTACTCCTAGAATGACGGGGTTTCTTCAGAAGTGGGCGTCCTAACGTGGACAGGTTTGTTTTACCGGATTGGTAAGGTGTGTTAATCCTGACGTGGATAGATTCGGTCTCTAGAAATTTGGGGAAAGGGAGGTCATGACGTTGAAAAAAAAGATTGGTTACTCTTCGTGTTGGTGTCCTGACGTGGATCATTTTGTTGCCAGCAGATATCTGTATCCGTAATGGTGAAATGTGCGTCCTGACGTGGACAAGTTTGTAGTTCTTTGTGATGACAAGATACAAGAATCCTGACGTGGACAAATTTATCCTTCTTCGTGTTGTTGGCAAAGGGTAAGTCCTGACGCGGATATTTCCCCAGCAAGTCGAAGACGTGTGAGTCCTTACGTGGACAAGTCTTATTTCCTCAGCAAGTCGAAGACGCCTGAGTCCTTACGTGGACATATCAAGACGAGATCAGTGTCCTAACGCGGACAGATCAAAGAGATTATTATTCCTAACATGGAAAGATGTAGTCCTTACGCGGACATATCAACAGAGGTGATTCCTAACGTGGAAAGACGGAGATTCCTAACGTGGAAAGATGTAGTCCTTACGCGGACGTATCAGAAGTGATTCCTAACGTGGAAATGACAGTATTCCTAACGTGGAAAAAAGAGAGTCCTTACGTGGACATATCAAGAGCATTCCTTACGTGGAAAAATGAGTCCTGACGCGGACAAATTGAGAAAGAATTGATTCCTTACGTGGAAAGATCAGAGTCCTTACGTGGACATATCAAGAGCATTCCTTATGTGGAAGAAAAATGGTTTCCTTACGTGGAAGGACGAGCTTATTCCTTACGTGGAAAGATTGAGTCCTCACGCGGACATATCAAGATTGATTCCCGACGTGGAAAGAAATGGATTATTCCTGACGTGGAAAGAGAGAGTCCTGACGCGGACAGATCGAAGAAGATATTCCTAATGTGGAAGAAAGAATTAGTCCTTACGTGGACAGATTCAAGAAAAGTGGAATTCCTTACGTGGAAAGATCGGAGTCCTGACGCGGACATGTCAAATGGCAAGTGGTATTGGAGTCCTTACGTGGACAGATTGATGTAGTTCTCCTTACGCGGAAAGAAGATTGCTTCCTAACGTGGAAAGACAGGTGTTACTCCTAACGTGGAAGAGTGTTATTCCTAACGTGGGCGATTCAGTTTACGGAAATGCAGGTGAATTATCCCCAGCGGAGTTGCCGAGATTTTCCTGGTTTGACAGCAAGTGGAGTCCTAACGTGGACCAATTCTAGTTGAGATTTCTTCGTATCGACGACAGACAGAGTCCTAACGTGGACAAGCAAGCAGTCTGGTATGACAAAATCCTCTTCAGTACGATGAAGACAATCCCCAGCACGGTCGCGCGAGATCAGTGGGTTGCTGTAACAGTCAGATTCAGCTGACGAATGTCATTCCTCAAGCAGGAGCGCAGTTTATTTCTGCGGTTGGCAAATTTCTGGTTTCACTAGTATTCAACCGCCTCGTACCGCGAATGTCTGAAGGCTCCGGGCTCTTCATCCAATCGGGTCCAAGTCGCTTGAATAGGGGCAGCTGTTGCACCCTAAAATTTGCTCAACCTTATTCCTTGGATTTATGTTTCATCATCATTAGCATTTGCATATAGAGTCATGTACATAGACTAACCATCTGCATAGCATAAGCATAGCAAGTCATTCAACAGGGGACCAATCATTACTTCCATCTCTAGAGGCCTAGCAAGAGGTTATCATCATAATTCAACCTCATTCAAGTCATCAGGAAAGAATTTGAAAGCAAAGAGTTCAGCAGATCAAGCCTTGGGATCATCTCCTAGCTAAGGGTATCTGAGGATCAACAAGAGGGTTGTGAGCTGTGAAGTGAAAGCATGGAGAGTATCTAGACATCTTGAGAGACTTATAAAGTCATTTGGAGAAGAAAACAAGTTGTTGAGGTGATCATAAGAGCTACAGTTGAAGACAGTCAACTAGGGTTTCATCTGGGTCAACCCTAGGTCAACCCTAGGTCAATTGACTGATTTAAAAGAGCATTCAAGGCTATTGGAGAGATGTGGGGATCAATATTGAACATATGAAGAAGGATATGGAGATATGCCAAGGAGAATTCAAGAGAAATCAAGGAGAAGAGGAGTTACTAAATTAGGGTTTCTCTGTAAAATCCCCTAATTTAGGTCAAATTTCCAAGCAAGATAAGTCAAAATGCTAGCTTCAAATGGCTTCTTGGCCAACATGAAACTTGTAGAGGATCTCAATACCTTTAATTTGAGTGGTGGAAGACCTCAAGGAGATTTATAGAACTCAAGTTATGGTCTTTACAAGTTACAGGTCATCTGGGGTGTCTGAATTTTTGTCTGTGAAAGTGACTTGACTTCCAAGCTAGTTTTGCCCCTCAAGGAGATTTCAAATGAATTCTTGGTCAACATAAGAATTGTTCCTCATTGTCTTAGCTTTCTAGAATGGTATGGCATGCCTTCATATGATGTGGAGAACTCAACTTATGGTCTTGACAAGCAAAGGGTATTTTGGGCATTTGTGAATTACAGGTCATTTTAACCTATGTCCAAAACTCATAAAAGGAGGCCTCAAATGGAAAAACTTACAACATCAAACTTGCTCCAAATGGGATTTTAAGTCTAGAAAGAAGGTCACAAGTTATTGGAGAAGCTCATAGCATGGAGTTGCATGATAGGTCAAAATATGAACTAAAAAGGCTTATAAAATGAATAATTTCAAGTTGGAAAATGGTTTGGGAGATTTACAAGTCCAAATGGAGACTTCCAATATATGATTTTGAATGGAAAAACAATTCTAAGAACAATGGTTCACACACTTTTTTGAGTTTAGAAGGAAAAAATGAAGTTATCCATGGTTGCTTACCTTTTAAGAAACATGATCAAAATGAACCAAAGTTGGAAAGCAAGGGAATGTGCAAGATGGATCTAGAATGTTCATTTGGGGTCTATATATTCATGAAATGTGCATTGATCAAGGGTTGGCCTCATTTGCACCAAGAATTTCACAAATTTCTCACACTTTTTCATAAAAGTTTCATTGCAATTCTCACAAATTCTTCACCAAATCTTCATCATAATCAACCTTCTCATACTGATTCATCATCATATAGTATAATTCAATCAAGAACAAGGTGGTTATCATCCATTTTCGAGCACTTTTTTCAAGAGCATCAAAATTGAAGTTGCAAGTGGATAGCATAATTCTGGCCAAATCTCATCCAAAGCTTGCATACAGAATCAAGTTCATCAAGGATTGATCAAGATCCAAGTCTCAAAAGCCTCAAATCATCAATCTCCATAGCTGTTTGCAAGATTTTGCACAAGGTAAGTTTTCATTCAAACTGCTTGATCCAGTTAGTTAGGCATGATTTTGTTAGTGTAGAATTGATCTAGGTGGTTAGGAGATTAAGTTAGATGAATTTGGAGAGATTTGGTGATGGTTAGTGACAGGTGCCATAAACTGTTAGTGTTCATATCTCTTAGATTAGTGTGTTATAATTGTGGCTTGATAGCATGTGTTGATCTCCATTAGGTGTAGTTTAGTTTAGGCTAAGTCTGGGGAAGATTGGTGATGGTCCATATCAGTGCATTTCAATGGAGGCCGAATGTTGATCCAATCGTGTTTGTTGTTGTGGTGAGTTTCAAGACGAATTGATGCCCTAAGCTTGTAGAGGGAGAGATTTGGAGCAGATTTCATGTTTATGGCATGTGGATTAGTGGCGTGTATGATGAGAACGAAGAGGTGGAATGTAGGTCGTGCATGGCTGCCATGGTGAATTGAAACCCTAAGTTTCAGGCCAATTGAAGAAGATGAAATCGTGGCCTTTCATGTTGAGTATGACCTTTGACTGTGAGAGTGATCCAATGGCTGGCATTCAATCTGATCATTTGGAGGGAAGTGGAAACTGGCCAAAACGCACCGTTTCATTAATTGAAACGGGCGGGCCTGAGTTGGTTGTTGCTAATTCCACCCCCAGCAATTAGGCCCAATGCAATTTCAACATGGATTTGATACTTTTCTCACCCCCCCTGGCGTTTCTATTTCTCTTTAGTTCTGAACTCAAGTTGGGCTTAAGCCAGAAGCGCTAATTGCACCCCTTTATGAGGCCCATCCTGGATTGAACTGGGCGTGATTACTCTTCATACCCCCTCTCCCTCATTTAATTCATTTTATTTGTTTTAATTCCATCTTAATTTTTCACCATCTTTGAAAATTCATAAATAATTCATAAAAAATGCTTTTTAATCCATTCTTTTTACCATATTTTCATTAAAATGTCTAGAATATTATAGGAAAATAAATTTTCATTTTTAGTTTTATTTCATATTTTTTACATATTTTCTAAATAAATGTCATAATAAATAGATTCATTCCATGCATTATTTTTATGATTTTTGTTCTCTCACATGCTTTAATATTTTTTGATCACTCTTTTCATATTGGTTAGATGAGATGTTAAGCTTGTAGGAATATTTTTAGTTCCCATTTTTAGGAGTTAATTTTAGGTGATTAATAAATGCTTGAATATCATGAACAAAACTAGGGTTTTTAGGTGACAACTTAGGAGTTTGATTTCATTTCCCTTAGGACTTAGGGTTTGAATAGATTAGTTATGGGACTATAGGGGCTATGGGTAGTTATTAGATCCCTTAGAAAAGTTAGGATTCCCCTACTGCTATTATTACTGTCTGTATATCTGTTGTTTGGTGTGGTGTGCCCTCTGGGGTTTATTGATTGTTTGTATGGGTATTGGGTTTGTCTGAGGCCCTGGGGAAGCTGAAGATTTGTGGAGATGAAGCCATTGAAGAGTCAAATGCTGAAGATCAACTGTCAGAGTTGAGGAGGAGTTTCCTGCTATCAGTTGCTGAGGAGACTAGGGTTTAGGCAGAGCTCTAGATTAGAATGATTATTTCTCAAACGTGGATTGCCTTGTCTGCATCCATTCTTCTCTGTGATTCAGAGTCTCTCTAAGACACTCACCCCCTTCCTTTGGAAGGCTTGGTGATAGTGTCTATGAGATAGAACTCTTGAGAGAAAATGTCTCTTTGTGTTAGAAGCAGTCTGTTCACCACCTTTGGTAGTCAGCTGACTGCTTAACACCCAATTCACTCTTGTGACTAATCCCTCATCCTGGAGGTTTGAGCATGAAGAAAAGCCATTGCAGATGGAAGACTGATGATCAAAGCCCTTGTCTGAAGGCCATGAAGATGGAGATTGATGCTTGTTGAAGCCTGTAGCTGATTGGAGATTGCTTGAAGCCAGTTGTTGATTTAGAGCTGCTGATGCTGTTTCTTTTGCTGTATTTCATTTGTTGATGTATTGATTGGTTTTCTGAACTGTATTGTTTGCTGTTTACCCTGCTGGGTTGAAAGTGAAGCCCGTTCACTTTTGCCTATTGTTTTCTAGGTTCGAGGTTGAGTGGGACTCCCTTGCCTCGCTTGTATTGCTGCATCCATGCATTTTACTGTTTTACTGTATATATCTGATATTGTTTCTGTTTCTGCCTATCCCTTAGGATCTCTGTTTCTCTCTGCGCAAGAGAGGAGCATGATAGACACTAGGTCTTAACCCATGCATGATAACATTAGGTTAGTTTGTTTCCCTTCGCAACCGTAGGTTAGAGCTCTGTCTCTTTCTTTCTCAAAACAAACAGAAAAACACATAAAGAGTTCAAACACAATAAAAGACACTTCTTCCGTAAAAGAATGTGAACTCATCAAAACGTCATTTTTGTCCGCTTGGACTGTTAATCAGAAAAACCTTTTTTCAGAAGGAATAAAATCAATCAAGGCAAGCCTGTGTCTTCCGTGGCCCGAACTACGTTTGCTCTGATCTTTCATGCTGTATGAAAGTACGTAGGCATAGGATGCGATATCCTAGCGAGCAACCTTCCCCTCCTTTCCCGTAGGTAGGCGAACTACGTTGACTCTGATTTCTCGTTCCAGACGAGAATACGTAGGCATAAAGTGCGATACTTTGCCGAGTCATTTTTATTTTCTTTTCTTTTTAACCCTTGACCTATAGTTTAGATAGAATAACAATCCATACTCGAAAACAAGCGTGGATCCCGTCGAGTACGACGGACGTGAGGGGTGCTAATACCTTCCCCTTGCGTAACCGACTCCCGAACCCAGGTTTTGGTTGCGATGACCATGCCTTTCCCGTGTTGTGCGAGGTTTACTCTGAGCGTTTCCTTTCCCTCCCGTGGGATAAATAACGCACGGTGGCGACTCTTCTGTTCAGCCGGCGCCGATTTTCGCAGTAGCGACATAAAGGCAACGCTTTTTTTATGGAAAAAGCGCTGCTATAGGTCCACTTTTAGCAGCGCTTTTCCAGAAAAGCGCTCTCTATTCCCCCTCCCCCTTTAGCAGCGCTGTCTGAAGTATATTTGCTGAATACCTTTTAGCAGTGCTTTTGTAAAAAGTGCTCTCTATTCCCCCCTCCCCATATAGCAATGCTTTTGAAAAATGCTGCCTATTCCCCCCCCCCCCATATAGCATCGCTTTTGGAAAGCGCTGCCTATCCCCCCCCCCTTTAGCTGCGCTTTTCTTAAGAAAAGTGTTGCATATTCCCCCTCTTTAGCAGCGCTGTCTTTCCCCTCCCTCCCCCCTATAGCAACTCTTTTTCGAGCGCTCTCTATGCTCCGCTTTAGCAGCGCTTTCTCAATAAAAGCGTTGTCTTTTCTTCATGTCATTGAATGTTTTTTTCAAAAATCACTTTTTCATAGCATTTTTTGGTAAAAGCATTGTCTATTTTTCATATTTTTTAGAAACGAGTTTTGTTGAATTATGTTGCACCATTTTTTCGCTTTTTTTCTCGATAAACCTGCTTATAACAATTACATTCACCACAATCCTGTATTTCAACACTTTGGTCTTATATATACCATAATCATTGTAATTCAACACATAAACCTGCTTATAATTCAACACAAGCCGATCCTCACAATAACTTCACAAATACAGTCACGATGCATATAATTACAAAACCGATAACTTTACAAATACATTCACTATACATATAGCGCCAAAACTACATACGACTTCCAGAAATATAATTATCTCGCATCAATATACCTTATACAATTCTCAACTCAAGAATGTATTAACACCATTCCTCCTTAATTTCTTCCAATCTGTCTTTCGAGTAAGTACCACACTTGTATTCATCAAAGTACTACATAATATAACATAATATGCATGATTTAGTTTTAAAACTAATTACTCAGATGAAATATCGGTTAAATATTAAAATAAATCATATAACTTATAAATCCATACCATGTTTGGAATCTCTATTTGACCCGAATGAATAATTTCCTTCATAAACCTCAATACAAAATATCTGCAATCAATCTCATTGCACTGACGAGGACACTGTAAATGGAAAAAACAAACAAATATTTATCAGGATATATAGTTTAACTAGTTTTATCAAGTAGAATCACTATAACAGTCAAAATTGTGAAAATATACCTGCACTCTGATCCAGCTAATGTTGTTAGCCTTCCTTTATGGCACTGTTGCTTGTCTTTGTGATTGGAATATTTGTATATCTCTAACATAATATAAATGAATATTTAGAACAATCTCACATAATAAATAAAGATAATTATTTAGAATAATATATCTCATCACTTACGTATCAACCATATTCTTTATATCAGGATATTTTGTTTGATCACCATCCAATGAATCCAGATAATACACTATTTCTTTCATCGGATTAATCACAACCAACAACCAGTGTCCACTGTAAAATAAGACAAAAGTTTAGACAAAAATGTTATATAGAATGGCAAGAAACAAATAATTATAATAAATGAATTTAGAATGAAATCTAACCCATGGCCAGTATTATATGGCAAAAAATACAACTTCTCTATATCTGCGGCCATAAATGCTTGGACTATGTAATCTCTGACTACATCTGGAGTGTGATCGATTGACCGTGAGTTGATACAACTAGCAGATAAGAATGTGAATCTTGAAGTCAATTAATGCGGGACCAACAACTTGTCATACAAGAACCTTAAATAAAAACATAATCAACATTAGAATATTCATTTAAATGAGCAAATAAATTGTTCAATTATTTAATTAAAATTTATTGGAGTACCTGATGTAGGAATGCATAACACCAATGCCGAATTCAGAATGTTGGAAAATCTGGTCCAAATCCTCTTAAGCAATTGTTTCGGCATATTCAAAACCGAAAATACCTTCCTCCATAGGTATTTGAAGGATGTCACCCTCAACCACATCTGTTGTTCCTACATATGTTTCAAGAAACAACCTAAATCGAGGAACAAATGGTTTTTTTGGCTCGGCCTTTTTTTGTTGGGCAACTTGCTAGATTCAGGCATCTTACCCTTGCTGACATGTTGCAACTGTTGAGCATGAACCTAAAAGTCATATAAGTTAAGTAATTAATGTATAAGATCATCATGTAACTGTAGTAGTACCATTTTTTTTTGATGCAGTTGACTCGGTTTCCCGCACAATTCCCTTATCTTTTGATTTGGATTTTGTAGGAGTCTAAGATCATCATGTAAATAAATGATACGTAAATGTAAGAATAAATTTCATGTATGGGTCGTAAAACATTTGAATACTACAAGGTTCATAATGGTGTTCAACCTACCTCATCATTTATGAAAATGAGATTTGACGGCCATGCAATATACGATCCTACTGCGTCTCCCACCACTGTTGCATCCGAAACATCATCTGGTATAGGCAACAATGCACCCCCTCTAGAGCAATATCAATCGATATTTTCAAAAATCCAGTAGGGAGCGGTTTATGGTGAAGTAAGTCTCCCAAAGTGTTATGCACTTTTACCTTGCCAACCATGCGATAAGTCGGTGATGATAAATATAGCCGACAAGGTGAAATGCCCTAAACAAATAATGAATATGATTAATGTGTCAATTAAGAAAATCGTGCTAAATTAATTTCAATGTAATATATATAATTACCTCTGGAAGCTTCTCCGAAAAATTATAATTAATACTATCTTTGTCACTAGTATCTTTATACTCTGGATCGCGCCTTTCTGACATGTATCTCTCTTTGTGCTTTTGCAATTCACGAATTTTAGCTTTCAATTCCTCCAACGTCTCCATCACTTGTTTATTTATAGGACTTTTATTCTTTGGCTGCTTATACAATTTGGTTGGAGTGACACAAAATCCCTTATCCCTCACACGCTCAGAATACTCAGGAATATTTAACACTCGACTCAGTACGCTCCTGCAATCATCGTCCTCAGCTGCAGTTATAGTATGTGATAGACTCTCCTGAAATATAGATAAAAGCATAAATATATTATACACTTATGAGTTTATGACAGAACTAATGTTGTACTTACACATTGCTCAAATACTTGTTGAACTTCTTCCTGAACGACTCCATCTCTTCCCACACGGGAAGCCTTCCATAAAACATGGTCCAGAAGAGATGTTGCATCACGTTTCTCCTCTTCTAACTACACATTAAGACAGATAATAAAGCATGCATATCCCATTATATATACTTACTATTTTTTGTAACTATATCATACTAAAGCATTTATATATACTTACTATTTTTTGTTGTAAGCGTGCATATCCCAAACGCCATTTTTTGTATGGATACACGGGTTTTAATGCTCGTTACCGATTTACGTCACTCACAACCTGAAAAAACAAGTTTAAGTCATATCAGAACTCACGTGGAAGAAGTATATATATTATACATTCTTCTGACCAAGTGATGATTAGAATTTAAAAATCTACGATGACTAAGAAAGACATTCTTCTGACCAAATTCCAATCGCGTCCAATCTGTGTTTTCTTCACAGATAGGACACACACATTGACCTTTAATGCTATACCCTGATAGATTTCCGTATGCTGGAAAATCATTAATTGTGCCAAACAACATCGCCCTCAAATTGAAACTTTCTTTCCTATATCCATCATAAACTTCCACAATGTTCTCCCACAAACTCTTTAAGGCTTCGATTAAAGGTGTCAAGTATACGTCTATGCCACTCCCTGGTTGTTTAGGACCGGAAATTAACATATATAACATCATGTACTTACGCTTCATACATAGCCATGGAGGTAGGTTATAAATCATAATAATTACAGGCCATGTGGAATGTGAGATACTTTGTAAACCATGTGGATTCATTCCATCAGTGATAATGTCAAGCGAAGGTTTCTAGCTTCTTCTCCAAATTCAAGATACTCATTATCAATTTTCATCCACTATGGTGAATCTGCCGGATATCGATACTTCCCATCTATAATTCTATCATTTGTATGCCAAGTCAAGTGTTTTGCATCTGTTTCACTACGAAACATGCGTCTAAATCTCAGAATTATAGGATAATACCATAAGACGTTTGCTGGTAACAACTTTTTCTTATACCGAGATACACCGTATTTAGGACACTCGTTTAATGATGCATATTCATTTCGAAACAAAATGCAATCATTTGGACAAGCATGTATCTTATCATAGCTCATGCCAATAGAGCATAACATTTTTTTAGCTTCATAGGTTCGATTGGGAAGAACATTATCCTCCGGAAGCATCTCTTTCATAAGGGCTAATAACTCTGCGAAACTTTTATATGACCATCTATTACCCGCCTTTAAGTTGTACAACTTTAATACCTCAGACAATCTTGTGAGAGTAGTGCAACCTTTATACAACGGTTTCTCTGCACTGCTTACCAACCTCTCAAACATATTGGGATAATCCTGAATATTTTCTTCAAGTGCTTCTGCAATCTCTTTGACTCGATCGCACTCATATAAATCCATGCCATTGTCATTTGAAGCATATGTCGTATTATCCCCTGGTTCGACATTCTCGTTACTTATCTCACCATGTAATTTCCAACATGTATAACTTCGATCAATTCCATGTCTCTTTAAATGAGATTCTAACTGAACTGTGTCAATCAGAAGCCCATAACAACAACCTAAGCAAGGACATGTCGTCCTACTGGGGTCTTTGGCGTGATCAACAACAAACTTAACGAATTTTGATACCCCATTCTCGTACTCTTTTGACAATCGATTAGAAGACATCCATTTTTTATCCATACTAATTAAGTAGGTTAAACTAAACTAAAAAAGCTAAACAAAAACAGCGAGTACCTAGAGCACCTGTAGAGAAATCACCAACTTCTAGAACTACACAGTAGGATTCTTGGAAATTATCACAATCTTGCTCTTCACAGGTAACCCCTATAACAAATTCACTAAGTTAGTAGTTATACCTAATATATAACCACTTTATCACTTAAGTTCAAGAAATTACTCAACAAAATGACAATATTCAACAAGTAATTCGTGAATATTCAAACATCAACAATATATATTCAAACATCAACAACATTCAACAATTAATTCAAGTATTCATCAACAACAACATTAACGTATATACAAAATTAACAAACATAAATAATTCATTTACTTTCATCAAAAACATCAACATCATTAACATCAACACTAACAACATCAACAACAACATTATCGTTACTTAATTCAAGTTTCCATCAACAACAATAACATTAACATTAACATTATCATTCCTAAAAATGGTGGAATGGCTGGACGGAGGAGGTGGAGGACGAACAACATTAACATCATTTGTTTCCATCAACATTATCATTTTAACATCAATAACAACACTAACAACAACATCATTTGTTTCCATCAACAACATCAGCAACAACATTAACATCAACACTAACAACAACAACACTAACGTCATTTTTTCCATCAACATTATCATTTTAACATCACCAACAACACTAACATCAACACTAACGAAAACAACATCAACATCATTTATTTCCATCGAAAACATTTTAAAAAAACTTTAATACCTTAAAAATGGTGGAATGGCCGGACAGAGGAGGTGGAGGATGAAGAAAACGACGGACGGACGGAGGGACTATGACAGTGGCGGAAACGAAGAACACGACAGATGGACGGAGATGGATGGAGGCAGTCGGACGGAGACAACATACGGAAGTGGTCGACGGAGGGAGTAGGGAATGAAGGTTTAAACACAAATGTTCTGTTTCTGAAAATTGCTGAGTTTTATTAAATTTATGATACTTAAACATATAGCAGCGCTTTTGCATGCACCTTTAGCAGCGCTTTATAAAAGCGCTCTCTAAGGTCTGCCTTAGGCAGGATCCATAGCAGCACTTTTATAAAAGCGCTTTCTTTCGTACCCTATTTAGCAGCGCTTTACAAAAAGCGCTTTCTTTTACTGCCACCTTTAGCAGCGCTTTCGTAGGTTACCCCTATAGCAGCGCTTTCTCAAAGCGCTTTCGTAGGTCACCCATTTAGCAGCGCTTTCGTAGGACCCCCATTTAGTAGCGCTTTTTATAAAGTGTTTTCTATTGTAAGCCAAAACTGCCACCTTTAGCAGCGCTTTTCTAAAAGCACTGTCTAAAGTCAACTCTTTTTTTTCCTTACTCTTTAGAAAGTGCTTTGAATAAAAGCGTTGCCTTTGTTGCGCTGCCAAAAATCATTTTTGGCGTAGTGACCATATGGAAACAACAGTTATGAACTTTCATAGTATCATCATCATCTATGATTTCCTAAACATGGACAAGGGGTAGTCAAGCATTAGAAAATCCATCCCATAATGGGACAAACATTAAAAAAATATGAACCTATTAGATGTCAAACTTTGCTTATTTGATTTATCAAATGTTGGCATATTTCTTTCTTTTTGTAGATAAATTGAATTGAATCTCTATGGTTTTTGATGATATGCTTCATTGTGTGAAAATCTCTTGGTTGCTTTTATGTGTGTGCTATTGTACAGGAATTAGGAACAAAATAAGAAGAATAAGACACAAAACGTGTGATAAGGAAACCAAGTCAGCAGCAAAACATCAAGAATTTCGCACAACAAACTTCCTAGCGAAGTTGCCCAGAAAAAACATCATCAAGTTTGCACAACGAACTTGCTAGCGAAGGCCATTGAGAACCTGACACTGTCCATACAGAGAAAAGGAACCTAAATTCGTTGTGCGAAGGAAGTAGCAAAGAGTTCGATGTAGCGAGGAAGAAGTGAAGACCTAGCGAACACCCCTAGACCTGAGGCAGTAAGTATTTGGACAAGAGTTCATTGTGCGAAGTTTGCAGCGAAGACTTCGCAGTGCGAAGGATTCCTTGCACAGCGAACATTTGGAAATATCTCAGGGGTATGTTCACTGTACACTAGCACTTCAAGTGCCACTTTTGATTGTTTGTTAGGCGAATAAGTTATTCTCCATTTTCATCATCTCTTAGCCATCTTTCACAAAAATAAGGTGGATTCCTATCCAATCTCGATTATTCGACTCGGATGTTGATCAACCTTCTTTCAAAACTTGTTGTTCAAGCTATCTTGGAAATGGGTGGCTAAAACCCCTCTTGTGTCAAGGTTAGAGGTAGCTAGTTTTGATTTTATGTATTCTTCTTAACCTTTTGTATGTGAACAAGGTATTGATCAATATAGATGAAGTTATTTGCTATCTTTTGTTATATATATGGTTTGGATTGCTTTAGACATGAACGTGTCAAGTCTTGACCTAATTTTTTTATCTATCAAATATACAAACTCTAGACATAGATTTGGAAGTTGATATTTGCATTGTATTGATCTTAATGATTATTTTTTCGAGTGTTATTTAGGGAGATCATTTAACGATCGAAACCATAACATTCACGAAATCTCTTTAGAGATGAACATTTTTGCGAGGATACGTGATTATTTTGGTTTAAACTAAGTTCACATATTCGACTAGTTGGATATGTTTAAGAAGGATTAGTAAATCCTAATCTTGGCATGCTTTTTATCAAACTAAAACCAAATTTTACCTTGTTTTATTTCTTATAAACTCATGTTACAAAATAGAAACCAAATTTAAAAACCCCTTATTAAATCACTAAACTATTGAAAGACAAGAATCAAATATTCTCATCAATCCCCGTGGATACGATAAAACACTCCCGACAAATACTTCTAACAAATTGGCGCCATTGCCGGGGATTGTTAGTAGAATATTGCAAGCATTGCAATAGTTTAGTGACTTTAAGATTTGTGTATTGTGAATCTCTTATCTCTGTAATTCTTTGTGCTTTTTGATCTGTTTAGCTTGTGTGCATAATTCGTTTATGCAAGGACAAGTCTGGCCTGAATACCTTCTTTTCGATCCTGAGATTGAAAGAACTGTTCGCTGACTCAACAGTCGCAGAAGGCGGAGACGGCAACAAGCTAGGGAAAGACAAGAGCGTGGGGAATCTTCTTCATCCATTCCACCTAATTCACCAATCATGGAAGCTCCACCACCACCACCTCCAGCTTCAGTTCCATGTACAAATAGTCCAAGACACATCGCTCAGTTTGCATGCAATCCCCATAATGGAAGGTAAGCTGAGATGAAAATGGGAATCCTTGCACTCATTTATCAAAATCCTTTCACGGGTTTAGATCATGAGGATCCGTTTAAACATCTTACAAAATTCATTGAGATTGCAGGTGCAACGGGAGCACCAAAAGCTGATGAATAATCACTGTTTAGGAGGCTTGAAAATTCTGGCCAGCCCATGATGGATGTTCTAACAGAAGTTATAACATCCACTGTGACATTCACTACAGACCTACTATTATGCAGTAATAACAAAGCAATAAATAACACAGTTAGTTGTTGACCCAGTTCAATGTAACACACTTACATCTGGGGGCTACCAAGCCAAGGAGAAATTTCACTATCAGGAGTATCAATTCAGAGTCAAACCTCCAGTTTTCACTCCTCACTTAATCACTACCCAATGACAATTTAACCTAGAGACACTCTAGACTTGAGTATGCCCACTCACTCCCTACAATTACACACCAGTGATAACAATTAGTTACAAATTAAACAGTAGATTGAAGATACACTTCACCTACACACACACACACACACACCTTGATCTTGCTTCAAAGCTTTGATCAAGGAACTCACACTCTTGCTTAACAGCTTCAAGTGGTATACCGCCTAGAAACTACTTAACAAATGCAATCAACAGTTGCTTGAGTTACAAGTATTCCTAAGACACAAACGTGAAGGACAACATCTTCACTTCTAAACCACTATGGTGATTTCTCTACTTCTCTATCTTCAACAGCTGCCTTCTAGGATTGCCTCTCCTAGTATTTGTAGCAACATATCAGTTCTTGGGCATGGGCGCATACATTAGGTTTTATCCATCATAAAACCTCACTTATGTATTTTGCATGTTTTCCTCTTTAATCAGGTACATTTTAGTTCCCCTAGGGCGTTTAAAATGTATCCTGCATTCCAGCTTGAGCTTTTGAGTTGTTTCCTGAGTTATAGCTACCAGCAAAACAAACTTCCTCTTGATGTCATACGACCTATGTCATAACATTGAGTATGACATCCAGCTTAACTTATAGTTAGCTTAGTTAACTTACCCTGCACTGTCCATATTATGAATGTAGTAACATCAAACATGACATTCATATATGTACTTAAATTTTGCCACAAAATGAAGCCAATCAAGAGCACTTACAAACTCCCCCTTTGGCAAATTTTTGGCTAAAACACTCTGTACTTACATCAGAGATTTCCTACACAGCAGAAGACTTAACAATGGTCCTGTCATGTAGGTAAGTCACTTGCTGCTCAAGCTCTCAGACTCCTCACAGTTGGCTTTCAGCCCTGTTAGCACTCACTTAATTAACTCTCAGTAGACTTCTACTACAGATGTCACTCTTTGCTTGTTTGAGTAACAGAGTTACTCCCCCTCAACTGATGCACTTATCAGCTGGGCAATATCCAGTCTGAACTGGATGCTATAACATTCAGCATGACCTTCTGATATCACACATTTGTGCTACTCCCCCTACAGGGATGCATTCTGCTCCTTGCACAGAAATCCTAAGCATCTTGTTAGGATCACCCATGTTAGTACCTACAGCATGTCAGTCCTAGTTCTAACATACATGGCATACATATTATATCAGTAACAGCCCAAACAGCTGTTATCACACAAATCTCATCAGCATCACCTGCACACTAGTATCATAAGCATTATGGTGCATATGCTCAATCACAATCACTGCTCATGGCAGTCTTGGTCTTCCACCTGTATCTGTTACTACCACATAACCTATGGCACTCATATTGGTTATCCATCAATCATTTCATCTGCAACTATTGTACCTGTTGTTATCGATCACAAACTCTCCCCCTTTTTAGCCACAAATTTAGATCCAACTTACCATAGTATAGACTAAAGTATTGTTAGGGACAACAAATTTTGTTTATATAATCTTACATATGATCACAACTCACACACACATCACCCTTGTCTTAGCAGTTCAGCTACCACACTAGTCTTCTTCCTCTGCAGCAGAGCTTGTCCTGTCTTCTATTGTATCTGCTTCCTCTGACCCATCTTTACTAGTTGCCTCACTTGCACCACTGGTTTCTTCAGAGTTCTCCGCAGCTTCTTCTACTTCTTGAACTTCATCATTTGAGTCATCAGTATTCTTGGTTTCATCAGCATATTCTGACTCCTCTTCTAGCTCCAGAGTTCTGATTAATCTTTCCAGTTTTATCTTTCTTGTCTCCAACTCCTTGCACGTGTCTTTGAGCATTTCTACTACCCCAGTTTTGCTAGCTGCTGAGGTCCTTTTAGAAGTCTCAACTGAAGGAACAACAATGTCAGGAACATGAGTTCCTTTAAACAGCTTATAGTTGAAGGACAGAGGAGTTTCTCTCTTGCAGGCTGTCATTTTCCTTGACAATGTTGGGATGTTGATCACATATTATCCCACAGATGAGTGAAGGAAAGGCAATGGGTCCCTTGAAACTATAACTCCCTGCGTGTTTCATTATTTTCTCATGTATGTATGCCCCATAATTGAGGTGAGTCTTAGTTCCCACTGCATATATGAACCTTCCAAGGATGGTGGCCACTGTGGTCTTATGATTTGTGGGCACCCAGTTGGCAGCCCCAATTTTGTGAAGCATAACATATTTGACACTTAGCTTGCTTGCTACAAGCTTTCCTTTGGATGGCCATTGTCTGACTTGTTTGGCAGTGATTTCTTTACACACTTGGTGATCTGTGGCTTGTATTTCTGTCAGCCCTTCATGAGGTCGCCCCAGGTACTTGTTAATTAGTGTTGCTGCAAACTTGACACACTTTCCTCTCACATATACTTTCCCATACTCACTTGATTTCTTATCAACATTTTCCCCAGCCAGATTAACTATGAACTCTTTCACCAACAATTCATAGCATTGGGAGAGCTGAGTCACAGTTTTCATCAGGCCATCATTGCTTATTAGGGCTATGATTTCTTTGTTCTCAAGAGCATTTTGACCAAGCTCCCTTTCTATGGCTAATCTCTTGTGATACATGTATTTACATCTGATTACACTAGATGGATAGTGAAAGAGGATGTTATCAGTAGGTACCTCAAGAATGTTTGCAGCCAATTTGCTTGTAGAAGGGTTTTGCTTGGTATGCATGTCTGAGACATCAACATCTGCATCTGAATCCGTTTCTAGTTCTGAACTAGACTTAGCTTTCTGCTTCTTGGTGACAAATTTGCTCCAGCCCTTTGGAGGACCAACCTTAGGCCTCTTTGTACCAGTTTTCTTTTCAGCGGTTTCTTTACCAACAATCCGTCTGGTGTCATCATGTGCAGGGGCGCAATCTCTAGAACCTCATTAGGGTTATTTTCAGCATTGCTAGTGGTGATTTTCTCATGTATGTATGCCCCATAATTGAGGTGATGACTTTCTCATGTATGTATGACTTTGATCGAGAGATGATGACTTTCCTTTGCTTGCCTAAGTTGTTATGGACACTGAAAAGATTATGCTGACACCAAGAGTGGAGGAGGTGTATATTATAAGTGATGATGGGGTACGTTTTCCCACTAGGAGGGAAATTACCTTTTTGATTTATTTCTAATAGTATTAATTTCAAGGCATAATTCCCGCTTCCTGTTTATTGCTATAACTCCTTATTATAGGGACTCAATTTCCATTGCTCAATCTTGCCTTGAACTTCCTTTATAATTTTTGAACCCCTGTCAACAATATTCAATACATAGTTCCCGTAGTTTCCACACGTCATTGTCCATCTACACACTCTACCATTGAGCCTTCCCCTCTTGAGATTAGCAGATCTCTCTTGGATGAATCCTTTGATGTCACAAAACAGGGTCATAACATCAGGAGTGACATTGCTTCTCTTCTGCAGAGCATCCTCCATGGACTCCATGAGGTTCCAATATAGCATATCTAGCTTTACCTGATGGCTAATCTTAGGGTATCCCTTCTTGTCTAGCCTTCCTACCTGACTTTTCTTACTCCCAACCCTTCTTTTTGAAGCATATTTTGGGACTCCTTTTGTTGATGATTTGGACCTGGTTCTTTTCTCTAGTCCTACGTGATCCTTTTCTTCATTTACCAGTCCATTTATGTTAATTCTGGGCTCCCATATGTAACAGTTGTTTTTGGATCTAGATCCCCTCATTTCTTCCTTACCCTCTTCATTGATCACCACATACTTGTCTTTGGAGAAGTGTACTTTTAAACCTTGATCACATAGCTGACTTATGCTTATTAGATTGACAGTTAGTCCTTTAACTAACAAGACATCTCTCAATTTTGGAGCTTTAGGACTGTCCAGTTGTCTAGCACCTGTAATTTCTCCTCTAGCTCCATCCCCAAAGGTCACATGACTAGATGAAGGAGGCTTGAGTTTGATCAACAGATCCTCAATTCCAGTCATATGCCTGGAGCAGCCATTGTCAAAATAGCAATCCTCATTGGTTGGCATTCTTAGAGAAATGTTAGTTGTTAGAGCTACAGTCTTGACAACCCACTGTTCTTGCTTCTTAGGCACTTCCTTCTTCTTGGGTTTGGCTTGATACTGCCTCCAGCTCTGGTTGTCATGATGTTGCCTTTGTCCATGATGCTGCCTTTTTCCATGCTTACCTTGGTTAGCACTTCTTTGACTAGGAAATCCATGCAACCAGAAGCACACAGCCCTAATATGTCCAAGCTTTCCACAATTGTAGCATCTATGCCTTTGGAATTGTCTCTTGACTTGATTCCAATTTCTGTGGGGAGGATGTTGTAACTTTGGTTGTGACATCCTTTGTAACTTTTGAATCTCAGGCTGCAACCTCTTGAGTTTCAAGACAGGATTTTGTTTTTCAACAAATCCTAGATCAGACCTACTTCCTGCAGTCTGACCACTCTGAAGAATCTCCTCTAGAATGTCAGATCCAGAGTTGAGCATCCTTATGGATTTTGTCATTTGCTCCTTTTCTCCTTTCAACTCCTTTACCTCTCCTTGGAGTGAGTTTATAGTATCCAGATGCTCTCTCTTTTTAGCTTCTAGCTCTTTGATGAGCTTCTTCAGATGCTCTCCTTGCTAGTACAGTTCTGTGCTTTGGATGGACAACTTCTTATATGATTCAACTAGTTCATCATAAGTTAGCTCCTCTTCACTTGAGTCTCCATCAGATAGACACACACTGTTGAGAATATTTACATGTTTGGATGATTCCCCTTCTGATCCACTGTCAGAATCTTCATTAGACCAAGTGACTGTTAGACCTTTTCCCTTCTTTTTGATGTATGTGGGACATTCCTTCCTAACATATCCATATCCCTCACACTCATGGCAATGTACTCCTCTGCTTTGGTTGGCTTTATCTTCAGTTTTTTCTTTGTCAGCAGGCAACATTTTGGAATAGGGCTTAGACTTAGCATCTATCCTTTTGGCCAGTTTGTTGAACTGTTTTCCAAGCATGGCTATTGCCTCTGACAAATCTTCCACCCTTTCATGCTCTGAAGTCTCAGCAGTATTTGAGACAAGAGCTATACTCTTGCTTTTTTTCTCCACAACCGGATCACACATCCCCATCTCAAAAGTTTGAAGGGATCCAATGAGTTCATCCACTTTCATGTGGCATATGTCTTGAGCTTCTTCAATGGCTGTTACTTTCATTGCAAATCTTTTAGGTAGAGACCTTAGTATCTTCCTTACAAGCTTTTCTTCAGCCATCTTTTCTCCCAAATCTCCTGTAGTGTTAGCTAGTTCAAGAACATTCACGTAAAAGTCATGAATGGTCTCATTTTCCTTCATTATTGTTGCACCCCAAATTTTGACCCCTTAGATCCCCATCATCAGTTTAGGATCATATTCATTTGATTATCTAACCTTAACCCATTTCAATTTTATCTTTGTCAAGATGCAGATGAATCAGGGTTCCGTACCGTCAAAAATCGAGGCTTCAATGGTTTGATCAATCAATGTTTTGGATTGATTTAACTATACACAAGATCAAGGATACTACATTGGGTCAAGTATGAATCCAATTTGAGGTTGTCACCCAGGAATTAAGAACAGTGCAGTTCAGGATACCCGATTAGGGTTTTCGATTAGGAAAAGTCAACTGTAGTTTGACTTTTGATTTAAAAGGTGTTCCAATGGTGGGATCATGGTCAATGAAGTTCCTATGGCTTAGTAAAGTCTACTCAAGAAGTTTCAAGGCCACAAAATACCCGGAACATCAACAGTCGACTCGGTAGTCACCGATTGATCGTTCGGTTGACCGACAAGTCAACTCTTCAACCATAAGGAATTTGACCTCATGATATCAATAAAAAATTTTCCTTATGACATATTGCATCTACCCATAAAATTTCATGACCATTGGATCAAGGATTGAGGAGTAATCGCAAAAGTCGGGAATTAGGGTTTTGAAAGGGGCAAGACCATAACTCCTTAACCACACATCCAATTGAGTTGGTTCAAAGCTCATTGGAAAGATCTTGGCAAGTCCTAGAAAAGTCCCAAAGTGGCTCATGATCAGAAAATGTATAGATTTGGAGTTATGACCAAATTCATTTCAAGAAGGGAAATAACTTAGAAAAATTCTAAGTTATTTGGCCTTTTAGGCATGTTTTTTTCAGCAACTTTGGGAGGTCTTTTGACCTAGTTTCAGTAGGAATTTGAAAATCTCAAAAACATGAAAGTTGTAGAGCTACATGATAGATTTCTAAAAAGTACTAGAACTCTTCAATATCATTTGTGAGCTGAGAGTTATGGATCATGGAAGTTGGGGCTGCCACACTTGAAGTCACCACTTCAACTCTTTCCAGAATTCAAATTTCAACAACTTGGACCACCCTCAGCCATTGGATCATGCTTCATTCTGATAATTAAAGGTTTAGATGAGTGAAAATGTAGTAGAAATGACAGAAATTGAAAGAAGGAGCAAGTTGCAATATAATATTCAAAGAAATCCAAGTGAAGAAAGAGAAACTTTATGGCTCCAAACTGTAGCAGCTGTGACATCTGCACTCTATGCCCTATTCAGTCACCTCACACACCTCATTCCACTTGAGTTCTTGCTTGCATTGAGCCAAGAGCATGATGGATGAAGATACATCATGATTTTGTGGAAGATTTTCTCCAAGTTTCCCTCCAAAGGCCAAATCACCAAGTCTGCCCTCACCCTCACTCTCCCTATAAATAGAGGCATTCTCTATGTTATTAGACACACCAGAGCACTCTTAAAAACCAAGAGGAAATCACAGCTCTCACTCATTTCTCACTTACCTTATTTTTCCAAAATCTCAAGTTTACCAAAAATCTGTCTTGAGCAGTTGGCTGTCCAAACTCATTTCCACCCATTCCAAACCACCAAAAACCATCTACACAATCCATAAATGTTGTGTTGAAGGTGTTCATACTCCTGAACCACCCAAAAACACCATTCTCCCAAAAGCCAACTCTCAAACCAAGCAAGTTTGACCATATGCTCAAAATTTGCCAAACCACTAACCATAGTTGTTTTTCGTATCCTAACCATCCACACACTCTTGATATATGATATAGAAACTGTCCATGATATAAAACAACACAATCCTCATTTATTTTGAGTTTTGCCACAAGTTTCTTCAAGCACAAGGAAGCTGTTTTCATCAAATTCTGGTTGGACAGCAGCTGGAGCATTTTCAAGGTTTTCCATACTACAACAAGTTGGTGTAAAGGTCTGCAACAGGTTGGTGGTTATCATCTTTTTCATTTTCTGTCATAATCATTTCTTGTCATGATTGGTGTTTAAGTGAAAAATGAGTTCATATGAAATCTGCCAGTTTTGTTCTTGCCAATTGTTTTTGAGTATGTAGTTACTTTGGTTTGCCACTGCTCAAATATGGTTATGCCTTGATGATAGTGTTTTGTTGAGTTTATTTTTTGTCATGGTCTATTGTTGGTTGATATCACAAGTCCATTGGTTTCATGTTGGTTCTGTTGCAAACAGTTTAAAAATAATCAGTACAACCTCACTTAACCCTTGTTGACAATTTTGGACCAGATTCCCATATGTGCTATTCATTGTTGTGTTTGAGTTCTTGAAACCAAGTCTGATTTAGAACTGCAAGTGTTTGTTATGCCTTCAACCTCAATTTTGCAATTAATATGCCATTCTCAAAATGCTTTATTGTTACATCTTCATGTGAAAATTGTGTATGTGCCATGATTGAAGTATGTGACTGCTGGTTTTACACTCAACTGCAATGTTTCATGTTTTGATTTTTCTGCATCTCATTTGTGTGAAGGGAGAACTATTGGCTGTTCTGGTATGGTCTTGCTTGTCTTGCTACTAGTTGAAACTTGTTGAAATTGATAAAAACATGAAGAATTAGCTGATAAGACCTGTTGTGATGTATGTTACTTTTAAGGCTGTCAAATGTTTGTAACCATTGCAAGATGCACACTTTGAACTTGAAGCTCACCATGAATCATGTTGTATCATTTCTGTCATGAGTTGTTGATGATTGTTGTCACATAATCTGTATCTTGCTGATCAAGCTTGCTTTCCATTTTCAAAACAGTTATGCATTTTCCAACAACATACCAAATTTTGTTTTAGGATATTTCTCATTGATCTTTGAGCATAGAGTTGTTAGTTAGCATGTTTTAGACTTGTGTGTGATGTTTAACTGTCTTGTTCAAGCCATGACATGATCTCTTGCTGCATAATCAGTTTGTATTGCATTTTCTAGCTGACAATATGCCAAATGTTGTTTTGAGTGATGTGTGATTGAATTTTGTGCATGAAAGTTTCTGTTAGCATATATGTGATGTGTGTGTGTTGATTACATGACATAAATCCCCTCATTTTGGACTGTACCTTTCAACTTGCTTTCAAAACAGTTTTTTTTTACATACCACAACTGCATCACATACCACTTTTGTTGTTTGAAGCATTTCTGTTTGATCCATAAACATGAAATCATCTGCTATCATGATTGTGATGTGTGTGTATCATTTACATGACATGAAACCCTTCATTTTTGAACTAAACCAACTTGCATCATCATCTTGCTGTCAAAACAGTTTTTGCAAAACCACAGCTGCACACACCGTACATTTGTTCTGTTTGAAGCATTCTTGATTGAGTCATGAACTTGAGATCATTTGTCAACATGATTAAAGTTTCCATGTAATGTGTATGTTAACTGAGTCTACTCATTTTGAATTGAACCTTCCATATACAGCTTGCATTTCATTTGCCATAATTGCAACCAATGAGTCATTTTCTGTTCTGTTTGGTTTATGACTGATCTTAAAGTGTTAAATCATCTGTTGACATGTTTATAGCTTGTGCGTATAGATTGTTCAACCTGAATCTACTTAATTCATGCCATTAAGTTTATTATGCATTGTATTACCATGCTTTCCATAAGCAAATCACTTTTCTGTTCTGTTTGGTTTATGACTGATCTTAAAGTGTTGAATCATCTGTTGACATGTTTATAGTTAGTGCGTAATACTTGTTTGACCTGAATCTATTCAATTCATGCTTTGATCTTCCATTATGCATTTCAAAATGCCAAACTGCACTTGCCATCGTGTTTTTAATTGAGAGCATTATTTCACAAATTGGTTGATACCACAACATTCCTTATCAAAAATCAAGCATGTTTGGCTTAAATTTCATTTAAATTGGTTGAGTTTTGGCACAGTTTGATGGAAAGTGTATTTTGCAACTTCACTTGTTTTGCCTTTGCCCAGAAAAACTTACTTTGTTAAGTATAGGTTTTATTTGGGGTGGCTAAATACACGGATGTATCGCCACCCCAGTGGTTGTCTCATGCGCCCCTTATGCCTTTCATGTCATGTTACCTGGGTAAGATCCTCAGTGATGACCCTTTTTGCTATTTTATTTTAATTGCCCTGTTTTCATTTTTTTCTTCTTATTTTCCATCCATGTAACGCACGCGCCTAGTGCCTAAGTGGTAATGCCTTGTGTTTGTAGGTATGAGGGCCTGACTTCAACTCTTGTCATGGCCACTTCTTTTTTTAATCACTTGTTATTTCTTTTTTCTTCATGAAAATTCAACATTGCATAACTTCTTCATGTTTTACTCTTTTTAATCCATTCTTTTTGCAAAATGTTAATAATATTGTCGATTTTCATTTAATGAAAGAATATTTCAATTTGTTCATATTCACAGTGCATGTTTCCTACTTGAAAGTTGGTTCATTTTTAGGGTCGTTACCTTGCATCTTGTTGAATTTCTATTAAACCATGCTTGATTGTGTCTTGTAAAAATTTGTTCATGATTGATTCCCTTGTGTTTTTTAACATGTTAAGGATTTGTTTCTCATTGGTGGTTACCATAAACTTGTTGTTTCCTTCCTAAAAATTTTGAACTTAAACTGTCGTGACATGTCTTACATTCCTTGCATGTTTGCTTATCATCAATGCTTAATGTTGTTACATTTGATACACCTTGGACTTATAGAATGCTTATCTTAAGTTGTGACTTATTTGCATGATTGTTGTTTCCATATTTGTTAATATGTATCCCTTGAATTGTTGCCTTTATCTTTGTAAAGATGTGTGATACTTAGTTGAAACCAATTGTATTATTCTAATCCTTGTTGATTGTGGCATTGTTTGATTGCTTGGTTCTAACCATACCCCTTGTATTCATCATGCTTGATTGTTTATATTGCTTTGATAAGTATTTCTTCCCCAAGTGATGGAACTCTTTAGTTCTCATCCAAGTTTCCTCCCCTCTCTCATTCCAAAGGAAAGGTCTCTCAATTGACCCTTGTGTCATGGATAGCTCATTACCCACTCCCTTGACTTTGTAAGGTCATCTTGATCCTTAGTATAAGCCATTAGACTTTGCTCTAAGTCTAAAAGACCCAACTTTACTAGGAGTGTTCTTCAACTAGAACCCTAGGATAGAGTTTGTAAACTCTACGTAAGAATCATAGTAATGATTACTTACTCCCCTCTTGAGTGTTACAATGTAGATCTAGAGAGTTTTGTTAAACTCTATACAAACATTGTTATATTTCTTCCCCTTTGAACCTTGATCATAATCAAGTGTTCTTTAACCCTAGTGAGGGGAACTATGATTGCTCTGATTCTATCCTTGTAAGGATACGTAGGCAGAGGACGCGGTGTCTTTGCCAGCAAACTTAGAAACTATCTTTAGGTTTTAACCTTCCCCTTTTACCCAATCACAGCCTTAGCAAACATTTAGCAAATTTAGCATGCAAATAAACAAAAGGTTCTTGTAGAGTACTACAGATGTTTAGGATGTGAAATACCTACCCTATGCATAACCAACCCCCGATCCCCGATCTCTTAGCGTTGTTGTTACATCGCGAAAAGGGTTTTTCTTTCTTTAGACCTTTCCTTTGGATAAATTAAAGTCCGGTTGTGAATTTAAGAATTAAAGATTCAAGTTAATTCAACAGCTTGGTATCACGATTCTCACCGCAACAGAAATGGCGACTTCACTGGGGATGACTTAAACTTGAGGGTTTACCTATTTTGTTTAATTGCATGCTATATTTGTGAATATTTGCTTAACATGTATATTTGTCAATATATTTGTATGTCGGATATTGGGTACTTTGAGTGGTGAGACGGTCCTATACCCGGACTTGAGTGCAATTATGATAGGATGGTGGTATATTCAAGAAGGCTTATAGGGTGTTGATTCCCGACCAAGCTAACTTGAGAAACCACCGCTCAGTGTAGGCCCTCTTGAGAGTTTAGTATTGTTGATCGACTATTCGTGAAAAGAATGCTACTTTCGACGAAGGAGCCCATGACACTGTGGATTTTTAGATTACATTCTACCCCACTTTGGCCTTATTAGGATGTAATGCGATGATTATAAGGAAGTATTTCCGAAATAGTTGATACGCGATACTACACTTGGACGAGACTCTCTTGAGAATATTATCGATTACCAAGTAATTTGGGAAGTTGATAATATCCAAAAGATGGGTTGTCGACTCTGAGAACTGTTTAGAACCCTGCTCTACAGGTTTGAAAATCCCTAGTACATACCTTTTAGGGAGGGTAGACCTTGGATTCACGCTCGTCCTTTAAACCTAGGCTTGTGTTTGTGTGCATATGTTTGATCTTTGCATTACCTGTGTTTGTGCATTCTTTGCATTCATAAACATCATATCATAAGGTTTCATGGAACTCAGACTTTTTGTTTGTAAACATCAAGGTCGTTATGAATAGTGAAAGAAAGAAAACTTTGAAGTACACTTACAAGAGTTTTAACCTAGATGACCTAAGGAGGTTGAGCACCTTGGTGACAGATCCAGAGGGGTTCCAAAGCAGGTATGGGAAGCTGTTGTTACTATTGAAGATAAAGATAGATAGTGGACTTCTTTCTACACATCTCTAGTTCTATGACCCACTCTACCATTGTTTAACCTTTCTTGATTATCATCTAGTGCCCACACTAGAAGAATACTCTCATCTGGTTGGATTGCCCATTCTTGAAGAGTCTCCTTTTCCGATCATGGAGGAGGACCCTAAGGAGCAAGGTATTGCTAAGGCTACACGTTTGGGATTGATCGATATTCAAAAGAACATGACTACAAAAGGAGGAGTTTTGGGTTAAATGCAGAATTCTTGGTTGAGAAAGCTCAATATTATGCAAATCATTTAAGCATGGATGCATTCGCGGCTATCCTGGCCTTGCTCATCTATGGTATTTTTTTGTTCCCTAGCTTCGAAAATTTTGTTGACCTCAATGCCATTAAAATCTTCTTGAAGAAGAATCCTGTGCCTACCTTGCTAGCAGATGCATATCATTCTGTTCATCTGAGGAACTTTCATAATGGAGGGATGATTACTTGTTGCGCTCCTTTGTTATACAAATGGTTCACTTCACATTTGCCTAAAGCTAACGCTTTTTGGGATCCAAAGAAAGGATGGTGGTCACAAAATATCATGGCTCTCACTCACTCTGATATTGATTGGTATAGTCGTGACTATGATGGAACAATGATCATTAACAATTGTGGGGATTTTGGTAATGTACCTCTTCTCAGTGCTAATGGAGGGATCAGTTACAATCCAGTCCTCGCCCGTCGATAATTGGAATACACTTTGAATGACAAGCCCAATGGGGTTCATGTGGAAAGCATTTTCTTCAAATAAGAAAAGGATGGTCAAGAGCTGAAAAAGAAGATTCTGAAGGCTTGGAAGCATCTGCACAAAAAAGGGAAAAAGGACCTTAGAAAGCTCAATTGTGTCTCTTTAGAACCATACCTCCAATGGGTTCGAAAGAGAGCCATCTCGTTAAAGATGCCTTATACTAAACAAGAACCTATGGCTTTGAAGGAAGAACGCACCCTGGTCTTCATGTCTGAAGAAGAAAAGCTGAAAATCACTTTGGTCAAAAAACGACAAACAGAAGACGCTTGGAAGCACAAGTATCAAGTGAACGTTGAAGAGAATACAGAACTCCAGAAACAACTCCAGTTGAAGAACGAAGAAGTACTCTCTTGTAAGAAGAGGAAAGCATAAGAAGACCTATTTTCTTCTAGTCCTCAGTCTACTCCATGGAAGTTAATTATGGACAAGCTCATTCTTGAGAAGGCTCAGATGGAAAAAGAGATCGAGAAGCTCAACATAAGGCTGCTAGGGGAACCTTCTTAGGATTCATTAGCTTTCGTTTAAAACTCTTGTAAGAGGAAACAATATTTTGTAATCCTATTTTGTTGATCAATGAATAACGACTTTTGATGTTCGTAAATATCTGAGTTCCATGACACTATGCGCATTTGCATTTGCATTTTTTCTAACCATTCAAGGAAATTCAATTTTTTTATTTTGCAGACACAATATGGCACGACGAAGCATACTTCCTTTCCCAGATTTGAAGTTGGGAAATCTTCAGATTCTAGCAAGTCTTGTCGAGAATTCTGACGCTTTCATTGCAAAGTATGGAGACCTTCTACCGCTGTTGACTACTCGAGTTGACGAGAACATGCTGCAAGCTCTTGTTGAATTTTACCATCCCGGATATCACTCTTTTGTCTTCCTAGACTTCCAACTTCTCCCAACCATAGAGGAGTACACTAGTTATCTGAAAATTCCATTGACTGTCACGGCTCGTTATGGAAAGCCGAAGAGAGGAGATTTGGCTAAGGCATTACAACTTAGGCCCGAGGAATTACCCGCTATGAAAGCAAAGGGAGGCTTCTATGGAATGGAGGCGAGACAATTGATGGAGATGGCCGAATATCATTATGAGAATAGAAATTTGGGCATCTTTGAAGCAATTTTGGCATTCCTAATATATGGGATGTATCTCTTCCCAAGAAATTATGACTTCATCAGCGAAGAGGCTATCCGTCTTTTCCTCATCAAGAATTTTGTGAAAACAATATTAGCAGACACGTACGTGGTCATTCATCGCCACAAGCTATATAACCTTGGACAATTTTCATGCTGCCTCGCGCTGCTCAGCAGATGGTTTACCTCCCATTTGCCCAAAACTCACATTCTCTGGAATTTCTACAGCAAGAGCGTGTGGATTGTAAAGCTTGCCGCTCTCCAACATCATGACATCACTTGGTATGATCCCAGTATTGGTGGTATACCAATGATTCCCGGCTATGAGAGCTTTCCCAACGCACCTCTCGGATTATCACTTACAATCCTATACTTGCTCAGTGACAATATGGATATTCAACCGGGCCTGAGCCCGAGCCAGAATTGTTAAGGCCCTACTTTTGTGAAACAGACAACAACTGAGAGTTAGAAGCTCGAGCTGACTATGCTTCCAGGCACCCTCGCGTCCATGGGATAACTGCAATAGAAGGCATAAGCTGCTTAACTACAAGAGTCCATCTACTTTGGTCAAAGGAGATAGCATTGACAATGTTTTACACTCGTGATCACGAGATAACGATGGAACCAGAGGTCCCTTGGACTAGGGAAGAGCTGAAATACGCTTTGATCAAAGCACAACGAGATAATGAAGACCTGTGGGAGATCATCCGCCAGGACCGAGTTCATGTTGAAGACCAAGAAGGAGAAGGATCATCTTGTTAGAATGATCATTGTTTCACCATTTCCTGTTTTCCCTAAAAAGGATTGTAATCCTATGTTGCATTTACTTTCACTTCTTGTTGTAAGAAAGGTCTTACTTTTTAGCAAGAGCCATCTATTGTAATAGACTTCAAATTATCAATGAAAAACGCTTTTTAAAGCATGTCGTTACATGTTGTTCCAACTTTTTTGTTTGTAAATAAAATTTGCTTTTCCTTGAATGGTTTGTGCATTTGCATTCGCATCTCATCCTGCATTGGTCTTGCATCCGAGTTCCGCAGCTCATCCTTTGTTCTTACAACAGAAAAGAGAGAGGAGTCACGCTGAATTCTCACAAATAAAACACTCGATCTAGAGCTCAGAAGAAGATGGCTGATAATGATCAGAGGTTCTACCAAATGGATAATGACATTGAAGGAATCAAGGGTGACGTCAGCCAGATTATGGAAGTTCTCAATGTAATCAAGGCAAAGATGGACACACAGTCTACAGTAATCTCCGAAGTCACCGCGGCAACGACCAATGTCATAGTAGCTCCAGTTACGACTGCAGAATTTCCCTATGGCATGTCTCGGGATTTCGTGCCACCATTCAGCAATATACAATCTTCAAGTTTTCAGCCACTGTTTGATTCAACAATCAGGAATCCCATTTTCACTCAGGCGGGTGGACTAACTACGGTGCGACCTGTTTTCCACAATCAACAACCTATCTTTGACATACCCGACGGTTCTGAAGTCAAGGATGAAAAGCATGAAAAAATGAGGATAGAGATGGACGTCATGGCTAAGAGAATGAGAGCCATCGAAGGAAGCAATGTTTTCGGATCAGATGCCAAAGATATGTGTCTGGTGTCCGGTTTGGTATTCCCCCAAAAATTCAAGATGCCCGTGTTTGACAAATACGAGGGAACTACTTGTCCCAAGGTACACCTGATCATGTACTGCAGACGGATGGCTCCGCATATTGAAAACGACAAACTATTGGTGCACTGTTTTCAAGACAGTCTTAAAGGAGTATCAGCTAAATGGTATCTAAGCCTGGATCAAGCAAAGATCATGGTTTTCAAGATCTTTCAAATGCCTTCATTCAACAATATAAATACAACATGGACCTGGCTCCAGACCGCCGTCAGCTCCTCAGCATGACACAAAAGAGCACTGAAACCTTCAAAGAATACACGCAAAGATGGCGTGAGACTTCTGCTCAGGTGGAGCCACCCCTTACTGAAAAGGAATTGGCGGACTGGTTCGTAGATACGGTCAGACCAGAATTCTATGAGCGGCTAATCAGTAGTGTCACGACGAACTTCTCTGACATCGTGGCAGTGGGGGTCAAGGTTGAAGTCGGTTTAAAAAGTGGGAAAGTGGCTACTCCAAATACTAATTCGAGCACCAGTGCTGAAAAGAAGCCGGCCAACAACTTCCATAAAAAGAAGGAGGGGGACGTAAGTGTGGTAACATACGGAAAGAAGGCACAAAGTTCCAAGAACCATCGCCAGCAATATCATCCACCATCATACATAGCAGTTGTGACTCCAGTTTTTCAACAGTCATCGTAGCAGGGTCCTCAGCATGGGGCATCCAACAATCAACAACAGTATTATTCTAACAATCAACAATAGTATCATCAACAGCAGGGTCAGCAGCCCCAAAATAGGGCTCCAAGGGCAAATTACCAGAAGAATCGGCCAAAAATACAGCCTATTCCAATGAGTTACACTGATCTATTCCCAATCTTGATAGAAAGAGGTTTGGTCAAGACAAGGAAATTAGGTGCTCCACCTAATCCACTTCCATTCTACTACAACGCCAATGCCTGCTGTTTATTCCATGAAAACGCTCCGGGCCATGACCTTGAAGGATGCGTCGCGCTCCAACACCTCGTCCGAGAGTTAATCAAAAAAAGGATTCTGTCTTTTAAAGACAATCACCCGAACGTAAAGGATAACCCTCTACCAAATCATGGTGGGGTAAATGCTATTACTGAAGAAAGGGAAGGGTCTGAAGCTAAGACAGTTACTACCATTGACGAGATCAAGGTACCATTGATAGAACTACACAAACGTCTTGCTCAAACATGGGCACTTAAAACATCTCATGAAGACTGCGAATAATGCATGTTGAACCCACAAGGTTGTGACCTTGTGCAAAAAGACATTCAGGCAATGCTTGAGCAAGGGATGATAGAGATCTCTAACAGAAAGAAAAAGGAAGACGTAGCGGTCATTGAACATGTGTTCAATATGCCTGAAGAGCCTAGTAAAAGGGTTGTTTTCAAAAATAACAACAACAACAACAAAAACGTTCGGCCAGTGTTCCGCGACGATGCACCCCCGAAATTTTGGAGAGAGCAAGCCAGATTTGAACCAAGGGGAGGATCTAAACCTCACCCAAGAGCCATAACACCAAAACAGGACAATTTATGGTGTGAAGAAATTTTCAAAGAAAGGAAGCCAGCAAATGTAGCCAATATCGCCGGTGGGAGTAAGATGACCCGGAGCGGTCGCGTATACCAACCATAGGCGAATAATGTCGTTCCTTTGCCAGCAATTTCCATTCCAAAAGTTGTTGTTCCTCAAAAATCCATTCCAGAGGAAGTGGTCGCTAAGGATCCTTTGGTCAAAGGAAAAGAAAGCCTAAAAAATGATGAAGAATAGTTTCTACGAATCATCCGACGAAGTGACTACCGGGTGGTAGATCAACTGAATCAGACGCCATCTAAGATCTCAGTCATGGCATTACTCTTAAGCTCCCCAGCACATCGCCAGGCTTTGCTAAAAATCTTAACGCAAGCCCACGTGACCAAGGACATTACAGTGGGGAAATTCGACTCCATTGTGGCGAACATCACGACATGCAACACTCTAAGCTTTGATGACAATGATCTCACAGCTGAAAAATGCAAGCACAATCGTGCTCTACATGTGTCAATTAAGTACGAAGAAGATACATTATCCAGGGTGCTTGTTGATACAAGATTCGCGCTCAATGTGATGTCGAAGAGAACACTAGCCAAACTGGCTTACCAAGGTGCTAATATGAGGCCAACGTCTCTTGTGGTGAAGGCATTTGACGGGTCTAGAAGAGCTGTAATAGGGGAGGTTGATCTTCCTATCATGATAGGACCGCAGATCTTTGAAGTCACCTTTCAAGTGATGGACATCAATCCCGTTTATAGCTGTCTACTAGGGAGGCCATGGATACATGCAGCGGGCACTGTTACCTCTACCCTCCATCAGAAAATGAAGTTTGTTGTTGATGATCAGTTGGTCACTGTTCACGGAGAAAAGGATCTAATGGTGAGCAACTTATCTTCATTTCGATACATCGAAGCTGATGAAGATTCCCTTGAAACATACTTTCAAGCGCTAGAGATAGCCCACATTGTTCTGGTCGACTAATCTGACATAACTCGAGGTCCATCATTCACATCTGTTTAGAGTATCAAAGCGGCGCTAAAAGTTGGAATCCCGTTGGGATTGGGGGAGATCACTGAAGTCAACGCTCGGGCGAAGAACGATCGACAAGGGTTGGGTTACAAACCAACTCTAGAAGGCGAGCTGGAAGAAACCACCATGAGGAAGAAATCTTTGAAAGAAATATTTACCAGCGGCGGAATACAAATCAACGCTATCATTGTTGAGGATGAGGATTGTAATCTAGATCATCTAATAACTCGGGGAGGAGCAGCTTTACACAACTGGGAGGCTGTGGAAATTCCTGTCTTTTTACCTTTAGAGTAATTCATTTTGCTTGTTAGCTTTGTGTTTTCTTTAAAGTTCCTAGTCTTGCCCAAGGCCTGCGAATTATTTTGTATGGGCCACTTTGCAATTTGAAAATCTATGAATGAAAAGTGTTTTTGTTAAAACTCTTGTTTATTTATTGCTTGTCATTTTCACTCTTTTTGTTAAAAGGAAAAAATGGCAACTCTTTTTGAAAAAAGTAAAAGCAACCCTTCATCTACATATCTGTGTGTGTGTGTGTGTCTAGTTATTCCCAAAAATAAAACATGCAGAATACCTCCATTACCCACAGAATCCTATGATCCTTCGGTTCCTTCTACTAGTGGTTCATTTGTCTTCCAAGCTGAAGAAGAGAATGATGAAGAATTAGAAGTCCCAGAAGAGTTGAAGAGGATGACTGAATACGAAGATGTTTATCTCCAGCCGTACAAAGAGCAGATTGAGGTCATTAACTTGGAATTCGAAGAGAAAAAAAGAGAAGTTAAGATCGGGGCGTCATTGGAGCCAGAGGTCAAAAGCAGGCTGATACTACTCCTCAGAGATTATGTCGACAAATTCGCTGGGTCTTATAAAGACATGCCAGGGTTGGCTACTGACATTGTCATGCACAAGCTCCCCCTGAAGCCAGAGTGTCCTCTGGTCAAGCAAAAACTTCACAGATCAAGACCAGACATGGCTCTTAAAATCCGAGACGAAGTCAAGAAATAGATTGATGCGGGCTTTTTAGCAGTATCCAAATATCCGGAGTGGGTGGCAAACATCGTTCCAGTCCCAAAGAAGGATGGCAAAGTCAGAATGTGCGTTGATTACAGGGATCTAAACAAAGCAAGTCCGAAGAACGATTTCCCTCTACCACATATTGACACTTTGGTGGATAATACAACTAGTTTTGCGGTATTCTCGTTCATGGACGGATTTTCTGGTTATAATCAGATAAGAATGGACCCAACCGACATGGAGAAGACAACCTTCATCACACCCTAGGGCACTTATTGTTATAAGGTCATGCCTTTCGGTTTGAAGAATGCAGGGGCAACGTATCAGAGGGCCATGGTCACACTCTTCCATGATATGATGCACAAAGAAATTGAAGTATATGTGGATGACATGATCGCAAAGTCTCAAAGCAAAGAAGACCATTTGGATCATCTGTTGAAGCTATTTGAGAGACTCCGAAAGTATCAACTAAGGTTAAACCCAGCAAAATGCACCTTTGGGGTTCGCTCAGGCAAATTACTCGGCTTCATCGTTAGTCAACGAGGAATTGAAGTAGACCCTGACAAGGTTAAAGCAATCCAAGAGATGCCTGCTCCTAAAATAGAGAAACAAGTCAGAGGGTTCTTCGGACGTTTGAATTACATCTCCAGGTTCATCTCCAATCTAACTCCTACTTGCACGTTGATCTTCAAGTTATTACGAAAAGATCAGACGGTGGTATGGAACGAAAGCTGCCAGTCCGCATTTGAGAAAATCAAGCAGTATTTACAAGAACCTTCGGTGCTGATTCCTCCTGTGCCTGGAAGGCCTCTGTTCATGTATATGACAGTACTAGAAGATTCAATGGGCTGTGTCTTGGGCCAGACTGATGAGTCGGGAAATAAAGAGCACGCAATCTACTATCTGAGCAAGAAGTTCACCGATTGCGAGAGCCGTTACTCTCCCCTATAGAAAGCCTGTTGTGCCTTAGCATGGGCTGCCAAGTGCCTAAGACAGTACATGATCTGCCACACCACAATGCTGATTTCTAAGATGGACCCCATCAAATACATCTTTGAAAAACCAGCTCAAACGGGAGGATTGGCCAGATGGCATATGCTCTTATCAGAGTATGATATTCAGTATGTTGCTCAAAAGTCTATCAAGGGAAGTGTCTTGTCAGAACACCTCGCAGAGCATCCCATGGAAGATTATCAACCACTCAAGTTTGAGTTTCTTGATGAAGATGTGATGTACATTCAGCGCATGAAGCCAGAGCCTGGTCCTGAAGAAGGTCCTGAGCTTGGATCCCGATGGGAAATGATGTTCGACGGAGTGTCAAACAAGAACGGACATGGTGTGGGAGCTGTCTTGAAAAAACCAACTAGAGGGTATACTGTCGTTACAGCCCGACTTTGTCTCTCGTGTACGAATAACATAGCCGAGTATGAGGCCTGCATCTTAGGATTGGAAGCTGCTATTGATCTTCGCATCAAAATCTTAGAAGTAATCGGTGATTCTGCTTTGGTGATCTATCAGCTCAAAGGAGAATGGGAAACCAGGGATGAAAAGTTGATCCCTTACAGAACTCATATCCTAGAGATGGCCGAATATTTTGACGAAATCACCTTCAAGCATGTACCGAGAGCGGAAAATCACATCGCTGATGCATTAGCTATGATGGCATCAGTGTGGAAGGTCCAGTTTGTTAACGAGGCGCCTCTGATTCGCATTGAAAGAAGGACAGTACCCGCGTATGTCATGACAATAGATGAAGAAACTGATGAAAAACCGTGGTTCCACGACATCAAGAATTTTCTTCAAAATCACGAATATCCAACTGACGCATCCAGAATTGACAAAAGAGCCATACGAAGATTTTCGGCTAAATTCTTCATCAGCAATGGTACCTTGTACAAGAGAAACCACGACATGGTTTTACTTCGATGTGTCGATGAAAAAGAGGCAGGCCTCATAATGACTGAAGTGCACGAGGGAACATTCGGTACCCATGCCAATGGCCATGCCATGGCTAAGAAGATCTTAAGAGCGGGTTACTTTTGGTTAACTCTGGAGACGGACTGCACCCTCTTCGCTCGAAAATGCCATAAGTGTCAGGTCTATGCTGACAAAGTGCATGTCCCTCCACATCCTCTCAAGGTGATGACGTCACCATGGCCTTTTGCAATGTGGGGCATAGACATGATTAGGGCAATAGAGCCAAAGGCTTCCAACGACCATCGCTTCATCCTTGTTGCAATTGATTACTTCACCAAATGGGTGGAAGTAGTGTCGTATGCGAACATGACGAAACAAGTGGTTGCCCGCTTCATCAAAAAGGAAATCATCTGTCGATACGGTATTCCTAACCAGATCATTACTGACAATGGGTCGAATCTAAACAACAAAACGATGAAGGAACTCTGTGACGACTTCAAGATCAAGCATCACAATTCGTCTCCTTACAGACCCAAGATGAATGGCGCAGTCGAAGCTGCAAACAAAAATATCAAGAAAATAGTACAGAAGATGGTCATAACCTACAAGGATTGGCACGAGATGTTACCATTTTCTCTACATGGATACCGAACATCAGTGCGAACTTCAACAGGAGCAACTCCCTTTTCCTTAGTACATTGAATGGATGTTGTGCTGCCCATCGAAGTCAAAATACCTTCTCTAAAGATTTTGATGGAAGCCAAGCTTGAGGAAGACGAATGGATAAAAGAAAGGTTTGACTCATTGAACCTCATTGATGAGAAAAGAATGATGGCCATGTGTCATAGTAAGATCTATCAACAAAGAATGATAAGAGCATTCAACAAGAAGGTTCGTCCCAAAGAGTATAGGGAAGGAGAGCTTGTGCTTAGAAAAATTCTACCAACTCAAAAGGATATGCGCGGCAAGTGGATGCCCAATTATGATGGCCCCTTCGTTGTAAAAATTTTCTTCTCTGGAGGATCTCTAATTCTTGAGACCATGGATGGCGAACAACTCAAGTACCATATCAATTCAGATGCAATGAGAAAGTACTTTGCCTAAAGCAGAAAACCTAGAAAGGAGATTCCAGTACTTCAGCAAGATGGAAGTCCAAGGATTAAAAGCTGACAAATTCCGGGGCAAAGTCTTGTGCAAGGTGTTAGAAGAAATGTCAACGTCTGTCATTCTCGTCAGAAGCAGCAAAGCAAATGAACTGATAGTTAAAAGGACCGAATTATTATGGGATTCTGAAACCCTTTCTGTTTTCCATTTTTCCAAATGTATAAAGTTCCCAAGGCTTTTCCCTTTGTAAAGTTCTTATCTATCAATGAAATCATATTTTGGCCAATCATTGTTATGATCTTCTGTTTTTGCTATGCAATTTCACTTATTTGTTAATAAGGATTTTTTCGAAAGCAAAGTGTTTTGAAAAACTTAAATTTTGTTTTAAAAAGAAAAAAACAATTTGACAAAACGATTGAAGAATTCTAGAGGTAATCTGTCAACATTACACAGTTCTCAAGCCGTGAAAGTTTGCTGTCACCTCTGACCAAACTAGATGCGTCCGACAGCAATTCCTGCTCTTAAACCAGGACTTCTCCTCTACAGGATTACGAGGATATTATCTTGGAAGATTGTTATCTATGCCAAAAGAAAGTGCCGCCTAACCTGGAGCAATTGAGACTCAGCGTGACGAGCTCCCTCTGTGTTTGCCTTGTTTTTGCTTTCCTTTTTTTCTTGCGAGTCGGTCTGCATACAACATCATATCAGCATACGCATTTGTTTGCATGTGGTTTTGGTCTCTGTTTGTTTGGCTTTTGCCTTTGAGATCCTTTGGTCATTGCCTCTATCTTTGATCCGTTTCCGCAGATTTCGCTTCGAGGTTGACACCCCAAGGTTACTAGTAATCCTGGGATTACTATCTTCTCTAGGAAGCTGGTGGTGACTAGTAGTATTCGATTTACACAGATGGGCGGTTTGTTACTAATGTTTATCTCTGATTTGGTTGTCACCAATAATCTCTGAAAGTCTAGTAGTCACTAGCATTGTTTAGAACCAATTATGGTTGGTGTCTCGATTTGGTCGTCACCAACAATTTTCCAAACCCAGTTGTCACTGATTTTGTTATAAAGAAACCAATCGTCATTGGAGTCCTTTTGATTCGGTTATTACCAATATTTGCTAAAATCTAGTGGTTACTAGTATTGCCTTTTAAAACCAATGGTCATTGGTACTTGATTTGATTGTTACCAAAACTTCCTAAAAGTCCAGTAATTATTGGCATCACCTGGAACCAGTTGTTATTGGTACCTTTTGATTTAGTTATTACCAATCTTTCTGAATCTAGTAGTTACTAGTAGTACCTGGAACCGGTTGTTATTGGTACCTTTTGATTCGGTTATTACCAATCTTTCTGAATCTAGTAGTTACTAGTAGTACCTGGAACCGGATGTTATTGGTACCTTTTGATTCGATTATTACCAATCTTTCTGAATCTAGTAGTTACTAGCATCGTTTGGAAAATCTTGTGGTTACTAGCACTATCTAGAACCAGTTGTTATTGGTACCTTTTGATTCAGTTATTACCAATCTTTTTGAATCTAGTAGTTACTAGTAGTACCTGGAACCGGTTGTTATTGGTACCTTTTGGTTCGGTTATTACCAGTCTTTCTGAATCTAGTAGTTACTAGCATCGTTTGGAAAATCTAGTGGTTACTAGCATTATCCAGAACCAGTTGTTATTGGTGTCCTTATGATTTGGTCGTTACCAGTTGGCCTAAGTCCAATAGTTATTGGCATCGCTTAAATCTGATTGTTATCATCACTTTGGTCTGGTTGTTACCAAACCCTTTGAAAAATCAAGTATTTATTGGTATTACCCAAATCCAATGGTTATTGGTCTCCTTGGACTCGGTCGTTACCAATCCTCCCAGTTAAGCCTAGTAATTGCTAGCATTATCTCGACCCAATTGTTATTGGTATACCCCGATTTGGTCATCACCAGTCCTCTCTAAGTCCAGTAGTTACTGGCATTGCTTGAAAACTAATCGTTTTGAGTACCGAAAGTTGATTGTTACCAACTTCCCTGGCCGAAGTCCTGTATTTTATCAATGCTGTTCGAAATTCCCATTTGATTATAACTTTTGGATTGGTCATCACCATCATCCCCAGTGAGTCTAGTGAAAACTAACACCACTTGAAACTGTTTGTTAATTCTGGTAGTCACCAATGTTCCCAGCAAAGCTGTCGCTTTCCCCATTTGAGTCTCGGAGATCTAGTGGATACTAGCACCCCCGGTGCGTCTGGTCTTGTTTCTAGCCTTTCCCTGAAGATCCCGTTCGAACTCTTCTTTATAGGGAATTCCTCATTTGGTTTTCACCAGTGAGGTTTGCGTCTCTTTTCTTTCGTTTCCCCAGTGAAGAATTGCCTTCTTCCCCAGCGGTGTGTCTCCTTTTCCCCAGTGAAGATGTGTCTTCCCTGGTGGAATTTGTGTCCCCTGTGTGAAAGATTCCCTTGAACAGCATCTTTGGTCATGTTTGAACTATCTTGCTTACTTTGCCTTGAATCTTTCCCCAGTGTGTTGAGGCCCTCGTGAGTGGTTACTCGTCGTATTGCCGTTCTTTTATATTTGCTCGTGTGTCTGCATCTGTCTTGCATTCAAGCATCATAAAACACCATTTAGAACTCATTGCATTTCAGTATTTGTCCTTTTGCATACCATCGGATCTAAGGGACAAAATTTCTGGTTTGCTATATTTAAATACCTTTCACTACGATTCTATGAGGATTGTCATCTCTCATTGCCATCTAGTGAAGATATTTAAATAGGGGAAACTGTTGCACCCAAAATTTTGACCCCTTAGATCCCCATCATCAGTTTAGGATCATATTCATTTGATTATCTAACCTTAACCCATTTCAAGTTTATCTTTGTCAAGATGCAGATGAATCAGGGTTCCGTACCGTCAAAAATCGAGGCTTCGATGGTTTGATCAATCAATGTTTTGGATTGATTAAACTATAAACAAGATCAAGGATACTAGATTGGGTCAAGTATGAATCCAATTTGAGGTTGTCACCCAGGAATTAAGAACAGTGCAGTTCAGGATACCCGATTAGGGTTTTCGATTAGGAAAAGTCAACTGTAGTTTGACTTTTGATTTAAAAGGTATTCCAATGGTGGGATCATGGTCCATGAAGTTACTATGGCTTAGTAAAGTATACTCAAGAAGTTTCAAGGCCTCAAAATACCCGGAACATCAATAGTCGACTCGGTAGTCACCGATTGATCGTTCGGTTGACCAAAAAGTCAACTCTTCAACCATAAGGAATTTGACCTCATGATATGAATAAAAAATGTTCCTTATGACATATTTCATCTACCCATAAAATTTCATGACCATTGGATCAAGGATTGAGGAGTAATCGCAAAAGTTGGGAATTAGGGTTTTGAAAGGGGCAAGACCATAACTCCTCAACCACACATCCAATTGAGTTGGTTCAAAGCTCATTGGAAAGCTCTTGACAAGTCCTACAAAAGTCCAAAAGTGGATCATCATCATAAAATGTATATATTTGGAGTTATGACCGAATTCATTTCAAGAAGGGAAATAACTTAGAAAAATTCTAAGTTATTTGGCCTTTTAGGCATGTTATTTCAGCAACTTCAAGAGGTCTTATGACCTAGTTTCAGTGGGAAATTGAAAATCTCAAAAACATGAAATTTTTAGAGCTACATGAGGGCTTTCTAAAAAGTACTAGAACTCTTCAATAGCATTTGTGAAATGAGAGTTATGGATCATGGAAGTTGGGGCTGCCACACTTGAAGTCACCACTTCAACTCTTTCCAGAATTCAAATTTCAACAACTTGGACCACCCTCAGCCATTAGATCATGCTTCATTCTAATAATTAAAGGTTTAGATGAGTGAAAATGCAGGAGAATGACCGAAATTGAAGGAAGGAGCATGTTGCAAGCAAGTTGCAATATAATATTCAAAGAAATCCAAGTGAAGAAAGAGAAACTTTATGGCTCCAAATTGTAGCAGTTGTGACATATGCATTCTATGCCCTATTCAGTCACCTCACACACCTCATTCCACTTGAGTTCTTGCTTGCATTGAGCCAAGACCATGATGGATGAAGATACATCATGATTTTGTGGAAGATTTTCTCCAAGTTTCCCTCCAAAGGCCAAATCACCAAGTTTGCCCTCACCCTCACTCTCCCTATAAATAGAGGCCTTCTCTACATTGTTAGACACACCAGAGCACTCTTAAAAACCAAGAGGAAATCACATCTCTCACTCATTTCTCACTTACCTCATTTTTCCAAAATCTCAAGTTTACCAAAAATCTGTCTTGAGCAGTTGGCTGTCCAAACTCATTTCCACCCATTCCAAACCACCAAAAACTATCTGCACAATCCATAAATGTTGTGTAGAAGGTGTTCATACTCCTAAACCACCCAAAAACACCATTCTCCCAAAAGTCAACTCTCAAACCAAACAAGTTTGACCATATGCTCAAAATCTGCCAAACCACTAACCATAGTTGTTTTCCTTATCCTAACCATCCACACACTCTTGATATATGATATAGCAACTTTCCATGACATAAAACAACACAACCCTCATTTATTTTGAGTTTTGCCACAAGTTTCTTCAAGCACAAGGAAGTTGTTTTCATCAAATTCTGGTTGGACAGCAGCTGGAGCATTTTCAAGGTTTTCCATACTACAACAAGTTGGTATGAAGGTCTGCAACAGGTTGGTGGTTATCATCTTTTTCATTTTCTGTCATAAGAATTTCTTGTCATGATTGGTGTTTAAGTGAAAAATGAGTTCATATGACATCTGCCAGTTTTTTTCTTGCCAATTGTTTTTGAGTATGTAGTTACTTTGGTTTGCCACTGCTCAAATATGGTTATGCCTTGATGATAGTGTTTTGTTGAGTTTATTTTCTGTCATGGTCTGTTGTTGGTTGATATCACAAGTCCATTGGTTTCATGTTGGTTCTGTTGCAAACAGTTTGAAAACAATCAGTACAACCTCACTTAACCCTTGTTGACAATTTTGGACCAGATTCCCATATGTGCTATTCATTGTTGTGTTTGAGTTCTTGAAACCAAGTCTGATTTGGAACTTCAACTGTTTGTTATGCCTTCAACCTCAATTTTGCAATTAATATGCCATTCTCAAAATGCTTTATTGTTACATCTTAATGTGAAAATTGTGTATGTGCCATGATTGAAGTATGTGACTGCTGGTTTTACACTCAACTGCAATGTTTCATGTTTTGATTTTTCTGCATCTCATTTGTGTGAAGGGAGAACTATTGGCTGTTCTAGTACGGTCTTGCTTGTCTTGCTACTAGTTGAAACTTGTTGAAATTGATAAAAACATGAAGAATTAGCTGATAAGACCTGTTGTGATGTATGTTACTTTTAAGGCTGTCAAATGTTTGTAACCATTGCAAGATGCACACTTTGAACTTGAAGCTCACCATGAATCATGTTGTATCATTTCTGTCATGAGTTGTTGATGATTGTTGTCACATAATCTGTATCTTGCTGATCAAGCTTGCTTTCCATTTTCAAAACAGTTATGCATTTTCCAACAACATACCAAATTTTGTTTTAGGATATTTCTCATTGATCTTTGAGCATAGAGTTGTTAGTTAGCATGTTTTAGACTTGTGTGTGATGTTTAACTGTCTTGTTCAAGCCATGACATGATCTCTTGCTGCATAATCAGTTTGTATTGCATTTTCTAGCTGACAATATGCCAAATGTTGTTTTGAGTGATGTGTGATTGAATTTTGTGCATGAAAGTTTCTGTTAGCATATATGTGATGTGTGTGTGTTGATTACATGACATAAATCCCCTCATTTTGGACTGTACCTTTCAACTTGCTTTCAAAACAGTTTTTTTTTTTTACATACCACAACTGCATCACATACCACTTTTGTTGTTTGAAGCATTTCTGTTTGATCCATAAACATGAAATCATCTGCTATCATGATTGTGATGTGTGTGTATCATTTACATGACATGAAACCCCTCATTTTTGAACTAAACCAACTTGCATCATCATCTTGCTGTCAAAACAGTTTTTGTAAAACCACAGCTGCACACACCATACATTTGTTCTGTTTGAAGCATTCTTGATTGGGTCATGAACATGAGATCATTTGCCAACATGATTAAAGTTTGCATGTAATGTGTATGTTAACTGAGTCTACTCATTTTGAATTGAACCTTCCATATACAGCTTGCATTTCATTTGCCATAATTGCAACCAATGAGTCATTTTCTATTCTGTTTGGTTTATGACTGATCTTAAAGTGTTGAATCATCTGTTGACATGTTTATAGCTTGTGTGTATAGATTATTCAACCTGAATCTACTCAATTCATGCCATGAAGTTCATTATGCATTGTATTACCATGCTTGCCATAAGCAAATCACTTTTCTGTTCTGTTTGGTTTATGACTGATCTTAAAGTGTTGAATCATCTGTTGACATGTTTATAGTTAGTGTGTGATACTTGTTTGACCTGAATCTGTTCAATTCATGCTTTTATCTTCCATTATGCATTTCAAAATGCCAAACTGCACTTGCCATCGTGTTTTTAATTGAGAGCATTATTTCACAAATTGGTTGATACCACTTCATTCCTTATTAAACATCAAGCATGTTTGACTTAAATTTCATTTAAATTGGTTGAGTTTTGGCACAACTGGATGGAAAACGTATTTTGCAACTTCACTTGTTTTGCCTTTGCCCAAAAAAACTTACTTTGTTAAGTATATGTTTTATTTGGGGTGGCAAAATACACGGATGTATCACCACCTCAGTGGTTGTTTCATGCGCCTCTTATGCCTTTCATGTCATGTTACCTGGGTTCGATCCTCAGTGATGACCCTTTTTGCTATTTTATTTTATTTGCCTTGTTTTCATTATTTTCTTCTTCTTTTCCAACCATGTAACGTGTGCGCAAAGTGCCTAAGTGGTAATGCCTTGTGTTTGTAGGTATGAGGGCCTGAGTTCAACTCTTGTCATGGCCACTTCTTTTTTTAATCACTTGTTATTTCTTTTTTCTTCATGAAAATTCAACATTGCATAACTTCTTCATGTTTTACTCTTTTTAATCCATTCTTTTTGCAAAATGTTCATAATATTGTCGATTTTCATTTAATGAAAGAATATTTCAATTTGTTCATATTCACAGCTCTTGTTGCCTACTTGAAAGTTGGTTCATTTTTAGGGTCGTTACCTTGCATCTTGTTGAATTTCTCTTAAACCATGCTTGATTGTGTCTTGTAAAAATTTGTTCATGATTGATTCCCTTGTGTTTGTTAACATGTTAAGGCTTTGTTTCTCATTGGTGGTTACCATAAACTTGTTGTTTCCTTCCTAAAAATTTTGAACTTAAACTATTGTGACATGTCTTACATTCCTTGCATGTTTGCTTATCATCAATGCTTAATGTTGTTACATTTGATACACCTTGAACTTATAGCATGCTTATCTTAAGTTGTGACTTGTTTGCATGATTGTTGTTTCCATATTTGTTAATATGTATCCCTTGAGTTGTTGCCTTTATCTTTGTAAAGATGTGTCATACTTGGTTGAAACCAATTGTATTATTCTAATCCTTGTTGATTGTGGCATTGTTTGTTTGCTTAGTTGTAACCATACCCCTTGTATTCATCATGCTTGATTGTTTATATTGCTTTGATAAGTATTTCTTCCCCAAGTGATGAAACTCTTTAGTTCTCATCCAAGTTGCCTCCCCTCTCTCCTTCCAAAGGAAAAGTCTCTCCATTGACCCTTGTGTCATGGATAGCTCATTACCCATTCCCTTGAATTTGTAAGGTCATCTTGAACCTTAGTATAAGCTATTAGACTTTTCTCTAAGTCTAAAAGACCCACCTTTACTAGGAGTGTTCTTCAACTAGAACCCTAGGCTTGAGTTTGTAAACTCTATGTAAGAATCATAGTAATGATTACTTACTCCCCTCTTGAGTGTTACAACGTAGATCTAGAGAGTTTTGTTAAACTCTATACAAACATTGTTATATTTGTTCCCATTTGAACCTTGATCATAATCAAGTGTTCTTTAACCCTAGTGAGGTGAACTGTGATTGCTCTGATTCTATCCTAGTAAGGATACGTAGGAAGAGGACGCAATGTCTTTGCGAGCAAACTTAGAAACTATCTTTAGGTTTTAACCTTCCCCTTTTACCCAATCCCAACCTTAGCAAACATTTAGCAAATTTAGCATGCAAACAAACAAAAGGTTCCTGTAGAGTACTACAGATGTTTAGTATGTGAAATACCTACCTTATTTATAACCAACCCCCGATCCCCGATCTCTTAGCATTGTTGTTACATCGCGAAAAGGGTTTTTCTTTCTTCAGACCTTTCCTTTGGATAAATTAAAGTCCGGTTGTGAATTTAAGAATTAAAGATTCAAGTTAATTCAATAGCTTGGTATCACGATTCTCACCGCAACAATTCTTAGACTTTCAAATTTTGTGGTCAGCATTTGAAGCCTTGACATTTTGACCATGGAGGTTCCTTCATGAGTAGTTCTGAGAGTGTCTCAAACATCCTTTGCTAGTTCACAGTGGTGGACCATTCTAAAGATGTTTTTGTCTATATCATTGAAGAGTGCATTCAATGCTTTAGAGTTTCCAAGAGCCAATGCCTCTTGCTCTTTGGTCCATTCCTCTTCAGAAATTTGCACAGATACTCCATCCTTGTCAGTCTTCACAGGATGTTCCCAGCCAGACTTTGTAGCTCTCCAAGCCTTACTATCCAAGGACCTTAGGAATGCAATCATCCTAGGCTTCCAATATTCATAATTTGAACCATCCGTAATTGGAGGTCTATTGGTGAAACCAATATCTTTATCCATAGTACCAGAACTTTGTTTCCCTAGATCTCACCCAGTAATAAACAGGCAGGGTGCCTGCTCTGATGCCAATTGAAAATTTTGGCCAGCCCACGATGGATGTTCTAACAAAAGTTATAACATCCAGTGTGACATTCACTACAGACCTACTATTATGCAGTAATAACAAAGCAGTAAATAACACAGTTAGTTGTTGACCCAGTTCAGTGCAACACACTTACATCTGGGGGCTACCAAGCCAGGGAGAAATGTTACTATCAGCAGTATCAATTCAGAGTCAAACCTCCAGTTTGCACTCCATACTTAATCACTACCCAATGACAATTTAACCTAGAGATACTCTAGACCTGAGTATACCCACTCACTCCCTACAATCACACACCAGTGATAACAATCAGTTACAAATTAAACAGTAGATTGAAGATACACTTCACCTACACACACACACACACCTTGATCTTGCTTCAAAGCTTTGATCAAGGAACTCACACTCTTGCTTAACAGCTTCGAGTGGTACACAGCCTAGAAACTACCTAACCAATGCAATCAACAGTTGCTTGAGTTACAAGTATTCCTAAGACATAAATATGAAGGACAACCTCTTCACTTCTAAACCACTATGGTGATTTCTCTGCTTCTCTATCTTCAACAGCTGCCTTCTAGGATTGCCTCTCCTAGTATTTGTAGCAGCAAATCAGTTCTTGGGCCTGGGCGCATACATTAGGTTTTATCCATCATAAAACTTCACTTATTTATTCTGCACCTTTGCCTCTTTAATAAGGTACACTTTAGTTCCCCTAGGGCGTCTAAAATGTTTCCTGCATTCCAGCTTGAGCTTCTGAGTTGTTTCCTGAGTTATAGCTACCAGCAAAACAAACTTCCGCTTGATGTCATACGACCTATGCCATAACATTGAGTATGACATCCAGCTTAACTTATAGTTAGCTTAGTTAACTTACCCTGCACAGTCCATATTATGAATGTAGTAACATCAAACATGACATTCATATATGTACTTATATTTTGCCACAAAATGCAGCCAATCAAGAGCACTTACAAGGCTATTTTCTCATTCTTTGATCGGGAAAGTGAAGGAATGGTATCTTGATCAGTGTACAACAGTAATGAGGAATTGAAATTTATTGGAAGAGAAGTTTCTTAAACGGTTCTTTCCACATAACCGGTTCATGGAAGCAAAGACGGCTATCGCTGTATTTTCACAAGGAAGAAATGAATCCCTCAATAAAGCTTGGGAGAGATTCAAGTCAATGTTGAGAAAATGTAAAGGACACGGGTTTGATGAACTTACGCAAGTTCACATTTTCCATAATGGTTTCCTCTCGGCTCACAAGACCTTGTTGGATGCTACGGCGGGGCGTTCTTTGATGTCTAAGAGTACCGAAGAAGCAATTGCAATCATTGACAAGATGGCGCTTAATGATCACCAAGGAAATCATAACCGTGGAGTAACTCAACAAAAACCAGGAGTGCTAGAGTTAGGTACCAATGATGTTATTCTTGCTCAGAACAAACTTCTATCATAACAAGTGGAGCTTTTAACTCAACAAATGTCAAAGCTTCCACAACAAATCAAAGAAATGCAAGAATATCCTACCAAAACTCAAGTGGCAAGTTGCGAATTGTGTAAAGGTGACCATCCTACCAGGTATTATCCTCCGGTAGTGAAAGAAGTTAACTATGCCGAAAATCAAAATCAGGAATACCAACCAAGGCCACCTTACCAACAAGAAAATTAAGGATATCAAAGACAAAATCATGGGTATCAACAACCTTGGAGGTCGTAAGAAGCCGAAACTTCAAATCGTCAACAATACCAAAATTACACTGAACCTCCATAAACTCAAAGTGCACCTTCAAAGATGGAAGAAACTCTTAGTAAATTTATGAAAATGTCAATGTCAAATCAAAAGAACACTGATGCAGCTATAAAGAATTTGAAGACACAAGTGGGTTAATTATCAAAATAATTAGTCGATCAACAAAAATGGCCATTTACGGCTACCGCTCTCCCAAATCCTAAGGAGCATTGCAAGGCGATTCTCATAAGAAGTGGTAAAGAGATTGACATGGGTGTAGGTGAGGAGGTAGTAGAGGAAGAGGTTGTAGTTGAAAAAGAAAATGAAAATGTTGAGAAAGAAGTAGAAAAAAATTTTGAGGGAGAATTAGTTGAAAAAGAGAGAGTGAAAAAGAGTGAGGAAGAAAAGAAAAATAAGAGAGAAGAAAAAGTGAAAAACTCAAGTGAGCATTATCCCGATTCAAAATTTTCCATATTCACATGCTCCATCAAGGAAAGATAGTGCAAGGCATTATGCTCGATTCATGGACATATTCAAGAAATTGCAAATCAATATTCCATTTTCCGAAGCATTGGAACAAATGCCCAAGTATGCGAAATTCATGAAGGACATCCTTACAAAGAAGAAGAGGTATACGGATTAAGAAACTATCATGGTGGATGCTAGTTGTTGTGAAATCATTCAACGTACTCTCCCGAGGAAATAAAGTGACCCAGGACAAGTCACTTTGCCGGTTACAATTGGAAACACTTATGTTGGCAATGGGTTGATCGATTTAGGCTCTAGTATCAATTTGATACCCTTGTCCATTGTGAAGCAGTTGGGATACATGGAGTTGAATTCCACTCAAATGACATTGCAACTTTCTAACAAATCTACCACTCTCCCTCATGGTGTAGCAGAAGACATGTTGGTAAAGGTTGACAAATTTTTGTTTCTAATCGACTTTGTGGTGATTGATATGGAGAAAGATGAAGACTCTCCCTTAATTCTTGGGCGACCTTTTATGAAGACCTCGCGCATGGCAATTGATATGGATAATGGTCTAATGAAAGTTAGAGTTCAAGATGAGGAAATATGTTTCAATCTTTTTGAAGCCATGAAGTATTTGAAGGACAAAACTGATTGTTTTAGAATCAATGCAATAGAAGGAGTGATCGAAGAAGTTAAAGAGTTGTTGCAAGTTCCTACACCATTACAACAAGTGCTCACCAATGCGCTTTCAAATGTCAATGAGAGGGAAGAAAAAGAAATTGAGAAATGCTTGCAGGAACTTGAAGAGTTAGAAGAAATTCCCCTTTTGAATGAAAGGGTGGAAATTTTGAAAAAGGAAAACAATGAGGAAATTAAACTTAAGTTGAAAGTGCTACCTTCTCATCTCAAGTATGTCTTTCTTGATGAAGAAGGAAAAAAGCCGGTGATCATTAGTTCGGAGATAACCAAGAAGGAAGAGATAAAATTAATTGGTGTTTTGAAGAAAAATCAAGAGGCAATGAGTTGGACTCTTTCCGACTTGAAAGGTATAAGTTCATCCTATTGTATGCACCGACTATTCATGGAAGAAGATTTCAAACTGGTAGCTCAACCACAAAGAAGATTGAATCCTACCATGAAAGAGGTGGTGAGGAAAGAAGTTATAAAAATGTTGAACACAAGAATGATTTATCCTATCTCTGACAGTCCATTGGTTAGTCCGGTACAAGTGGTGCCGAAAAAGGGAGGAATCACGGTTATCCGTAATGAGAAAAATGAGTTGATTCTAACAAAAACTATAATGTGATGGAGGATGTGTATCGACTACCCTAGGCTCAACCAAGCTACAAGAAAAGATCAATTCCCTCTTCCTTTCATGGATCAAATGCTCGAGAGACTCTCTGGTCAAGAGTATTATTATTTTTTGGATGGATACTCAGGGTATAATCAAATCATTGTCAATCTGGAGGATCATGAAAAAATAGCTTTCACTTGTCCTTTCAGAATCTTTTCTTATAGGAGGATGTCGTTTGGCTTGTGTAATGCATCGACGACTTTTCAAAGGTGTATGTAAGCTATATTCTCGGACTTGATCGAAAAGACTATCGAGGTGTTTATGGATGACTTCTTAGTTTCCGGTCCGTCATTTGACCTTTGTCTGAAAAATTTAGATGTTGTTCTGGAAAGGTGTGTGGAGACTAACTTAGTACTTAATTGGGAAAAATGCAACTTTATGGTCACGGAAGGAATTGTGCTTGGACACAAAGTTTCTTCAAAAGGGGTTGAAGTTGATCGAGCCAAAGTGGAAGTCATTAAGAAGCTACCACCACTTCTAAACGTGAAGGGAAACCGCAGCTTTTTGGGTCATGCGAGATTCTACCGGAGATTCATCAAAGACTTTGCAAAGATCGCGAAGCCATTGAGCAATTTGCTCAACAAAGATAAGTCTTTTATTTTCAATGAGTCTTATATGACAACTTTTAATTCTTTAAAATAAAGCGTAACCACCGCGCCTATAATCGTAACACCAAACTGGAACAATGATTTTGAACTCAAGTGTGATGCTAGTGATTATGCGGTTGGCGCGGTGTTGGGTCAAAGAAAAACAAATGTGTTTCCTGCTATACACTATGCAAGCAAAGTTCTTAATGAAACTCAAATAAACTATGCAACAACTGAGAAAGAGTTGCTTGCTATAGTGTATGCATTGGAAAAATTTAGGTCTTATTTGATAGGGTCTAAAGTTGTGGTGTACACTGACCATGCGGCGATCAAGTATCTGCTCACCAAGCCGGATTCAAAACAAAGGCTAATTCGTTGGATCCTTTTATTGCAAGAATTTTATTTGGAAATTTGTGATAAAAAAGGATCCAAGAATTTGGTGGCGGATCAGTTGTCCCATCTTGTGAATGATGAATTCACGAAACATGAGCAGGAGGTGAAGGAAGAATTTCCTGATGAAAAGTTGTATATGGTGAAAGTTAGACCTTGGTTTGCTGACATGGCTAACTACAAAGCCGCCCGATTAATGTCGGAGGGTCTAACTAGTAACCAGAGAAAAAAAATTGTCTGATGCCAAGTATTTTGTGTGGGATGAGCCTCATTTGTTCAAACTTGGTGTTGACAACATTATAAGGAGATGTGTGTCTCATGAGGAAGCCAAAGACATACTTTGGCATTGTCACAACTCTCTTTACAGAGGTCATTTTAATGATACAAGAACGGCCACGAAAGTCCTCCAATAGGGCTTTTATTGGCCTTCTTTATTTAAAGATGCGCATGCGCGCATAAAGAGTTATGACAAATGCCAAAGGAGTGGTGGAATTTCACAACGGAATGAAATGCCATTACAAAATATGCTGGAAGTCGAAGTATTTGACTGTTGGGGCATATATTTTATTGGGCCATTTCCATCGTCTTTTGGTAATGAGTACATTTTGGTTGCAGTTGATTACGTGTTAAAATGGGTTGAAGCAATAGCAAGTGCTAAGGCTGATGGAAAAACTGTAATCAAATTTTTAAAGAAAAATATCTTCTCTCCGTGAGTGTTGATTAGTGACAGAGGATCTCACTTTTGCAACACTCCGCTGGAAAGAGCGTTAAAGCAGTATGGTGTTAAGCACAAAGTTGCAACACCCTACCATCCACAAGCCAATGGGTAGGCAGAAGTATCAAATCGAGAAATAATTTTTTTTGGAGAAAACTATGTCCACTTCAAGAAAGGATTGGTCGATTAAGTTAGACGATGCTTTGTGGGCTTATTAGACGGATTTTAAGGCTTCGATTGGTCTCACTCCTTGTAAGATTGGTCGATTAAATTCTTTGATTTTCCATTTTTCTTTTCTTTTTTCTGATTTGTTTGGTTTGGTTTGGGCTTAGCCTTCTCTTGCTAGTAGCACCCCCAACTGGGCCCATATCTGGATAACAATATGTTTTAATTGCTATTTTCAACGCTCTTTTATCAATTTTCATTATTTTCTTTTTAATTTCATATTTTTCATATAGTTTAGGAAATAATTCACCATAAATAGGAAAATTAACATTTTTAATCTAGATTTTTTCCCCTGACTCTTGAAAGGGTCTAGAATTTAATAGGATTAAAAAATAATTGAATCATGCATTTTATATTTTAATTTCATTTTTGTATTCTTAATGGATTAATTTTGAATATGGTTGGTATGCTTTCTTGTTGATTTTGGTATGAATGATTGGTGATGATTTTGGAGTTGATTCCTTTTGGGCTAGATAGCTTAGATGTGCATGTACCCCTAGTAATTTTCTCATAATTTTGGGAGAGAATATTAGGTTAGTTTGAACATTGAACATTAGGTGTTGAAATTTTAGGGTTTTAGGATAGTACCCTTAGGTTTAGGGCATAGTTTTAGCACTTAATGAATGGATACCCCCTGGTTTTCGTATGGCATATTCTTAAGAGGTTTAGGAACCCTTAGAATTTTTTGTAGGATTTTACAATCATTTTTGTTATTTTAATTAGAATTAGTTTTAAGACTAACTTTTAGGTGTTTCTGATGAACTAACTTGACTAGTTTAACTCAATAGTTCCCCTTAGATTAGTGTGATGTTGCTTTTGAGTTTGGAGGATCACGAGGACCAATTGAAGATGATTTGGAGAGCTTGAAGGAGCTTGGAATTGAAGATTTCTCATCTGGTGGAGTGCTTGTCAGGAGCTTAGGAAGACTAGGGTTTTAGGAAGAGCATCAGAGTAGTTTTGCTTGTTTCTTCAAACATGGAGTATATTGCTCATCTCCATTCCATCCAATGACATAAAGTCCTCTTAAAGAAGCCACATCTCTCCCTTGGAGGGATGAATGGCATGCTTTAAAGAGTAAAACTTTGAGGATACAGTTCCTTTACATTGTTAAGATCTTAATAGCTTCCCTTGGTTGTCATTGAGTTTCTTAACACTTCTACTTGATCTTGTTGAATGATTTCCCCTTGGAGGTGCTTGTTGAAGTTTGGTAAAGAGAAAGTTTAGGAGCTTTTTGAAGCTAGGAGTGGGCTTGTTGAAGCTGGTTGCTTGTTGAAGCTAGGGTTTTGCTGCTTGTTGAAGCTGTTTACTGGTTGAAGTTGGCTAGGGTTTGAGTTGGTTGCTTGTTGAAGTCTGAAGCTTGTTGAAGCTTGATGCTTGTTGAAGTCTGAAGCTTGTTGAAGCTTGATGCTTGTTGAAGATTGAAGTTTGTTGAAACTTGAGAGGATAGGAGCATTCATGAAGATGAAGGTTGTTGTTGTCAACCCTTTGCTTGTTGCTGTCAGAGCTGCTGCTTATGCTGTTTGCTGTAGGAGTCTGGTGTTGCTGTCTGGGCTGCCTCCTCTGCTGTGGTTTTTGTTTTCTGTATTGTTTGTTGGCTTGTGTAGCTTTCCCCCTAGGTTTGAAGTGAATGTTGATTCACTTTGCCTGTTGTTTTCCCAGGTTCGAGGTTGAGTGGGACTCCCTTGCCTCGCTTGTATTGCTGTATTGCATGCATCTTACTGTATTTGCTCGCTTTTTTTTTCTTTTCTGTTTATCCCCTAGGATCTCTGATTTCCTTTGTGCAGGAGGAAATTATGATAGACATTAGGATTCTTATCCATGCATGACAACATTAGGTTAGTTTTTATTCCCTTTTCAACCCTAGGCTTTTTAGAGTTTCTCTCTTCTTATCTCAAAATAACTCAAAAATACAGTAATAAGGTTAATCGACGTTGTACGTCACGAGCCTTAAGCTATTTGAGAAAGGGTTGCTGGAGAGCTTCTTTCCAGTAGTCTGGCTGCTTAGTGTGGCACCCTTTGGGTGACACGCGACGTAGTCACTCTCAAATCCTAGTCTCTAGTGCGTCAGAGATTGCAAACCAACTAAAAAACACTTCTTTCGTAAAAGATTCAAAACAAACATCAAAGTGTCATTTTTGTCCGCTTGGACTCTTAATCAAGAAAACACCCTTTCATAAGGTAATAAAAAACAGTCAGACAAGCTTATGTCTTCCGTAGCCCGAACTACATTTGCTCTGATCTTTCATGCTGTATGAAAGTACGTAGGCATAGGATGCCATATCCTAGCGAGCAGCCTTTCCCCCTTAACCCGTAGTTAGGCGAACTATGTTGACTCTGATTTCTCGTTCCAGACGGGGATACGTAGGCATAAAGTGCGATACTTTGCCGAGTCATTTTCTTTTCTTTTTAGACCGGACCTTTAGAGTAGATAGAATAACATCCGTACTAGAAAACAAGCGTGGATCCCGTCGAGTACGGCGGACGTGAGGGGTGCTAATACCTTCCCCTTGCATAATCAACTCTCGAATCCAGGATTTGGTTGCGACGACCATTCCTTTCCCGTTTTGCGTTAGGTTTACTCTGAGCATTTCCTTTCCCTCCTTTGGGATAAATAACGCACGGTGGCGACTCTTCTGTCATAGCCGGCGCCAATTTTCGCAGTAGCGACAGCTGGAGACTCTGCTGGGGACTCCAACGGTTCCCTGCGCGAGTCAATCCTAGCGCTTGTTTTCCCGTCGTGGGTTTTGTATGGATGTACCTTTCTGTCTTTACTTTCCGCATTTTTAATTCACCTTTATATTGTTATTGCTGTTGGGGGAGGGGTGATCTGTTGAGAGATAAGCTGGACCTGGGCTTGAGTGCACCTAGAATTAGTTGTGGAAAGTAGTGGGCGCGTGCATGCTTTGCATATACTAGTGTCCTGCAAAATCCACGCTCAAACGAGGTTCTTCTGGTTGACTTCTTTTTCAACCCTTTGGGTTGAGGGGGTTGTTGGTTAGTTGGATTGTCGACTCTGGGGACCGATCAATTGGAAGTTGGCTAAGTGAGGCCTCTTCAGGACATGATGATGCCACACCTTCTGGGTATCGTATCATCAGTATTGAAAGTCTATGACACCGACGACCGCATAGGATGTCGTACCTTGTGTCAGTTGATAGGACACCTACCTGTGACAGGGATTGGGGCATGCAGGAAACTTGACCTCCAGACTACCCGATCTTCTTGATATTGGATCAGTATGTATGGTTACTTGGGGTTCTTCATCAGGACAGTGTTATGGGTCTGTTGAGACCAGGTTGGAGCTTTGTTATGGGCCTGTTGAAACCAAAGTGGAGCATTGTTATGGGTCTGTTGAGACCAGGTTTGAGCAGTATTGTGTGTTTGTTGAGACAGATATTGTGGATGGATCTCTTTAGCACTATATCACTTGATCCCTGTTGCATGTTTGCATATTGCATTGTTGCATACTCATTTTGCATATCATTAACGTGCGTCTGTGCTGCAGGTGCATTTCATACCCTCTGATTCTAGTTGCCCGGATTTCTGTCTGCTCCTATTATGGATACCTTGAAGAAGACTGTGGCATACAAATTGCCTACTCCAGATGTTTCTTCTTTGCTTGGTTTGATGTCTTTAGCTGATGATGATGTGAAGAGAAGCTTCAGGAAGAGTTATGGGAAACTGCTTAGGTTGGTTTGCAAACCATCCACGTATGAGTTGAACGGATTGTATGCACTTATGTAGTTTTATGATCCCCCGCTGAGGTGTTTTACTTTCCCTGACTTCGTTCTGGCTCCGACCATGGAGGAATATGCTGAGATTTTGCAGCTAACCATTCAGAACAGGGTACCCTTCATTCATATGGGTGTTGAGCCCAAGCTGGAGGATTTGGCTGTTGCTTTGCATTTAGACTCCTCAAAGTTGTTGTTAACCTCGTGGAATGGAGTTTCTGGTTTTTCTCTCAAGTTCTTGGTTGGGAAAGCACAAGAGTATGCCAAGAGCGGCTATTGGATTGTGTTTAATGCTATCCTTGCTTTGTGTATCTATGGCATTGTACTGTTCCCTAATATTCCTGACTTTGTTGATTTGGATGCATTTCATATATTTGCTTCAAGCAATCCTATGCCTACACTGATTGGAGATTTCTATCACTCACTGCATTATAAGAACGAGAATAGGAGGGGCAAGAATGTCTCTTGTTGTGTGCCTTTGTTGTATATGTGGTTTGATAGTCACCTACCCAAGAAGGGTATCTTTGTTGAGTCTGCAGCTACGGCAGAATGGTCTGAGCGTCTGATGGGGCTTTCTTCAGAAGATGTTGTCTGGTTTGATAGGGACTTACTGGGGTCTGAGATTATCTACAGCTGTACAGGATATCCTAACGTTCCTCTGATTGGGAGAAAATGGTGCATTAACTACAATCCGTCATTGTTGATCAGGCAATTCGGTTATGCTCTGAGAAGCCCGCCAAAAGAGGAGGAAGTGTAGGAATCTCTGTACTTCACAGGTGATTTGAAGGGAGAATTACTATCCAAGCTTCAGCATGCTCGGAATAATATCAACAAGAAGGGTAAGCCGGTGTTGGGTAAGAATGATTGTCAAGCCTATGCTCCGTACAAGGTCTGGATCCAAGATAAGGCAAAGCAGGCACTGATGCCGTTTCCTGCAGTATTACCTCCTGCTCCCCTCGTGGTTGAGAAGCCAACCACTGTGCCCATTAAGAGATATGAGCAGGTTGTGAAGGAGAAAGAAGAGCTGATGATGGCCAACAAGAAGTTGGAAGAAGAGCTAGTGCAACTCAGGAGCGAAAGGAATGAAGTCGTATATTCCTTCAAGCAGCAAACAAAGCTGGTGAACCAGTTAGGTGCAGAACTGACTGAGCAACGAAAGAAGCGTGAACGCTTGGGGATAGATTTCAAGAGCTCTCATGACATGCTGGAGTCTAAAAAGAAAGCACTTGATATAGCCCACCGGGAGATCTCCACATTCAACAAAACCTGGAATGCTACACTGGCAAATAACAAAGAAAGAGAAGATAAACTGAAGCTACAGATTTCTGAACTGGAAAATCAGTTGAAGGCTAGCCAGAAAAAGTTTGAAGAAGAGGCTATGCGGAGATACGTCGTTCAGAATTCATTGAACAAAGTTGTCAAGCGTAAGAAAGAGTCTGCATCCCAGAAGCGGAAGCTGGATGAGTGCTTTGGAGAAGGTGTTTGGGAGGAATCCATTGGGGATCTCCAGCGTGTTATCAGGCAAAGAGACTCGCTCGTTAAAGGGTTGCTTTCCCAGCCGGATCATCCCAAGACCAAGAGATTGTTAGAGGAGTATCGGGCATATGGCCACACTTGATTACCTTATGCACCGTTGTATATGCTTTATTTGCATTGTGCTGACCATCACCAGGATTGTTGGTTGAGGTCATGCCTTCTTGTTATTGTACAGTCAGTTATATTGTATTTCTGCCTTGTTGGGCTCTTTTCAGCAATATATGAGATGTTTCTTCCATGAGTGAATCCAAGCTTCTTAGCGCTGTCACTGCACTGGCACTTTGGCACTAGAATCAAGGGTTGATCTCCCTAACGCACAGACACATATTGCATCTGTATATTCATTTTGCATTGCCAGTTACTTGTTGAATCTGTATCTTATTTCCTGCATCTCACAGGTTTTTCAGGATTGACAGCCAAAGAGTCCACCGCTACTCAACCCGAAACAACTGCAAAAAGATAATGGATCAAGTTCAAGTCGAGATGCAGGAAATTCGTGAGAAGCTGACTTTGTTCATGCAAGCTATGGAGAGTATGGCCAATGGCCAAGAGAATCTTCAAACCTTGGTGCAGCCGCTGCTGACGCGGACAAACGGAAATGGAAATACTGACCACATTGCTGTTGAAACTCCTCGCCGGGAGGATGAGATACCGGCAGTTATTACTCCACCTGTTGTAACTGTCAATGGAAACACTGGTAGTGGTGCAGGTGCTGGCGCTGGTAATGGCAATACTGGAAATGGTGGTGATGGGCATGTTGTTAACAACAAAGGCAACACTGTGGATGCCGATCAAAGATTCGGTGACAACGATGGCTTTGGAAACAATGGGTATGGCAATGTCAATCAGGACGGGAACTTCGGGTTCAACAACCAAGGCTTTGGTAATGACGGTTACGGCAACAATCAGGGGTATGGCCACGGTAATGGTGGATTCGGTAATGTGAATAACAATGGCGCTGGAACATTTCCTTTCAACAATGGCTTTGGACCTGCTGGGGTCAATCTAGGGTTCGGCAACCGAGGACAGGGTCCTGCGTTCAATCAGCAAGGATTTGGCCATAATGTGGGTTACGATGGGTACGACAACGACTGGAATATGGATCACCAGGACGACGCCTTTTCGGGGAGAGGTATGGGACCTGAGGGCCCCATTGACTCTGTTCAGAGGATCAGAATGCTAGAAGAGAAAATGAAAGGTGTGGTTGATCAGAACTCCGTTGGGTTAGATATGACTACTATGGGGTTGGTACCAGGGTTGAGGGTGCCATTAAAATTCAAGGCCCCAACATTCGACAAATACAAAGGGGATACCTGCCCAAAGGTCCATGTGCGTTCTTATTATAGAAGGATGTCTGCATATTCCAATGATGAAAGGATGCTCATGCATTTCTTTCAGGATAGCTTATCTGGACCATCATTGGAATGGTACATGGGGATGGAGCCCACTCAGATTAGAAGTTGGAAGCAGTTGGCTGATGCTTTCGTTATGCATTACAAATATAACATTGATTTGGAGCCAAACAGAGTTCAGTTGCAGAGTCTGTCGCAGAAAAGCGGTGAAAGTTTCAAAGAGTACGCGCAGCGGTGGCGCGATATGGCAGCTCGGGTGCACCCTCCTTTGGTTGAAAGGGAGATGAATGACATGTTTGTGGGGACATTTACAGGAATGTACTATGACAAGTTTATCAATGTTTCGATGGGTAGCTTCTCCGACATGATCCTTATGGGAGAAAGGATCGAAAATGGAATTAATATTGGAAAGATCCAGGCAGGCGAATCTACTTCAGCTGGGGGTGCGAGAAAAGCGTTCGGCGGAAGACAAAAGGGTGATACAAGCACTGTCTTTGGTGGCAGAGGCCAGGGCAGAGGCAGAAATCAGTACAGTCAACTTCAACAAATAGCCAGTGTTACTATTCCAATTCCTCAACAACAACAACAGCAACAACAACCACAGCAGCAGCAAAGGCAGAATCAGGGTCAGAGAAGGTTTCAGAATGCAAAGCCGAAGAGGGTATTCGATAAGGCTCCGTCGACATATGCAGAGCTTCTTCAGACACTGCTGGGTTTGAATTTGGTTGAGAAAAGAACATTGGAGCCGCCAACAGGACCGACACTTCCTTATGGGTACGACGCTAATAAGCATTGCGAATTCCATTCCGGGGCGCCCGGACATGATGTAGAATCTTGTCACACTTTTAAGCATAAAGTTCAAGACTTGTTGGACAGTAAAGCCATAAACTTTGGCCAGGTGGGGCCCAATATTGTACAACAGCCTATGCCTAATCATGGGGCAAACGCTATCTTGACAGAAGAAAATTTGAACTTGGTGATGGATGTTAACGAGCTGAAGACACCATTAAGTGAGGTGAAAAGCAGGTTGCTTAGAGGGGGAGTATTCCCTGGTTGTGATGAATACTGTTTAGAGTGTTGGACCCAACCTGAGGGTTATACCAATTTGAAGCGGGGCATTCAGGCCATGATCGACGAAGGGACCTTGCAATTTGATCGAACTGTGGTTGAGAAGCCTGTGGAGGCATTATGTGATAAGCAGAATGATATTGCAACAGTGACGATCCCGAGGAAGACTATAACGATAACGGTGCCCGCCCAGCGGCCAACTATTACGATTACCAAAGCAAGGCCGGTTCCATTTGAGAGTACGAAAGCTGTCCCGTGGACCTACGGATTAGAAGCATATTGCAACGGTGAAAAGATTGTGGTGAATCGCCAGCCAGCTAGGGCTGTTGATAATGTCGTTGGAACGAGGGGCATGACCCATAGCGGAAGGATCTTTACCTCACCTGAAATAGAAGCAGAGAGATTCGCCAAAGGCAAAGCCAAAGCAAATGAAAGCAGGCCTTCTCAGTCGAAAGAAAAGGATACGTCGCTCAAGGACGTAGAGGAGTTCATGAGAATGATTCGCAAAAGCGACTACAAAATTTTTGAACACCTACAGCAGACGCCGTCGAAGATTTCTATCTTGTCATTGTTGTTATGTTCCGAGGCCCACCGGAACGCCTTGCTGAAGATTCTGGATACGTCATTTGTGCCTCAAGAAGTGTCGATAAATCAGTTAGAGGGGGTAATGGCGCATGTCAATGCTGGACATAGCCTGGGTTTCACAGATTTTGATCTAACACCCAAAGGTCGAGAGCACAACATGGCTTTGCATATATTGGTGGAATGCTGGGGCACCGTAATGTCGCATGTATTGGTGGATACTGGATCGTCGTTGAACGTATTGCCAAAGAAAGCCATGATGAAATTGGACATACGGGGAATTATTTGCACGCCCAGCGATTTGGTTGTCAGGGCGTTTGACGGGACGAAAAGATCAGTGTTTGGGTCAATAACATTACCGCTTCAGGTGGGGCCAGAAATATTTGATACCGAATTTTACATCATGGGTATCCACCCAGCTTACAACTGCCTTCTGGGGCGCCCATGGATCCACGCTGCAGGGGCCGTAACGTCCACATTGCATCAGAAGTTGAAGTACATGGTGGGTGATAGTGTTGTTACCGTTTGCGGGGAGGAGGACATTTTGGTCAGTCACCTGTCATCGTTCAGATATGTTGAGGTCGACGAAGAAATACACGAGACGCCTTGTCAAGCCTTCGAAGGGTTGCGGAATAAAAACAAAGCTCAGGGTTCCGGCAAAATGCCAGAGGTGGCAGTGTCATCCTACAAGGAAGCTCAGGCTTTAGTGCAGACTGGTGAGACTAAAGGCTGGGGGCAGGTTTTGGAGATTCCCATGAAGAATGACAAGTTTGGGCTAGGGTATCGACCGACGTCGTCAGCGTCATCTTTAGGAGCGCCCAGGTTCAAAGGACCGGTCACGATTACGCCAAGCGGGGTGTGCTTTGACACTATCAACGCTATTTCTGATGCTGAAGACGGAGATAGCGACTGCGATATGGACGCGTGGATCAAGTCAAGTGTGCCAGGACAAAGTCTCTGCAACTGGTCCATCCGGGAAACTGTCCCAGTGACTCTTAAACAATAATTATTTGTTTTATCAATTGTTGAATAATCCTATGTCCTACCCGGGGCATAGTGATTTTACATTAGGGCTACTTGATTATGTGTATTACACTGTTTTAATCATGAAATAAAGGCGTTTTTCATATACAAATATTATGATCCCTGTTCTTCTTGTTTTTACTTTAACAATAAATGGCAACGTGGTTATTTGCTTTGTTTGCGTGTTGAAGCGTTTAACCATTTCCTTTGCAGGACTAATATTTCAGATGACATCTCCTACGAACCGCCTATGACTCGTTTCGACTTCGAGCATCCGGTATTCCAAGCAGAGGAAGAGATTGTTGAGGATAGCGACCTGCCAGAGAAGCTGACTCGTTTGTTGAAACAGGAAGAGAGGATCATTCTGCCTCATCAGGAGGAAATTGAGATTATCAACTTAGGGTCGGAAGGAGTTGTGAGAAATATCCTTATAGGGGCTGCGCTGCAGAGCGAAATCAAGCAAAGGCTGATTGAGATACTGCGAGAGTATAGCGATATATTTGCTTGGTCGTACGAGGATATGCCTGGGTTGGATACGGACATGGTTGTGCACCGTCTGCCGCTGCGAGAGGAATGTCTGCCTGTTAAGCAGAAACTTAGAAGAACCAGACCAGACATGGCCGTGAAAATCAAGGAGGAAGTTCAAAAACAGTGGGATGCTGGTTTCCTAGCCATTACAACTTATCCGTCATGGGTCGCTAATATAGTGCCAGTGCCGAAGAAAGACGGTAAAGTGCGAATGTGTGTAGACTATCGTGATTTGAATAGGGCGAGCCCGAAAGACGACTTTCCACTTCCTCACATTGATGTGCTGGTTGATAACACTACTCAGTTCTCCGTATTCTCCTTCATGGACAGCTTCTCAGGCTATAATCAGATCAAAATGGCACCAGAAGACATTGAGAAGACTACCTTCATTACTCCCTAGGGAACATTTTGCTACAAAGTGATGCCCTTCGGACTGAAGAACGCTGGGGCAACGTATCAACGTGCTATGACGACTCTCTTCCATGACATGATGCACAAAGAGATCGAGGTTTATGTTGATGATATGATTGCCAAATCCCAGACGGAGGAGGAGCATTTGGTTAATCTGCTGAAATTGTTCAAAAGGCTTAGGAAGTTCAGGTTGAGACCGGACGTAAAGAGCATGCGATCTACTATTTGAGTAAGAAGTTCACAGACAGTGAGTCCAGATACTCAATGCTCGAGAAGACGTGTTGCGCGCTAGCCAGGGTCGCCAAACGTTTGAGGAAATACATGCTGAATCATACGACCATGCTAATTTCAAAGATGGATCCGATCAAATATATGTTTGAGAAGCAAGCACTCTCCGGAAGAATTGCCCAATGGCAGATGGTGTTAATAGAATACGACATCCAATATGTCTCGCAAAAGGCTATTAAAGGTAGCATTCTGTCGGAGCACCTCGCTGAGCAGCCGGTTGAGGATTACCAATCAATGAGGTTTGATTTTCCTGACGAGGATATCATGTACCTGAAAATGAAGGATTGTGAAGAACCGTTGTCGGACGAAGGGCCAGAGTTGGGTTCCAAATGGCAGTTGATATTTGACGGGGATGTAAATTCCTATGGTAGCGGAATATGGGCAATCATCACTACTCCTCAGGGGTCTCACATCCCCTTTACTGCCCGATTGACCTTTCCTGTTACCAACAATGAGGCTGAATATGAGGCTTGCATCATGGGTCTGGAAGAAGCCATTGATTTGCGAATCAAGAATCTGGATGTATACGGAGACTCAGCTCTGGTGGTGAATCAGGTTAAAGGAGAATGGGAGACATGACAGCCCAATTTGATACCCTATATGAATTATGCAAGGAGATTGTTGCCTTTATTTGACAGGGTGGAATTGCATCACGTGCCGCGAGCAGAAAATCAAATGGCTGACGCCCTGGCGACATTGTCTTCAATGTATAAAGTTAACTTCTGGAACGAGGCTCCCCGGATTGTTATCTCTCGGCTCGATAGGCCTGCATTCATATTTGCCATTGACGAGGCTCCCGATGGTAAACCCTGGTACTTTGACATCCATAATTTCCTGAAGAACAAGGAGTATCCGACTAGGGCATCCAGTCGAGATCAGAAGACTCTCAGGAGATTGGCTGGCAATTTCTATTTGAACCGGGACGGTGTCCTGTACAAAAGAAACCACGACTTGGTGTTTCTACGTTGTATAGATGAGAAAGAGGCGCAGTTGCTCATGGAAGAGATACATGAGGGTACATTTGGTACACATGCTGGTGGGCATGCTATGACAAGAAAACTGTTGTGGGCAGGTTATTATTGGCTGACTATGGAAACAGACTGTTTCAAATTTGCAAAGAAGTGCCATAAATGCCAGACTTATGCGGACAAAATCCATGTGCCTCCAAGCCCTCTGAATGTGATGTCATCACCGTGGCCTTTCTCGACGTGGGGGATTGACATGATCGGCAGAATTGAGCCTACGGCATCAAACGGACACCGGTTCGTTTTGGTGGCAATCGATTACTTCACCAAATGGGTGGAAGCAGCCTCATATGCCAATGTGACCAAACAAGTGGTAGTCAGATTTATCAAATGAGATATTATATGCAGATATGGAATCCCTGAGCGGATTATCACCGACAATGGTTCAAATTTGAATAACAAAATGATGAAAGAGCTATGTCAGAATTTTAAGATTGAGCATCACAACTCTTCTCCTTACCGACCCAAGATGAATGGCGCTGTCGAAGCGGCCAATAAGAACATAAAGAAGATTGTTCAGAAGATGGTTGTGACGTATAAGGACTGGCACGAGATGTTACCTTTCGCTTTGCATGGTTATCGTACGACGGTACGCACATCAACCGGGGCAACCCCTTTCTCATTGGTATACGGAATGGAGGCGGTGTTACCGTTGGAGGTCGAGATTCCTTCCTTGAGGGTTTTACGTGATGTCCAACTCGACGAGGCAGAATGGGTTAAAGATAGACTGAATCAGCTCAGCTTAATGGATAAGAGACTGGCTTCTCTAGCATACGGTCGGTTGTATCAGAGCCGGATGAAGAAAGCTTATGACAAGAAGGTGTGTCCTCGAAGCTTTCATACGGGCGATCTTGTTTTGAAAAAGATTCTCCCACCACAATCAGATCACAGGGGCAAGTGGACTCCTAATTACGAAGGTCCCTACGTTGTCAGAAAAGTCTTCTCTGGAGGAGCCTTGCTACTATCCACCATGGATGGTGAAGACTTTACGTCTCCTGTGAATTCGGACGTAGTTAAAAAATACTTTGCTTGAAAGTGACCCGTTGGACGGTAAAAAGAGAGTCCAGGCAAAAATGGGGCATCCCGGCTGTTGCACCCTAAAATTTGACCAACCGGGTCCCGTATCTGGCTTGAAGTTTCGAAGCATTTTCGCATTCGCATTTGCATACTGCATACAGTGCATTTCTCCAATCATATGGTGATTTTATCGGGATTACAACCCTATTTTTCACATATCAGAGGTTTCAGACCGATTCAGATAATCAGAGGTTATTTTTGGGAAGTTGTGCGCTTCCCGGGTGTTTTTCAAGCTTACAGTTGTTTTGAGGACTTCCGGTGTCCGGGTTTTATCGTTGGTTCCGCTTCGGTCTCGTGTTCTTTTTAATTGGATTTAATTGCATTTCTAGGTTTTATTAGATTTAAATGGCATTTTTAGATGTTAAATAGATTTTAAATAGCATATTGGTCTTTTTCTATTTTTTAATAGATTTTATATTTGTTTTTAGATTTTATTAGAATATTAGATAATTGATTTTAATAGAATTTCTTTTCTAGGGTTTTAATAAATAGGTATAGTTTTAATATGAAAATAGTATAGATTTTATTATATAGAAATAGATATAGATTTTAATAGATAGATCTTCTTTTATTTTTTTAATATAGGATTTTATCTTAACATAGAATTTAATTAGCTTTAGGTTAATCAGAGTTTTAATTGTACAGCTTGTTTTAATTAGTCTTAATCATACTTGTCTATTAATCATTTTCATTTTCATTGATTAGTTAATTAATTTTGCGTTTTTCATTTAATCCATTGTTTTCCATTAGTCCTCATTTTATTAGTCATTTAATCATGGTCATTAATCCATTTCCGTTTTGTTTAATCCATTACTAATCATCACGTTTAGTTTCAATGCATATTAATTCATGTTAACCAAGTTTCATTGTCCAGTATTATCCTTTTGGGCCAGTATCCACAAATTCAGAAGCCCATTTCATAACAAGTCCACGATTGCCAAGTGTATAAAAACTGACACGCGTGCAATTTCAGAGGAGGCCACATCATTGTTTCGTTCCACTCAGACCCACACGTGGCTCTCTCTACTCATCCTCCACACACACGCGTCTCCCATGCAGGGATCCACACCACCACGCGTCCAATTCTCTCCTCCTCTGTTTGCATGCTTGCCAAGTGGCCCTCGCCGGGAATATCCCACCGGTCGGCATGCAAAGTTCTCCGGCCACCCTAACCGCTCACCTCCGACCACCCTAACTCCCTCCGACCACCGCAACAACCCGCCGGAAACACCAAAATCCCCAGAATTCATCGCATCTTCATCTTCTCCGATCCAATCTTCATCATCAATAATCATTTTTCCAGAAATCCTCATCTGAAGTTCATCAGATTCATCAACCGATTATCAGAAAACCAAGAATCTTCACATCATTTTTCCAGCGAATCATCAAGATTCATCTCCTTCATCAGCATTCTAGCAAAGATCTCCAGAAATTTGCGAATGATACTCAAGATCTTCAACAAAACTCAGAATCTTCAAAGGTTCAAGTCATCAACAAAGAACATCATCCACGATTTTCCATATCGTGATTGTTACTCCACGATTGGCAAGGATCCTCATCCACGAACATGCATCCCGGATCTTCAAGAGATTAGCTGTTGAGTTATTTCCAGATTTCGTCATCTGGCCGGTAACCTCAAGATCTTCGTAACTCTCCAGATTTTGCTTCAAATATCATCATCATCGATTCTTCGCCAAGAACGTGGTTCTTCAGAAATCTTCACGAATCTCTTCAAAGCGCACCACCATCGTTTCCATATGAACAACTTTGATGAGATTGAGACCGAGAGATAGGGATAAAGTGGAACGGGGTTGAATCAGAGTGAGATAGAAAGGATCTGGAAACATTTTTTGTGAGGTTGTGATGAAATTGTTGAAGAGATTGAACGAGGGTTGAATCAGAGGGAGAAAGATTAGTGAAGTTTTGTTTGAGTGAGAGAAAAATCTGAGATTGTTGTGAAGGTTTGGTGAGGGTCGAGTGAAGGAGATGGGAGAGGCTGAGAGCAAGATGAAACGGCTCATGTTTTTGTGTATGAACAGTGAATAACAAGTTAGAAGGAACTAGGGTTTTGGTTTGGTATTCTGAGAAGTGGACGCTGGGTCATTTGGGCTTTTCCTAAGCCCAACGAGGCTTTCTTGGACCTGCACCACCGGTTTATTCTCCCCCCCTGCCCCGTTTTTTGTGTTTATTGGGCTGGGCCCAATTTTCTTGCTGTTTTTTGCTGCATACCCCTCCTGGGTCCGCAGTGTACCCCCCTTGTGCTTTTTCTTTATTTTTCTTTTATTTTCTTTTGTTTAGAGATTTTAAAAAAGGAAAATAATATATAAAAAATATTAGCGCATAGATTTAATATTTTCTTTTTAGGATATAGTTTCCTTTATAGATTTTATTTTGCACCTTTTAGAGGTAGAATTAGAAGTCCACTTGTTAGGGGACTATTTTCCATTAGATTTTCCATGATAGATGGATAGGATTTTTTTAGGAGTTTATTCTCCTGTATTCAATCATTGTAACCTTCCGAATATTAATAAAACGAGATTTGTGTTGTGGTCTCCGTTCTACCCGTAGTTAGGCTGAACTACAGCTGCTCTGATTTCTTGTACCAGACAAGAATATGTAGGCATAGGATGCGATATCCTAGCGAGCACACTAACAACTAACTTCTGTTCTCTCGCTGATGTGCGATCGAGACTTTCCCGCTGACGACTGATGTTATCCTTTTCTCTTGCCCTTGCGCATTTGAGACCAGACCGTAGATTTAGTTCCCGTAGGCTCCCGTACCTTTAAAACCAGCTTAATCTCTCACTTCCTGTGTAATCGAGAACACCCTGCCTAGCCGTATTTAGCCTGAACTACGAAAGCTCTGATCTTCCATGTTGTGTGGAAGTACGTAGGCACAAGACGCGAAGTCTTGGCGAGCCAATTCCCTGTAGTTTCCCGAACTACGTTGACTCTGACTTTCTCTCTTGAGAATACGTAGGCATGGAGTGCGACACTCTATCGAGTCAATTCCCTTCCGTTTAGATTTAGCAGCCTTAGATCGATTGTTTTTGCATCCTTTAGACAAGAAAACAAGCGTGGATCCCGTCGAGTACGACGGACGTGAAGGGTGCTAATACCTTCCCCTTGCGTAACCGACTCCCGAATCCAGGATTTGGTTGCGATGACCATTCCTTTCCCGTCTTTGCGGTAGGTTTACTTCGAGCGTTTCCTTTCCCTCCGTTGGGATAAATAATGCACGGTGGCGACTCTTCTGTTCAGCCGGCGCCGATTTTCGCAGTAGCGACAGCTGGCGACTCTGCTGGGGATCCAACGTCCCCTGGCTGCTAAGGACTGCGATAGTTCCTTATGCATTTGGGATCCAACTTCCCTTAAGAGAGTCAATCCTAGCGCTTGTTTGTTTGTCTATTGGGTGTTTATTTTTGCTTTGCTATTATTTGTTGTTGTTGTGCTATTGGGTGGGGGATGTTCCTTTGAGTGAGAAGCCAGACCCAGGCTTGAGTGTACATTAGAATTAGAGTGGAAAGTAGTGGGCGCGTGCATGCTTTGCATGTACTAGTGTCTCATGAAATCCATGCTCAGACGAGGTTCTTCTGGTTGGCTTCTTTTTCAACCCTTTGGGTTGAAGGGGTTGTTGGTTAGTTGGATTGTCGACTCTGGAACCGATCAATTGGAAGTTAGCTAAGTGAGGCCTCTTCAAGACTTGATGATGCCACTCCTTCTGGGAATCGTATCGTCAATCTTGAAAGTCTGTGACGCTGACGACCGCATAGGATGCCGTACCTTGACAGATCTAGGTCCATTACCCGTGAGTGGGAGGGTTTTTGCAGGAACCTTGACTTCCAGCCAACCCGTTATTTTGATCTTATCTTCAGAGCAAACGTACTCCGTCAGCAGTGCAGCAGTATTCAGATTGTGTGGAGGCTGTGATCCCGTTGTTTGCGGCATCTTGCATATCATGTGCATAACAGTGTTGCATCATATTGCATATCATACTCCAGCTAGCCAGAGTTCTGATCCAGCCTTTGTTTCCTGAAGGTGATTACCCGGAGTTTGGATTGAGCAACTGTTGATTGTTAGAAGACGACCAAGGGGTTGAGTAGATTTGAATAGATTTGAGTAGATTTGAGTAGATTTGAGCAGAATCGAGCAGCGAAGTCAGCTGAAGATTATTGGTAGCTATGTTAGAGAACAAGTTCCAGTCTGCTAACACCTTTGCAGGGTTCACTATGACGCCCAACCCTCTGTATGATTCTATGGATGACTTTCCGCAAGCGAACAACGTTACTGCAGACCAAGTTGTACAACCTTCTGTTGAGAACCGAGATCGACCCGAGCAGTTTGTTGTCCGGAATAAGCGTCCTCCTCCTGTTAACAATCAAGGTGTTGTTTTCCCTGAGATAAATCCAAGAAGAGATATTCCAATAGCCAGGACCGTAGATCCAAGAGCTCTTGAGATGGATAGAAAACTTTGAGCATTGGAAGAAGGAGTTAAAGCTTTGAAAATGAAAGATGCTGTTAACCTGAATGCTGCAGACATGTGTTTGGTTCCTGGCCTGGTGTTGCCTTATAAGTTCAAAGTGCCGAAATTTGAAAAGTACCAAGGAGATAGTTGTCCGAAGCAACATTTAGTGATGTTCTGTCGAAGAATGACTTCGTTTGTGCGAGATGACAAGTTGATGATCCATTGCTTTCAAGATAGTCTGACTGGGGCATCTTTGAGGTGGTATATGCAGTTAGAGAAAAATCAGATTCGATCATGGGTGGATTTAGCCAGAGCTTTTCTAAAGCAGTACGATTATAACCTAGACATAGCTCTTCATTGCATGCAGTTGCAAGAATTGTCTCAAGAGAACAATGAACCTATCAGGAAGTATGCTCAGAGATGGAGAGAATTTGCTGTTAGAGTGCACCCACCACTTTTGGACCGAGAGTTAACGAGCATGTTTGTAGACTCACTGCAGTATCATTACTTCGAAAGATTGCTTGGACTTCCGTTAAGTTTCTCTGACTTGGTAACATTAGGAGAACGCCTTGAGTATGCCATAAGAATTGGGAAAATTCAGATTATTTCAAACAATCAAGCTGGTGAAACTAAATATCCTTGTGACTATCAGAACAAAGAAGAAGTTGTGATCAATGCAGCCATGCCAGATGTTGAATATCCTCAAGACGAATCAGTGAATTTTGTTGGTTCTTCATCTTATCAGAGATCAGTACCTCCGGTGACTTGTTATACTGAACAGACAACTGTGCCCCAGGCACCCTATCAGGAACCTTATGTCGCTTCCATTACAAAGCAGCGAACTCGTGGTCGAGGTTATCAGAATCAGCGTCAGAATCAGAATCGACCTCGCAACAATTTGGAACGAAGGAAAGCTCCTTCTCACCCAGTGCCTATGCCGTATAGCCAGCTGCTACCATCTTTGATCCAGAGTTCTTTGGTGGAACCTAAAGCTCTTAAGCCAGTTCCAGAACCTTACCCTCCTGGGTACAATCCCCACGTTCAGTGTGGTTACCATGGTGGCTCCCCCGGACATTCGACGGAAGATTGTAAAGCGTTTCAGGCAAAAGTACAACAGTTGATCGACCAAGATCGCATTTCCTTTCGAGAAGGATTTCTGTTTGTTCATACCAACCGCTCAGCTGTCTAAGCTCGTAGATTCAGAAGGTTGTTTTCAAAGGAGCCAGTGATTCAGACAGGCGGGCGCCTCGACATTGGCAGTCCTCAGACTTTTATATCATTTGCATTTGTAGTTTTCTTTCTATCAGTTACTATTTGCTGTAAATATTGTATGTTTCGAATGGTGATATTAATAAGGTGACTATGCATTTTTCTGAATTAATCATGTCGCTGTCGCTCATTTATCGCATTGCACTAACACTCGCATTTTATTCACTCCACTTTGTCACATGATTAGCAAAGATTGGAGGGAGGATGACGAAACTAAACTCATGACCGATGATCGTATGCTTTCAGATAAAACCTTGCCGATGACGTACAAGGCATTGTTTCAAATCCCCTAAACACTGGAGATATAAGGAGTTAGTCCCTTGTTAACCACTTCGATCCAGGAAGTAGAAGTTTTTTCGGACTTTTTAACCCTCACATCTTAACCCGGGGCAGGGTAGTTGTCAGTCAGCTTGACCGAACATTCAAGTCTTACAGAGGAGTGTTCCATTCAAGGACCAATCAATATTATGCCTCTCAAGAGGTCGTATCTCGTCAACCACAATGGTTAAATCTCACCAATCAGGAGTGAAACAGTTGTAAACCTTTCGGAGCAATCAAGACAACCAGTGTTACACGACTTTGTTACAAAGAAAAAGAAAGAAATGAGAAAGCCCGCTAAGTAAAAAGAAATGAAAAAGCTGGAAAGCTAATACTTAGGCAAAAATCAGGGCATCCCGCTGGACTTCAAAAGAAAACGGAAAGAAAAATCGAAAAGAACTCAAAAGGAGTCAGTCCAAGCAAAAATTAGGGAATCAAAAAGAATGAAAAAGAAGGGATAGAAAAAAAATAGATCCCCAGTGAAAGATAAAGTTGTGTATACAGACAGCGAAAACGAAAAAGGAGTAACTGTCACTCCGAAAAACCTTGTGAATTCCTTAGTTATGGTTCTTACCATTCAACATACCTCTCGAAGAGGCGAGCGCTTGTGCTAAGTTAACTGAACTTTAGGATCGGAGATCATCACGTAGAAGGGGTGGGTATAAATCAAAATTTGAGCCAAATATTCTTTGTTTCACGAACCGTGAACCCGACCACGATACAACCCTTAAAAGACCTAATTGAGGCAGGGTTTATTCTGAAAGCGCATTACAATAAGGTTGAGTAACCTGACTCCTTCTTGATTCGCTAATCATATCCTTGTTGTATTTTTCATTGATCACATCAGCATTACGTTTGAACTCTGGTTCATTTGTCACTCACAATCATGACACATAAATGAGTGACAGCACAAAAATTTTCAAAATCTGCATAAACACTGCATTAAAATTACCATTCGGGATTAAACAATTTTACTTGCAGGATAGTAGTTGACACGAAGGAAATTCCAACAGGGAATAATCGAACAGGACTGAAAAATACAGTAGTCTGAACCAGAATGGTGTATGTTGTGAAGCCCTGTGAATCAGGGGCATTAATTTCCAGTAAGTTCAGTATCAGTTAGTCTGAGGACAAGGCCCGAAGCATCAGTTGATTATGGGGCAGTTTGTTTGAGAAGCATCTGACCAGAAGTGAGTCTTCTCGAGAGCCAATCAGGGACAATTATACAGAATATTATGATTTGAAAACAGATACTTCAGGTGGATAATCAGATCAGGTTATGTCGCTTATACGCTCATTCCGGGGCAAGTCAGTTCGGAAATGTTGAAACCAATTGTGGTGATAGGTGTTTAATTAAGGTTGAATTCTGTTGTCGTACAGATACCGGGGCAAGTAATCTCGAGGTCTTCTCGTGGCAAGCTGCTCAGAGCAAGTATTCCCAAGAGTGGGATTGGGGCAAATTGAATTGTACTGGGGCAAGTTGTTCAAGCAAGCCTGTTTATCCCCAGCCAGAGTTGAGTATCGGGGAATCGTGTCATTACCTTTATCAAAAAAAAGAAAACCTGAACCTTCCAAATAAGAAGAGTCGTGTTGTCGGTGGATTGTTATCCTACAGTTTAAATTTGTTACGTGTCAGAACTTCGTAACCAAGTCATTTCCAAAGCCTAGGTCTCGCCTGGCAAACCAGTAACCAGTTCTCGTCTGGCCCATGCTTCCGTAAATACCAGTTCTCGCCTGGTACCTGTCTTCGTTTAACCAGTTATCGTATCGTCGATCTTTTTCCGTAAACATCAGTTCTCGCCTGATGCATGTTAGCTTTTAAACCAGTTCTCGTTTGGTCACCGTTCCTTTAACCTATTTGTTGTATCAGTTCTCGTCTGGTGCATGTCAGCTTTCAACCAGTTCTCGCCTGGTTGTCTTTTTCTTAGCCTATTACCCAGTCAGCCCCGTCTGACGTTCAAAACCTAAAAACCAATTTTTTCGTTCGATAACCTAATCTATTTTGCTATCAGTTCTCGCCTGGTAGTCTACCTTTGAATGCTAGTTCTCGTCTAGTATTTTCCATCTTGTTAATAACCCGTGTTTATCCTTAAAACCAAAAAAAAAAGTGTAATTTGTCATGTTCTCCGACACGAAGCTCAATTGATACCAGTTCCCTGATTAATATTGAACGCCGTGTGAGGTGTTGTTAAAATCAGAATTACTCCTCTTCAGCAGATGAAAGTTGCGTATTATTCTCGGGAGAGTTGAGATGGTATTGTTATCCTGCATCAGAGTAGGATCAGGAGCCTCCTCAGCAGATCAAAAGGTTAATATCCTCGACAGGAGGGGCATTTTCTGACAGTGAGCCGGTTACAATCAACCCCTATTGGGTTAATCCCCACAGAATACAGTTTGACAGTGGTTAGAAAGAATATCGTCGAGATGATTATGTGATAACCGATTACCTTCAGTGGAGCTGACTTTACCTCCGGCATTTATTTTGCCAAACGGTTTATAGACCTGGGGTTCTCTGGCAGCTAGAGCTTACATTAGCATTTGCATATATCGTCAGATTTACATTTACAAATGCATAGCATTTCCATTGTCGTATAGGGCATTGCAGTTACAAACGCATAACATTTACGTGTCATATAGGGCATTGCATCATTTCAGACATCCGCATGTCGAAACATAGACCAGGGTGTTACCCATTGGATTTCGAATCTGTTCCCCTGCAGAGTTGTTTGGTTAAGCTTCTCTACTCCCCCAACGGAGTGATTCTTCACATCTGGTTGTTACGTCGGCACCGAAAAAAGAAAGAAAGATTGACATATATCAAACTTCTGAAGTTGCCACCTTCGTCAAAATAGGTGCCAGGCAGTTCAATTTAGAATTCCCTAGGAGAGTTTCCTCAGGTTCACTGGAACCATGAGTCGACAGAAAAGATCCCATAGTAGATGGGAAGGTGTTTTCTTTTTTGAAGCATTATTCCGAAGAATCAGTGCCTGTGGCGTCACGCAGGTGATTGATGTTGGAAAAAACAGCAGAAAATTTATCAGATAATTGACCAGTTGTTGCCGTGACAACCAGACTTCAGTTTATTAGACGTTATTTCTCAAGCAGTTTTGCAGTTTATTTTGCGGTTGGCAAATTTTAGGGTTCATTTGTATTCAACCATCTTCTACCTTTGAATGATTAAAGGTTGCGCGCTCTTCAACCATTCAGGTCCAAGCCGCTTGAATAGGGGCAGCTGTTGCACCCTAAAATTTGACCAACCGGGTCCCGTATCTGGCTTGAAGTTTCGACGCATTTTCGCATTCGCATTTGCATACTGCATACAGTGCATTTCTCCAATCATATGGTGATTTTATCGGGATTACAACCCTATTTTTCACATATCAGAGGTTTCAGACTGATTCAGATAATCAGAGGTTATTTTTGGGAAGTTGTGCGCTTCCCGGGTGTTTTTCAAGCTTACAATTGTTTTGAGGACTTCCGGTGTCCGGGTTTTATCGTTGGTTCCGCTTCGGTCTCGTGTTCTTTTTAATTGGATTTAATTGCATTTCTAGGTTTTATTAGATTTAAATGGCATTTTTAGATGTTAAATAGATTTTAAATAGGATATTGGTCTTTTTCTATTTTTTAATAGATTTTATATTTGTTTTTAGATTTTATTAGAATATTAGATAATTGATTTTAATAGAATTTATTTTCTAGGGTTTTAATAAATAGGTATAGTTTTAATATGAAAATAGTATAGATTTTATTATATAGAAATAGATATAGATTTTAATAGATAGATCTTCTTTTATTTTTTTAATATAGGATTTTATCTTAACATAGAATTTAATTAGCTTTAGGTTAATCAGAGTTTTAATTGTACAGCTTGTTTTAATTAGTCTTAATCATACTTGTCCATTAATCATTTTCATTTTCATTGATTAGTTAATTAATTTTGTGTTTTTCATTTAATCCATTGTTTTCCATTAGTCCTCATTTTATTAGTCCTTTAATCATGGTCATTAATCCATTTCCGTTTTGTTTAATCCATTACTAATCGTCACGTTTAGTTTCAATGCATATTAATTCATGTTAACCAAGTTTCATTGTCCAGTATTATCCTTTTGGGCCAGTATCCACGAATTCAGAAGCCCATTTCATAACAAGTCCACGATTGCCAAGTGTATAAAAACTGACACGCGTGCAATTTCAGAGGAGGCCACATCATTGTTTCGTTCCACTCAGACCCACACGTGGCTCTCTCTACTCATCCTCCACACACACGCGTCTCCCATGCAGGGATCCACACCACCACGCGTCCAATTCTCTCCCCCTCCGTTTGCATGCTTGTCAAGTGGCCCTCGCCGGGAATATCCCACCGGCCGGCATGCAAAGTTCTCCGGCCACCCTAACCGCTCACCTCCGACCACCCTAACTCCCTCCGACCACCGCAACAACCCACCGGAAACACCAAAATCCCCAGAATTCATCGCATCTTCATCTTCTCCGATCCAATCTTCATCATCAATAATCATTTTTCCAGAAATCCTCATCTGAAGTTCATCAGATTCATCAACCGATTATCAGAAAACCAAGAATCTTCACATCATTTTTCCAGCGAATCATCAAGATTCATCTCCTTCATCAGCATTCTAGCAAAGATCTCCAGAAATTTGCGAATGATACTCAAGATCTTCAACAAAACTCAGAATCTTCAAAGGTTCAAGTCATCAACAAAGAACACCATCCACGATTTTCCATATCATGATTGTTACTCCACGATTGGCAAGGATCCTCATCCACGAACATGCATCCTGGATCTTCAAGAGATTAGCTGTTGAGTTTTTTCCAGATTTCGTCATCTGGCCGGTAACCTCAAGATCTTCGTAACTCTCCAGATTTTGCTTCAAATATCATCATCATCGATTCTTCGCCAAGAACGTGGTTCTTCAGAAATCTTCACGAATCTCTTCAAAGCGCACCACCATCGTTTCCATATGAACAACTTTGATGAGATTGAGACCGAGAGATAGGGATAGAGTGGAACGGGGTTGAATCAGAGTGAGATAGAAAGGATCTGGAAACATTTTTTGTGAGGTTGTGATGAAATTGTTGAAGAGATTGAACGAGGGTTGAATCAGAGGGAGAAAGATTAGTGAAGTTTTGTTTGAGTGAGAGAAACATCTGAGATTGTTGTGAAGGTTTGGTGAGGGTCGAGTGAAGGAGACGGGAGAGGCTGAGAGCAAGATGAAACGGCTCATGTTTTTGTGTATGAACAGTGAATAACAAGTTAGAAGGAACTAGGGTTTTGGTTTGGTATTCTGAGAAGTGGACGCTGGGTCATTTGGGATTTTCCTAAGCCCAACGAGGCTTTCTTGGACCTGCACCACCGGTTTATTCTCCCCCCTGCCCCGTTTTTTGTGTTTATTGGGCTGGGCCCAATTTTCTTGCTGTTTTTTGCTGCATACCCCTCCTAGGTCCGCAGTGTACCCCCTTGTGCTTTTTCTTTATTTTTCTTTTATTTTCTTTTGTTTAGAGATTTTAAAAAAGGAAAAGAATATATAAAAAAATATTAGCGCATAGATTTAATATTTTCTTTTTAGGATATAGTTTCCTTTATAGATTTTATTTTGCACCTTTTAGAGGTAGAATTAGAAGTCCACTTGTTAGGGGACTATTTTCCATTAGATTTTCCATGATAGATGGATAGGATTTATTTTAGGAGTCTATTCTCCTGTATTCAATCATTGTAACCTTCCGAATATTAATAAAATGAGATTTGTGCTGTGGTCTCCGTTCTACCCGTAGTTAGGCTGAACTACAGCTGCTCTGATTTCTTGTACCAGACAAGAATATGTATGCATAGGATGCGATATCCTACCGAGCACACTAACAACTAACTTATGTTCTCTCGCTGCTCTGCGATCGAGACTTTCCCGCTGACGACTAATGTTATCCTTTTCTCCTGCCCTTGCGCATTTGAGACCAGACCGTAGCTTTAGTTCTCGTAGGCTCCCGTACCTTTAAAACCAGCTTAATCTCTCACTTCCTGTGTAATCGAGAACACCCTTCCTAGCCGTAGTTAGCCTGAACTACGAAAGCTCTGATCTTCCATGCTGTGTGGAAGTACGTAGGCACAAGACGCGAAGTCTTGGCGAGCCAATTCCCTGTAGTTTCCCGAACTACGTTGACTCTGACTTTCTCTCTTGAGAATACGTAGGCATGGAGTGCGACACTCTATCGAGTCAATTCCCTTCCGTTTAGATTTAGCAACCTTAGATAGATTGTTTTTGCATCCTTTAGACAAGAAAATAAGCGTGGATCCCGTCGAGTACGACGAACGTGAGGGGTGCTAATACCTTCCCCTTGCGTAACCGACTCCCGAATCCAGGATTTGGTTGCGATGACCATTCCTTTCCCGTCTTTGCGGTAGGTTTACTTCGAGCGTTTCCTTTCCCTCCGTTGGGATAAATAACGCACGGTGGCGACTCTTCTGTTCAGCCGGCGCCGATTTTCGCAGTAGCGACAGCGGCGAACCATAAAAATGAATAAAAGGTTCGGGCAAAAATTAGGGATAAAATTGAAAAGATGTACACCCGCGAGGTCGAAAACCTGAAAAGGGCGACTTCGGCAAAAAAGGGTATCCCGGTGAATTAAAAACCCGCAAAGGGCGGTTCACACAAAAGTTAGGGATTGAAAAAGCAAATGACTGTGGTCCGGAGTTGATACGGCATTGCTTAGTGATTTGGGAGTACCTGGGGACCGTCTATCCAAAAAAAATCTCTTCCGAAGATCGAGTACCGGGAAAGCGCGGAGTCAGGCGAGTCATAGGAGGATCAGCTCATGGTGTTCGTCTGTGCCACGTTGCCAACATGTATACGAATATTGTTTTGTATTTTCTTTATGCTTCTTGTGCATATATTTATGTGTGGTTGTGTGTAACTTCCTCTTCTTAGGAGTTACATCCAGTGTACAAAACTTTGCCTATTCAGAGGCCAGTTATCAATAAAGCATGTTATTCAGTACTTGATGCTTGTTCTTTACTGTTTTGTTTGTGAAAGACGCCGATGTTTTTGATAAACTTGCACTTACATAATCTTGCTGGCCTTTGCCAATAATTGCTAAAACTTCGAATTGACTGAAGTAATGTCACTGATGCTAACCCGGATGGATTCTGTTGTATAGGCATGTTTTGTCTCGTTTGTGTTTTGCAGGAGCAAACGGTCCGAAATTGTATTCCCTAGCCAAGGTCGCTTGACGTAAGACCTGACTCCAGTTGGTGTCATTCCTCAGCTAGTAGCAGCTTACCCCCGGAGAGTTGAAAAGCAATTTATCTCTTCCCGAAGGAGGGAATTATTCTCCCCAGGAGAGTGTCCTTATGGAAAGCCGTCCATAGGATCAACCCCAGCGAGTCGAAATCAATATCCTTTGCAGAGGTTGCGCTCCCCAGTGAGTCGGATATGTGCACGATCAATCCCTAGCATGGGAGGTTCGCGCAGAGTTTAACCAAGTTGTTGGTTCAGAAGGATTATACCCGGAGGACGGTTTCCCTTCTCCCCACAGATCGTCATGCCATTGACAGGATGTCGATCCTCAGCAGAGTCCGAGGCTCCGAGTTTGTAAACTGTGCCCAGACAGTGTGCTTTTCCTAGAAGTGTCGCTTCTTTCCCAGCTAAGTTTGTCCACCAGCAGGGTGTTTGTTCTTTCCTCCCAGTGGAAATTGATGTTTAATCTCTCCCCGGCAGAGTTGGTTGTACTCCTGGCGTTTATTTCGCCAGAAATTTTTTTGATACTTGTTCTCCCCAGCGGAGTTGGTTTTACCCTCAGCATTCATGTTGTTGAGGCATCATTATCAGAGTGGCCCCGGCGGCTTGAGCCTGCATTTGCATTTTGCATGTATCGTCATATTTGCATCTACTCAAACGCGTAGCATTTCTGTGTCGTACAGAGCATTACACCATTTTCAAACATACGCATTTTGGAACATAAATCAGGTTGGTTAACCTTTTGCTGTCAGGTGTGTTTTCTCAACAGGAGTATAGAGTTCTAGCTCAGATCTATTACCTGGTATTCGAGGTCTATCCGTGAGACGTGTGATGATACGGTTCATCTTACTATTTTCCCCACAGAGTTACTTGGTTAAGTTTCTCTTTGCCCCCGAGCAGAGTTATTTGTTTAAATTTCTCTTGTTTCCCCGCCAGAGTTGCTTGTTGAAGTTTCTCTTATCCGGCCAGCGGATTATTTTCTTCAAATTTGCTGTTACGTCAGTGTCAAAAGGGTTTCATGAATCAATTTCGGAAGCTGCCGCCGGTTATCGAAACGGGCGTCCGGCAGTGGGGTTTCCAAATATCCCCCGTAGAGTCCTCCTCGAAGTCGCTGTCACGTCAGTGCTAAAAGGTTTATGGGTTGGGACCAATGGAGTTAACTACTGCAGAGATAGGCAGAGAAACTGTATTCAGAGTATCTTCCCGTATGGATAAACGAATGTATTTTCCTACTGGTTGACAGAAGTATTTCCCCGACGGTCGCTAAGATTTTATTGCCTATGTTGATAGGAGTTCCTCGTGTTGACGAGATTTGAGTCCTAACGTGGAAAGATTTATGTCCTCGTATTGACGAGATGTGCTAGTCCTAACGTGGGCAGATTTGATTTCTCCGTGTTGACGGAATGGGAAGTCCTGACATGGACAAATTGATTACTCTTCGTGTTGACGAAATGGTGTCCTGACGTGGACCATTTATCCCCAGCAGATATCTTTCTTCGTAATGGTGAAATGTGCGTCCTGACGTGGACAAGTTTATAGTTCCTCGTGTTGACGAGATGCGCGAGTCCTGACGTGGACAAATTTATCTTTCTTCATGTGGATGGAACAGTGTCCTGACGTGAACAATTTACTCCTATGTTGATAGGATTTTCTCGTGCTGACGAGATGCGAGTCCTGACGTGGACAAATCAAGTTACCTTCCTTCGTGTTGACGAGATGCGAGTCCTGACGTGGACAAATTCACCGTTCTTCGTGTTGACGAAATGAAGTCCTGACGTGGACCATTTATTCCTAACGTGGACAGTTTATTCCTAATGTGGACGATTTATTCCTAACGTGGACAGTTTATTCCTAATGTGGACGATTTATTCCTGACTTGGACAATTCATTCCTATGTCGATAGGATCTCCTCGTGTTGACGAGATGCGGACAACTCATCCCCAGCGATGTCACCGGGATTTCTCCGTGTTGACGGAATGTGGAGTCCTAGTGAGGACAAGTTTTATTCCTATGACGATAGGATTTCTTCGGGTTGATGAAATTGGAGTCCTAACGTGGACAAGTTTATGATGGGATTTCTTCGTGTTGACGAAATGGGCGTCCTAACATGGACAAAGGTTTGTTCTTGTTGATGGGTTTCTTCGTGTTGACGAAACAAGCGTCCTAACGTGGACAAAGTTCTATTCCTGTGTTGTTGAGATTTGTGTTTATTCGTGATTTGGACGAAATTCGGGTCCAGATGTGGGCAAGGTTACTCCTGTGACGACAGAATTTCTATTCGTATTGACGAATTTGTTTCTCTTCTTGTGTTAACAAGGTTAGTCCAGTTGTGGACGGAGGGGTTTTTGCAAAAAAGTTGTTCAGTACCTGTGGCGTTACATAGGTGGTTGAAGTTGAAATCAGAATTATTATCAGACGTGGGACCAGTTGTTACCGTGACAACCGGATTCAATTGGTGGATGTCGTTCCCCAAACAGCAGGGCAGTTTACTTTTGCGGTTGGCAAATTTCCGGGTTTCTTGGTATTCAACCGTCTCGTACCTCGATTGTTTGAAGGTCGTTCGCTCTTCACCCATTCGGGTCCAAGCCGTTTGAATAGGGGCAGCTGTTGCACCCCAAAATTTGCTCAACCTTTTCTTGCCTGATTTGTGTTTCATTGCATTTCATTTGCATAGTTACATCATGTACATAGTCCAATCATTTGCATATCATAGCATAGAATGCATCCAACAAGGGATCAAGGGTGTCTATCAAAATAAGAGCCTAGCAAGAGGTCCTATCCAAGTTTGAGAGATCATCCAAGCCATCAAGAAATGATTTGAAGTCTTGAGAAGTTTGAGTGCCTACATGTGGGTTTTGCTCCTATCTTGGGGAATATTGAGAATCATCAGTGGGATGAGAAATATGGAATGTGAATTTGTAGTGTTTATGGATCTCATGGAGTTCCTAGAGGGCCATATTGAAGCTGAGGCAAGTCATTGATTCAAGTATGAGAGCCACAGTTGAGGTGCAGTCAACTAGGGTTTCATCTGGGTCTATCCTAGATCAATTGAGTAATTGGAGAGCATCAAAGCCTACTTTGAGTTCATGGGATTCATGGATTGGTATGTTGATGCATGTGTGGTGTTGTGCCAAGTTTAAGCAAAGAAAGATCAAGAATGTGGGAAGTTGCTAAATTAGGGTTTCAGTGTAAAATCCCATGTTTAGTGCCTAACTTCAAAGCCACATAAGTTAAAATACGAGTTTCAAATGGATCTTTGGCCAACATGAAACTTGTAGAGCATCTCAATACCTTTAATTTGAGTACTATAAGTCCTCAAGGGGATTTATAGAACTCAAGTTATGATTCTTGCAAATTACAGGTCATCAGAGGACTATGAAATTTATCTGTGAAAGTCACTTGACTTCCAAGCAACGTTTGCCCTTCAAGGAGGTTTCAAATGGATTCTTAGTGAACATGAGAGTTGTAGATCTTGATCTTATATTTCCATATAGTACTATAAGTCCTTGATAGGATTTGTAGAACTCTAGTTATGATCTTGGCAAGCCAGGGGTATTTTGGGTATTGGTGATTATAGGTCATTTTCAAGCATGGGCCAAAATCTCCAACTTGCAAGCTTCAAATGTAAAATTGTTCAACTAGAAATTTGCTCAAAATAGGGTTTTAACCTTGACCATGCATCAAGGAGGCTTTTAATTGGCTTATAGGAGAAGTTGATTTGAAATGGCTTTGAAATGAAGAAATTAAAGTGATTAAAAGGCCAAAATTGTGGAAAAATTGATATGTGGCCAAACAAGTCCATGTTATATACCATTTTGATCAGAAAAGGCATTTTAAATGTGATGAAATTACCACATTTTTTATTTGAGGTCATTTACACATGGTTCCCCTTTGTACCTTAAGGTTGAAGTAACATAACAATCACAATCCATAAGATCAAAAGCAAGGCAATTACACATCCAATTCAATTCTAAATATCACAAGAGGAGAAATTCAAGCAAGATTGAAAGCTGAAACAGAGCAATGCATGGCTTTGGCATGTGAGATTTTCAAGGGATATGAGAAATTGAATTTCTCATTCAGGTTGTTACAGAAGTTTCTAGAGGGTTCTATCAGCTTCTAAACATATGCATTGGATTCAGATCCTTTTTTGGGAAGGATTGAGCCAGAAACAAGAAAGAGCAACTGAATTTTCTTCATTGCATCTCAGAATCGGGTTTGGAGATAGAGGGAATTTCAAGACAAATTGATCATTGGAGAAGCTTTAGAAGTGGTTCTTGAGTGATTCTGCAAAAGATTGGAGGTTGAATCGAGAATTTGCACCTTCTGTTCATCCAGTTTTTCCAGGTTTGCAACTTTCATTTTTTAGCTTAGATTAGGGGAAATTGATTAGCATTTGATATGTGGATAGGTTATAGATGTTACTCAGATGGATTTAGGCACAAGAATTGGACAATTAGAGACCAAATTAGTGTGATGCCATTTTCTGTTGAAGCTTATATCTCCTAGTTCTTGAGGTTTTAATGGTGTTTGAATAGTTAGAATTGAAGCCTGAAGAATGTAGTTCATGCTAGGATCTTTAATTTTAAGAATTGCAACGATCAAGATTTGGTGATTTTTCTGCAACTTCTATCGGGTTTTGAGTTAGGGTGAGAATCAATGGAATTGGAGTGCATATTTGAACTCAGGGGATGATTTTAAGTGAGATAGGGTGTTTCAATTTTGTGTGTGATGCATTTTTGGGATTGTCTCGCCGGAGAAGACGGTGGCGCAAAGCTCAGGCCACCGTCCTGCACATTTCCCTCCCAGTTTGAATATTTGGAGAAGACGATGCTTCAGCCATTAGATCATGCATTGACCTTGACTGAGAACCCCAACCAACGGCCACGATTGTGGTTCACAAACTGAAGAGAGTGAGTTTAGTCAAAACTCACTGTTTCACTTAAGTGTTTTGGGTGGGCTTAAGTGAACCCTTGCTAACCACACCTCCATTTGGGCCCAATGAGAAAACACAACGTGAAAGACTTGTTATTTGCCACAGGGATTTTCCATTTTTCTTTTCTTTTTTCTGATTTGTTTGGTTTAGTTTGGGCTTAGCCTTCGCTTGCTAGTAGCACCCCCAACTGGGCCCATATCTGGATAACAACATGTTTTAATTGCTATTTGCAACGCTCTTTTATCAATTTTCATTATTTTCTTTTTAATTTCATATTTTTCATATAGTTTAGGAAATAATTCACCATAAATAAGAAAATTAACATTTTTAATCTAGATTTTTTTCCCCTGACTCTTGAAAGGGTCTAGAATTTAATAGGATTAAAAAATAATTGAATCATGCATTTTATATTTTAATTGCATTTTTGTATTTTTAATTGATTAATTTTGAATATGGTTGGTATGCTTTCTTGTTGATATTGGTATGAATGATTGGTGATGATTTTTGAGTTGATTCTTTTTGGGCTAGATAGCTTAGATGTGCATGTACCCCTAGTAATTTTCTCATAATTTTGTGAGAGAATCTTAGGTTAGTTTTAACATTGAACATTAGGTGTTGAAGTTTTAGGGTTTTAGGATAGTACCCTTAGGTTTAGGGCATAGTTTTAGCACTTAATGAATGGATAACCCCCTGGTTTTTGTATGGAATATTCTTAAGAGGTTTAGGAACCCTTAGAATTTTTTGTAGGATTTTACAATCATTTTTGGTATTTTAATTAGAATTAGTTTTAAGACTAACTTTTAGGTGTTTCTGATGAACTAACTTGACTAAATTAACTCAATAGTTCCCCTTAGATTAGTGTGGTGTTGCTTTTGAGCTTGAAGGATCATGAGGACCAATTGAAGATGCTTTGGCGAGCTTGAAGGAGCTTGGAATTGAAGATTTCTCATCTGGTGGAGTGCTTGTCAGGAGCTTAGGAAGACTAGGGTTTTAGGAAGAGCATCAGAGTAGTTTTGCTTGTTTCTTCAAACATGGAGTATATTGCTCATCTCCATTCCATCCAATGACATAAAGTCCTCTTAAAGAAGCCACATCTCTCCCTTTTAGGGATGAATGGCATGCTTTAAAGAGTAGAACTTTGAGGATAGAGTTCCTTTACAGTGTTAAGATCTTAATGGCTTCCCTTGGTTGTCATTGAGTTTCTTAACACTTCTACTTGATCTTGTTGAATGATTTCCCCTTGGAGGTGCTTGTTGAAGTTTGGTAAAGAGAAAGTTTAGGAGCTTGTTGAAGCTAGGAGTGGGCTTGTTGAAGCTGGTTGCTTGTTGAAGCTAGGGTTTTGCTGCGTGTTGAAGCTGTTTACTGGTTGAAGTTGGCTAGGGTTTGAGCTGGTTGCTTGTTGAAGTCTGAAGCTTGTTGAAGCTTGATGCTTGTTGAAGTCTGAAGCTTGTTGAAGCTTGATGCTTGTTGAAGCTTGATGCTTGTTGAAGATTGAAGTTTATTGAAACTTGAGAGGATATGAGCATTCATGAAGATGAAGGTTGTTGCTGTCAACCCTTTGCTTGTTGCTGTCAGAGCTGCTGCTTATGCTGTTTGCTGTAGGAGTCTGGTGTTGCTGTCTGGGCTGCCTCCTCTGCTGTGGTTTTTGTTTTCTGTATTGTTTGTTGGCTTGTGTAGCTTGCCCCCTAGGTTTGAAGTGAATGTTGATTCACTTTGCTTGTTGTTTTCCCAGGTTCGAGGTTGAGTGGGACTCCCTTGCCTCGCTTGTATTGCTGCATTGCATGCATCTTACTGTATTTGCTCGCTTTTTTTTTCTTTTCTGTTTATCCCCTAGGATCTCTGATTTCCTTTGTGCAGGAGGAAATTATGATAGACATTAGGATTCTTATCCATGCATGACAACATTAGGTTAGTTTTTATTCCCTTTTCAACCCTAGGCTTTTTAGAGTTTCTCTCTTCTTATCTCAAAACAACTCAAAAATACAGTAATAAGGTTAATCGACATCGTACGTCACGAGCCTTAAGCTATTTGAGAAAGGGTTGCTGGAGAGCTTCTTTCCAGTATTCTGGCTGCTTAGTGTGGCACCCTTTGGGTGACACGCGACGTAGTCACTCTCAAATCCTAGTCTCTAGTGCGTCAGAGATTGCAAACCAACTAAAAAACACTTCTTTCCTAAAAGATTCAAAACAAACATCAAAGTGTCATTTTTGTCCGCTTGGACTGTTAATCAAGAAAAAACCCTTTCATAAGGTAATAAAAAACAGTCAGACAAGCTTATGTCTTCCGTAGCCCGAACTACGTTTGCTCTGATCTTTCATGCTGTATGAAAGTACGTAGGCATAGGATGTCGTATCCTAGCGAGCAACCTTTCCCCCTTAACCCGTAGTTAGGCGAAATACGTTGACTCTGATTTCTCGTTCCAGACGGGCATACGTAGGCATAAAGTGCGATACTTTGCCGAGTCATTTTCTTTTCTTTTTATACCGGACCTTTAGAGTAGATAGAATAACATCCGTACTAGAAAACAAGCGTGGATCCCGTCGAGTATGGCGGACGTGAGGGGTGCTAATACCTTCCCCTTGTGTAATCGACTTCCGAATCCAGGATTTGGTTGCGACGACCATTCCTTTCCCGTTTTGCGTTAGGTTTACTCTGAGCGTTTCCTTTCCCTCCTTTGGGATAAATAACGCACGGTGGCGACTCTTCTGTCATAGCCGGCGCCGATTTTTGCAGTAGCGACAATATTGTATGAATTAGATTGATATTGGCATTGTTTGTTAGATGAGTGAAATTGTCCCCGATGTTGCAAACGCATAATTTCTTCAATCCTTATTCGAAGAGGAGAGATAAAGTGATTCATTCATGAAAAACATAGTTATTGATTGATGCATGGCTTGATATTTGCTTTAAGAATTTAGTTCTTATGCATTATTAAATTCTCAACATTTGAAACCACTGCTTGGTTGCATTCCTTGTGTTTGAGCCATTTCATCCATTCTTGGGAGAATCTTAATCTTGAGCGAATCCTCTTGTTTGAAACGAGAGGCATACTTTCCTTGAGGGTAAGCAAAGATCTAGTTAGGGAGAGTTGTTAGATGCCAAACTTTTCTTATTTGATCTATCAAATGTTGGCATCTTTCATTCTTTTTGTAGATAAATTGAATTGAATCACTCTTGTTTTTGATGATATGCTTCATTGTGTGAAAATTTCCTAGTTGCTTTTATGTGTGTGCTATTGTGCAAGAATTAGGCACAAAATAAGAAGAATAAGACACAAAATATGTGACAAGGAAACCAAGTCAGTAGCAAAACATCAAGAAGTTCGCACAACGAACTTCCTAGCAAAGTTGCCCAGAAAAACATCATCAAGTTTGCACAGCGAACTTGCTAGCGAAGGCCATTGGGAACCTGACACTGTTCATACAGAGAGAAAAGGAACCTAAATTCATTGTGCAAAGGAAGTAGCGAAGAGTTCACTGGAGCAAAGAAGCAGCGAAGACCTAGAGAACACCCCCAAACCTGAGGCAGTAAGTATTTGGACAAGAGTTCGATGTGCGAAGTTTGCAGCGAAGCCTTCGCAGTTCAAAGGATTCTTCGCACAGCGAACATTTGGAAATATCTCAGGGGCGTGTTCAATGTACACTGTAACTTCAAGTGCCATTTTTTATTATTCTCTAGGCGAACAAGTTATTCGCATTGCGAATTTGACAGCTCAGCAACATGTCTATAAGTAGTGTGTGCCACTTTTTGCCAAAATATATTTTCTTTTGTATTTTTCATAGTTTGGTATTTTTCAGCACGAAAACCCTAGTTTCTCCATTTTCATCATCTCTTAGCCATATTTCACAAGAAGAAGGTGGATTCCTATCCAATCTCGATTATTCGACTCAGATGTTGATCAACCTTCTTCCAAAACTTGTTGCTCAAGCTATCATGGAAATGGGTGGCTAAAACCTCTCTTGTGTCAAGGTTAGAGGTAGCTAGTTCTGATTTTATGTATTCTTCTTAATGTTTTATATATGAACAAGGCTTTGATCAAAATAGATGAAGTTATTTGCTATCTTTTGTTATATTTATGGTTTGGATTGCTTTAGACATGAACTTTTCAAGTCTTGACCTAATTTCTTCATCTATCAACTATACAAACTCTAGACATAGATTTGGAAGTTGATATTCGCATTGTACTGATCTTAACGATTATTGTTTCAAGTGTTATTTAGAGAGATCATTTAACGTTCGAAACAATAACATTCACGAAATCACTTTAGAGATGAAAGTTTTTGCGAGGATATGCGATTATTTTTGTTAAAACTAGGTTCACAGATTCAACTGGTTGGATACATTTAAGACGGATTAGTAAACCCTAATTTTGACATGCTTTTTATCAAACTAAAACCAAATTTTACCTTGTTTTATTTCTTACAAACTCATGTTACAAAATATAAACCAATTTAAAAAAACCCTTCTTAAATCACTAAACCATTGAACGGCAAGCATCAAATATTCTCATCAATCCCTGTGGATACGATAAAACACTCCCGACAAATACTTCTAACAGAACCAACCCAATAAAGGGTAACTGGAGCCACTATTTGGTTTGTGTAGGGCAACCACAACCATTAGAATAATAAATCCCATGCAAGGGTAATGAAAATAGAATGTAGAATCCTGCCAATCATCTAGCGTACACAACCATTAAAATTTCATTAACCATCATGAAAATTACTCAAAGTCACCAAGGGATACATATTTTTACTCCTATTCTTTATTACTATCACTATTAACTTCTACATTTTCTTCACTTGCATCCTTCTCTACATAATCATCTGCATCATTCCTAGTATCCTTCACCACATCATGTCCTCCAACTTGAGAATTGGACGCTTCAAACACTTTAGAATTCATTAGCCTGATGAGATCGTCAACTTTTCTTTTTCTAGTAGTGGAAGAGACAATCAAGTCCCGAAGACCAACATTAGTGCCTTCAACACATGTCCTCTTGAGATCGTCAACTTTGCTCAGAACTTCGTGTTAACTCTACTAAAAATAGTTTTATTGGTGTTAATATGGAGAGTCACTTGAGAGCCGCTAGTTAGTCTCATTTCTATATGTTTACTCTTCTAGAAGCATAAGTATGTCATCCTATGGGGATAGTGATCTTACATAGTTACGTTAAAGAAGGTGGTTTCTCTAGTGAGGGGTGAAAAATGTCTCTAAGATAGCATGAGCTAGGTGGTCCGATGTTTGTAAGGCTAAAGGGGTCTAGGTGTATATGATCATTGCTTAGTAAACATATCTTTGTTAAGTAAATGGCGACAAAAATTGATCTGAAGTGCATCTCGAATCTAGGGAGGTAGGTGTTCTATCTTGTGTTCTGCTTCTCCTTGGTGGTAAGTCGTGTCTCTTCTAGGTTCTAAAGTGTATAATTCCTCTTATTGATTTGTGGATAGCCTATATAAGAAAGTGAATATTGGTCTTATCACATCCTTTTTGGCTGACCGTTAGGTGAGGCATATACCTTAGGTTTTCTTGGATCTTTGGTATTTCCAGTCAACAAGATCGGTCATTGGAAGAGGATACCTTATAAGAGGATATAATTTTTGTTTGGGATCTATGGTGGAAGAGATATAATTTTGTTTGGGAACAAGAGTTGTTTTCTAATCTTCTTCTATTTATTCAAGGATTAACCATCTCCCATTATATAGATCGATGGTGGTGGCAGTGACATGATAACTTGATGTTTACTCCATAATATCTGCCTACTCCTATCTGTTGGAGGATAATCTTGATATTGATCTCCCTTCAAATAGTGTAAATTTTATCCTACATTTTGTTTGGGTTAGTTGGGACCTTCAAAAGTGGTTGTGTTCTCTTAACAACTTTTTTAATGCAAAGTCTTCCTAGAGAGAACTTGCTCAATCATACGGTTGTATTTGACCCGAATGTTGCTTCTTGTGATTTGTGTGATGGACTTGTAGATTTGGCTCCCAATTTTGTTTTTACATGTGAGGTGGTTGGATCAAAGTGACACTTGAACTTATGTGGTTGTGGAAGGCTTTTGTCCATCCTAGATATTGTATATCTCTTTTTAAGGTGTTTATTTCTTTGGGTAGGACGTCTAAGATTAAAGGTTGTCTAACTATGATTTGACATTCAATTGTATAGTTTATTTAGAAATCATAGATTTTTTTTTCTGGTATGTATACTAACATTTGATCTTGATATGTTTTTGGCTTACTCATGTCCTTTCTCTAGATGAGTTAAAAAACTATTTTCCTGTTTGAGCCAACAACGATTTAAGAGACTTTGATATTGGTTCTTCGGACTGAGTATTCTTGTTGTCTTTTTGGAGGATTATATTTTTGTTGATGGTGTTTGATTGGTGTTGAGGTCTAGCATGTTTTATTATGGTTGTGCAATGGTTATTGGATTAGTCTTCTCTTTTCGTGTTATTTTTTTTGGATCTTATGTTGCCCCTTCTTGCGTGTGTGCGTGTGTGTATGAGTGTGTGTGTGTGTGTGTGAGTGTGCGTGCACACGCGCATGTGTGCGTACGTGTGTGTGTGTGTGTGTGTGTTCCTAATCTCTTTGCTATCAGAGTTATTAGAATTATTATCACAACTCCTAAACATCACTGGTTCGATGAATTTCTAATTCACTTTACCCTTCGCTCTTTTGAAACTCTCACAATAATAGTCTATAACTCTAGCTTCCCATATTAGGTATCAGGCTTAACTACATTACCGCTGGCCTCACAATCCTTAAGAAATGTCATCTTCTAAACAAGATACCAAAAACACGCGAAAGAGTGCAAGAAGACAATACATGTGGTATGACCTCGTGAGAAGGTGAGGAAAAGTGAGGTCGTAAAAACACGTTAAATGGAAAGATGAAATAATTTCTTTGGGAAAGGATTAATGTGAAAAGGTTTGACGAGAATGGTAATCCAACAATGAAATAATTCCTTCAAGCCCAAGTATTAGTTCATAGTAAATAGACATCATTAGCGTAATAGAGTATCAATGGCTCTACTCGCAAGTATGGAAGTTGAGGGACAACCTAAACTTATTGGTCCTTCCCAAGACATTTTTATTCTTTTCCACCATTAATGACACACTCAATCTCCTAAATAGATAAATTGATCATGAAATCAACCATCAAATATATTTAGACGACCATAATCAATTTTTTTAAACCCATAGCAACATCATCGTTACACCGCCCTTAACTTTTTGCCTTCAAAAACTTTGCCCTTATAGGCCTCATGCTTAAGAAACTATGGACTTTCATATTTTCTCCCACAATCACTTCGCCACTACAGACCTCATGCTTGAGAAACTGTGAAGAATTATGTTTTTACTTAAACCACTACGCACTTGCATACACCTTCTTCGTGAGGGATTGTGGATAGTTGTACTTTTTTTAAAACCATTCTGTCCTTTTAAACCTCGTGCTTGAGAAACTGTGAACCATTATATTTTTTCTTAAACCATTACACACTTACATGCCTCATGTTTAAGGGACCGTGGATCATTATATTTTTTCTTAAACAACTTTTCTCTTACAAGTCTCATATTTGAAGGAATGTGTGGACCATTATGTTACAATCCAAGTCAATTTTAATATCATTTGTTGTGATTCATTAGTGGCTAATCTCATAAAAAGGACACCACCAACTCACAACGTTTACCTTAAGCTTGCCATATCATCCAACATAATAAAAATTGACTCTCTAAATATGTTTCAAAGTCTTTGATTGACTAAACATTCGTCTCCCATATAAAGGAGTGTCTCGTTTAGCCATGCTAAACGAGAGTAAAAGTCAAATTTTATTGACCGAATTTATAGAAAAAAAATGTATACCCTCGTAAGAGGACCGAAGTTGTATATCAATCTAAAACGTTATGTTAAGTGAGCACTGAGTCACAACTCACTCATTCTAAAAAATTTGTAGATTAATTAGCGTATTACAAGTAATGTATATATATATATATATATATATATATATATATATATATATATATATATATATATATATATATATATATATATATATATATATATATATATATATATATATATATATATATATATATATATATATATATATATATATATATATATATATATATATATATATATATATATATATATATATATATATATATATATATATATATATATATATATATATATATATATATATATATATATATATATATATATATATATATATATATATATATATATATTAAATTTTTTAAATTTATTGAATTAATTTAAGGGACTCGCATCTCTTAATATTTACTTTTGTAGGTACTAGCAATTCATGGATCTTCCTCTAGCTTGTCAAATGGTTAAGGGACCCGAACTAATCTCCATTTTCACACCATTTTCATTTATCAAGAGAGAGTATATATGCATGTTAAGCATACGTTGTATCGTGAATAGCATGGTAATGTAAAACATTTAAAAAACCAGCACCGACAGCAGTAAATGCGAGACAACGAGAGGGCACAGTCTTGGACAAATAGGATTGAAATAATCAAAAATATGTTTTTGCATTAGAATATTGTATTGTATGGTCCCTTCCAAACACGTCGTATCTAATGAAAATGAATGAAATCTTTAATCATTCTATGTATCAGTGTCACATAAAAAACAAGAGACAAGAATCTTCACCAACCTCCAAAATGGAATAGACAAGAAGGTTGCAAAAGTTTACTAAAGTTAAATGGTTTAGCAATTCTATATGTTGTGGTGTGGCCAAGCAAAGTTGATTTGTTAAATTTGTTTAATCCAAAGGGGAATAGGCAGGAAAAAAACAAGAGCAAATAGGCTTCACGAGTATAGCTAAAAGTTAAATTTAGAAAAGATCTAATTAGCTAGTAATTGTAGCTGTGGAAGAAATATAAACATCCATCATAATCAGGAATCAAACATCAATTATGTTTGTTTTTTGATTGAGGAAAGTTGTTAACAGCTATTAGAACAGTTTTTCATTAACTCTTACCCTTCCAAAAAAAGCAATATGAATACACTAATAGTATTAAACAAATGATTGAGTTTAAGTGATTACTCAGTTTCCTTTTAAAAACAAATAATTTTAAAGAATTTGAATTTGAACTTTTTTTAAAAAATGGGTTACACTTTATTTACTTTCAAACAGAATTGTGGAAGGTCTTTCTCAAGCATTATTAAACTGTTAACACCAAAAACAATTTTATCTAAAGTAAATTTAGTTTATTTGAGAGAATTTAATTCAAACTTCTCCTAAAACATCGAAATCGGAAGGCAAGAATAAAGTTTCGGTGAGGATTTTTGAAAGGTTCAAAGATGAGTTAGGGGTTAAAATGCTTCGCTCTCTACGAACCTTTGTGTTTTATAATTGAGAGACACTGGGCGAGCGACATACCCTTTGCCCTTCGTCATTCTCGAGTCACCATTTTATTAGTTCGAGAGCCCCTCTTTCGATTTGATTGCCTGTTGTTCAGATGTATCACCTTAACTTCTCGTTTTCCCGTCCATAACGCACGATCGTGTATAGAGCGTATACCAGGTCAACACACGTTACATGAGAGCGTATACCAGGTCAACGCACGATCTAGCTCTCAATACCCTAACAATCCTAAAGTCTCTAACAGTTATTATCCATTAGGGGTTGTAAGGCATTTGTAGTTCAGCGAGTACAATTGGCATCCACCGTGGGACCCCTATAAAACTAACTTGGGCCACACATATTTGCTTTCATCATCTTCTCATGAGGATGTTAGAGAAAAGTTTCATGAAGACTGCCAACACCATTGTTGAAGGTTTCATTGGAGGAGAAGAACATATGTTCAGAAGGTGTTAACAATAAATATGAAACCCCTAAAAGCACTCAATGTCTCTGGTAGGGACTGTGAGCGTAGAATAACCTTTTCGAGAGAAGACATGATTGGCGTACTTTCCCACAACAATGATCCCGTGGTCATTACAACTCAACATGCCAAATGGGATGTGAAACAAGTGTTAATCGAACCTAATATCTCTCTAGACACCGTGTTTCGGAGCACCTTCCAAAGGCTCAATATGGATCCTGACAAACCTTAGATATTTCCATGGGCCCCTAATCGGTCTATCGAGCGAACATGTGCAAGTCAAGGACCATATCGCATGCGAAACAACATTCAATTTAAAGAAAAATTCCAAAACCATAGAGGTAAAGTATCTCGTTGTAAACGTCACACCCATCTACAACATCATTCTTAGGGGGATCGCTTTCAACCTATTCGGGGCGGTCGTTTCCACCATCCACTTAAGTCTAAAATATCCACTAACTAATAATCGTGTGGGTACCGTCAGAGAAGATCAGGCAAGAGTGTTACCTAAATAACTTTGAAGTAACAAGGAAATCCATATATTAACATGCAATTCTAGAAAGCAATAAGGATGACATGATCATGCAATCAACTAAGAAAAATGAGTGTGTGTGTGTGTGTGTGTGTGTGTGTGTGTGTGTGTGTACGCGTAAGAGAGAGAGAGAGAGAGAGAGAGAGAGAGAGAGAGAGAGAGAGAGAGAGAGAGAGAGAGAGAGAGAGAGAGAGAGTACACCAGGATTTATAGTGGTTTGGCATGTTTATCTTTGCTTTGTGCTTAATTCACTCTCGAATGGATGCCCATTAAAAATTTGTTGGTCTTCAACTATAATTTGCAACAATGTTACAAGACTTTGTAGAATCACTAGTCCACAAATAAAATGTTGAAAATAAAATTTCCTCTATTCTGGATTTTGACATGTAGACAGCTCCAAGAACTAAACTCTAAGAAGGTAAAAACGACCCCATGTCTGACCCAATAACATTGGATTGAAGAGAGCCCAACTTCTGCACTCCATCTAAGAGCCTTTAGACTACCACCACCTCCATTAATCCTTCTGGCTAAATCATTTTCTAATAAATTCCTTTGTTTTTTCCAAATGGCCCCACCTTATCCTTGATGATGCCACGTGTTTCCACTATAACTACCATTTTTGTTAACTTTTTATTTTTCCTCTGTTTTTTCCCATCTATTCCTCCTACGTGGTGCTCCTCAACTAGAGTTTTTGAGTTTGGCGCCTTCTTTTCCGATTCACAATATTTGGAATTTGTAACTTCCTCATTAACTTCCTTGATTACTTATACTGATCGTTCTTCAATTTCCACATTTGTAACATCCACATTAAGTGCAATAAATCTAGAGTCGTTTGTTGTCTCTTCGGTTTTGGTTGCATTCAAAGCTCCTGGAGCTCCACCACGAGATGCCCCTGATTTTGCTTTCTCCAGGTCCCTAACCTCTACTTCCTTTCTTTTTCTTTGTCTTTGAACTTTATAGGCCACCACCCAAAGACCGTCCTCCCTGGTAACATTGCCCCTATTGATCTCTCCATTGTTGTTGATCCTTAGCTTTGCACCTTCTTTTCATGACTCTTTCATTCCTCCTAATCCCACACACCCTTATTTGTAATGATCAAAGCGATCACAATTCATACATAGCAAGTGAAGTCCTTCATATTCTATTTTGTAGTGCCTTTCCTTAATAGCAAACATAACCAACAAAGGTTTTGTCATATCCACTTGAACGCAAAGCCTAACATATTCTCCCCTCTCTACTTAGAGAATTTCTATCCACTTTGACAATTGACCCTCATCACATGTGAATGAAACCGTATAGTATTCCTGCCCTAAATTAACGATACTTAAGACTTCATTCCTCGCCCACATCTAATTCAAATGATTCTCTAGCACTTTGTACCCTATACGTTTCCCTAACATTTTCACAATGACTCCTTTCTTCCAAGAAACACCAATGCCTTTCTCTTATTTTTTGGAGTATAAATTCAGGACACTCATACTCACTGATTTTGTGTTCCTCAATTTTCATTTCTCCAAACACATCTAAGTTTATGTAGTGTAACAAAGGAGTATTGTTTAGTCTCAAGAGTCCAACATGTTTCTATTTGTTCCTCATGATAGGAGCACAGGGTGTCATTATAATAATCCTTAAAATAATATTTATGTTTCATTTTAATTTTATTCGTTTATGCCTGGCCCTTGATTTGTCACCAAACTATACGTAAACAAACCAAAACAATATTCTACAAATAATATTTTATTTTGATAAGAATAATAATAATATTTTTCTTTGTTAGAGACGTCACATACAACTAACATATTATTGTAATTAAAATGTTATCTCCTTTAGGAATAAATTAAATAGAGGTAATAGAATACACAACCAATATCATATTAGGTATAAATTGCAGAAGTTATCCGATTGAATAATTGCATCTTAACCCACCAATTTAATTTTTTTGATATATTAATGTTAAACAAAATAAAATTTGATAAGTAATATAAATTAGACAACAAAACTCTTATGTAAAATTAAGTATTTTTTTATTTTGTTTCTAACTCTAAAGCTCTAATTAATTTATAAAAATTTCAACTTTTTAATAATTTTTTAGAGAAATTAGATATTATTTACGCCAAATTATAAAGACTAATCTTTTGAATTAAGACAGATTTTTATAGACGATGAAATTCTATGAAAAAAAGATTAACGTTAGTGCATGTCTTGAAATGGACTAAATCCATGATCTTTGCTTCTAATGGAATAGATCATTTATCATATATAAATTAATGATAAATATTATTAATTTAGTAAATATGATAAAAGAATTATTAATTATATTTAATGTTGTTCAAAAAGATTATAAATTAAATCAAACTATCATATCGAATCGAACCGAAGTTAAAATAACCAAACTTTTATGTTTGATTAGTGAATCAAACCATATTACACACAACGGTTCTAAAATTAAACCATACTAAATCGAATTAAATTGAAATTAAAACTGAATCGAACAAAAACTGAAACATATAAAATACTAAAAATAAGTAAAACTTATTTTTAATTGAAACATAATTTAATAATTTGGTTATTTAATAAACGGTTTAATTTGAAAAAATTTGTCTTCAAACGATTCAGTACGGTTCAAAATTTCTAATCAATATATTAAATCCATTATTTTGATTCAGTTCGATTTTAAATAAATTAAAATGATTCAATTCAATTCAAATAAACTTTTAATAAAATTCATTTAGTTTCGATTTTCTCACTTGTCTTTGTTGATAGGAAACTTAAGAGTGTCTAAAGCTTAAAAAAAAAAAAAAAAGAGTTAAAGTAGTTTCTTGGAAGCCACTCCACAACATGTATGTACATAGCACGTCTCCTATATAAAGTGCTTCATATGAAAGCTAACACTTGTGATTGCCCTTTCACTATCTCTCACACACCTTGAAGCTTTTTCTCCATCAAAATTATAATATATAGTTTGTCTCTTGGACAAGAAATCGTTGACTTCTCACACCCTTTCTTCTAAAACACAAACATCATCAAGAATAACCAAACCAACTTCACAATGAAAACCAAACACAACAAGGTTGGAAATGAATTAGGTTGTGGTTTCATGGAAAGAATTTTCAATCTCAAAAGTCCTAGACTAAGAAACTCATTAGTTCATTCCCTACCAATCAAAAATGAATCTAACTTGTCTCCAAAGAAAGTAAAAAGAATCTCCAACATCACTTCACTCACTAAAAATCCTAAGCGTATTTCAGATACTACTCCAAGAAGCTCGACATCATCGTCGTCCACGGGCAGTTCAACCCACAAAAGAGTTGAACAGACCAACAATACAAACGATGATGTCAAGTTTCAAATAGAATCAACTCAGAATTCTCTACAACTTGCTCGAATAAGCACTATTCGCCCGCGCAACACCGAGAACAAGTCTGTAGGCGCCAAAGACTTTGCTCCGTTGAAACTCACCGGAAACTTGCTGGTTAATAACACACCAAGAAGAAAAAGTGTTGAATGTTTACCTAAGCATTCAGACTTGAACTCTATGTCAAGTTTTTACAATAGTAACAATGCGAGAAAAATGGTTATGGGGAATATTATGAGGAAGAACAGTAATGAACTTGCACAGTTTTTAAGCCAAAGACATAATAGTATGGAACCTGAAGTGTTGAAATCTATGGGAAATGAAGCTTACAAAAAGGGTGATTTTGTAGAGGCTTTGGCTTTGTATGATAAAGCAATTTCGTTCGACTCGAATAAGGCAATTTATCATTGTAACAAAAGTGCTGCTTTGATTGGATTAGGAAGGTTTCAAGAAGCGATTCTAGAGTGCGAGGAATCGATTCGGTTGGATCCTTCTTATAACAGAGCTCATAATCGTTTGGCAACTATATATTTCAGGTACTTGGTTTTTATATATTGAAATCTTCTAACGTGTTTGAATGTGTTGAATGAACCTCAATAGAGTTCGAATGTTGTTCATTGAATTTTCAAATTTTAATGCAGATTGGGAGAAGTCGAAAAGGCGCTGGATTGCAGCCGATCAACCTCCTGTGTTGATTCTGTTCTTGCTTTTCAAGCTCAGGCTCTTCAAAATCACATCAACAAATGCATTGAAGCTAGGAAGTTCAATGAATGGAGTGTTGTATTAAAGGAAACACAGTCTGCATTATCCTTAGGTGCCGATTCAGCTCCACGGGTTAGTTAGTTAGTTACTCGTTCAAGCGTTAAATTGTTTCATGTGTGCTAGAATTGATTTTGACTTGAACTGTTTGTATGTGTCTTAGATTTATGCTTTTCAAACTGAAGCCTTGTTGAAGCTCCTAAGATATGAAGAGGCAAATGCTGTTCATGACAAAATGCCAAAATTTCCGCTTGATTGGTGTAACAACATGTTTGGCATGGCTACTAGTGCTTACATATTGATGATAGGCGCACAGGTTTACTTGGCATCCGGCAGGTTTGTGAAAATAATTCACGTTAAGACGATTTCTTCAATCATCAAACACGTTTAAGTTTTTGGAAGTCCTGCGTAGTTTATCAATGATTCAACCATGACAAAACAATTAGAGACCTTATTTGCAATAACGATACATTTTGTGAACCTAGTTTGGAATGAGCCTAAGTTGAATTGAACTTTGTTTGTTGACAGGTTTGAGGACGCTGTCACAACAGCTCAGAAAGCAGCTAGGGTTGATCCGAGCAACCGAGAGATGATTTCAGTGTTAAGAAGAGCGAGAGCAGTAACATCGGCGAGAGTGAGTGGAAACTTACTCTTCAAGGCATCAAAATTCAGTGAAGCATGTGCAGTATACAATGAAGGACTAGATCATGATCCACACAACTCAGTTCTGTTATGCAATAGAGCTGCATGTCGTTCTAAGCTAGCACAATACGAAAATGCAATCGAAGATTGTGATTCGGCACTTACGCTTCACCCGTCTTATAGCAAAGCAAGGCTAAGGAGAGCATATTGTAATGCCAAGGTACTTTGAAAGCTACATTAATATTAACAGAAACGAAAAACAGAAAACAGAAAACACGCGATATTTAAGACCTTGCATGCTTATTTTCGATTGGTAACGTTTTTCGTTATATTGATTTTTGTGCATGTAGTTGGAAAGATGGGAAGTAGCCATTCAAGACTATGAAATGCTGATAAGAGAAAAGCCAGGGGATGAAGAAGTGGCAAGGGCTTTGTTTGAGGCTAAGCTCCAAGTCAGAATACTACATGGTGAAGATGTTAAGGATCTAAAATTTGGTTGGAATTTGGTTTTTATCTCCAGTAACGATCGTTTTAGACATTACGTAACCTCGCCTGGTAAGCCACATTATGGATTTTTTCTCTTATGCAATAAATTACTTCATTTACAAATTAACTAATCAGTTGCAAGGGTTATTGTATAGGTATGGCTGTTGTACTTTTCAGTAACAAGGGAACACACAAGCAAGTGTCGACGGTGTTCGAGCAAATCAGCAAGCGATTTCCATCTGTTAATTTTCTTAAGGTTCGTTTATTTTGAAGAGTTTAATTGATATGATACGTGGCAAAACAGGTTCGGCCAGTCAGACATGTCTGTTTTGTCTGTATTTTTTAGCAAGACAAACCAATAATCAGTTTAATATTCCAAACTACGTGATTGTTTCTTAATCATATAACTAAACTTCAATTATTCAGGTGGAGATTGAAGATCACCCCTACTTGGCGAAATCAGAAGGCGTGAGCTCATTCCCGACTTTCAAAATATACAAGAACGGATCAAGGGTTAAAGAGATTTCAGGCAATAATCACGAGTTGTTAGAAAGATCGGTTAAATTGTATAGCAGCTGAGATAAATATTTCATTACCTCAAATGGAACATAATGAGCAGAAAATGAAGAAAAAATGTTAGCTTTTCCATAAAAATATTGCTGCTTTGTTTACAAGGAAGAGGAAACATAGTGTTTCATAGTAGTACATATAGAAGTCTATAAGAGCATTCTTAAGTTATTCATATATTACACATTTCATGTATATTTGTTTCACAAACATAAATAGATTGTATTTGTTGTTTAATGTTGTATAATATGTTTTTTACAAGTGTTTTTTTACTTAGGGTAATGATTGAAATTTTGTTTTCATTGGAGTTGTACTATGATTATTATGATAATTGCATACCTTGTTAGCTGGCGCAGTAGTTTAATAATTATTCATTTGCAATCAAAGTAATGGAGTAAACAAATGGCATAATTCAAAAGGTGATAGAAGTTAACATAGGGATTATGTCCACAATTTATTCTTCGGTTGGAATCATTATTTTGATGTGAAGGAAATCGAGGTAAAGAGTGAATATTGATTGTTAAAATGAATTCAAAAATGTATAAAACTACAATAGTGATTTTTATTTATAGATAAACTCTTCATTGAAAAATGAAATTTTTTAAAAAAACAAACAAAAATAAAGAAGAACAAAAGAGTTAATGACATAATTGAAAATTCAGGTGAAATTGCTCTTAGGATTATTCATACTTTTTGGTGGTAGTTAGATTTTTGGTTGTCAACTAAAGTTAGATGTAGTTATTGTTGTTTTACGGTTTTGAAAATTAGCCACAGAAGAAATTACTGGACCGAGTTGCGGACTAGGTCACTCTCTTTAAGACGTTTCGTGACATTGCCCAAAGTTATGCAAAGAAGTAGAACTACCGCGCCGCCTCCAGAATAATACAACCTAGTTCTATATTGTACGATTACTACTTACATGGTAGATAATTTGTCTAGAAATACACCTTCTGATGGTACAAAGATCATTCGAATATGGTTAATACCACTCGTAGTATCTGATATAATAACCAGTCGCAATAATTTCTCAAACCAAGAGAAATTCCAATAATTCTCCAAAGAGAATTTAATAATGGTCATTTGACCACTCAAGATGATTTTTCAAACAAAGAGAAATTCAAATAATTCTCTAAACAGAATCCAAAAAAATTATACTTGATAATTTCTCAACTCGAACGAGGAGAAACTAACATAATTCTCTAAAGAGAATTCAAGAAAATACTCGGAAAATTCAACGAGTAGAAAGAAAGGGGGAGAAGTTGGCGCTTCGACAATTTAAAAGACGCAGAGTTATGAGAGTGAGGAAAGAAAAAACTCAAAATTAGTTTTTGGTGTATTTTGGAATGAAATAGAAAATTTCCTTATATAATAAAGTGAGTGAGGAAATATATCTCACCTAAGCAATGTGAGACTAAGAAGGTTTCTCAACTAACACACTAAGTGAGACTTGACTTAAGGAGCTTTTTCAAATTCATCTTCCTATATTTGAATATTGAAATAATATTCCAACAATCCCCCACTTGAATTTAAAAAAGTGTTTCAGAAGTAATGTCAAACGTTTCTAAGGTTGTGCGTAAACAAAGGTGTCTACGACTTGAACCTCTGCGTAACAGGTATAATTCCAATTCAACAAGAGTGACACCATTGTCTTGAACTCTATCTCATGCATCAAACCCGCACACAACCTTTTCTTAAGGTGTATTCTAATATCTCGTGCTTTAATGGCCATGCACGTGTATCCCAGTTTAGTGAAGGCTCTAGGAATTTTGCCTCAAAATTTCATAGGAACCGACCTAAGTTCTATAATCACAAAGGTGAGTCTATCAAGATTACTCTTGTAGCCTAGGTATTCCCTCATATAGAGTATATATCTAATTAAGAGTTTCTATCATTGTTGCTACCGCGAAAATCGGCGCCGACAATACAGAAGAGTCGCCACCGTGCGTTATTTATCCCAACGGAGGGAAAGGAAACGCTCAGAGTAAACCTGACGCAAAGACGGGAAAAAGGTATGGTCATCGCAACCAAAACCTGGATTCGGGAGTCGGTTACGCAAGGGGAAGGTATTAGCACCCCTCACGTCCATCGTACTCGATGGGATCCACGCTTGTTTGTTTGTACGGATTACACTTCTATCTAAACTAATGGATGAGGGCTGAAAAGAAAAGAAAAGATGACTCGGTAAAGCATCGCACTTTATGCCTACGTATTCCCGTCTGGAACGAGAAATCAGAGTCAACGTAGTTCGCCTAACTACGGGTAAAAGGTGGAGGAAGGTTGCTCGCTAGGATATCGCATCCTATGCCTACGTACTTTCATACAGCATGAAAGATCAGAGCAAACGTAGTTCGGGCTACGTACGACACCAGTTTGTTTTTGATTGTTTTTATACTTCTGAAAAAGTCTCTTCTTGATTATAAGTCCGAGCAGACAAAATGACACCTTTGATGAGTTTACAGTCTTTTACGGAAGAACTGTGTTTTATTGTGTTTGAAATCTTATTTGTATTTTTCTGTTGTTTTAAGATGAGAAGAGATGACAATCTACAAATCCTAGGGTTAAAAGGAATTAAAACTATCCTAGTGTTGTCATACATGGTTTGCATCCTAATGTCTGTCATGTTACTCTCTTGCGCAGAGAGAAACAGAGCTCCTAAGGGAATACAGAAAACAGAAGTACAGTAAACAGTAAAGACTGAATAAAGCACACAAGCTAGGCAAGGGAGCCAAACTCTACCTCGAACCTGAACACAATAGGCAAAAGTGAAGCACGTTTCACTTTAAACCTAGGGGAATCAAAACACACAATACAGTAAAAACAGAAACCCCAAGCCCTGAACAGCAAAAACAAGCCTCCAGACAGATGCACAACACATCTTCTTGCAAATGAATCTTCAAGTTCAACCTTTGTTAGACCCCCAAACTTTAGCTAGCTTCTTCTTTGACAATCTTCAATGATGACTTCCATCTTCAAGGGTAGCTCTCCAAGATAACAACACAAAAGATCAAGAGAGAATAGCATGCTTGTCATCTTATGGACGACCAAAGGAAGTGCACAAGAGACTTGCATAATGGGACTGGTTCCTTCAAAGTTCTACCTCTAAGACCAAACTTATCCCTCCAAAGGAGGGAGGTGAGTTCTTAGAGGGACTTTTAGTCATTGGGAAAGAATGGAAGCAAAGGAAGCATTCCATGTTTCAGAATCAATCCTCTAATCTAGAGCTCTACCTAGCTCCTAAACCCTAAAACACCTCAGCAGCTTCTGGCAAGCTTCAAACTCTTCAGTTGAATCTTGATCTTCAATCTCCTCTACCACAAGCTTCCTTGAACAAGGATCTCACAATAAACCAAACCCCATAATGATACCCCCAAGAGAATAAACCCCAAAAGACCCCACAATCAATTATACAACACAAACATCCCATATAACACAAGCAACTTGTAAAACATACTAAAAATAGTAAAATCAAAGGGAAAATTCTAATCTTTATTCAAAGGGAGCTATAACCTCTACCCTTAATATCCCATATATTCCCTACCCCAAAATCAAAACAAAAATCCCTAAAGAAAAAGTTTTGTACACCTAAGTCATCTAAAACCCTAATTTTGAACACCTAAATGTCGCATAAGCAAACTACTAAAAATAAACTTCTAAAAATCCTAGTACAAAAACCAGAGAGTCTACACATTCATATTTGATAGCACAAAAAGAATGGGATCAAAATCAATAAGCAAGTGCATGAACAAAATTCCACAAATTCATGTATGAAATAAAACCACAAAAATAGTCATTTAAATGAAAAATGCATGAAAAATATCAAATAAAACATAAAATGGTATTTTTATTTTTTATAATTTTCTAGACATGTTAAAGATTTTAATGCAAAAAGAATCATTAAAAAGTAATGGTTTTTCAATTTTATATGATTTATGCAAAATTGATGAAAATGAAAAGAAAAATAAAATGAAATAATATGAGAAATTGGGAGGGGGGGTCTGAATAGAAGAAGCGCCCAGTTGTTATTTCAATGGGCCAGAACTGGTAGGGGTGCGCATAGAACATTGCTTAAGCCCAGTGATTCAAAAGAAATAAAAGAAATTCAGAAAGAAAAGAGAAAAAACATGGTGCGAATAGTAAGGTTTGGACGTGTATCTGTTGGGCTTTGTACTAAGGGGGTGTGGATAGGATTCTGGCCCAAGTCCCCTTTTAATGAAACGCCGCGTTTCATTGTATTTGGCCTTTCCCTCCATTTTCTGAGATTTAATCTGGGCCACGCGATCAGATGACAAGTCAATGATGTCAACCAATTCCAACGCACGTGGATCATCGTCCCCGACGTGCTTAGGGTTTTCAGAAAATGTGAATTCCATGCATGGAACTTATACCTCCTCTATCTCCCTCGTCTGGCCATGAAATAACACGATATAAAAACCAAACTTGCACCATTTTTCTCCCTCTACACAGCCATGACCTTGGATTTTTCTAACACTCACCCTACAATGAAATACGAAAGGTGGAAGTTCTGGACACCATGTTTTAGCTCTGGTGTGCATGGAAACTATACGTGCTCAAACTACTCTAGAGTGTTCTATGCACTATGGTGAGTATTCTAAACATAATATCTAGGATTATCTTGCCCTAATCACCATGATCTTGATCACCCAAGAATCCACACCATATTCTGAACCTTCAAGAACAACTCTTAAACTCCTCACATTGCATCCTCTAATGGTCTCTAACATATATATCCTAACCACATGTTCTAATATTGGATAAATAAGGAGATTCGATTGAAATTGCATACCTATCACTTGATGATGGAAATGGTGGTTATCCTTCAATCCAGCTCTTGTCACTTACTTCAAAGGATCTCCAATGGATGTTGAGCCTTCTGTATGCACTAATTCTTGATAACACCCTTTGAATCACTCTAGCCACTTCTTCATGCAACTTGGAGGGAAGACTTGGATCACACGAAACAGCCACTAATTCCACTAGTTCTTGCTGGCTTCTTACTCCATGATGATGGTAGAAGATGATTGTAACAAGAAATTTGGTAGTTGATGAAGTTTAGATGAAGTTTGAAATCAAAATGCAATTTGGAGTGATGGAATCAAACTATGGTTTGCAAGCACAATGAATCACCAACCCTGCCATGGATCAACTCTAGGGCATTTATAGAGAAGGATGGAAGTGTGTAGAAGCTTGTAGAAGATTCCAAGAAGTTTCTAGAATGTATCATGCAATGAGATTTTGATTTTTCCATATTTAGTAATTCTCATGCAAACTCATGATAAGCCATGCATTTCCACTTAATATCTCCTTAAATGAGTAATTGGTATGAGAACAAGGCATTTCAAACCCTTATGTAGCATTTTCTCACTTTCTCTTTTGGTGCCTTAAAATGCAAGAAACAAATTTACAAAGCAACTCCAATTTTTAAGCCTAAACTCAAAAATATGGATAAACCATTGTTTTTAAAATGATGTTTGCACTCAAAATCATATATCATATGCCCCATTTTGGATTTGTAGATCTCTCAAACCAAAATTCCATTTCAACTTTTTTAACTTATAAGCCATTTACAAGCCATTTGCACCACTTTTAAAAATCCATGCTCTAAGCTTTTCCAAACTTTCACACCCTCTTTTCTAGCCTTAAAATCCCATTTTGAACAACTTTGATGTTGTGAAGTTTTTCATTTGAAGCTTCCTTGTATGAGTTTTAGGCATATGCTAAGAATGACCTGTAATTCCACTTTCCCAAAATACCCCTGACTTGCACAAGCTATAACTTGAGCTTCACAAATCAGATGAAGGCATACCATACCTTTTTGTAAAGGGGAGACCATGAGGAACAACTCTTATGTTTGCCAAGAATTCATCTGAAAACTCCTTGAAGGTCAAAAGTTGCTTGGAAGACAGGCAACTTTCACAGACAAATTTCAGTACCCTCAGATGACCTGTAACTTGCAAGAGCCATAACTTGAGCTCTGTAAATCATCTTGATGACTTCCACCACTAAAATTAAATCTATGAAGATACTCTACAAGTTTCATGTGGACCAGAAATTCATATGAAGCTTGCATCTTGAGTTACACTGCTTTGAAGTTTGACCTAATCAGGGGATTTTACAATAAAACCCTAATTTAGTAACTCCACTTCTCCTTGACTTATTCTGATTATTTTTTGGCACAACACCACATCCTTATTCATATATCAAATAATGAGTCCCACATCCTTCAAATGAGTTTTGATACCCTTTAAATTCAGTCTTTGACCTAGGGTTGACCTAGGGTTGACCTAGATGAAACCCTAGTTGACTGACTTCAACTGAGGCTCTTGCAATCATTCCAGTGACTTGGTTCTTCTTCAAAATGATCGTCTAGGCTCTTCATACCATCCACACACTCCTCATGCTCATGGCTCATAACTCATACACCCTCTAATGACCCCCAAAATAACTCAAGATAGGAGAGAATCCACTGAGTGATCTGTCAATACTTCAAGGTTCAAATTCTCTTCTGATGACCTGAGTAGTCTTGAATATGAATGAAACCCTTGAATATGCCTCCTGAGACAAGAATAACACTTGATCCCCTGTTTAAGATATCATGCTTATGCAATGCAATGCGGATGAATACACTATGTACACGATGACAATGCAAATGAATATGTAACTGAAACATAAGCCTAGGCTATAAAAGGTTGGGCAAATTTTGGGGTGCAACAACTGCCCCTATTCAAGCGACTTGGACCCGATTGGATGAAGAGCGCGCAGTCTTCAGACATTCGAGGTACGAGACGGTTGAATACGAAAGAACCCGGAAATTTGCCAACCTCAAAAATTAAATTGCGAAACTACTGCTTGGGACACGAAATCCAGAAAAACGAGTCCAGTCGTCACAGCAACAAACTGATCAATCATCTGGTAAAGAAACTCCTGATTTCAACTCCAGTTACTTGTGATGATACCCTATGTAACGATCCCGAAGGTCGCAACAAAACACCCTATCTTCTCCCTTTGTCAACTGATAAACAGGAAGAGAAACCCAATATCCAATTTAATACCATCCCGCAGGAAAAAACAATACTCACATCGTCTAAGAGTAGACGGAAAGACACCCAAAAGAAATTTAACACCATCCCGAAGGAAAAATCAATACTCTCATCGTCTAAGAGTAGACGGAAAGACACCCATCCCGAAGGAAAAATCAAATACCCACATCGTCCAAGAGTAGACGGAAAGACACCCATCCCGAAGGAAAAATCAAATACTCACATCGTCCAAGAGTAGACGGTAAGACACCCATTATCCCGAAGGAAGAAAAATAAATACTCACATCGTCTAAGAGTAGACGGAAAGACACCCATCCCGAAGGAAAAATCAAATACTCACATCGTCTAAGAGTAGACGGAAAGACACCCAAAACCAATACTCACATCGTCTAAGAGTAGACGGAAAGACACCCATCCCGAAGGAAAAATCAAATACTCACATCGTCTAAGAGTAGACGGAAAGACACTCAAAACCAATACTCACATCGTCTAAGAGTAGACGGAAAGACACCCATCCCGAAGGAAAAATCAAATACTCACATCGTCCAAGAGTAGACGGTAAGACACCCATTATCCCGAAGGAAGAAAAATCAATACTCACATCGTCTAAGAGTAGACGGAAAAACACCCATCCCGAAGGAAAAATCAAATACTCACATCGTCTAAGAGTAGACGGTAAGACACCCATCCCGAAGGAAAAATCAAATACTCACATCGTCTAAGAGTAGACGGAAAGACACCCAAAACCAATACTCACATCGTCTAAGAGTAGACGGTAAGACACCCATCCCGAAGGAAAAATCAAATACTCACATCGTCTAAGAGTAGACGGTAAGACACCCATCCCGAAGGAAAAATCAATACTCACATCATCTAAGAGTAGACGGTAAGACACCCAAAACCACTTTTAACACCATCCACAAATATCACTGAAGAGGCCACATCATCGGTATGGACCGCCAGAAAGAAAACCACCTTCAAAGAGCCATGTCGTCAATAAGAATCGACGGTTAGGAAAAACCCCTCACCCAATAAACTGAAAGAAGACCAATATCCGAAGATTGCCTTGAAACCCCTCAACGTCTAAAGACAGACGGAGAAAACTCTCCAGGGAAACACATCATCCGTATGAATTGACGATAAGAAACCCCAAAACTCCACACCGTCTACTAATAGACGGGAAGAAAACCACTTGCCAGAGAAACCCCCTTTTGAAACCCGCTGAAAAAATCACCTGAAACTTTCACATCACTTGATAAAGAAACCCCATTTTGAAACCCCATTTTGAAAAACATCTTAAACTTTCCATCGTCTACTGATAGACGGGAAGAACACCGTTTGATAAAGAAGCCCCATTTGAAACCCGCTGAAAGGAACCCCTGAAACTTCACCTTGTCTACTGATAGACGGGCAGAAAACCTCTCAAGACGTCTGTTGGGGAGATCCATTACTTGGAGGACCATGTCGTCAACATGAATTGACGGAAAGAGAAGTCTGTCGATACCAGATGACTGATTGATCAAGGCATAACTGTCGTATGATCTGAAACACGAATAAACCGTTGAATCGTCTGAACCCCGCTGCTGGATAAATGCCCCTAAACTGATCACAAAGTAGATCACGTGCCTCGGGAGGCTGATAGAAACCCTGGCTTATGCTTCGTATGCATATGCACATGTTTGAATTTGCCCATGGCGTAATGCTCCATACAGGATGGAAATGCTACGCGTTTTGAAAATGAAATGCAAATATAATGATATATGCAATATGCTAATGCAGGCTCGGCTGCTGGAGAAAGCTGGGTCCCGAAAACCGCTTCAACAAAATAAATGCTGAAGACAGAGCCAACTCCGTTGGGGATAGACCGGACATCACAAAATCATTCCAGCAAAATAAATGCTGGAAAAATGAAATCAATTCTGCTGGGTAATGACGTACGTGCCAAGTATGGCTAACCTTCTCTGGGATAGCTTACCCGTGCCAATCAAATTAGACTTTTGCTGGGGAAGATTGACGGAGTCTTCCTGCGTACTGATGAAGATTGGATTTCGAAACTGTTGCGCCAACACGGATGGGCTTCACAAATGTCATGCCAATATGAATTGGCTTCCTGAAAATCTGTCAATAAGGATTGACGCTGGACGACACCCTCTTTGAATCCACAATTCCTGGTAACACGACTTCCCGACATTCGCCTCACACTTGAAGATTGACTGAATCCGCTCGAATAACCCTGAATAACCCTGATGATATTGAGAAGAACAATCCCTCTGCTTCTGACATGCTGTTGCACCCCAAAATTTGACCAACAATTATTTATTCATTGAGTGTTTGAAAGTGGATACCTTCATCAGAAAGTTCAAGAGATCCTCAGAGGAATGGGTTGAAACCAGGGTTGTGTGTTTCATAACTTGAAAGTTGTGGGTGCTCCTCAGATGATTCTGAGACTTTGAGAATGAACTTAATGTTTTGGGAAAGCCTATGAGATGTCTTGATAGCCTTCATGAAGCCCAGAGAAGTCATTATGCAAGAGTTCAGAAGATTCAACCATGAATGATAGAATTAGGGTTTTGACTGGGTCAACCCTAGGATAACTGAAGATTTGGGGAAGGTTGAGACCCAATCCAAGGGCCATGAGATCATGGAATGATGCATAGAGATGATATAAAGATGATTCCTAGGCCAAATCATCATGAGTGAGGAGTTTGAGAAGTTTCAAGTCAGGATCCCCAAGGATTGTCAGTGAAAAACCCTAATTTGATCCCTATCTTCCAGGCAGTTTTAGCTCAAGTTGTGATTGATATCTCACCTTCCCCATAACATTAATGTTGTAGAGCTTGTTCTAATCTTTAATTTGAGTGGTGGAAGTCCTTGATAGGAGTTACAGAGCTCAAGTTATGGTTTTGACAAATTACAGGTCAGCAGAGGTGTGTGAATCTGGGTCCTTGAAAGTCACCCAACTTGCAGACAACTTTTGCCCTAGTAGGATGATTCCTATGACTTCTTGGTCAACATGAATGTTGAAGAGCATCTTCTTAGCTTTAATTTGAGTGGTAGAAGTCCTTGATAGGATTTGTGGAACTCAACTTATGGTTTGAACAAGACAGGGGTATTTTGGTCATTTGTCAGTTATAGGTCATTTTTAACCAATGCCTAAAACTCCTATTTCCAAGCCTCAAATGAAAAAACTCAAAACATGAAAGTTGTTCAAAATGTGATTTTAAGTCTAGAAAGAAGGCCACAAATTGTTGGAAAAGCTCATAGCATGAAGTTACATGATTGGTCAAAAATGAACTAAAAATGGCATATAAGTTTGAAAAGTTGAAATTGAAAATTGGTTTGGAGGATCCAGGAATCCAAAATAGGTCATCCAATATATCATTTTGATTGGAAACATTATTTTGAGAACTTTGGTTCAAATAGATTTTTCATTTGAGGTCTAAAAAAGGGACTTTCTTTGTAAATCTATTACTTGCATTATAAGGCAATGTTGAAAAACCCTACACAAGCCAAAGGTGAGCTTGTTTTTCACACATATCTTCTCATTATCTCATGTAAAGGTATTTTGGCACAAAATGGTAAGGCATAAGGCATGAGATGAGAGAAATTCAATATGTCATCACATGAGATTTCAAGAACTTTCTAGATCATTCTAGATGGTCCTAGACTTTTCCAATGATGGTTATATAAACAGTGATCCACAAGGAGTTCAAGGTTGGTGATAGCAAGAGAATTCAGAGGGGAGAGAGACAGAGAAGCATCCATTGAAGAAGTTTCTTCAAGTTGAAGCAACTCTGGTTTCCTTCCATTGCAGACCTTCTCCATCATCACAAGTGCAAACAGAAAGCTTCTCCCCATTGGAAGAGTGTCCTGAAGCAATTACAAGGCCTGAAACCTTCTCCTCATACCTTCTCCATCATCACTTGACAGGTTCTTTCTTCTCCCTATACCTCTTAATTTATTTAGTTTCAGTTCATTCTTTAGGTGTAGAATTAATGTGCTAGGATAGAGGATCAAATTCTGAGAGTTTGAGAGCTCTGTAGGTAGATCCATAGCAGATGCAAGATTCTTTAGGTTGCAAGAACAGACTGTGTATTAGGTTTTGATGATCGTGCTAGGGTTTAGTGTGACTAGGGTAGCATAAAGAACACCCTCGGGCCACTAGATTGAAGCTTTGACATGATTGATCTCAGAGATCCATGGTGGAACCCAAGTCTTTAAGCTTTCTGTTGGAGTGACTCAAAGAGAATAAGGAAAAAGTGCACGCATGGTCTTGTTCCTCTCAGTGAGTAGATCATTTTTCCCTTTTGAACTTTTGAAAATCATGACCTGTAGAGAGAGAACGAGGAGAGGAAAGATTAGTGCATGGGGTGGGGTTCTGCAAAACCCTAGGGTTTCATTTGGGACGATGGCTGTCCACCGTAGGATCAGTCCCCAGCTTTTGACCTTTTCCTTTCATCGTGCGGCTCAAATTCAATCTGAAAATGGGAGGGAAATTCGCAGCCAAAACGCCGCGTTTTGTTAAATGAGGGGCGCCTGGGCTGAGTCCATTTCTATCCGCACCCCCTCTATTTCTGGCCCATTAGAAAACCAACTAACGCGCCTTACTTATCACACACCCCTCCCCTTTAATTAATCATTTTATATTTTTGATTTCTTTTAATATTTTTCTGTTTTAGAAAATTCATAAATAAATGAAAAATAACTCTTTTTTGTCCATTCTTTTTTCTATGTTGAGATAATTTTGTGTAGAAAAATATAAAAATAAAAATGGAATTTTATTTTTAATGTAGAATTTTTAGTGGTATTTTCTTTAATATAGTGCATTTTCTTTCTTTTAGTTGATACTTCATTTTGCAAAAATTGTTTTAGGACCTTCCTTTAGTCTTTTTAACTCATTCTTTCTTGTGTAATTAGATGATGAATCATAGTTCCCCATAGGATTTATTCTAGATTTTTAGAATTAAATTTTGATTAGTTTAATTAGGGTGGATTTAGGGTATCCTAATTAGGGTTTAGGTTGTGCTTAGGTGAAGAAATCCATTTTATTTAAATAGTTTTGTCTTGATTTTTGGGTAGAGGCCTATGTGGATGTTATGGGCATATGTTGTAGACCCTTGTGAATAATTGTTAGATTTTTCCCCATTGGTTTAGTATTTTTAGGTATTTTCTGAAGTTGCCTATTAATTTTGTCTGTCCTGGGGTTATCTGTTCATCTCTGGGGTTTGTTTTGGGGAATTGGTTGTGGAGCTTGTGTTTTCTTGAAGAGCTTGTTGGAGAGCATGATGAAGAGAAGATTGAAGATCAAGACTCAGAGACCCAGAGCTTGGCTTATTCCCTGTCTGTGAGGTTTGAAATCCTGAAGTTTGAAGGAAGTTCATGGTACTTTCCTGAGGAAGGCACTATGAATGACTTTCATTCTTTCTTCTCACCTCTTTCTTAAGTATCCAATGATGTTGGAGCCAACTTGTGAGTTTAATTTCTCCTGAGGAGGAATGTAAACTGATCACCGGTTGTTGAGCCACATGGGATACAACTCCTAAGTGGAAACCTCCTAGTACGTTCCTGAGGAAGGTCCTATGGGTCTATTCACTTAGTTCCCTTAGTTTATCTAGGATTTCCTAAATATCCAGTGATGTTGGAGCCTGCTTGTGAGTTTAATTTCTCCTGAGGAGGAATGTAAACTGATCACAGTTGTTGAGCCACATAGGATACAATTCCTAAGTGGAAGCCTCCTAGTACGTTCCTGAGGAAGGTCCTATGGGTCTATTCACTTAGTTCCCTTAGTTTATCTAGGATTTCTTAAGTATCCAATGATGTTGGAGCCAACTTGTGAGTTTAATTTCTCCTGAGGAGGAATGTAAACTGATCACAGTTGTTGAGCCACATAGGATACAATTCCTAAGTGGAAGCCTCCTAGTACTTTCCTGAGGAAGGTCCTATGGGTCTATTCACTTAGTTCCACTAGTTCAGATAGGATTTCCTAAATATCCAGTGATGTTGGAGCCTGCTTGTGAGTTTAATTTCTCCTGAGGAGGAATATAAACTGATCACAGTGGTTGAGCCACATAGGATATGATTCCTGAGTATACACCTCCTAGTGCTTTCCTGAGGAAGACACTATGAGACTGCTTACTTAGCTCCCTTTCTTTGGTAAGCTTGTTCTGAAGCTTGAAGACTGGGATTGATTTCTTTAGGTTAGGTTTGCTTTAGGGCTTTGATTAGATTTGATCAGGATCCTGTGTTAAGATTAGGATTAGATGTAGATCATTTCTTTCTCAAGCATGTGTTTTGTTTGCCTGATGGCACTTCCCTTCCTTTATCTGTATATGGCTTGATAGCATGTTGTTTATTTTCAGTATGATTACTGTTATTTCATGACTGGCTTGAGGTTGAGACGAGCTTGTGGAGGCCGAAGCCCCACACATATTTCCTCCCTCACTTGCATTGCATGCATTTTACTGTTTAAAGCTGATGCTTTGTCTGTTTTGGTGTATCATTGACGTGATCCCTTAGGACTCTCATTCCCTCTGATGGGGATTTGATGATAGACTTTTAGGTTGAAACCTATGCATGACAACATCTAGGAGTTCCCTGTTCAAACCTCAACCATAGGATGAATCCATGGCATGATAACAGTAGGATTTGATAGTCTCCCTCCTAGTTGGGCCTGTTCTCTTCTCATCTCAAAGCAGTTTAAGATACAGTAATCATGAATGATTTCTCTCGTACGTTACGAGCCTTAAGCTATCTGAGGATGGATGTTTAGTATGGTACCCTTTGGGTGACATGCGGCGCATTCACCCTCAGGTCATAGTCTCTAGTGCGGTTGAAATCGCAAACACAATAAAAAACGCTTCTTTTAGGAGATAACCCGTAGTTTCCCGAACTACGTTTGCTCTGATCTTTCATACCAGATGAAAGTACGTAGGCATAGGATGCGATGTCCTAGCGAGCAACCTTTCCCCCGTAGTTAGCCGAACTACGTTGACTCTGATTTCTCATTCTCTGATGAGAATACGTAGGCATAAAGCGCGACGCTTTGCCGAGTCATTTTTCTTTTCTTTTTCAGCCAGCCTTGATAGGTAGATAGATTATAACCAACCCGTCCAAGTAAACAAACAAGCGAGGATCCCGTCGAGTACGACGGACGTGAGGGGTGCTAATACCTTCCCCTTGCGTAACCGACTCCCGAACCCAGACAATGGTTGCGACGACCTTGTCTTACCCTTATTCGTCAGGTTTTTCCGATCGTTTCCTTTCCCGCTCTGAGGGATAAATAACGAAAGGTGGCGACTCTTCTGTTTTGCCGGCACCTTATTTTCGCGCAAGCGACAGCTGGCGACTCTGCTGGGGACTTATAGCATCTAGGGACTTTTCCCATCCCTTATGCTGGGACCGTTTCCCATCCCCTACGCGAGTCAATCCTATCGTTTGTGTGTTTGCTTGTTGGGTTGCGTTTATTTATCGCATTTTTACTTCCCGCCCTTTACTTCCCGCATTTTATTTCCAGTTTGATATGATTATCTGTGCTGCTGTGGGAGAGGGATGTTACTGTGAGTGAAAAGCCGGACCTGGGCTTGAGTACACACCTAGATATAGTTGCGGAGAAGTAGTAGACGAACCTGTCTGCTGAGCAGGCACAGTTCCCTACGAAAATCTGCGCTCAGACGAGATTCTTGCAGAGGTGCTCCTTTCCGGTCCTGAGGATCTGAGGGGAGTCCAGACGTAAGGATTGTCGACTCTAGGGACCAATCATTTGGAAGTCAGCTAAGAGAGGCCTCTTCATGACTTGACGATGCCACTCCTTCTGGGAATCGTATCGTCACTCATGAAAGTCTGTGACGCTGACAACCGCATAGGATGCCGTACCTTTGTCCGTGGATTAGGTCCATACCTGTGAGTGGGGTTGGGATATTGCAGGAAACTTTGACCTCCAGACTACCTGGTTTTCTTGACAGTGAATCAGTTATGTTGGGTTCTCAGTTGCAGAGATGTTCTTGATAGAGCAAGGGTTTGATCAGAGGATCTTATCATCGGGTGCATGTCTGTTCTTGATAGAGCAGGTTTCGATCAGGATATTGTTATCAGTGGTTTGTTCTGGATAGGGCAGATTTCGAGTGAGGTCGGAAGATCTCATCAGCAGTTGTTATTTGTTCTTGATAGGGCAGATTTTGAGCGGGGTTTGAAGATCTCATCAGCAGCTGTGCATTTGTTCTTGAGAGGGCAGATTTTTGATTTGGGGTCTGAAGACTTCATCAACAGATATTCCTTGATATTGCACCCGGGGTCTTTATTATCGGGCACTTACTCTTGTCAGGGCAGAATTTCGATCTCGATCCTATCAGATGGTTATTCTCGGCAGATCAGATCAGTGGTTTTACACCGGGGTCTCCTTCTCATCAGTGACTGTTGACGCCGAATCCCCACAGCAGCCACCTGGATATATTGTTGCATGCCTGCATTTTGCATTAGATTGCATCATCATCCGCATTCCATTAGCGTGTGTCTGTGACAGGTACCGTTTCCCCGATCCAAGGATCTCTCACCTCTTATTGTGTTACTACAGCCTCTCTCAGAAAGACTGTTGCGTACGAGTTCTCGGTCCTTGATGTGTCGAATCTGACTATTGCTATGTGAGGTTACTGTTTCCATGATTGGGCCCAGATTCCTCTCCTTATTATTGTCAGCAGGTGCCAGGATCGGGGGGAAATCTCTCAAGCACACAGACACACGCATGCATCTGCATGAAGCATTCTTGCATGACATACATTCTGTTACTTTTCCTAACCTTTGATGTTGACAGGTTTTTCAAGTACTCAGGTTCCGAGCTGCTTTCGATCTCCAGGATTGATCAAAGACTCATCCACCTCTACTCAACTCGCGCTAATCAGACGAGAATCATGGACCAGGTACAGTCAGATGTTCAAGAGCTTCGTGAACGGATGGATTGTTTTATGGAGCTGATGCAAGTAGTTGCGAATGGGCAAGACCAGCTTCGTACTTTGGTTCAACCTCTCATCTCCAGGGTTGACAGTAATGGAATACTTCACGGCGGGGCCGTGCCTACTCCTCCTCAAGGGGATACTCCACAGAACGTTGTTCCTGCTGCCGGGGGCAACGGCAGTGCTAACGGCAATCTTATGACTAATCTCGGACTTAATGCGGCAGGCGCCGGCAATGGTAGTTTGGGAGCCAATGTTAATATAGGGCCGGTCAACGGCAATGCTGGTGCAGGAAATATGGTGGTGCCTCAACCGTGGCTGGAGGACCATCAGGATGATATATTCTCTCAGAGAGGTGTAGAGGCAGAGTTGACTGCTGAGGCTCGACTCAGGTTCAAGGCGCTGGAAGACAAGATGAGAGATATAGAAAATCAGAACACATTGGGCGTTGACATGTCCAAACTCGGGTTGATTGCTGACTTTAAAGTGCCTCACAAGTTCAAGGTGCCTATCTTTGAGAAGTATAGGGGTACTACTTGTCCCCGTGTTCACCTCCGATCTTATTATAGAAAGATGTCCGCTTATTCTGACGATGAGAAGCTGCTGATGCACTTCTTTCAGGATAGTCTTTCTGGTCCATCGCTCGAATGGTATATGGGTTTGGAGCCCGCTACTGTGCGCACCTGGAAAGATCTTGCAGAAGCGTTTGTTCTCCACTATCAATATAATAGCGACTTGGCTCCCAACCGAGTTCAGCTTCAGAATCTCTCGCAGCGGAACAATGAAAGCTTCAAAGAGTACGCCCAGCGGTGGCGTGAATTGGCTGCTCGGGTTCAACCACCGATGGTTGAGCGTGAGCTGGTGCAAATGTTCGTGGCTACCCTTCCTGGAATCTATTATGAAAAGCTGGTCAGTGGCATGTCTGGAACATTCTCGGCCCTCATCACTTTGGGCGAGCATGTTGAGAACGGTATAAAGATCGGAAAAATTCAGGGCGAATCATCCTCAGCCGGAGGAGCTAGCAAGAAACCCTATACTGGCAAGCGTCGAGAGGGAGATGCCAGTGCTATCACTAATGCTAGGAGAAAGGGCAAGGGCCCTCAGCCTCAGATTGCTAGCATAAACATTCCAGCTGCTCCACCGCAGCCGCAGCAGCAGCCCCAGCAACAGAATAATCAGGGATATAAGAGATATCAGAATCGGGGTCCCCTGGCAAACCGTCATCTTGAAACTCCACCTATGTCATATGCACAGCTTCTGCAAACGTTGCTTCAGCTCCAATTGGTTCACAAGAGGACAATGGCTCCCTTAACAGGGGCACCACCACCGGGGTATGATGCTAATGCTACTTGTGAATTTCACTCTGGGGCACCTGGCCATACGGTTGAGAATTGTAAAGCTTTTAAGCACAAAGTCCAGGACTTGGTGGACGCCAAGGTTATCAACTTTTCTGACAACGTGCCCAATGTCACTAAAAATCCAATGCCTCATCATAAGGGGGGCGGAGTGAATGCCGTTATCACTGAGGAGAGTTCAGACTTGCTGACCAATGTCAAAGATTTGAAGACGCCGTTGAGTTTTGTTAAGGCTAAGTTGCTAAAGAAGGGCTTCTTTCCCGGATGCGGAGAGTTATGTATGGCTTGTGCTACACTCCCTGATGGCTGTGAGCAGTTGATCGAAGGTATCCGAAGTCTGATGTCCGAGGGTATTTTGCAATTCAGCCGGAGCATTGAGAGTGCATCAGGGGAAGTCGTACTGAAGCAGGCAGACGAAGTTGCTACCATTACTATTCCTCGTCACCCTATTACTATTTCTGCGCCTCGTCCGCCCTCTATCACCATCACCAGGGCCGGACCTATCCCATTCGAGAGTACCAATGCCGTTCCATGGCATTACGGCGCCGAAGTTTATTGTAATGGTCAGAAGATAGAGCTTGAGCCGTTCGGGTCAACTGCGCAGAATCTTACTGAAGTCAGTGGTATCACTAGAAGCGGTAGAGTGTTTGCGCCAGCAGAGGTTGCAGCAGAGAAAGTAGTCCGAGCTGACGCTGTGGATAAAGGTAAAGGTAAAGCTGTTGAAGAGGTCCCTGCAGGGGCAGAGAAAGACTTGCTGGTTAAAGATGCTGAAGAGTTCATGCGACTAATCAAGAAAAGTGACTACAAAATTGTAGATCATCTTCATCAGACTCCGTCGAAGATCTCTATTCTTAACCTGTTGCTGTGTTCTGAAGCGCACCGCAACGCGTTACTGAAAGTATTGAATGCTGCATACGTGCCGCAGGAGATATCAGTGAATCAACTCGAGGAAGTAGTAGCCCATGTCAATGCTGGTAATGGGCTGGGATTTACGGACCTGGAGCTGACTCCTAAGGGAAGAGATCACAATAGCGCCTTGCACGTCTCAATAGAGTGCAGAGGCACGATTATGTCACATGTCCTGGTGGATACGGGTTCCTCGCTTAACGTGCTCCCGAAGAAGGCACTGATGAAGTTGGATACCCGTGGACTGCTGTGCACGCCCAGTGATCTGGTCGTAAAAGCCTTTGATGGGACCAAGCGCCACGTCTTCGGAGAATTAACCCTGCCAATTCAAGTTGGTCTAGAGACGTTCAATACGGTTTTCTATATCATGGATATCATGCCCGCCTATAGTTGCCTCCTAGGTCGGCCGTGGATCCATTCTGCTGGTGCTGTGACGTCCACGCTGCATCAGAAGCTTAAATATGCTGTCGGGGGCAGCATAGTCACAGTCTGTGGAGAAGAGGACATCATGGTAAGCCACCTGTCGTCCTTTAAATACGTTGAAATGGATGGTGAGATCCATGAGACTCTTTGCCAAGCATTTGAAACCGTCAGGGTGAAGGAGGTAGCTCCCGTTGTTGCAGAGAAGCAAGAGTTGAACCTCTCCTCATTTAAGGAAGCTCGGGCTGTTGTCGAAGCTGGTTCCACCCCAGGCTGGGGGCATGTCTTGGATATACCAATCAAGCAGGATAAGTTTGGATTAGGGTATTCTCCTGGAGCTGAAGCTTCATCTTCTTCTGGCAGTTCGTCTCATGAGAAAGGGCCGATCTTATTCACCAAGGGGGGAGTAATCTTCGAGAGTATCAATGCTGCGTCGGAGGACAGCGGGGACAGTGATTGCGATCTTGACGCCTGGATTCAACCGAGCAAGCCAGGCGAGCGCCTCCACAATTGGACCATCAAGGAGATTATCAAGCTGACAAGTGAAGAGTAATGATTTGCTTTTTACAATCTTTGTACAGCCCTATGTCCTGCCCGGGGCATAGTGGTTTTACTGTCAGGGCCTTGTTGGATTATGTGTATGCATTTTGTTAATAAATAAAAGGCGTTTTCTTCGTAATCAAATATTGTGTTCTCTGTTATTCATGCTTTATGTTTATTTCGAAAAACAGCAAAATGGCAACGAGGTTCGTGCTAACCTGCATATTCTTGCTTTAAGCTTAACCCTTGTTATTGCAGGATCCACGTAACAGATGACATCGACTCTGGACCCTCTACGGCTCACTACGACTTTGATTGCCCGATCTATCAAGCCGAGGATGAGATTGATGAAGACGAAGACCTTCCGGAAGAGTTGGCCCGCTTGTTGAGACAAGAGGAGAAGGTTATTCTACCTCACGAGGAGGACATTGAGATCATAAATCTGGGTTCTGAGGAGCTCGTCAGAAATGTCAGAGTAGGGGCTGCGCTGCAGAATGATGTCAAGCATAGACTGGTCGAGATGCTTCGAGAGTATAGTGACGTCTTTGCTTGGTCATATGAGGATATGCCCGGACTTGACACTGATATCGTGGTTCATCGCTTGCCGTTGCGAGAGGATTGCCCTCCAGTCAAGCAGAAGCTCAGGAGGACGAGACCAGACATGGCTGTAAGAATCAAAGAAGAAGTCCAGAAGCAGTTAGACGCGGGATTTCTAGCCGTTACCACTTACCCTCCGTGGGTCGCCAACATAGTGCCTGTACCGAAGAAGGACGGTAAGGTACGCATGTGCGTCGATTATCGGGATTTGAACAGGGCGAGCCCTAAAGATGATTTCCCGTTGCCTCATATCGATGTGTTGGTCGACAATACAGCCCAGTTTTCCGTGTTTTCGTTCATGGATGGCTTCTCCGGTTACAATCAGATTAAGATGGCGCCGGAGGACATGGAGAAAACGACGTTTATCACCCCCTGGGGCACGTTTTGCTACAAGGTAATGCCCTTCGGTCTGAAGAACGCAGGGGCCACTTACCAGCGAGCAATGGTAACTTTGTTTCATGATATGATTCATCATGAGATCGAGGTCTATGTTGATGACATGATTGCAAAGTCCCAAACGGAGGAAGAGCATCTGGTCAATTTGTTGAAGCTGTTTGAAAGGCTTAGGAAGTTCAGGCTGAGGCTGAATCCTAGCAAGTGCACTTTCGGAGTGCGGTCCGGAAAGTTATTGGGGTTTATCGTTAGTGAACGAGGTATTGAAGTTGATCCTGCGAAGATAAAAGCTATCCAAGAAATGCCAGCGCCGAAAACAGAAAAAGAAGTTCGTGGTTTCTTGGGCCGAATAAACTACATTGCAAGGTTTATCTCTCAGCTCACGGCCACTTGTGAACCGATGTTCAAGTTGTTAAAGAAAAATCAGGCGATTACTTGGAATGAGGATTGCCAGAAGGCATTCGACAAAATAAAGCAGTATCTTCAAGAACCTCCAATCTTGATACCCCCAGTGGCTGGACGACCATTAATCATGTACCTGACGGTTCTGGAGAATAGTATGGGGTGTGTTCTCGGTCAGCACGACGAGACGGGCAGAAAAGAGCATGCCATTTATTATTTGAGTAAAAAGTTCACTGAGTGTGAATCTCGATACTCGATGCTGGAGAAGACGTGCTGTGCACTAGCTTGGGCTGCCAAACGTCTACGACAGTATATGCTCAATCACACCACTATGCTGATTTCGAAGATGGATCCGATCAAGTACGTCTTCGAGAAGCAGGCTCTTTCGGGCAGGATTGCCAGATGGCAGATGGTGTTAACAGAATATGATATTCAGTACGTCTCTCAGAAAGCCATTAAGGGAAGCGTATTGTCTGATTACCTTGCCGAACAGCCAATCGAAGACTATCAGCCGATGAAGTTCGAATTCCCTGACGAGGACATTATGTTTCTCAAGGCGAAGGATTGTGATGAGCCATTGCCCGATGAGGGGCCAGATAGGAAGTCTCAGTGGAAGTTGATATTCGACGGAGCAGTTAATTCCTATGGAAGTGGTATCGGGGCTATCATCACGACTCCTCACGGATCCCACATCCCGTTTACTGCAAGACTGACGTTTCCAGTTACCAACAATGAAGCCGAGTATGAAGCATGTATTATGGGTCTAGAAGAGGCAATTGATTTGAGAATCAAGAATCTAGACATATATGGTGACTCAGCGCTTGTAATCAATCAGATCAAAGGGGAGTGGGAAACTCGTCAAGCGAATCTAGTGCCGTACATGAATTATGCCAGGAGGCTGCTTCCGTTCTTCGACCGAGTAGAGCTTCATCATGTACCCCGGGCTGAAAATCAAATGGCTGATGCTTTAGCCACGTTGGCTTCAATGTATAAAGTCAATTATTGGAATGAGGCTCCAAGAATTGTACTTTCGCGTCTTGATAGACCAGCGTTTGTGTTCGCAATCGAAGATGCCACTGACGGCAAGCCATGGTTCCACGATATCCAGACCTTCCTTATGACCAAGGAGTATCCTGCGGGCGCGTCAACCCAGGATAAGAAGACTCTGAGGAGGTTATCTGGAAACTTTTACCTCAACCCTGATGGAGTGCTGTATAAGAGAAACCACGATCTCGTGCTACTCAGATGTGTAGATGAGAAAGAGGCAAGTATGCTCATGGAAGAAGTCCATGAGGGCACATTTGGTACGCACGCCGGCGGGCATGCCATGACGAGAAAAATCCTGAGAGCAGGATATTACTGGCTGACTATGGAGTCAGATTGCTTCAGATTCGCGAAGAAATGTCACAAATGCCAGATTTATGCTGATAAAGTTCATGTGCCGCCGTGCCCATTGAATGTCATGTCCTCCCCTTGGCCGTTCTCCATGTGGGGCATCGACATGATAGGCAAGATCGAGTCCACCGCATCCAATGGTCATCGTTTCATTCTGGTAGCTATCGACTACTTCACCAAATGGGTGGAGGCAGCCTCGTACGCTAATGTGACCAAGCAGGTGGTAGCTAAATTCATAAAGAGGGACATCATCTGTCGCTATGGAATTCCCGAGCGGATCATTACTGATAATGGTTCGAATTTGAATAACAAGATGATGAAGGAGCTGTGCCAGAGCTTCAAGATTGAACACCACAACTCATCTCCTTACCGGCCGAAGATGAATGGCGCTGTTGAAGCGGCCAACAAGAACATCAAGAAGATTGTTCAAAAGATGGTTGTGACGTATAAAGATTGGCACGAGATGCTGCCGTTTGCCTTGCACGGTTATCGTACGACGGTGCGTACGTCGACCGGGGCAACTCCTTTCTCCTTGGTGTACGGTATGGAAGCTGTCCTACCGCTAGAAGTGGAGATTCCTTCTTTACGAGTTTTGGTTGATGTGAAACTTGATGAGGCAGAATGGATTACGAACCGCTTGAACCAGCTCAGCTTGATGGACGAGAAAAGGTTAGCATCGATTGCATTTGGTCGCCTGTACCAAAGCCGAATGAAGAAAGCTTATGATAAGAAGGTGCGTCCTCGAAGCTTTCAGACGGGTGATCTCATCCTGAAGAAGATTCTTCCGCCACACTCCGATCACCGGGGCAAGTGGACTCCGAATTACGAAGGTCCGTATGTCGTCAGCAAGGTCTTCTCAGGAGGAGCTTTGTTGTTATCCACAATGGATGGTGAAGATTTTGCATCCCCGGTGAACGCGGACGCAGTTAAAAAATACTTTGCTTGAAAGAGACCCGCTGGACAAAAAAGAAAGAGTCCAGGCAAAAAAGGGGCATCCCGGCGAACCAAAAACAGAATAAAAGGTTCGGGCAAAAATTAGGGATATATTGAAAAAATGTACACCCGCGAAGTCGAAAACCTACACTGGGCGGCTTCGGCAAAAAAGGGTATCCCGGTGAACTGAAAACCCGAAAGGGCGGTTCACGCAAAAGTTAGGGATTTGAATGAGCAAATGACTGCGTTCCGCGTACGGAATTTCATTGTTTAGTGGTTCGGAAGACCTGAGGGCCGTTTATCTGAATCAATCTCTTCCAAAGCTGAAGCATCGGAGAAGTATCGAGGTCGAGTGGGCCTTAGAGGGATCAACTCATGGTGTTCGTCTACGCCTCGATTGCCGACATTTGTATATACTGATGTATATTTATGTTTTTTACTTTTTGCGCAGCTTCCTCATTCCAGGAGCTTGCCTCTGTTGTAAAACATTTTTGCCCGTTCAGGGGTTCATCATCAATAAAATGCACATTATTCAGCAATTCTGCTTGTCTGTTTAGCATTTATCTGTTTTGTTTGCGAATGAAAACGCCGATGTTTTTTGATAAAATGTGCATACATAAACTTGCGGGCCTAGGCCCATTGATTGTTGAAACGATTGATTAACTGAATATTGTCACGAGATGATAACCTGGATAGGCCCCGTTGAGGAGGGTATCCTGTCTGTTTGTTTGTGTTGTTGCAGGTGTAGCACTCGCCAGAAGATGTGTCGTGCGTATCCCCGAAGCAGGATGAGTCCTCCCTCCCCAACAGAGTTCAGTAGTCTCTCCTCCGTAGAATCAGAATAGTGAGCATTGATATGTCTTCCCCAGGTAGAGTTGATTCTCTTCCCCAAGCAGACGCGTCCTGAAGAGGCGTCACCCTCATCAGTTGAGTCAAGCACCGAGGAATGATGTCGTATTCTCCCCCAGCATCGGGTCACAAGTGCAGATTTCAGAGAAGTGTTCGGGTGCCGAGGCTCATGTTTTCCCCTGTAAAGTCACCAAAGCAGGTGTCTCCCCCGCACCGGGTCACAAGTGCAGGTTTCGCAGGAGGCTGTTCGTATGCCGAAGGATGCAGTAACTGATGGTGCCAGACTAAGGTCTCCAGCGGAATTGAGATTCCCCGCCAGATCCGTATTCGCTCCTGAAGTTGGACGATTCCCTCTTCCCCAATAGAGTATTGAAACAGCTGATGTTGTATTCCTCTGCAGAGTTGTACTCTCTCCTCCGAAGGCAGATGACCCTTTCTTCCCCGGCGAAATTGAAATTCCACACCAGGGTCGTACTCTCCAGTGAAGTAGAATGATTTCCCTCCCCGACTGAGTCCGCAGAAAAGCAGAATCCTTGGAAGTTGATCGGATCATGATCGATTTTCCCCAGCAGAGCGTGGGGCAGCTAATGCTGTGGTTCCCCAGAATCGCACTCTCTCCATCGAAACAGAATGATTTCTCCTTCCTCAGCCGAGTTTGCAGATGTCCAAGAGATCCAAATCCTTGGAAGTGGATCAGATCATGATTGGTTTTTCCCCAGTGGAGTGTTGAGCAGCTGAAGTTGGTTCCCCTCAGAGTGGTCATCCCCAGAAGAGTAGCCGAGACGGCCGCGCAGTTCATTCTCACGATTGATATCAGCAGATCCAAGTTCTCGTAGAGCTTCGTCCCCTGCAGCAGTCAGCTGAAGTTGTTCCCCTGCAGCAGTTCGCGGAAGATCAATTCCCCAGACAGAGCCTGATTGATATTGGCGTGTTCACGTTCTCCTCAGCAGGATGATTCCTCTACCTGAATGATTCTTTCTCCTTGACAGGAGGATTTCCCCCTTCGGCATTTATTTTGCTGACGGGATCGCATCAGTGTGCATGACTGCATAGCATTTAACGTTGCATAGCATTGTGCATGATTGCGCAGCATTTAGCATAAACGCATATCATTCCCGCCGTGTGGGGCAGGGTGCCGGAGCATACGCATCATAAGCATGATCTAGGTCATTATCATTCTTGACTTCCAGGTGTGCGACCAAAAGACCGGCTGCTCAGGACGATTCTTGATGTCCTCCCCAGCAGGGTCGCTTTTGAGATGATTCTTAAAGACCCCGGTGTAATCCCCACGGTCGCTCGCTCAAGACGATTTTCGAGATCCCCAGCGAAGTCTTCAGTTCGAGATGATTCTCAAATCCCTCAGCAGGGCCATTTGCTTAAGACGATTCTTAAGACCCCAGTACAGCTTCCCGAGTTGTTCGCCTAGTATGATACTTGAGCTCCCCAATAGCGTCCCCAGCAAGAGTTGCCCAGGAAGATTCCTGGAATACCCAACAGAATGTTTGCTCCAGAAAGGTTATTAGTTCAGGACGATTCTTGAAGATGCCCGACTGACCTGTTTGTTCAAAATGATTCTTGAAGTCCTCAGCAGCGTGATATGTACGCTCCAACAATGATGTCTAATCTGAAGATGGATTTCGTAAGCGCCTGAAGGCGATATCAGAAAGTTCCTGTGAGTCCAGATTTCCGTGTTGATGAATCAACGGGTGGCTGAAGACAAGGTTCCAGGGTTTGTAGATACAACAGAGTAATTCGTGTGGGCCTGAAGACCAAGTCAGTTATCCTGAGGTGATGATTGATTGCGATCAAGTGAATGATATGTCTTCTGATTGAAGTCGAAGATGTTTCCCCAGCGGTGACGCAGGGTACTTCGATCGTCCGACGGTGATGTCAGGTTTAGTTCTCCAGCGGTGATGCAGGGTACTTCGATCGTCCGACGGTGATGTCAGATTTAGCTCTCCAGCGGTGACGCAGGGTACTTCGATCGTCCGACGGTGATGTCAGGTTTAGTTCTCCAGCGGTGATGCAGGGTATTTTGATTGTCTGACGGTGATGCCAGGTCGACATTTCTCCAGCTAGTTGTTGAGCAGCTAGTGTTGTAGTATTCGAAGATTTGTTCCCCGCAGAGTACCGGGTGCTCGTGCAGTTGGCAAATTTTCGGGTTTACCGGTATTCAATCGTCTCGCACCTTGATTGGGTGAGAGCTGTTCGCTTCTCACCCAGTCAGGTTCAAGTCGTTTGAATAGGGGCAGCTGTTGCACCCCAAAATTTGACCAACAATTATTTATTCATTGAGTGTTTGAAAGTGGATACCTTCATCAGAAAGTTCAAGAGATCCTCAGAGGAATGGGTTGAAACCAGGGTTGTGTGTTTCATAACTTGAAAGTTGTGGGTGCTCCTCAGATGATTCTGAGACTTTGAGAATGAACTTAATGTTTTGGGAAAGCCTATGAGATGTCTTGATAGCCTTCATGAAGCCCAGAGAAGTCATTATGCAAGAGTTCAGAAGATTCAACCATGAATGATAGAATTAGGGTTTTGACTGGGTCAACCCTAGGATAACTGAAGATTTGGGGAAGGTTGAGACCCAATCCAAGGGCCATGAGATCATGGAATGATGCATAGAGATGATATAAAGATGATTCCTAGGCCAAATCATCATGAGTGAGGAGTTTGAGAAGTTTCAAGTCAGGGTCCCCAAGGATTGTCAGTGAAAAACCCTAATTTGATCCCTATCTTCCAGGCAGTTTTAGCTCAAGTTGTGATTGATATCTCACCTTCCCCATAACATTAATGTTGTAGAGCTTGTTCTAATCTTTAATTTGAGTGGTGGAAGTCCTTGATAGGAGTTACAGAGCTCAAGTTATGGTTTTGACAAATTACAGGTCAGCAGAGGTGTGTGAATCTGGGTCCTTGAAAGTCACCCAACTTGCAGACAACTTTTGCCCTAGTAGGATGATTCCTATGACTTCTTGGTCAACATGAATGTTGAAGAGCATCTTCTTAGCTTTAATTTGAGTGGTAGAAGTCCTTGATAGGATTTGTGGAACTCAACTTATGGTTTGAACAAGACAGGGGTATTTTGGTCATTTGTCAGTTATAGGTCATTTTTAACCAATGCCTAAAACTCCTATTTCCAAGCCTCAAATGAAAAAACTCAAAACATGAAAGTTGTTCAAAATGTGATTTTAAGTCTAGAAAGAAGGCCACAAATTGTTGGAAAAGCTCATAGCATGAAGTTACATGATTGGTCAAAAATGAACTAAAAATGGCATATAAGTTTGAAAAGTTGAAATTGAAAATTGGTTTGGAGGATCCAGGAATCCAAAATAGGTCATCCAATATATCATTTTGATTGGAAACATTATTTTGAGAACTTTGGTTCAAATAGATTTTTCATTTGAGGTCTAAAAAAGGGACTTTCTTTGTAAATCTATTACTTGCATTATAAGGCAATGTTGAAAAACCCTACACAAGCCAAAGGTGAGCTTGTTTTTCACACATATCTTCTCATTATCTCATGTAAAGGTATTTTGGCACAAAATGGTAAGGCATAAGGCATGAGATGAGAGAAATTCAATATGTCATCACATGAGATTTCAAGAACTTTCTAGATCATTCTAGATGGTCCTAGACTTTTCCAATGATGGTTATATAAACAGTGATCCACAAGGAGTTCAAGGTTGGTGATAGCAAGAGAATTCAGAGGGGAGAGAGACAGAGAAGCATCCATTGAAGAAGTTTCTTCAAGTTGAAGCAACTCTGGTTTCCTTCCATTGCAGACCTTCTCCATCATCACAAGTGCAAACAGAAAGCTTCTCCCCATTGGAAGAGTGTCCTGAAGCAATTACAAGGCCTGAAACCTTCTCCTCATACCTTCTCCATCATCACTTGACAGGTTCTTTCTTCTCCCTATACCTCTTAATTTATTTAGTTTCAGTTCATTCTTTAGGTGTAGAATTAATGTGCTAGGATAGAGGATCAAATTCTGAGAGTTTGAGAGCTCTGTAGGTAGATCCATAGCAGATGCAAGATTCTTTAGGTTGCAAGAACAGACTGTGTATTAGGTTTTGATGATCGTGCTAGGGTTTAGTGTGACTAGGGTAGCATAAAGAACACCCTCGGGCCACTAGATTGAAGCTTTGACATGATTGATCTCAGAGATCCATGGTGGAACCCAAGTCTTTAAGCTTTCTGTTGGAGTGACTCAAAGAGAATAAGGAAAAAGTGCACGCATGGTCTTGTTCCTCTCAGTGAGTAGATCATTTTTCCCTTTTGAACTTTTGAAAATCATGACCTGTAGAGAGAGAACGAGGAGAGGAAAGATTAGTGCATGGGGTGGGGTTCTGCAAAACCCTAGGGTTTCATTTGGGACGATGGCTGTCCACCGTAGGATCAGTCCCCAGCTTTTGACCTTTTCCTTTCATCGTGCGGCTCAAATTCAATCTGAAAATGGGAGGGAAATTCGCAGCCAAAACGCCGCGTTTTGTTAAATGAGGGGCGCCTGGGCTGAGTCCATTTCTATCCGCACCCCCTCTATTTCTGGCCCATTAGAAAACCAACTAACGCGCCTTACTTATCACACCCCCCTCCCCTTTAATTAATCATTTTATATTTTTGATTTCTTTTAATATTTTTCTGTTTTAGAAAATTCATAAATAAATAAAAAATAACTCTTTTTTGTCCATTCTTTTTTATATGTTGAGATAATTTTGTGTAGAAAAATATAAAAATAAAAATGGAATTTTATTTTTAATGTAGAATTTTTAGTGGTATTTTCTTTAATATAGTGCATTTTCTTTCTTTTAGTTGATACTTCATTTTGCAAAAATTGTTTTAGGACCTTCCTTTAGTCTTTTTAACTCATTCTTTCTTGTGTAATTAGATGATGAATCATAGTTCCCCATAGGATTTATTCTAGATTTTTAGAATTAAATTTTGATTAGTTTAATTAGGGTGGATTTAGGGTATCCTAATTAGGGTTTAGGTTGTGCTTAGGTGAAGAAATCCATTTTATTTAAATAGTTTTGTCTTGATTTTTGGGTAGAGGCCTATGTGGATGTTATGGGCATATGTTGTAGACCCTTGTGAATAATTGTTAGATTTTTCCCCATTGGTTTAGTATTTTTAGGTATTTTCTGAAGTTGCCTATTGATTTTGTCTGTCCTGGGGTTATCTGTTCATCTCTGGGGTTTGTTTTGGGGAATTGGTTGTGGAGCTTGTGTTTTCTTGAAGAGCTTGTTGGAGAGCATGATGAAGAGAAGATTGAAGATCAAGACTCAGAGACCCAGAGCTTGGCTTATTCCCTGTCTGTGAGGTTTGAAATCCTGAAGTTTGAAGGAAGTTCATGGTACTTTCCTGAGGAAGGCACTATGAATGACTTTCATTCTTTCTTCTCACCTCTTTCTTAAGTATCCAATGATGTTGGAGCCAACTTGTGAGTTTAATTTCTCCTGAGGAGGAATGTAAACTGATCACCGGTTGTTGAGCCACATGGGATACAACTCCTAAGTGGAAACCTCCTAGTACGTTCCTGAGGAAGGTCCTATGGGTCTATTCACTTAGTTCCCTTAGTTTATCTAGGATTTCCTAAATATCCAGTGATGTTGGAGCCTGCTTGTGAGTTTAATTTCTCCTGAGGAGGAATGTAAACTGATCACAGTTGTTGAGCCACATAGGATACAATTCCTAAGTGGAAGCCTCCTAGTACGTTCCTGAGGAAGGTCCTATGGGTCTATTCACTTAGTTCCCTTAGTTTATCTAGGATTTCTTAAGTATCCAATGATGTTGGAGCCAACTTGTGAGTTTAATTTCTCCTGAGGAGGAATGTAAACTGATCACAGTTGTTGAGCCACATAGGATACAATTCCTAAGTGGAAGCCTCCTAGTACTTTCCTGAGGAAGGTCCTATGGGTCTATTCACTTAGTTCCACTAGTTCAGATAGGATTTCCTAAATATCCAGTGATGTTGGAGCCTGCTTGTGAGTTTAATTTCTCCTGAGGAGGAATATAAACTGATCACAGTGGTTGAGCCACATAGGATATGATTCCTGAGTATACACCTCCTAGTGCTTTCCTGAGGAAGACACTATGAGACTGCTTACTTAGCTCCCTTTCTTTGGTAAGCTTGTTCTGAAGCTTGAAGACTGGGATTGATTTCTTTAGGTTAGGTTTGCTTTAGGGCTTTGATTAGATTTGATCAGGATCCTGTGTTAGGATTAGGATTAGATGTAGATCATTTCTTTCTCAAGCATGTGTTTTGTTTGCCTGATGGCACTTCCCTTCCTTTATCTGTATATGGCTTGATAGCATGTTGTTTATTTTCAGTATGATTACTGTTATTTCATGACTGGCTTGAGGTTGAGACGAGCTTGTGGAGGCCGAAGCCCCACACATATTTCCTCCCTCACTTGCATTGCATGCATTTTACTGTTTAAAGCTGATGCTTTGTCTGTTTTGGTGTATCATTGACGTGATCCCTTAGGACTCTCATTCCCTCTGATGGGGATTTGATGATAGACTTTTAGGTTGAAACCTATGCATGACAACATCTAGGAGTTCCCTGTTCAAACCTCAACCATAGGATGAATCCATGGCATGATAACAGTAGGATTTGATAGTCTCCCTCCTAGTTGGGCCTGTTCTCTTCTCATCTCAAAGCAGTTTAAGATACAGTAATCATGAATGATTTCTCTCGTACGTTACGAGCCTTAAGCTATCTGAGGATGGATGTTTAGTATGGTACCCTTTGGGTGACATGCGGCGCATTCACCCTCAGGTCATAGTCTCTAGTGCGGTTGAAATTGCAAACACAATAAAAAACGCTTCTTTTAGGAGATAACCCGTAGTTTCCCGAACTACGTTTGCTCTGATCTTTCATACCAGATGAAAGTACGTAGGCATAGGATGCGATGTCCTAGCGAGCAACCTTTCCCCCGTAGTTAGCCGAACTACGTTGACTCTGATTTCTCATTCTCTGATGAGAATACGTAGGCATAAAGTGCGACGCTTTGCCGAGTCATTTTTCTTTTCTTTTTCAGCCAGCCTTGATAGGTAGATAGATTATAACCAACCCGTCCAAGTAAACAAACAAGCGAGGATCCCGTCGAGTACGACGGACGTGAGGGGTGCTAATACCTTCCCCTTGCGTAACCGACTCCCGAACCCAGACAATGGTTGCGACGACCTTGTCTTACCCTTATTCGTCAGGTTTTTCCGATCGTTTCCTTTCCCGCTCTGAGGGATAAATAACGAAAGGTGGCGACTCTTCTGTTTTGCCGGCACCTTATTTTCGCGCAAGCGACACATGCCCCAGCCTGCGGGATCTCTGCTGAGGATACTCCTCGAAAGGAAATCTGAAAATCTATACCCTGATGGTCTGATATGAATTGCCCCAGCATCTTGAACTTCGGAGAGATACTTCACATCGAACGCCCCTCGAATAGAGAATAACCTCTGTGCTCTCAAGATGGCCTGCCCCTGATGGCAATGACTTTGCCCCTGATAAGCTGATTCAGAGCAGTACCTCTAACTACGAGAGATTTACCGAATCTCGACCTGATTGCCCCAGAATAACTGACTTCGTATGGCTGTCCTGACTGGGGAGCACTTAATGGCTTGCCCCGGCTTACGGAGCATCTGGACCTTCTGTATTCTATCTTGACCATTCTTTCCACTGTAGGAAACTCTCCTGCTGTCAAGCGCTTACTCGTAAGTAAAACGAATTGTTATGCATAAAAATATAATAATGCAACGCATACGACAGTTTTAACATCCAATCTGTTCACTGGAAAAAGGAAAAACACTTCATGGCATGTAATGCACAAAACATTTGTCAAGGATATCAATATCAGTACCAACATGGCATGAGGAACCCTTTTAGGAGTCAGTTTCGACGCGATCTCTACCGAAGTGTGCTTTCGAAACGAACCTGCTTCAATTAGGACTTTTGAAGGTTGTAACGTGGTCGGGTTCACGGTTTTGAAGGAAAAGATAAAGGCTCAAAGTGTATTTTAACCCACCCGTCCTTCGTGACGTTCTCACATCCTATGTTCAGCTAATTCGACCTTAGCGTTCACCTCTCAGAGGTTGAAAGATAGGAGTGATAGTTCGAGAAGTTATGATTGTTGGGAGTGACAGCCACTCACCCTTTGCTTTTAACACTTAAGGTCACACGACTCGTATTTCTTAATCCTTTTCATCTTTTTCATTTCATATCCCTAACTTTTGCCTGGACTGACTCTTTAGAGTTTCTTTTGATTTTCAAGTCCGGCGGGATGCCCTCGTTTTTGCCTAAGTCATTTGTTTTGAAGTTTTGACTTAGCGGGCTTTTGATTCTCTTTTTTTTCCCTTTTTTTTTTGAATGAGTCGTGTGACACTGGTTGTCCGACTCTTTGGGGAATAATGTGACTGTTTCACTCCCGACGCTTGAAGTTTAACCATTGCGGTTTTTTTTAGGCACGACCTCTAGAGGTGTGATTGGTCCTCGAACGGACACTCCGTTTTTGATTTGGACGCTTGGTCAAATTAGCTAACACCTATCCTGCCCCAGGTTAAGATTGAGGGTTTTTCGTTTCCAGAAAGAACTCCTACTACACGGCTCAAAGGGGTTGACAAGGGATTATCTTCCTTATATCTCCGGTGTTTAGGGATTTGAAACAATGCCTGTACATCATCAGCAGGTCTTATTTCAAAAGCATACAATCGGAAGTTGCATGTCGTTCATTTTCGTCATCCTCCCCAGATTCCTCTTAACCAGGCGCTGGACCTTAAAACAATTAGTGAACACGAATGGATTTAATCAAAACATGCATATTTATTCCATTATCATCAATTGAATGAAAACAACAAGTTTTACAAACAAGATTGCAATTTAAACAGGAAAGAAACTACAAATGTAAAGAAATGACAAGATAAAACACAAAAAATTTCAGCTTCCTAGAACCGGGCTTTTACATCTGTCTTGCTGCTGAACCATCCATCTTCACTGTCAGTTATTAAAGGCAACCTGATGTTGTCCTGATCTGCTTTCAATAACCCCACCAAACTAGAGAATACCCTTCATTCAGATGATTTTGGGCCCTTCCTGCCCGAAGGTAATGGTGGTACTATCAAGCAGGTCTTGCACCTTGTGCTTGAAAGCCAGATAGTCTTCAACGTTGTGCCCCGGTGCTCCTGAATGGAAGTCACAGTGCTCATTGATATTGTATTCTACTGGTGGCGTACCTGTCAGCGGGGCTAACTTCCTCTTCTCAACCAACTGTAGTCGTAGCAATGTTTGAAGAAGTTCGACGTAAGACATCGGAGGCACTTTAAATACCCTCATCGGCCTCTGATCCTGAGCTCTTCGCTGATTGGGATGCTGTTGCCTTTGATGTTGTTGAGGTTGTCGCCGTTGTTGCTGGTACCGGGTTGACTGTTGAACAACTTTCGCAGCGAACACAACGTCGGTTTCTTGTTTTCCACCATATTCAACCATTTTCTTCCTCAGATCTGCCCCGGGAATAGGCAACAGTTGCGGGCATGGAGATTCTGACACCATGGAATCCAGGATACGCTGCTGACCTACTGCAGCTTCAGGGGCGTCCATCCTGTTAGCATCAACTGGGATAGGACTAACGCGTACAGCTACACCTCTTGGCGTGAATTCAATATCTTTCGAGTCAATCAGGTCTTGAACATTGTGCTTAAAAGCATGACAACTTTCGATATCGTGTCCGGGTGCCCCGGAATGAAATTCACATCGCTTACTGACATCGTATCCATTAGGCGGTATCGCTCCCTTGGGCGGTTCCATTGGTCTTTTTTCAACCAGCTTAAACCTCAATAGAGTCTGAAAGAGCTTAGCATACGTTGAAGGTGGCGTCTCAAATACCCTCTTTGACCTCCCCTCTTGAATCCTTCGTTGAGCCGGATGTGTCCTTTGTTGTTGTTGATGATGCCTGTCACCACATTCATTAAGCTCAGGTTCCACGGGCGCAGGCGGCACAAGCTCTTTCACCGCGGCTTCAAATAGCTGATCATCCTCTTTCCTGAGCACATTCTTGACTACTTCCATGATCAAGCTCATTTGGGTCTTCAGCTGACTGTTTTCCTCTTTGAGCGTCTTCTGCTCCAGGCGCAACTCTTGCATGTCTCTCATCATCTGGCCCAGCTGGCTTTGGACCTCAATCAGTTCAGCTTGATTCTGCCCCATATCTTTGAGAGAATTCCTGCAACAAACTATCACTTGAAGAAATAAGACCCACGGTTCCGATGTACCTGTTAAATGGTAATGCAATGCAAACAGCAAACACATATTCATGACAAGCCAAAGAGAAACTCTAGCTATGAGCATACAGAAAAAACATCTCCCACACATGTACAACCAACAAAAGCAACACATAAGCACAACTGAGTACGAATACAACGACCCCAGCCAACAATCCTGGTGATGGTCGGTTAACAATAGTGCACAAAAGCTAAATGGGTCAACAAAAGAAACAGATGCGACGCCTAGCACAGAAACCTCTAGAAGCTTCTCCCATATTCAACTGAACTCTCAGTTTGAGATTCCTCAGAACACCTACTTCCCGTGAAGTCTTCCATGATGTTAACTGACGATCCCACACAACTAGATGACGAAGAATCGTTGATTTGAACGGAACCCTGAGGCGTGATAAAAATCCGGTTAGAGTCTAACAGATCCTGAATTTGACTTCTAAGCACTTTACAATCATTTGTCGAATGCCCCTGTGCCCCAACATGGTACTCACAGCGGGCGCTGACATCAAAACCTGGCGGATACGGAGGAATCACTGGCTTAGTCTCTTTCGGCACTATCAATCCCCTTTCAACCAAATCTGGCAACAACAGACTGTACGACACCGGTAATTGAGTAAACTGCCTTTCAGGTTTCCTTGGTCTCCGTTGGGCATGCTGACGCGATCGACGACAGTATGACCGTTGACTTGGAGTGTCTGAAAACTGATCCTGAGATGCTAGAGATTCTGAGATGACATCATTCCTTTCTTCCCACTCTTCGACTGACTCGTTCTTATCAACTGGGATATAAGGAGCATCTCGAAGTTTTCCACTTTTGAGTCCCCTCTCAACAAGCTCTCCCATTCTCATTAAGTCCACAAAGCTTGTACAACCGAACAATTTGTCAAAATAATGGCCTTTCAGAGTACCCAAGAAGATGTCAACCATTTCTCTTTCTTGAAGCGGTGGTTGAACACTAGCAGCCAATTCTTTCCATCTTTGCACATACCCTCTAAAGGATTCATTCTTCGCCTGGGTTAGTTCTTGTAAATGTGCGAGACTAGGAGCCATATCCAGGTTATAGTCGTATTGCTTCACGAAGGCATTGGCTAAATCTGACCAAGATTTGATGCTATCACTTTTCAACCGCATGTACCACTCCAAAGATGCTCCAATCAAACTATCTTGGAAACTGTGGATCATGATCTTGTCATTGGTGACATATGAGGTCATTCTTCCGCAGAACATAACCAAATGTAACTTCGGACAACTATCCCCTTTGTACTTCTCCAAATTAGGCGTCTTGAACTTTGGAGGCAACACAAGGCCTGGCACCAAACACATGCTCGCAGCATTCAGATCAAGAGCATTCTTATTAACCAAGGCATCGATCTGATCTTCCATCATCTGAAGTCTCCCCGCATACTCACCAGTCCTCGGGTTTTGAACATTAATCTGTGGAACAGCTCTCGGAGGTGGAACAATCCTCGGAGAATCTGGCGTGGAGAAAGCGAGACCTTGATACTCTGTATCAATGAGAGAAGGTGGACCTCTGACAGGGGTTTGCACAGGCTGAGCAACATTGTCCACTGGAGCTCTCTGAATATTAGCTTCTCCTTTGTTCATAGTCGTTATGGATTCCCTGAGCTGACTCAGCTGATTTTTCAACAATTCAAACTCCGCCCGAGTAACAACCAAATTCTGCTCTCCTGAAGCCATGATCCTTCCAAAAGCTAACTCAAGTCCAATACGAATGTCGGGAAATCAACTGACGCAGCAGACAAAAGACGGGTAAGCTCCCATTTCCGGCTGATGATGGATATGCAACATGAGATGCAAATGCAAACAGAAATGCAAAAATGCGAATGCACACACAGGGGATCAAGTTGCTACTGAGAAGCCCAATCTGCAATACTGGTCTTAGACAGACCCATAATACTTGCTCAAACCATGATTTCAGACAGACCTCTCAAAGAACTCCGGCCTGGTCTCTGCCAGACCCAATAATATAACCAACCTGGCCTCTGACATACCTGGTAACAGCCCATATAATATCCACAATACTGTATCTCATAAGAAATAAACCGGTAGTCTGAAGGTCGAGTTACCTGCATACCCAAAATCCCTCTCACAGGTAGATGTCCCTATATCTGGCACAAGGTACGGCATCCTATGCGGTCGTTGGCGTCACAGACTTTCAGGGTTGATGATACGATTCCCAGAAGGAGTGGCATCACCAAATCCTGAAGAGGCCTCACTTAGCCAACTTCCAAATGATCGGTCCCCAGAGTCGACAATTCAACTAACCAGCAACCCGAGCCACCCAAAGGGTGGGACAGGAGGCCAACCAGAAGAACCTCGTCTGAGCGTAGATTTCGCAGGAAGCTAGGGCATGCAAAGCATGCGCACCCCCACTAATCTCTACTCTAATACTAGGTGCACTCAAGCCCAGGTCCGACTTATCACTCAATCATAGAACCCCCATCAACCCCAAAAACAGCAATAATAATGATAATATAATGCTGAAAGGTAAATACAGAAATGTAAATCCATACAAAGCCCACGACGGGAAAACAAGCGCTAGGATCGACTCTCTTAAGGGACGTTGGATCCCTATGCATAGGGAACTATCGCAGATTCCCAGCAGAGTCGCCAGCTGTCGCTACCGCGAAAATCGGCGCCGACAATACAGAAGAGTCGCCACCGTGCGTTATTTATCCCAACGGAGGGAAAGGAAACGCTTAGAGTAAACCTGACGCAAAGACGGGAAAAAGGTATGGTCATCGCAACCAAAACCTGGATTCGGGAGTCGGTTACGCAAGGGGAAGGTATTAGCACCCCTCACGTCCATCGTACTCGACGGGATCCACGCTTGTTTGTTTGTACGGATTACACTTCTATCTAAACTAATGGATGAGGGCTGAAAAGAAAAGAAAAGATGACTCGGTAAAGCATCGCACTTTATGCCTACGTATTCCCGTCTGGAACGAGAAATCAGAGTCAACGTAGTTCGCCTAACTACGGGTAAAAGGTGGAGGAAGGTTGCTCGCTAGGATATCGCATCCTATGCCTACGTACTTTCATACAGCATGAAAGATCAGAGCAAACGTAGTTCGGGCTACGTACGACACCAGTTTGTTTTTGATTGTTTTTATACTTCTGAAAAAGTCTCTTCTTGATTATAAGTCCGAGCAGACAAAATGACACCTTTGATGAGTTTACAGTCTTTTACGGAAGAACTGTGTTTTATTGTGTTTGAAATCTTATTTGTATTTTTCTGTTGTTTTAAGATGAGAAGAGATGACAATCTACAAATCCTAGGGTTAAAAGGAATTAAAACTATCCTAGTGTTGTCATACATGGTTTGCATCCTAATGTCTGTCATGTTACTCTCTTGCGCAGAGAGAAACAGAGCTCCTAAGGGAATACAGAAAACAGAAGTACAGTAAACAGTAAAGACTGAATAAAGCACACAAGCTAGGCAATGGAGCCAAACTCTACCTCGAACCTGAACACAATAGGCAAAAGTGAAGCACGTTTCACTTTAAACCTAGGGGAATCAAAACACACAATACAGTAAAAACAGAAACCCCAAGCCATGAACAGCAAAAACAAGCCTCTAGACAGATGCACAACACATCTTCTTGCAAATGAATCTTCAAGTTCAACCTTTGTTAGACCCCCAAACTTTAGCTAGCTTCTTCTTTGACAATCTTCAATGATGACTTCCATCTTCAAGGGTAGCTCTCCAAGATAACAACACAAAAGATCAAGAGAGAATAGCATGCTTGTCATCTTATGGACGACCAAAGGAAGTGCACAAGAGACTTGCATAATGGGACTGGTTCCCTCAAAGTTCTACCTCTAAGACCAAACTTATCCCTCCAAAGGAGGGAGGTGAGTTCTTAGAGGGACTTTTAGTCATTGGGAAAGAATGGAAGCAAAGGAAGCATTCCATGTTTCAGAATCAATCCTCTAATCTAGAGCTCTACCTAGCTCCTAAACCCTAAAACACCTCAGCAGCTTCTGGCAAGCTTCAAACTCTTCAGTTGAATCTTGATCTTCAATCTCCTCTACCACAAGCTTCCTTGAACAAGGATCTCACAATAAACCAAACCCCATAATGATACCCCCAAGAGAATAAACCCCAAAAGACCCCACAATCAATTATACAACATAAACATCCCATATAACACAAGCAACTTGTAAAACATACTAAAAATAGTAAAATCAAAGGGAAAATTCTAATCTTTATTCAAAGGGAGCTATAACCTCTACCCTTAATATCCCATATATTCCCTACCCCAAAATCAAAACAAAAATCCCTAAAGAAAAAGTTTTGTACACCTAAGTCATCTAAAACCCTAATTTTGAACACCTAAATGTCGCATAAGCAAACTACTAAAAATAAACTTCTAAAAATCCTAGTACAAAAACCAGAGAGTCTACACATTAATATTTGATAGCACAAAAAGAATGGGATCAAAATCAATAAGCAAGTGCATGAACAAAATTCCACAAATTCATGTATGAAATAAAACCACAAAAATAGTCATTTAAATGAAAAATGCATGAAAAATATCAAATAAAACATAAAATGGTATTTTTATTTTTTATAATTTTCTAGACATGTTAAAGATTTTAATGCAAAAAGAATCATTAAAAAGTAATGGTTTTTCAATTTTATATGATTTATGCAAAATTGATGAAAATGAAAAGAAAAATAAAATGAAATAATATGAGAAATTGGGAGGGGGGTCTGAATAGAAGAAGCGCCCAGTTGTTATTTCAATGGGCCAGAACTGGTAGGGGTGCGCATAGAACATTGCTTAAGCCCAGTGATTCAAAAGAAATAAAAGAAATTCAGAAAGAAAAGAGAAAAAACATGGTGCGAATAGTAAGGTTTGTACGTGTATCTGTTGGGCTTTGTACTAAGGGGGTGTGGATAGGATTCTGGCCCAAGTCCCCTTTTAATGAAACGCCGCGTTTCATTGTATTTGGCCTTTCCCTCCATTTTCTGAGATTTAATCTGGGCCACGCGATCAGATGACAAGTCAATGATGTCAACCAAATCCAACGCACGTGGATCATCGTCCCCGACGTGCTTAGGGTTTTCAGAAAATGTGAATTCCATGCATGGAACTTATACCTCCTCTATCTCCCTCGTCTGGCCATGAAATAACACGATATAAAAACCAAACTTGCACCATTTTTCTCCCTCTACACAGCCATGACCTTGGATTTTTCTAACACTCACCCTACAATGAAATACGAAAGGTGGAAGTTCTGGACACCATGTTTTAGCTCTGGTGTGCATGGAAACTATACGTGCTCAAACTACTCTAGAGTGTTCTATGCACTATGGTGAGTATTCTAAACATAATATCTAGGATTATCTTGCCCTAATCACCATGATCTTGATCACCCAAGAATCCACACCATATTCTGAACCTTCAAGAACAGCTCTTAAACTCCTCACACTGCATCCTCTAATGGTCTCTAACATATATATCCTAACCACATGTTCTAATATTGGATAAATAAGGAGATTCGATTGAAATTGCATACCTATCACTTGATGATGGCAATGGTGGTTATCCTTCAATCCAGCTCTTGTCACTTACTTCAAAGGATCTCCAATGGATGTTGAGCCTTCTGTATGCACTAATTCTTGATAACACCCTTTGAATCACTCTAGCCACTTCTTCATGCAACTTGGAGGGAAGACTTGGATCACACGAAACAACCACTAATTCCACTAGTTCTTGCTGGCTTCTTACTCCATGATGATGGTAGAAGATGATTGTAACAAGAAATTTGGTAGTTGATGAAGTTTAGATGAAGTTTGAAATCAAAATGCAATTTGGAGTGATGGAATCAAACTATGGTTTGCAAGCACAATGAATCACCAACCCTGCCATGGATCAACTCTAGGGCATTTATAGAGAAGGATGGAAGTGTGTAGAAGCTTGTAGAAGATTCCAAGAAGTTTCTAGAATGTATCATGCAATGAGATTTTGATTTTTCCATATTTAGTAATTCTCATGCAAACTCATGATAAGCCATGCATTTCCACTTAATATCTCCTTAAATGAGTAATTGGTATGAGAACAAGGCATTTCAAACCCTTATGTAGCATTTTCTCACTTTCTCTTTTGGTGCCTTAAAATGCAAGAAACAAATTTACAAAGCAACTCCAATTTTTAAGCCTAAACTCAAAAATATGGATAAACCATTGTTTTTAAAATGATGTTTGCACTCAAAATCATATATCATATGCCCCATTTTGGATTTGTAGATCTCTCAAACCAAAATTCCATTTCAACTTTTTTAACTTATAAGCCATTTACAAGCCATTTGCACCACTTTTAAAAATCCATGCTCTAAGCTTTTCCAAACTTTCACACCCTCTTTTCTAGCCTTAAAATCCCATTTTGAACAACTTTGATGTTGTGAAATTTTTCATTTGAAGCTTCCTTGTATGAGTTTTAGGCATATGCTAAGAATGACCTGTAATTCCACTTTCCCAAAATACCCCTGACTTGCACAAGCTATAACTTGAGCTTCACAAATCAGATGAAGGCATACCATACCTTTTTGTAAAGGGGAGACCATGAGGAACAACTCTTATGTTTGCCAAGAATTCATCTGAAAACTCCTTGAAGGTCAAAAGTTGCTTGGAAGACAGGCAACTTTCACAGACAAATTTCAGTACCCTCAGATGACCTGTAACTTGCAAGAGCCATAACTTGAGCTCTGTAAATCATCTTGATGACTTCCACCACTAAAATTAAAGCTATGAAGATACTCTACAAGTTTCATGTGGACCAGAAATTCATATGAAGCTTGCATCTTGAGTTACACTGCTTTGAAGTTTGACCTAATCAGGGGATTTTACAATAAAACCCTAATTTAGTAACTCCACTTCTCCTTGACTTATTCTGATTATTTTTTGGCACAACACCACATCCTTATTCATATATCAAATAATGAGTCCCACATCCTTCAAATGAGTTTTGATACCCTTTAAATTCAGTCTTTGACCTAGGGTTGACCTAGGGTTGACCTAGATGAAACCCTAGTTGACTGACTTCAACTGAGGCTCTTGCAATCATTCCAGTGACTTGGTTCTTCTTCAAAATGATCGTCTAGGCTCTTCATACCATCCAAACACTCCTCATGCTCATGGATCATAAGTCATACACCCTCTAATGACCCCCAAAATAACTCAAGATAGGAGAGAATCCACTGAGTGATCTGTCAATACTTCAAGGTTCAAATTCTCTTCTGATGACCTGAGTAGTCTTGAATATGAATGAAACCCTTGAATATGCCTCCTGAGACAAGAATAGCACTTGATCCCCTGTTTAAGATATCATGCTTATGCAATGCAATGCGGATGAATACACTATGTACACGATGACAATGCAAATGAATATGTAACTGAAACATAAGCCTAGGCTATAAAAGGTTGGGCAAATTTTGGGGTGCAACAATCATCACATCCTCTTATTACTTCAGGATTCATGCTTCTCTTGCATGATCATCTCATATTGCTCATGACTTGTTATTACCCATTGAACCTATTTCTTGGGATCTCCAGTCATCTTGGTCGGGTTACCATCATGAACAACTCATTTCTTTATAGGTATTAGTCCCATCTTCTTGGATGTATTATGGACTTTCTCTCTAGCTAATCCTTTCGTCAAAGGATCTGCTAAGTTTTCATCAATGCTTACATGACCCACTCTTACATCTCCTTTAGAGATACAATCTCTAACAGTGTTGTGCTTTCTTCTAATTTGACTTCTTTTACCATTATAATAATCGTTCACAATTTTTGCAATAGTCGCGGTACTATCGCAGAGGATTAACACAGCTGGCATATGTTTCTCTCATAGAGGGATCTCTGCTGGCAAGCATCTTAACCAACTTGCTTATTCACTAGCTGTGGCTAGTGCTATCATCTGAGACTTCATTGTGGACTGAGCCAGGATAGTTTGTTTCTTTGATTTCCAAGATACAGCTTCTCAAGCTATACTAAATATATAGCCACTAGTTGCTTTAGAATCATCTGATAAGGTATTCCAATCTGCATCACCATATCCTTCTAGTACAACAGGAAATTTCTAGTAATGTAGGCCGAGATTCATGGTCCTTTTAAGGTACCTCATGACTCACTCAATAGTTTTCTAGTGCTCGTTACTCGGTTTACTCGTAAACCTCTACAATAATCCTACGACATATGCAATGTCGAGTCTAGTATAATTAGTAGCATCCTAAGACTGCTAATGATGTTCGCATATTCTGTTTGTCTGACACTTTCACCAGTGTTTTTAAATAGTTTCACACTTGGATCATATGGTGTGCACACAAGTTTACAGTCAAAGTATTTATATTTCTTTAATATCTTGTTGCGGTGGAAATAGGATATCAAATTATTAATTAATTTGAATCACATTTTTAGTTCACAACCACTCTTTGATTTATCCGAAGGAAAAGGTCAAAAGAGGAAAAACCTATTTTTGCATCGTAAACACAATGCGGGGAGAGATCTAGGTAAGGGGTTGGTTAAGCTTAGGGAAGGTATTAGCACCCTAAACTTTTGTAGTACTCTACAGGAACCTTTTGTTTATTGTTACTATTTTGCTTTATTATTTTCTTGTGGGTATACATTGCTAAGGGTTAAAGATAAAAGAAAGACCTAAGGGTTAGTCCTAAGTTTACTCGGCAAGACGTCGCATCTTGTGCCTACATATCCTGACGGGAATGGAATCAGAGTAATCGTAGTTCCCCTCAAAAGGGAGGTTAGAAACGTCTTGGCTGTGGTCAAGGTTTCAAATGGAATAAATGTTTCTTAAGGACACACTACGTGGAGTGCGGAGACTCCAATCTCTAAGTTGAAATTGTTAATTAAAATTAGGGTTAAATTAGGGATTCCACGGCGGGAAACCCTAAAACAGAGTACGCCGACTCTTTGACCTAATGCTAGGGTAAAGGGTATTTTTGTCCACGGCGGGATACCTAGGCTATTAGGGTTTTGAAAACGTCAAAGGTTAGGGTTATTGACTCGGCGGTCAAATTGCTAGACCTAATCCTTCGGAATGTAATTAACGGTAAAACATGCAAACGATCAAATATCATCGTACGGCAGAATTAAAGTACGAGAAATAATGAAAGCAGTAAAAGAAAGTGTCGCGATGATCACTCGCATAAGTTACAAATCCCAAAAACAAATGCAAAAATAAAAATAAAAATAACCGCGACGATTACTCGCATAATTACGAACCAAAAAAATGATAACATCACAACCGGGATTAGAGAATCACTAATAACTAGAAAAGAAAGAAAAAAAATAAATAATGTATATTGACAAAATAGTAACTAAATTAAAGACAAGTTAGATTCGTTAAAAATTACATTTCATCTTTGAATGGATACTTGAAGTTCCAAATAATATAATTTTTTTTTTAAATAGCTTGAATTTTAGCTTTACAAATTGATTTTAGTTTTAAAGTAGATTTAACGTTGAGTGCTTTTACCAAAATTGGTTTAATCACTACATCGGGAAATGGCTTTAATCATAAAATGTGACTACCTATAAGTTATCAAACAACTTTACTAACTAGAAATTATTACCTAAATTACTAATTAAAATTTGTTAGAATGGATTAAATATAAAATATAAAAATTAAAGGATAAATAAAACAATTAGTTACAGAAGGAATAAACAAAATATAAATGACCAGAGGGGAAAGGGATACGGTCAATGTTTTGCTGTTAGCTAGGTTTCTTTTGAAACCTTTCTTCTTCCTTCTAGCACCGCGGTGGCCATTGATGGTGAACGGCGAAGCTTTCGTTCGTTTGGTTTTCTTTGCATGTCCGTTTTCTTTCTCTTTTCCGATCTTTGCTCCTGTAAAAACGGAAATAAAAAACATTAGCAACTCGGATTTGCTCACCTTCCGTGAGGAGAGTTTGTAGCGACTCCGACGACGCCTCTTTGCGATTCCGATGGTGACGTTACTTAGGTTGCATGCGATGACGATGATGATTGGAGAAGAAGAATGGCTTTGCGATTCGTCTGATCTTCGCCGGCGAGAATGACTTTCGATAAACTTCTTCAAATCTCTTCTTCTATCTTTTGGGTGATGATGAAAACTGTAATGGTTTTCTGAATCCGACAACGATGATGGAAGAAGATCCCCTTTGATCTTCCGAATCTGTGCCGCGGCGCCGTTTTTTGCGTGTGATTATTGGCCGATGATGGGTTACAACTGAGGCTAGGTGGCGATTTGTTGTTTGCTTGATGGATGAAGATGACCCGTGACTTGGTTTTGATGATTCACGACCGTCTTCTCCATTCGTTAGGGTTCCGTTTTGAGGTCTTTGGTGAGTTCTTTCCTGTTTACGTGGTTAGGGTTTCAGCGCCCCTTTTGGTGATTTTCTTCTGATGATTTTATACCTTGATTATCTTATGCATTTTATTTGGCTTTTGGGTAATGATGTTTCAAGCTGAGCCCATGGAAATAGATTTGGATTCGATTTACCTGATGAGGAGATAATATCCGGATCTGATTTGTCTGGATTTTGATCTGGATCCCCTATACTTTGAAGGCTTGACTTTATCCGCTATGATTTGATTTTCATTTTCGGACCCAACTTTGAATCGCGGACTTGATTTGCTACCTGGATTTTGTGATGCCTCGAATCTGGTTATTGATTGAATCCGGATTTCATTTTTGGATTGAATCTGTTTGGCTGAAAAAAATCACTTTTTCAAAAGTGCTTATCCAAATAATCACTTTTTGCGACAATCACTTCTTTTTCTCTTCCTTTGGCCGCCTCGAAAGTAAGAACAGATACTGCCTATTTGAGCCGAGGTCGGGAATCGATTTGGGAGTTGGCTTCGGCATTTGTCGTTGCCCTCCCGACACCCGATGATGAAATTACTCTGAGGGTGTCGAACAAAAATAATTTCTAACATTAACCTCTTTTTTGCTTTGTTTTGGGTTTGTCTGTGTGCAGGTACGGAGAATCGAGTCTCGAAGAATCGGGCATGAAGAATCGACCTTAGAATAATAGAACCAATAGAACCTTAGGATTTAAGCATTAAAATGTATTTTGTTTTTCTTTGTAATTTGTAACAAAATAAATATGAATAATAAAAATTCACATTATTTTCATCCAATTACAATTCTTTCGATTCAACTTAACATTGTCGCATCTGAATGGCTCTCATAAAGAAAGAAATATCCAAATGATTAAGCGCCTCCAAATAAATTCAACCGATTAAAATTTAACAGAATCTCAACCAACCGGATTAAATTCACCAAGTAAATCCATATGAATAAATCCAAAGAAATCATCCGAATCAACCTTGTCATTCCAACACATATGGCTTTAAATCTGGACAAGAACCTTTTTTCAAATTAACTCGTGCCTGATGATAGAAATCGTAAATATGGCCTAGAACGAGTAACACGGAAAGAAACAGAGAAATCCGCTTAACAGCAAAACAGAACTAAACTCTGCACCGAAAAATCCAATTTGTGTCTCTGATGACTAAATCCAATGCCCTGAACCAATTCAGCCCAAAAATCCCAATTAAACAGAAATCATAGACCCGAACATGAATATAAATTTCCACTGCTTTGACTTTAAAATTGACTGGCAGATAGTAGAAGAACAGCAAATAAACGCCTGTTAAAACAAAACTCCACAGAATGATATTTTGCACTGATTTGAGCCAAACCAAATTGACATCTCAACATGATCAAACCCCATATGATAAAATAAATGTCTCGGAAATCCACCGACGACAAAATCTCAGTCCGTTGAATTAATTACCGTATCTCAAAAATCCCGATGCCAAAATTACCGCGAACTTCTGTTCATCTTCAAAGAAGATAAAGAACTCGTAAATGGAGGCCCTAATTGCTCAATGGATTCATGGCGATGATTCAGCTTCATGAGCTGTCAGTAAATGATGAATAAATGACCATTTCGCCCCTCAACAGTTAAAGTGCACCAGATGCGATTCTCCTGCAAAACAACAGACTATGCAACCCGTTAGTGGTTAGTTAATATGTAATGCAAAAAATGAAATGTAACGTGACATGAATCGACTAATCCAAGGGTAAAATTTGAGGTGTTACACTTGCCCCTATTTAAATAGCTTCACTGGATGATTTGAGCAGCGGAGACTCGAGGAATCACGGTGGAGGTATTTAAATATAGATAACCGAAAATTTTGACCTTAGACGCAGTGATATGCAATGTTATGGACAAAACGAAACGAACTATAATGCTGACAATGCCATGAATATGGTATGATACGTATGATGAGAATGATAAATGCAAGAATGCAGACGACACGACGACACAGGGGACAGACGTGATGAGTAATTGTACTGGGGAATACGATGCACTGGTGGAACAACGCGACAATTGGGGAATCCTAGAGTGATGGATCAACCGGTGCAGGCACAACCAGTTGTCACTTTAAGGTGAAACGATAACACAGGATCCATACGGTGGTAGGATCAGGTAAACGACAAGTGCTGGAATTTCCGGGTCATTCCTTTAAATGAAGAGATCGAGCGGGATGTTCGGGAATCACCGAAAAATATACAAGGAGAAACAAACACCAGGGATATTCGGAAAAACATCGAATAAACCTGGGGATAAAGAAACACATTTCAGGGTGTCATACCCTAAATTTGTCCTACCCTTTTGTAAATATTTTGCATTTATCGTTTCATGCCTTTTAGACACGTGTCTGCTCGCAATTGGTTGATTTTTCAGAACTTTATCTTTTTGACCAATTAAAAGGTGACATGTGGCTTAAACTTAATTTTGTGAATATTACTTTCTTAAACTTTGTTTTCTTTTAAGTGTTACTAATAACATTTTAGTAATTACTTTTTTGTTTTTTTTATATAAACCTTAGTTATTTTATATATTTGAATATTTGTTAAAAAGTTATTATTTAGTAAATTGTTTTTAATTTAGATTTAATTATAATATTTTGTTAATATTTATTTTAATATTCACATTTTAAATAGATGTTAATAAATTAAGTGAAAAGAAAATGTTGGATGCTTAAGCCCACTCCATGCGGCCCATTAGGGTTCTGGGCATCAACCGTTTATTTAAGAAAGGGGAAATTTAGACCTATAGAGGGGGAGGAGCACTGTTCATTCCTCTTCATCACCAAGAACGGCGCCGACATCATCCATCACCCCTCACAAACCCTAGCCGCCGCCGCCGAAATTCATCCGACCTCACCACCATCAACATCGAAACTCACCCCCTTTTACCCCTTCAAATCCTTCGAACCCTCAATCTCCGCTATTTTACAACCCGCATCCAAAAGCACCTCAGCCTCATCCACTTCCGCCGTGAAACCACCACCTCGGATTCATCAATAATCTGCTGCAACACGAACACGATAACCAACTCCTGTTGTGATAACTTCAAGCAACCCAACGTTTCGACACCATCCGTGTTGTTACGCGTGACAACCGCGACGACCTCGTCTCTATGAATTTTCATCAACGGTAGCACTTAAGGCGCAGATGCTGAGAGTAACTCCGAGGTTGAATCAACAACAAAGCTTCGCCTAGGTCTCGTAACACCAACAATAACATTCGCAGCAGCGGTACTTTCTCGCTCGGTCTCACAAGTACCTTGACTCGGCATCGCATCAACAACAAACAACATTGTCGATACGCAAGAAGTCACCAACTGTTGCCCTGTGTCACGCGTCGGTAATTTTCAGCTCTTGTGTGTTTATATCAGTCTTACTATGTTGATTCTTACCATGGCTTAAACTGTGTAAATAGGATGGATTGAGTTACCATGTTAACTTTATTTTGCTGTCTTCAAAGTGTAGACTTAACAGGAACGAATTACCTGCAACGAGCCCTTTATTCTTGGTTGATATTTAAATTTTTGGATTCATAGTACTTTGAAAAGCATTCAGCCCGTTCTGTTACGTATTTTTGACGAAATATGCTGTTTTGAGGTTTGTGCTTTGTCAGTTTGTATTTGGTTCAAAACTGTCGATTCAAAATAGATTTTGATATGAATAAACTCGGTTTGCAGTAGACCACTATGCTTTTGAACAAAAACTGCTTATTCAGGTTTGGGTTTGTTGGGAAAATTTGGTTCAAGCAATTCCTCTTTGGTTTTGTTATGCAAGCTCTGACTCCGGTTTCATTTCGAACCTTGTTCCTTGTATAGTGCAGCTAATATAATCTAATGCTTCGATTCTGCCTTATTTTTCAGTTTCGTGTATTATAAATCTATCTCCTTATGTAAATGATATGATTAATGCTTGGTTTGAATCTCACAAGAGTACTTTTTGCTCCCTGTAGATTTGATCCGATTTTTGCAAGGCGGTCATCTGTTCTATGCCATGTTTGTGTGTGTTTTTAAAAAAAATATACTGTTGTTAATATTGCGATATGTTGCTGCTGATCCTTCCCATTTACAATTAACTTGAACTAGTTGTTTACGGTGTTGATGAATTCGTTTCATGAAACATATGGTATCATCTATGTTATTGGTTTGGTTGTCGGTTTTGCTTCGAATATCAGGATTGCTCTGGTTATGTACATGATCCGTGGTTTGGCTCGTTTGTGTTCGATGTTCGATTTACCAAGTATTGAGTTGTTTGTTGTTTATCGTCGCGTGTTTCAATAGGTTTGTTTATGCTAATACGTGTTTGATATCCTTGAGGAATTTCTGTGCGTGCTTACTTTGTAAATATAACACGTTGTGTTGCTGTGGTATTTAAGGCTCATTTCGGTTTTACGACATTAAGTTAAATAAGCACAGGTTGATGTATTTACTGCCAAGTTTGTGCATCAGGTACGAATAATTCAGGGTATTGTTGCTGTTAGATCTAGCTCTGAATAATCAATGTTGCAGTAACAATATTCCAATTTTATGATGATATTGTATTATTGGGATTAACTCTGTTTTGATTTTGCAAGGTTTTTCTACTGTGCTGAGATTGGAACAGATCGGTCGGCTCATACTATTTTGATTCTATATGTTTGGTTTGAACAATATGAGCCTGGGATTTGATTTAAAATATAAACTTGATAGATATTTCTTAATATGTATACTAATTAATTATATATAATCATTTTTCTGCCTTTTGTTTTTTTACTGGTATACAATGGGAACATTAGTTTTTATATACTGTGAATATTATTTCTCTTTCTCTTAACTGCTTTCCTATTAAACTATAAGGTAATTAGTATACAATATGATAGTTTTGTATGATTTCTATTCCATTGTGATGATTTGAATTCATGGGCTTGACAATTCATATTTATTCTGTCACAAGTTTCCGATGAGAATTCCGTCAAGTTCCGATATTTAATCTTTAATTTGCGAACGTATATCATTTCAAATTTTGGTAGTTTATTTTTTTTAACTTTTCTATCCGATTTAGTAATTATTTTTTTTTAAGACAATTCAAAATACTTTTAAAAAAAAAAATCTTGGACTTCTTTTTCAAACATATTTTCAAGAACTTCTTAATCGAATCATTCTCTTAATCAATAACGAAAAAAACTCTTAAGGTCTAGCATCTTTTGAGTTCTTGAATAGTCACTATTGGGGCGTACGCCTTAAGTAGTACATTGTTCGACTTTCTTCGCTTCAAAATACGCCCTTTAATTATTTATGCAATAAAATGTCATTAAAGTCTAGTAATCCACATGATACTTTCACTGTTTATTTTAAACAATATTTCATAAATTAAATCAATGGGTGAAAATTAAACTCTTGAAGTCTAGCACTTCTCGAGTTTTCGAATGAACATTATTATGGTGTACACCTTAAATAGTGTATTGTTCATTTTTTTTATGGATAATTAATTTATTAGGCAATTCAACTTTTGTATTTGTATATGCTTGAGTAAGTAGCATGTTTTAGACAATTCAATAAATTACACTTTAGATTTTTTTAAATTTACTTTTAATTTTTGATTAATTTATTTTTTTGCTAAATTCAAATCAATTTATTTTAACTTACAATTTATTTTTGTTAGCTTATTTCTAAAATATGTTTGATTTTCTTTAAATCCTGTTTCAATATATTTTTCAACACTAAATTATTTCTCAATCAAGTCATGAAAAAATTAAATTCTTGAAGTCTAGCACTTCTTGAATTTTTAGACGAACATTATGGAGGTGTACACCTCAAATAATATGCCGTTCGACTTTTCATTTTAGTACGCTATTTAGAACAAAGAAATATCGCAGGAATCTAGCATTCTGTATGATATTTCCGCTGTTCACCCAAATATTTTTCAAATAAAAATGGTGTTATTGGAATCTAGCATTTCGATAATACCCCGATTATTTAGTTGTGGGGCCGACGTCTCATTTATTAAATAATTGATATTCTCAAATCCAACCTCGCGTTCTCACTTCCCACACGTTCACAAATTATTTTCATACCCCATTTCGCTTCAAATCTTTTTTTAAAAAAAATATTTTTCTCGATCAAACTTCGAAAGAAAGAGGCACTTGGAATCTAGCATTCCTTGTGTCTTCGAGTGAATAATTCTTGAGGCACGCCTTTGAGTTGTTATTCGCTCAACCTTTCGGCTCTTTCAAATTCAATCATTTTCAAACATTCTCCTGAGTCGAATGCTCGTCCGCATTCGCAACCCATTTCATTCACAATTCCTCGTGGTCTCGATATTAGGAGCACCCTCAGAGACTAATATTGTTTCTCACAATCCTAACCCTTGACACGTCGTCAAGTCGGTTTCATTTTCGATCAAATCCTCGACACGTCGTCGAATTACTTCAAAACAACTTCTTTGTTGGCCTTGCATGCCATTCTTCGATTTGATCCTTCCCCAAAAATTTTTAAAACTTACGAAAGAGAGATATTCTTAGAATCTCGCATTCTTTGAATATTTGAATGAGTAACTCTCGTGGCGCGCCCTTGAGTTGTTATTAATTCATTCTTTCGATTTCAAAACATCCAACTCTTTATCTTCAACTCATCTAGTCAATTCCCGAAAGAACTGAGTTCTTGGAATCTCGCATTCCTTGAATTCTTGAGTGACAAGCTCTTAAGGCGCGCTCTTGGGTTGCTTGTCAGTCACCCTTTCGTCTCAAACTCAAACTTCAACCCTTTTCAAATCTCATCTTTTCGTGGTTGTTACCACGAACTACGGACGCTCTGATTCTTTATTCATTCTTGAATATAAGATACGTAGGCACAAGATTGCGATGATCTTGGCGAGCACAATTCCAACCATATTCCGTATCCCCCCATCCTTTCCCGTAGTCGAACTACGACGCTCTGATTTCTCATTCTCGTCCGAATGAGCATACGTAGGCACAAGGGCCCCAATCCTTGGCGAGCACCCTTTTCTCTAACCACCCATCTCTCCTTCGCGTCTTTAACCTTTTAACCTACCAATTCTACCTTTAACGAACGAGAAGAAAACAAGTAAACCTAAACAACACTCCCCGCAATTACCTTAAGAGGTTCCCGTCGAGTACGACGGACGTGAGGGGTGCTAATACCTTCCCCTCACGTAACCGGCTCCCGAACCCGGAACTTGGTTGCGACAGCCCTGTTCCTATCCCTTTCGTTTTTAAGAGGTTTTCTCGATATTTTCCTCTCCCGTTTATTTGGGAAAAATAAAGTTCGGTGGCGACTCTGTCGAATCGCATTTCCACGCCTTTCGCGCGAGGGTCGTATGTTCGAATGAATTTTCGAGGTGCGACAGGTGGCGACTCTGCTGGGGACGTTTGCTCCATGCAAAGAGAGAGTCGAGCCTATCTTTTGGTTTGTGAGGAGTGTTTGTTCTTTAGTTGTTTTCTTTTTTTGTATTTGTTCTCTTGTAGATTTTATTTGTGCTTTGTCATCTGTTGGTTCTTGGGATGATGTCATGAGTAAGGTTCTACACCCGAGCTTTGGTAAAAGCAGAGAGGACACATAATTTAGAATTGGTAGTCGAGTAGTGTTAGTCTCCGAGGATTTGCTCCTTGTGGGCCTAGCATGAAAGCTCCTCCAGAGGAGACCTATTCGTAGATATCGTTGTAACGCAGCTAGCCTGTTGCACGACTTGATTAATGAAGGGTCCGTGATTCTGGGAACCTTTTGTTAGCACCAGTTCCGATATTGGTGGTCGTGTAGTGTTAGTCTCCAAGGACTCGCTCCTTGTGCGCCTAGCATGAGGACCCCGCTCAGGAGAGGCCCTATCGTTATTATCGTCGTAATACAGCCAGCCTGTTGCGCGACGCTAATACAACTAGTGTCTGTGATCCTGGGAACCAAACATAGAAACCATCCCGTAAGAGGGTCTATGGGTAGAATGTTTAGATCTTCCCGCATAGGTCGTACCTGTCAATTTTCTTTGAGCAGGAATTATGGTTACTTATCTATTACAGTTACGAGCTTCAGGAGATGTTTGATTGTGATCCTGTGATCCTGGATCTTGTATCTTGCATTGTATCTTGCATATCATTCACATTGCATTTCATATATTGTGCATTTTGCATTTCCGGTCCTCCAACAAAATCTTATGTCTTCGTTCCTTTCTCTTCAGTAAATCAAGCTGATTCCTCGACACCAGTACGCAACTAGAGCCAATACAAGACGAATGATGGAGCAGATTCAGCAGGAGCAAGTTGCCTTCAGGGAAGAGTTGGATTCTATGAAAGGAAAGATCGACCAGATCCTCGAAGCCATCCTCGCAGCCAGGAGAGAGGAAGAACAGCGTGAAGCCGCCGCTGTCGTCAACAACAATGGTCAAGGACAAGGGTCTACTGCTATCCCTTTGGTTCCAATTCCAAATTCTCATGGGATGCCGTTGAACTTCAACAACGCAGTCGAGGGAAACACTTCTCAGCCAATCCCAGCGCCTGGAGTTACCGTTGGAGTTATCCCGCACGCCCAGCCTGCTGCTGTGCAAATCCCGGTTCCTCATGTCGAAGATACTCTGATGGATCAGTATGACGATGTTCAGAACTATCATGCTGCTATCCCCATCGCCAGTCCTATTGCCGCTCAGGATTCTGAAGCCATGAAGATGTGCCGAGATCTAGCCGAGAAACTCCGAGCCATGGAGGGGCACAATTCAAATTCTTTCAGTGCTTTGGAATTGTGCTTGGTGCCTGATGTTGTCATTCCTCCCAAGTTCAAGGTGCCCGAGTTTTTAAAGTACAAAGGTCTCAGTTGCCCAAACATTCATCTGAAGATGTACTGTCGCAAGATGGCTGCCAATGCCAGAGATGAGAAGCTCATGATCCATTGCTTCCAGGACAACTTGTCTGGGGCATCACTCGAATGGTATATGCAGCTGGAACGTAATAGTGTGCGTACTTGGGCCGAGCTAGCTGATGCATTTGTCAAGCAGTACAAGTACAATACTGACCTTGCTCCTAACCGTACTCAGCTTCAGAGTATGACTCAGAAGGATAGCGAATCCTTCAAGGAGTACGCGCAACGATGGAGAGAGCTAGCCGCAAGGGTGCATCCACCTCTTGTTGACAGTGAATTGATTGACATCTTCATGGGCACTTTGCAAGGCCAGTACTACGAAAAGCTGATTGGAAGTGTCTCCGCTGGATTCTCTGACTTGGTGATCGTCGGTGAGAGAATTGAAGAAGGGCTGAAGAGTGGGAAGATCCCAGGAGGTTCCAACAACCAGGCCCATGCCAAGAAGCCTTTCAATGGATACAAGAAGAAGGAGGGCGAAACCAATGCCATCTTTTTGCAGAAAGGGCAAGCTTCTCAACAAGCTCCCGCTCTTATGCCTTATCAAGTTCCCTACTATCAGTATCCATATGTTGCTGCTGTGCAATATGCTCCAATGCCTTATCAGCCAGCTGTTCAAGCAGCGCAAGCTCAGATGCCACGGCAACAGGCTCCTCAGCAACAAGCCCACAACCAGCAAGGATATCAGTATCCTCCTCAGCAACAGTAGATGCAAGCTACTCAGCAACGGCAAGGTGCTCGCCCACAGCGTCCGCAGAGGACATGGATACCAGATAGAGTCTTTGATCGTCTACCAATGACATATGCCAAAATCTTTGCTCAGTTGATGGAGAAGAAAGCTGTTGTTTCGAGAGATTTGGCTCCTCCCACCGTCATTCCTGCCGATTATGATGCAAGTGCTCATTGTGAGTTTCATAAGGGCGCTCCAGGTCATACCATTGAGGACTGCAGGGCCTTCAAGCACATAATTCAAGACATGATCGATAGGGATGCTATCAACTTCAATGGAAAGTCTACAAATATCATCAACAATCCGATGCCACCAGTCAACTAGTGCCAACATCAGATCGATTCCAGTCAAGTTCATTCCTCGAAGAAGGCCATCATGCTGCCATTTAATCTTTCGTTTTCCTTATGTTTTGTCTTTGTTTATCTAAGTATTGTATGCTACGAACAATTGCCATTCGTATTTGGTTTTCATTAATGTATTGTTTATGCATGTTTTGAATTGGTTATGTCGTATTCACTCATTTTCACTTATCACCGACACATTTATTCTATTCACTGTTGTTTAGCTTGATTTGAGGGAGGATGATGAAAACGAGATACCCATAATTGTGAACTGTATGCTTTCAGACTGAATCTCGTCAAGGATATACAGGCATTGTTTCAATTCCCCAAACACCGGAGATATAAGGAGTTAATCCCTAGTAAACCACTTCGAGCCTAGAAGTAGCAGTTTCCTTCAGATATTCAAACCTTTACACTCAACCTGGGGCAGGGTAGTGTTCAGTTAATTCAACCCCGCACTTGAATCATTAAAGCAAAATCCTAAAGACGATGGTTCATCAATGACCCATGCTATGGCAATCACAATCCTCCAACAATTCAAAAAAAAAATCAAAAAAATCTGCTAAGTCAAACACCTCAGAGGGGACTTAGGCAAAATCAAGGCAATCCCGATGGATCTGACAAACAAAGTCAACCCATGCAAAAGTTAGGGATCAAAACAAAAGCAAAAGAGGACCCCGAAACCCTCAACAAAAAAACAAAATAAGGTTCAGTGGCCATTCAAATAGGGTCACTGACACCCCAAAATAAAGTGATTGCCACGTCGAGCAAACCTTGAACCTTCAAGCTTACACCGTTCAGACAAGTGTAGAATTAACTGAGCGTAGGACTGGAGATCATTAAGAAGAAGGGGTGGGTACAAATAATACTTTGAGCCTAATATCCTTTGTTTCATAACCGTGAACCAGACCACGTTACAGCCCTCGAAAGTCCTAATTGAGGCGAGGTTTATTCTAAAAGCATATTATCGCAAGGTTGCGTAACCTGACTCCTCACATGATTTCTAATCATCAACATCGGTGTCATTATCCTTGTTATATCCTCTACACCAATCAAAAGTAGCACAACGTTTGGGATGATGATCCATTCGTCTCACTATCACGACACTTCAATAAAAGACATTTTTTCAAAACTTACATTGAACTGCGCATTAATGTTACCATTTATGAATGTACAATTTTAATTTCAAATCAGTGCTAGGTATTCAAAGACATTTCAGCAAAGGACAATCAAGGAGGAACTTGACTTTCAGTGGCGTACACGGAGCAAGACTACCTCAAAACCCACAGGCTGGAGCAAATCATTCAGCAGCTTGAGCAGGGGCAGGCCATTACCACGTTCAGACTGGGGCAAGACCAGGTCGTCCTGACCAACAAGCAGAGTTGCAACCTTCTCTGAAGGAAATTGACAACAAATCACCAAGTACCCAGACTTGGGGCATCCAGAGCATCATCTTCTGCTTCAATCGTGACGTGTTCAACAAACTGCGTGTCGAGGAAGTCAATCCCTCCCACCACCCGAAGTCTAATCTGCATTGGCAACTACCAGAGGCCACCACGCTGGCGTCTTCCCCTGCATTTCCAATTACCCGTCTGCATCATATGCATCATACGCATTGCATTCATCATCATAAGCATTTTACATCATTTTGCATAACTAGTCGTATCATACTTCCCCAGCTCTTGCATCTCCGCTTGTCAGCATTTGCATTTGCACTTCCACTCATATGGAATATCATTTATCATCCAGCATTCTTATATGCAAGTCAAGGTCCAGGATCAATCTTGAAGATTTCCAATACCATCATCAGCCCAGTCGTGGGCAATTTTCTGCAATTGTGGGTCTTTCCCATCGAAATTCAAAGACATTCAAGGCAAGATTCAACCCAGTCAGGGGCATTTTTCAAAGACCATGGGCGTCCCCCATGACGTATTTCGACCTCGAGGTTGATCAGATATGCAAATCAAGATTCAGCCTAGTCAGGGGCATTCTTTTCAAGACCATGGGTATTTCCCATGACGTACTTCAACCTCGTGGTTGATCAAACCTTCAAATCAACATTCAGCCCAGCCAGGGGCATACCATTCAAGACCGTGGGCGTTCTCCACAAAGTTGTTCAACCTTTTGTTGGGCAAATCCAAGAAGTTTAATACAAGATCCAGCCCGAGCAGGGGCATCTTCGGCAAAAAACGTGAGCGTTCCTCACGAAGTGGTTCAACCTTTTGCTGACCAAAACAAGACATCAAGACAAACTCAGCCCAGTCAGGGGCATCCTCTTCAGAATTCATGGGCGTAACCATGAAATCATTTCAGCAAAACTATGATCTCCAAACAAGACGGTGGGCGTACCCCGTTGACTCATTTCAATTCAATCTTCCTCTTGGGGGTTCCCCAATGAGTTGTACCCAGCAAGCATGACCGTTGTCAATTGCCTTACTATCATACTTTTGGTGATAGTCGAACCTCGTCAGTTCAACCCAGCCCGCATCCTTTTGGTGTTGGTAACCTTCAATTTGTGTCGTTCTATCATTCTTTTGGTGATAGCAACCTGTGTGTGTGAGTTTCGCTCCGTCATCCTTTTGGTGGTGGGTCTGGCATTTCGTCGATGTCAGATTGCGCGATGTTTTGTTTGTGTTTTCGCTCCGTCATCCTTTTGGTGGTGGGTTTGGCATTTCGTCGATGTCAGATTGCGCGATATTTCGTTTGTGTTTTCGCTCCATCATCCTTTTGGTGGTGGGTCTGGCATTTCGTCGATGTCAGATTGCGCGATGTTTTGTTTGTGTTTTCGCTCCGTCATCCTTTTGGTGGTGGGTTTGGCATTTCGTCGATGTCAGATTGCACGATATTTCGTTTGTGTTTTCGCTCCATCATCCTTTTGGTGGTGGGTCTGGCATTTCGTCGATGTCAGATTGCGCGATGTTTTATTTGTGTTTTCGCTCCGTCATCCTTTTGGTGGTGGGTTTGGCATTTCGTCGATGTCAGATTGTGCGATATTTCGTTTGTGTTTTCGCTCCATCATCCTTTTGGTGGTGGGTCTGGCATTTCGTCAATGTCAGATTGCGCGATATTTCGTTTGTGTTTTCGCTCCATCATCCTTTTGGTGGTGGGTCTGGCATTTCGTCGATGTCAAATTGCGCGATGTTTTGTTTGTGTTTTCGCTCCGTCATCCTCTTGGTGGTGGGTTTGGCATTTCGTCGATGTCAGATTGCGCGATATTTCGTTTATGTTTCGCTCCATCATCCTTTTGGTGGTGGGTCTGGCATTTCGTCGATGTCAGATTGCGCGATATCTTGTTTATGTTTCACCACCATCATCCTTTTGGTGGGGGGTCTATCATGGTCATTAATGATAGATTGTGCGATGTGTTTATTTGTGTTTCGCTCCGTCATCCTTTTGGTGGTGGGTCTGGTATTTCGTCGATGTCAGATTGCGCGATATCTTGTTTATGTTTCGCTCCATCATCCTTTTGGTGGGGGGTCTATCATGGTCATTAATGATAGATTGTGCGATAGTTTGTTTGTGTTTCGCTCCATCATCCTTTTGGTGGTGGGTCTGGTATTTCGTCGATGTCAGATTGTGCGATGTGTGTTTGTGTTTGCTCTATCATTCTTTTGGTGGTAGTAGCCGTGTTCATTTCTTTCCATCATCCTTTTGGTGATGACGACTTTTTGCCTATCATTTACCGTTCACTTCGAGGTTTACATTTATCGGCATTTTCAACTCTCAAGTGTAACACCCCCTTTCTATACCCCCAATTAATCAAATAAATCAATTAGGCACTTAGAAAATTTATTTCATCAGAGTTTAATTAAAACATGGTATATAAGAGGCGCATCACATTATCACGAAATTAAACACATACGATACCTGCTCAAAATAGATATGCAACAATGGGTAACCCACATCTCAATATTTAGAATAAAAGCGGAAACATCCAAATATTGAATCGATCACATTCATAAACGTATATACAACCATCAGTTAATTCATGCTTTACAACATATCCACAGCAGATACATACACATATGTATCACAAAAGAATCAAAACAAAATAGCTTCAAAAGAGCCAAAGGCTTCCTAACTACCCAGATGTTACATATCAGAGCCATTGACCAAAAAGAATGAAGACATCGCTTCACAAAAAGAACCTCCAGCTTCCTACTCTGCAATGCCTCATAGAGCATTATAAAACAGCAGAAGGGTGAGAAACAACATCATAACAGTTAATGCATAAAATTGTATATATATACATATACTCACATTTGTACAAGTTATACTCAAATTATGTTCTCACCACGTTAAACATATACAAATAATCATGCCTCTACACATGCTTATGAACAATCACAATATGTTCCTCCAAACAATCATATATAACATACACAGTTATATTCATTCAACCAATGCATCATACACGGATGACTCATGCAACTCATAGAGACCGACACACGACTCTATGCAGATGCAAATGCGGTACCGACTCATTCAACAGATTCTCTAAGGAATCGAGTATTCAGCAGATCCTCCACGGGATCAAGTACTCAGCAGATTCTCCACGGAATCAAATATTCATCAGATTCTCCACGGAATCGAATATTCAACAGATCCTCCACGGGATCAAGTACTCAGCAGATTCTCCACGGAATCAAATACTCTAGCCAATCCTCCACGGGATTACATGTTATGACCGATTCTCCGAGGAATCACACAATGCAACCGATTCTCCAAGGAATCACACAATGCAACCGATTCTCCAAGGAATCTAATATAACCATCGTATCATACGAGGTTCTGCAAATCCTCCGAGGGATCATTCAACACAAAAATGCATACTATACTCACAAACATACTCACTGCATTTATCACATATATCTATCATGCATTCACATTATGCACCATTCCACACATGGTTTACACACATATCAGCCTATCAATGCGTTTCTATTCAATTCGAGCAAATACATAAGATTATCAAATATTCGAGATTCACCATTTACTCTACAATCTAGGATTCACGCCTTTCGGCCACCCACAACACGACATGTCAAAATAGTTCACACATCGATCATTCATATAGGCATTAATCATAATTGAATCAATCAAACATCATGCTATGAACAAACAGCAAAACAAAATAACACTGCCAGGTTCGCCAACCTTCGCCTGGCGAAGCCACGCAGCGAATGCTCGCTGGCCTTCGCCTGGCGAACTCCCCAGCGAAGTCCACTGGGAGTAATTCTGGAATTACTCGCTGAGGCTCGCTACACACTCGCCTGGCGAACCTTCGCCAACTCACTTCGCCTGGCGAACCTGCCAGCGAATACAGGGTATTAGCTTCTGACTTGCTTCGCTACAGCTCGCTGGGCTTCGCCTGGAGAAGCTTCGCTGCCATTCGCCTGGCGAACTTGCGAAGACAGAACTTCCATGGCTGTCTCAAAGCCCAAACTCCACACAACCGACCGATTAAATCCAAACCAGTCACAGTAACACAACCCAACCATCACCTAACTAAACTACATCGCCTAATCCGAGTTCTAACCGATTAAAACCTCATTCTACTCACAAAACCAACTTCTAACCTAAGTGGAAAAAGAGTAGAAACTCTACAAAATCCACACACATACACATACAATCATACACATTAAAGAGATGATGGAGTTTCACACCCTTACCGATCGATTGCAAGCGTTGGTGATGATTCCTTGATGATTCTAGGTTTTCCTCTCCACTTTCTCTTCTCTTTCTCTTCTCCTCTTTTCTTTCTCTTGTTTTTCTTCTTATGTTACTATCTTTCTTTCTTTTCCTCCCTTATTCTATTTCTATCTCTATTTCTTTCCTCTCAAATTCTTTCCAACTCTTACCAATCAATTCTCACACTAAATTGCTAAATGTCTAAAATGCCCTTTTTACTCTAATTCCCCGAAAACTCTCTGAATCGGTAAAAATAGATAAAATAAGCAAACACCACATAGCAATATATAATTTCTCAATTTAAAACAAACATCAAATAAATAAATTAAAAGACTCAACAATTAATGGGAATTCAGAATCGGGGCGTTACATCAAGCATCTCTCTTTCTTTTGGACAAATTCAGGGTCTTTTTATATCTAATAGACTTCTACCTCAGGAATGTGAACGTCAATGCAGTTCATTTTCCTAGGTTTAAGCCCATTAGATAGGGGCATCTGTCATACCCTAAATTTGTCCTACCCTTTTGTAAATATTTTGCATTTATCGTTTCATGCCTTTTAGACACGTGTCTGCTCGCAATTGGTTGATTTTTCAGAACTTTATCTTTTTGACCAATTATAAGGTGACACGTGGCTTAAACTTAATTTTGTGAATATTACTTTCTTAAACTTTGTTTTCTTTTAAGTGTTACTAATAACATTTTAGTAATTACTTTTTTGTTTTTTTTTATATAAACCTTAGTTATTTTATATATTTGAATATTTGTTAAAAAGTTATTATTTAGTAAATTGTTTTTAATTTAGATTTAATTATAATATTTTGTTAATATTTATTTTAATATTCACATTTTAAATAGATGTTAATAAATTAAGTGAAAAGAAAATGTTGGATGCTTAAGCCCACTCCATGCGGCCCATTAGGGTTCTGGGCATCAACCGTTTATTTAAGAAAGGGGAAATTTAGACCTATAGAGGGGGAGGAGCACTGTTCATTCCTCTTCATCACCAAGAACGACGCCGACATCATCCATCACCCCTCACAAACCCTAGCCGCCGCCGCCGAAATTCATCCGACCTCACCACCATCAACATCGAAACTCACCCCCTTTTACCCCTTCAAATCCTTCGAACCCTCAATCTCCGCTATTTTACAACCCGCATCCAAAAGCACCTCAACCTCATCCACTTCCGCCATGAAACCACCACCTCGGATTCATTAATAATCTGCTGCAACACGAACACGATAACCAACTCCTGTTGTGATAACTTCAAGCAACCCAACGTTTCGACACCATCCGTGTTGTTACGCGTGATAACCGCGACGACCTCGTCTCTATGAATTTTCATCAACGGTAGCACTTAAGGCGCAGATGCTGAGAGTAACTCCGAGGTTGAATCAACAACAAAGCTTCGCGTAGGTCTCGTAACACCAACAATAACATTCGCAGCAGCGGTACTTTCTCGCTCGGTCTCACAAGTACCTTGACTCGGCATCGCATCAACAACAAACAACATTGTCGATACGCAAGAAGTCACCAACTGTTGCCCTGTGTCACGCGTCGGTAATTTTCAGCTCTTGTGTGTTTATATCAGTCTTACTATGTTGATTCTTACCATGGCTTAAACTGTGTAAATAGGATGGATTGAGTTACCCTGTTAACTTTATTTTGCTGTCTTCAAAGTGTAGACTTAACAGGAACGAATTACCTGCAACGAGCCCTTTATTCTTGGTTGATATTTAAATTTTTGGATTCATAGTACTTTGAAAAGCATTCAGCCCGTTCTGTTACGTATTTTTGACGAAATATGCTGTTTTGAGGTTTGTGCTTTGTCAGTTTGTATTTGGTTCAAAACTGTCGATTCAAAATAGATTTTGATATGAATAAACTCGGTTTGCAGTAGACCACTATGCTTTTGAACAAAAACTGCTTATTCAGGTTTGGGTTTGTTGGGAAAATTTGGTTCAAGCAATTCCTTTTTGGTTTTGTTATGCAAGCTCTGACTCCGGTTTCATTTCGAACCTTGTTCCTTGTATAGTGCAGCTAATATAATCTAATGCTTCGATTCTGCCTTATTTTTCAGTTTCGTGTATTATAAATCTATCTCCTTATGTAAATGATATGATTAATGCTTGGTTTGAATCTCACAAGAGTACTTTTTGCTCCCTGTAGATTTGATCCGATTTTTGCAAGGCGGTCATCTGTTCTATGCCATGTTTGTGTGTGTTTTTAAAAAAAATATACTGTTGTTAATATTGCGATATGCTGCTGCTGATCCTTCACATTTACAATTAACTTGAACTAGTTGTTTACGGTGTTGATGAATTCGTTTCATGAAACATATGGTATCATCTATGTTATTGGTTTGGTTGTCGGTTTTGCTTTGAATATCAGGATTGCTCTGCTTATGTACATGATCCGTGGTTTGGCTCGTTGGTGTTCGATGTTCGGTTTACCAAGTATTAAGTTGTTTGTTGTTTATCGTCGCGTGTTTCAATAGGTTTGTTTATGCTAATACGTGTTTGATATCCTTGAGGAATTTCTGTGCGTGCTTACTTTGTAAATATAACATGTTGTGTTGCTGTGGTATTTAAGGCTCATTTCGGTTTTACGACATTAAGTTAAATAAGCACAGGTTGATGTATTTACTGCCAAGTTTGTGCATCAGGTACGAATAATTCAGGGTATTGTTGCTGTTAGATCTAGCTCTGAATAATCAATGTTGCAGTAACAATATTCATATTTTATGATGATATTGTATTATTGGGATTAACTCTGTTTTGATTTTGCAAGGTTTTTCTACTGTGCTGAGATTGGAACAGATCGGTCGGCTCATACTATTTTGATTCTATATGTTTGGTTTGAACAATCTGAGCCTGGGATTTGATTTAAAATATAAACTTGATAGATATTTCTTAATATGTATACTAATTAATTATATATAATCATTTTTCTGCCTTTTGTTTTTTTACTGGTATACAATGGGAACATTAGTTTTTATATACTGTGAATATTATTTCTCTTTCTCTTAACTGCTTTCCTATTAAACTATAAGGTAATTAGTATACAATATGATAGTTTTGTATGATTTCTATTCCATTGTGATGATTTGAATTCATGGGCTTGACAATTCATATTTATTCTGTCACAAGTTTCCGATGAGAATTCCGTCAAGTTCCGATATTTAATCTTTAATTTGCGAACGTATATCATTTCAAATTTTGGTAGTTTATTTTTTTTAACTTTTCTATCCGATTTAGTAATTATTTTTTTTTAAGACAATTCAAAATACTTTTTTTTAAAAAATCTTGGACTTCTTTTTCAAACATATTTTCAAGAACTTCTTAATCGAATCATTCTCTTAATCAATAACGAAAAAAACTCTTAAGGTCTAGCATCTTTTGAGTTCTTGAATAGTCACTATTGGGGCGTACGCCTTAAGTAGTACATTGTTCGACTTTCTTCGCTTTAAAATACGCCCTTTAATTATTTATGCAATAAAATGTCATTAAAGTCTAGTAATCCACATGATACTTTCACTGTTTATTTTAAACAATATTTCATAAATTAAATCAATGGGTGAAAATTAAACTCTTGAAGTCTAGCACTTCTCGAGTTTTCGAATGAACATTATTATGGTGTACAACTTAAATAGTGTATTGTTCATTTTTTTATGGATAATTAATTTATTAGGCAACTCAACTTTTGTATTTGTATATGCTTGAGTAAGTAGCATGTTTTAGACAATTCAATAAATTACACTTTAGATTTTTTCAAATTTACTTTTAATTTTTGATTAATTTATTTTTTGCTAAATTCAAATCAATTTATTTTAACTTACAATTTATTTTTGTTAGCTTATTTCTAAAATATGTTTGATTTTCTTTAAATCCTGTTTCAATATATTTTTCAACACTAAATTATTTCTCAATCAAGTCATGAAAAAATTAAATTCTTGAAGTCTAGCACTTCTTGAATTTTTAGACGAACATTATGGAGGTGTACACCTCAAATAATATGTCGTTCGACTTTTCATTTTAGTACGCTATTTAGAACAAAGAAATATCGCAGGAATCTAGCATTCTGTATGATATTTCCGCTGTTCACCCAAATATTTTTCAAATAAAAATGGTGTTATTGGAATCTAGCATTTCGATAATACCCCGATTATTTAGTTGTGGGGCCGACGTCTCATTTATTAAATAATTGATATTCTCAAATCCAACCTCGCGTTCTCACTTCCCACACGTTCACAAATTATTTTCATACCCCATTTCGCTTCAAATCTTTTTTTAAAAAAATATTTTTCTCGATCAAACTTCGAAAGAAAGAGGCACTTGGAATCTAGCATTCCTTGTGTCTTCGAGTGAATAATTCTTGAGGAACGCCTTTGAGTTGTTATTCGCTCAACCTTTCGGCTCTTTCAAATTCAATCATTTTCAAACATTCTCCTGAGTCGAATGCTCGTCCGCATTCGCAACCCATTTCATTCACAATTCCTCGTGGTCTCGATATTAGGAGCACCCTCAGGGACTAATATTGTTTCTCACAATCCTAACCCTTGACACGTCGTCAAGTCGGTTTCGTTTTCGATCAAATCCTCGACACGTCGTCGAACTACTTCAAAACAACTTCTTTGTTGGCCTTGCATGCCATTCTTCGATTTGATCCTTCCACAAACATTTTTAAAACTTACGAAAGAGAGATATTCTTAGAATCTCGCATTCTTTGAATATTTGAATGAGTAACTCTCGTGGCGCGCCCTTGAGTTGTTATTAATTCATTTTTTTGATTTCAAAGCATCCAACTCTTTATCTTCAACTCATCCAGTCAATTCCCGAAAGAACTGAGTTCTTGGAATCTCGCATTCCTTGAATTCTTGAGTGACAAGCTCTTAAGACGCGCTCTTGGGTTGCTTGTCAGTCACCCTTTCGTCTCAAACTCAAACTTCAACCCTTTTCAAATCTCATCTTTTCGTGGTTGTTACCACGAACTACGGACGCTCTGATTCTATATTCATTCTTGAATATAAGATACGTAGGCACAAGATTGCGATGATCTTAGCGAGCACAATTCCAACCATCTTCCGTATCCCCTCATCCTTTCCCGTAGTCGAACTACGACGCTCTGATTTCTCATTCTCGTCCGAATGAGCAGACGTAGGCACAAGGGCCCCAATCCTTGGCGAGCACCCTTTTCTCTAACCACCTATCTCTCCTTCGCGTCTTTAACCTTTTAACCTACCAATTCTACCTTTAACGAACGAGAAGAAAACAAGTAAACCTAAACAACACTCCCCGCAATTACCTTACGAGGTTCCCGTCGAGTACGACGGACGTGAGGGGTGCTAATACCTTCCCCTCACGTAACCGGCTCCCGAACCCGGAACTTGGTTGTGACAGCCCTGTTCCTATCCCTTTCGTTTTTAAGAGGTTTTCTCGATATTTTCCTCTCCCGTTTATTCGGGAAAAATAAAGTTCGGTGGCGACTCTGTTGAACCGCATTTCCGCGCCTTTCGCGCGAGGGTCGTATGTTCGAATGAATTTTCGAGGTGCGACACAGGGACATTCGGAAGAACATCGAATGAACTCTGAAACCTACCAGAGATACTCGGAAAAACATCGAATAAACTCGGGGACAAAGAAACACATTTTAGGGACATTCGGAAGAACATCGAATAAACTCTGAAGTATACCAGAGATACTCAGAAAACTATTGAATAACTCTGGGTTGCATCTAGAAGCAAAAGAACAACATCTATAGGAGCATGAGATGAAGACAAGTCTCTGAAGGTAAACCCAAAACATTTGGGAAAGCAATAACTGTACGGGACAAGTTGAAGACATATCTGGAAGAATATCAGATAAGCAACAACAGAGTTCTGGAAAAACGTCAGAACAAAAACTCAGTCTAGGAAAACATCAGAAAGAGATAGATCCGAAAAAACAACGGATGAGATTCTGGAAAACCATCAGAATTACAGGGGTATCTGGAGAACTGTCAGATAGAGTTCTGGAAGAACATCAGAACAAAGACTCGATCTGGAAAACCATCAGAAGGAGGAATGTATCCCGAAAAACATCGGATGAGATTCTGGAAAACTGTCAGAATCACAAGGAATTATCTGGAAAACCATAAGATAAAGACTCAATCTGGAAAACCATCAGAAAGAATTACATATCCGGAAAACCATCGGATAAGAAATGTCATACCTGGAAGAACGTCAGATAGACATGACACACAATCGTTTGGTAGGTGCCAAGTAAGTTGGACTTTGACCACAAGGTAAGACGTGGATAAAACACGACCTCGGGAGAAATGCAAATAAGGATGAAACACTCATGATATGTATATGTATATGAATTTTGCAAATGATATATGATCAAATGCAAATGCAGACGTCGACGCTCGACTCTTTTGGTGAGATGACAAGACTGGAAGACTGATTCCTCAACACATACATCACCGTCGTTCTACTAAACTATATCAAGCTGATAGTCCCTGTAGGAAGGATGAAGGGTTGTCTGGGGATTCTTCAAGTGAACTACCCCAGATTAAAATTGTCTGTTATAGATGAACTGATGATTGCTTCAGCTTATCTGATTCGTGAATATGACTGTTTTGTTGTGGATTCCCGAAGGCTTGCCCCAGTCTGAGTCTTGCAAATCTTATGGATAAACCAAATCTGAGAATGACTTGCCCTAAACAAATCTTGAACTGATTCTTAGATAGGATGTAAAAGGAACTTTCCCCTGATAGGATCACTTGACCAAGTTTCTCGATTGTTTGGAAGTTCCTTAGAGGAAAGCCAGTTTGCAAACAAAAATATTCATACCAACATGGTAATACAAAGTTCATACAACTTTTGAAACAAAAATCATTTTTGAAAGGTGAAAAATAAATGAGTCGTTGGTCAGAACACGACGGTTCTAGACGCTCGAAGTTTAAAACAAAAGTGTACTGCCAAAATAAATGATTCACAAAGATCTTTAGGAGTCAACTTACGCAACCTTGTTGTAGTATGCTTTAAAAATAACCTTGCTTCAATTAGGTCTTTTGAGGGTTGTAACATGGTCTGGCTCACGGTTTATGAAACAAAGGATAAAGGCTCAAAATTTATTTGTACCCACCCCTTCTACGTGATGATCTTCAGCCCTACGCTCAATTAACTCATATTATGCATTCAGGTTCCTATAGGTTAGGGATTGCACTGATGGTAACAATGATGGTTCAAAAGTCAAGGGACCCATGAAAAGGCAGCCACTACTTCCTTATAACATTTGGTTATTTTGACATTGAGGATTTTCATGGTGAGGATTTAAAGATCTCCACTTTTTATTATCCCTAACTTTTGCCTGAACTGTTTCTTTTAAAGCACACAGTCAGCGGGATGCCCCAGTTTTGCCTAAGTCTCCTTTATAGGTTTTGACTTAACGGGCTTGTTTTTATTATTTTATTTTTTATTTTTTTAAAGAAAGTGATTGTCTGGCTTAACGATCACGGTGAACCATCATCGACTTTTGGCTTAAAAAACATCTTCGACACTTATTTATCGTGCGCGAAGGAAAATTTGTGAAAGCAACCTTTTATATGAAAGGTGTATTACAAGAATACACAACCAAGTTAACTGAAAACTACCCATCCCAAGGTTAAGATTGCGGGTTTTCTGTAAAGAAAGCAACTTCCAACTTCTAGGCTCGAAGGGGGTGACAAGGGATTAACTTCCTTATTTCTCCAGTGTTCGGGGAGTTGAAACAATGCCTTACGTCGTCAATAAAGTTTCGCTTGAAAGCATACTGACAGCAGTTATGGGTATAACATTTTCGTCATCCTCCCTCCAATCTTTGCATATCAAAAAATTTGACAAGAAGTAAATATTTGAAAGATAAAGTATAAAGATGCAAATGATAGATAAAATGAATTAAATCAAAAGTTGCAATGCCCAGTTCATTAATGTAAAAGTACAAACATAATTCGAAAGAAAACAACTAATGAAATAAGGAAAGTACAAACAACGAGAAACAAAAGCCTAGTGACTAAATCAGAACCGGCCGAAACTTCACTTCTGATGCACTGGCAAAGGGTTCTTCTGGACATTTAGAGGATTATCTGTAAAATCAAGTATTCCATCTCGAATCAACCCACGCACTCTGGCTTTCAGTGCAAAGCAATGCTCCAAGTCGTGGCCCGAGGCACCCTCATGAAAAGCACAATGAAGATCAACCCTAAATCCAGCTGGAGGAGGATTAGGAGGAGGTGGCAAAGCCTTTGTAGTGATCAGCCCTTGTTGAACCAGGTCAGGATAAAGTTCTGTGTAAGTAATTGGAATAGGATCAAATTGGTTCCTATTTCGAGACTGGTCTAGTCTAATAACTGGACGTTGAGAAGTCTGAGCTGGCTGTGGAGCAACAATAGGTTGAGATCCATGGCGAGGCTTTCTTGATTCAGACATAACAACATTGATCTGCTCCTCTTTCTTCTTATGGAAATTCCCATAGGATTTATTTGCACTATTAGAAGATTCGGCGGCTTTGGACACCTTACCATTTTTCAAACCTTCTTCTAACCTTTGGCCGATAGTCACCAGATCTGTAAAGCTTAAAGAGACGTTTCCAATAATCTTTTCCCAATAGAAAGGAGACAAAGTATCCATGAACATTCATGTCAGCTCCTTCTCTGCTATATGGGGGTCAACCTGAGAAGTTAACTCTCTCCAGCGCTGAGAATATTCCTTGAATGACTCTTTTTCCTTCTGAGACATACTCTGAAGTTGATGGCGATCGGGAGCCATGTCTAAATTGTATTTGTACTGCTTCATAAAAGCATTGGCAAGATCCTGGAAGTAGTGGATGTTGTTATGCTCTAAGTTCATATACCATTTTAGAGAAGCACCACTCAAACTATCCTGAAAGCAATGGATGAGCAACTTCTGATTGTTGGTGTAAGCTGCCATATTTCAGAAATACATGACTAAATAAGCTCTTGGGCATGAGTGACCCTTATATTTCACGAACTCGAGAGTTTTGAATTTGGCAGGCATAACATGACCAGAAACTAGGCACATATTGTCTGCATCAATGTTGGAGAAGTCAGTACCCTCGACTGCCTTGAGTCTCTTATCTATGATCTGAAACTGTTCACGGGTAATCTCAGGCTCGACAAATTCTTCATGGTCTTCCCCATGAACACTGGCAGCATTGTGCTCATATAAAGGATTCTTAAAGGGAACTCGGACAATCTGGCTAATAGTTTGGACCACAAGTCTGGGCTCGGTAAGGACGAGAGCTTGAAAAATCGGTCTGACAGTCTGACCAATCGTAGCAGTAGATGCAAGAGGTGGAGAGTAGTTAGGAGGTAAACTAAATTCTGGCCAAGTAGATGGTGGCATAAGAACAAGAAGTGGATCAACACTTGAAATTTCCCGAATGACAGTTCTCTGAGGTGGCTCTCCTCTAGCAATCAGTAATTGAAGCATCTCGATGAGCTTGGTCATGCATGATTTCAACTCATCAATCTCCATTCGGATTTCCGCATTATATGCTTCTTGTTCTGACATCTTGCGTCTATAATTAGCTATGGTATGATATCTGTGTCGAGGAATCAGCTTGATGACTCAAAGAGACACTAGAAGATGAGAGAACCGAGAATGAGAAACCGGGGGAAAATGCAATGCAAAAATGTGATGCTAATGCCATGCAATGGTTTCAAGCATTTCAACGATCGATTGCACATATTCCTTTTCTAGGAATGCTGGAAAAGTTTTTAGACTTTAAAATGTAGGACTTTTTGAATTTGCAAAGGACTGTTGAATTCCTTGAAACTAGAAATGATGTTTTATGAATGCAATGCACAAATACACATAAGAAAACAAAGTCCTAGGTTAGAGGAACAATGAATGGAGTTAAGGTCTACCCTTCCCAAGAGGTATGTACTATAGGTTAATTGTACCTGCAGAACAAGGGTTCTAAATCGGTGCCCAAAGTCATCAGTCCATCCTTCGGATATTATCAACTTCCCGACTGACTCGGGGATCGATAATATTCGCAAGAGAACCTCTTTTGAGTGTAGTATCGCGTAGAAAACATTGTAGGACTACTCCCACATAGTTCCCGCATTACGTCCTAAATCAGGCCAAGATGGTGTAAAGGTATTACGGTTACCAGTATCACAGACTCCAATCGATAATAGTAAACGTTTTCATGACTACACTCGTTCAACCGAACCATTTTCGAAAAGGTCTCAACTGAACGGTGATTCTCGAGTCAGCTTGGTCGGGACTCACTCCCTATAAGCCTCATTGAATATATCGCCATCCTATAATAATGTCACTCAAGTCCGGGTGTAGGACTTATCTCACAACAATGGTATCCCAAGTAAGGTACAACAGATATATATACAAGAAAATAAATAATAATACAACAAATAACATAGCAATATAAACAAGATAAGGGTAACCCTTAAAAGATAGGAATTTCCCCAGTGAAGTTGCCATTTTCTGTTGCAGTAGAAATAGGATATCAAATTATTAATTAATTTGAATCACATCTTTAGTTCACAACCACTCTTTGATTTATCCGAAGGAAAATGTCAAAAGAGGAAAAACCTATTTTTGCATCGTAAACACAATGCGGGGAGAGATCTAGGTAAGGGGTTGGTTAAGCTTAGGGAAGGTATTAACACCCAAAACTTCTGTAGTACTCTACAGGAACCTTTTGTTTATTGTTACTATTTTTCTTTATTATTTGCTTGCGGGTATACATTGCTAAGGGTTAAAGATAAAAGAAATACCTAAGGGTTAGTCCTAAGTTTACTCGGCAAGACGTTGCATCTTGTGCCTACATATCCTGACGGGAATGGAATTAGAGTAATCGTAGCTCCCCTAGAAAGGGAGGTTAGAAACGTCTTGACTGTGGTCAAGGTTTCAAATGGAATAAACGTTTCTTAAGGACACGCTTACGTGGAGTGCGGAGACTCCAATCTCTACGTTGAAATTGTTAATTAAAATTAGGGTTAAATTAGGGATTCCACGGCGGGAAACCCTAAAACAGAGTACGACGACTCTTTGACCTAATGCTAGGGTAAAGGGTATTTTTGTCCACGGCGGGATACCTAGGCTATTAGAGTTTTGAAGACGTCAAAGGTTAGGGTTATTGACTCGATGGTCAAATTGCTAGACCTAATCCTTCGGAATGTAATTAACGGTAAAACATGCAAACGAACAAATATCATCGTACGACAGAATTAAAGTACGGGAAATAATGAAAGCAGTCAAAGAAAGTGTCGCGATGATCACTCCTCTAAATTAAAAATTCCAAAAACAAATGCAAAATTATAAATAAAAATAACTGCGATGATTACTCGCATAATTACGAACCAAAAAAATGATAACATCACAAGCAGGATTAGAGAAGCACTAATAACTAGAAAAGAAAGAAAAATAAATAAATAATGTATATTGACAAAATAGTAACTAAATTAAAGACAAGTTAGATTCGTTAAAAATTACACTTCATCTTTGAATGCATACTTGAAGTTCCAAATAATATAAAAAAAATTAAAATAGCTTGAATATTAGCTTTACAAATTGATTTTAGTTTTAAAGCAGGTTTAACGTTGAGTGCTTTTACCAAAATTGGTTTAATCACTATGTTGGGAAATGAATTTAATCATAAAAAGTGACTATCTATAAGTTATCAAACAACTTTACTAACTAGAGATTATTACCTATATTACTAATTAAAATTTGTTAGAATGGATTAAATATAAGTTATAAAACTTAAAGGATAAATAAAACAATTAATTACAGAAGGAATAAACAAAATATAAATGATCAGAGGGGAAGGGGATACGGTCAATGTTTTGCTGTTAGCTAGGTTTCTTTTGAAACCTTTCTTCTTCCTTCTAGCACCGCGGCAGCCATTGATGGCGAACAGCGAAGTTTCTGTTCATGTGGTTTTCTTTGTATATCTGTTTTCTTTCTCTTTTCTGATCTTTGCTCCTGTAAAAACAGAAATAAAAAACATTAGCAACCCGGATTTGCTCACCTTCTGTGAGGAGGGTTTGTAACGACTCCGGCGGCGGCTCTTTGCGATTCTGATGGTGACGTTACTTAGGTTGCATGCGATGACGATGATGATTGGAGAAGAAGAATCTCCCTCTGAGTCTGTTTCTTCGTCGTCCGTCTGATCTTCGCCGGCGAGAATGGCTTTCAGTAAACTTCTTCAAATCTCTTCTTCTCTCTTTTGGATGATGATGAAAACCGTAACGGTTTTCTGAATCCGGAAACGATGATGGACGAAGATCCCTTTTGATCTTTTGAATCTGAGCCGCGGCGCCGTTTATTGCGTGTGATTATCGACCGATGATGGGCTACAACTGAGGCTAGATGGCTATTTGTTGTTTTCTTGATGGATGAAGATGACCGGTGACTTGGTTGAAAAAACCACTTTTTCAAAAGTGCTTATCCAAAATAATCACTTTTTGCGACAATCACTTATTTTTCTCTTCCTCTGGCCGCCTCGAAAGTAAGAACAGATACTGCCTATTTGAGCCGAGGTCGGGAATCGATTTGGGAGTTGGCTTCAGCATTTGTCGTTGCCCTCCCGACACCCGATGATGAAATTACTCTGAGGGTGTCGAACAAAAATAATTTCTAACATTAACCTCTTTTTTGCTCTGTTTTTGGTTTGTCTATGTGCAGGTACAGAGAATCGAGTCTCGAAGAATCGGGCATGAATAATCGACCTTAGAATAATAGAACCAATAGAACCTTAGGATTTAAGCTTTAAAATGTATTTTGTTTTTCTTTGTAATTTGTAACAAAATAAATATGAATAATAAAAATTCACATTATTTTCATCCAATTACAATTCTTTCAATTCAACTTAACTTTGTCGCGTCAGAATGACTCTCATAAAGAAAGAAATATCCAAATGATTAAGCGCCTCCAAATAAATTCAACCGATTAAAATTTAACTGCATCTCAACCAACCGGATTAAATTCACCAAGTAAATCCAAACGAATAAATCCAAAGAAATCATCCGAATCAACCTTGTCATTCCAACACATATGGCTTTAAATCTGGACAAGAACCTTTTTCCAAATTAACTCGTGCCTGATGATAGAAATCGTAAATATGGCCTTGAACGAGTAACACGGAAAGAAACAGAGAAATCCGCTTAACAGCAAAACAGAACTAAACTCTGCACCGAAAAATCCAATTTGTGTCTCTGATGACTAAATCCAATACCCTGAACCAATTCAGCCCAAAAATCCCAATTAAACAGAAATCATAGACCCGAACATGAATACAAATTTCCACTGCTTTGACTTTAAAATTGACTGGCAGAGAGCAGAAGAACAACAAATAAACGCCTGTTAAAACAAAACTCCGCAGAATGATATTTTGCACTGATTTGAGCCGAACCAAATTGACATCTCAACATGATCAAACCCCATATGATAAAATAAATGTCTCAGAAATCCACTGACGACAAAATCTCAGTCCGTTGAATTAATTACCGTATCTCAAAAATCCCGATGCCAAAATTACCGTGAACTTCTGTTCATCTTCAAAGAAGATAATGAACTCGTAAATGGAGGCCCTAATTGCTCAATGGATTCATGGCGATGATTCAACTTCATGAAATGTCAGCAAATGATGAATAAATGACCATTTCGCCACTCAACAGTTAAAGTGCACCAGATGCGATTCTCCTGCAAAACAACAGACTATGCAACCCATTAGTGGTTAGTTAATATGTAATGCAAAAAATGAAATGTAACGTGACATGAATCGACTAATCCAAGGGTAAAATTTGGGGTGTTACACTTCTCTACATAGTGTGATTGATCCAAAGAAATTCTTTCTGCAAATCTCGTGACTTTGATACCAAGAATCACACTCACTTTTTCGAGGTCTTTCATATAAAAGTTGTTTCACAACAGTGATTTCACATCATTAACAACACAAATGTTTGATTCAAGTATGAGTTGATTGTCTTCATAGAGACATATGATAATTCAAATGCAATTATCAAATATGTAATAAATGCATTTGTCACTTTCATTCACTTTGTACCCATTCAATATCATTAAATTATCAAACTTCGTATGTTATTGCTTTAGATCTTATTTTAGACCATACAAAGACTTATCTAACTTACAGACCTTGTTTTCTTGTCCATGGATCACAAACCCTTCCGATTTTCCATATTGATTTCTTCTTCTAAGTCACCATTTAAAAAAATTGTTTTAACATCCATTTGGTGTACTATCAAGTTCTAAATAGCAGTTATTGAAATAATGACCCTAATGGATGTAATTCTAGTGACTGGAAAAAAGGTGTCGAAGAAATCTATATTTTTTCTTTGCCTAAAACCATTAGCTACATGGCGAGCCTTGTATTCATCAATAGTTCCATCAGGTTTTAATTTCTTTTTCAAAACCCATTTACAACCGATTGATTTGCAGCCAGGAGGCAAGTCTACTAAGTGCCAGGTCTTGTTAGAATCTAGAGATTTTATCTCATCATTTATATCCTCTTGCCATAAATCTACATCTAGAGATGACAAGGCTTCTTGAAGATTTATTGGATCTTCTTCTACATTATAAGCCGCATAATCAGGCCCATAATCTTTAGCAACTATTACTCTTTTAATTCGCCAAAGTTCTATTTCTACATTGTCATCACTTTTTGTGCTTCTTATCATTGGGATGTGACTTGATTGAGTGCCCCCACTATTTCTCGATTTGAAGCAAAATTTATCTTCATAGAGTTCAACATCATTTGATTCTATGATCAATTTTTCATTTAGGTCATAAAACCTATATGCCTTACTGTTTGCTACATACCCAATGAATACACATTCATAGGCTCTACTAGCGAGTTTAACTCGTTTCGGATCCGAAATTCTGACATAAGCCAGACAGCCCCAAGTTCTCAAATAAGACAAGTTTGGTTGTCTTTTCTTTAGTATCTCATAAAGTGAGATCTTACTTTTTGACTTGGGAACTCTATAACACCCTTTTTCTACCCTAAAAATATCAAGGCAAAATAACACATAAATCAGAGTGAATAAATAAATCTCATTAAAAAACCACTAAAAGGGCGTACATTTCTCAAAGTCATCAAAATAGGTCCATACTCCGTAACTACGGGTTTTTCCCAAAATACATCAAAACTTCATAAACAGCGGAATTCAAAACATAATTCAAAGTTTTCCTCAAAAAGGGAAATTAATCAAAATAACGTCAATAGTATAAAATCAACTCAAGGAACCCAACTCGATGTTACATATCAGAGCAAGGCCCTCTAAGCTGACCAAAAGACTAAAACGCTCAAAAACTCTAAAACTAACTCCTCGCCGGCGTCCATAGCTAAACAAGATCATCTGCACGTTACCCACGTGGAGGTAACATTCAAACAGGCAGGGTGAGTAAAACAGTTCATAATAATCAATGTATAACAATTAATGCATAAACGACATCGTAATCATATTCAACACAGTCATATCCTCAATTATGCCTCAAAGGCCACAACGTCATAATTTATACACAAAGGCTCATAAATTCAAATGCAACTTAGACTCAATGCATGTGGTACCTATCATCACAGCGCGATGGACACTGGGCCATCAACCCTCCATAGATCCCCATCAATAGGATCTGAGCACATCAAAATACTTCACATCCACACAGTGGGATTGAAGCCAAAGCAATCGAATGCACATGAATGCATGATGCACACGTCACAATAATAATCCTCACAATACAACATATGGTGCATCATCATTCATCATACACATCATCATCACATAAAATCATCATATCTCATGTTATCACATAGTTAATCAAATCATGGTAGTTTCATCATATTAACTCAATCGATACATCATAGAAAACTATCATACATCATGTACACATCACCCAAAACCCACTGTCATGCTCGGGGTAATCCATCCTAGAAATCCCAGAACTACACATCAAGGCATCGCTGCAAAACGATCAATTTCGCAAACTCTGCTACGTTCGCTGGCTCGCTCGCTAGGTGAGTTGGTAGCGAGCCTTCGCTGGCTTGCTCGCTAGGAGAGCCTGTAGCGAACCTTCACTGGCTTGCTCGCTAGGCGAGTCTTGTAACGAACCTTCGCTGGCTTGCTCGCTAGGCGAACAGAGCGATGACAGCAAAAACCTGTTACGACCAAAACTGATTCCTGTCCAAATACTCATACGATTTACTTATCCAATGCCCCCGAAACATCATTAAAACATCCCCAATGTCATACGGCGATAACGGAACCAAATCTATGGTTTATTAGGCCAATCTGGCAACATTTGCACTGCCTAAATCACTATTCTCTGCAATTGCTCTGAGTGCATCAGAGTTACTCACATTTGAATATTCCTATTCCTACAGGGTCAAACATATCATAATACAAGGTTTTGGCCACGAAGGCCTAAGGTTTCCTTTCTCATGTTACACATCAAACAATCCGATAAGGTTTCCTAAATTCATGTCAATATTCAGGGATACATGCCATCAATCATAACCTCAAAGTCTATTCATCAATTTCCCTAATTCTCCCAAATCAACCCAACATACCCTAAATCATAAACCCCACCATAAACACACTGAAAGGCATACATAAAAAATCATGAAATGCGATACTCCTCATACCTTAGTCGATTCACAGCTTTCACGATTAACTTTGGGATCTTCTGTCTTCCACCTTTCCTTCAGAGCTCTGGCCACCAAACTTTCACGATTAACATAAATGAATTCAAATTCCCTTTCAGAACTCTATTTTGTCCAACCTAGTCTTGAGCCTCACAAATTGGGCTTTTCCTTCATTACCCTTACTAATTCCCTCAAATGCCCAAATCGCCCTTATTTCATTTATATTCCATTTAATTAATGATAATACTAATAAATTAATATTATATGTTATTAATCAAATAAATACCCAAAAATGCACATTTTTCCAATATTCACAAAACCATCGAAAAATCACCGAAACATGAATATTCTCAATTAAATAATTAATTAGCATATTCTGATTAAATTTGGGGTGTTACAAACTCTATTCAGGATATAACAAACAGTCAATTAAAATTTCCCCCACCAGTGAGGTGCAACACCAGAATTCATCATAATTGCAACAACAAGTTCAATAGGAATTCTATTCTTTCTTTCTGCTTTACCATTCATTTCAGGAGAATATGGAGCAGTCGTCTCATGTACAATTCCATATTTAATATAAAAATCATTAAATAATCCATAATCTTATTCAGTCCCCCTATTACTACGAAGTTTCTTAATCTTGTTACTAAATTGAATTTCAATTTCATTAAGAAAGGTCTTAAACATAATAATTACACAAAAATATAATTTCTAGTGATTGTGTACAAATCTACCCCAATAGACTGAATAAACCCTGCCTTATTTAGAAGAAAACCAGAAACAAGATTCTTTATAACCAGTTCTCCAATACCGACAACATTAGTGGTGTGAATAACTCTCAACAACACTTTCTTGTTTGTGTATGTTTTAAACATTGCACGATCATAACATACATGACGAGAAGAGCCAATGTCCATCTACCATCCATCAGATTCACCAATCATGTTTGATTTCAGTGATCAAAGTAATAAATTGCTCATCAATCAGGTTAACCTATGCATTAGGGGAAACTTAAGGTTTAAACTCGATCTTTCATTTCTTAGTCATATGACCTGGTTTTCCAGTGTCATTTCTTTATGGTGGTAATTGTTGCCTATCAATTGGAGTAATTCGGGCACTTGAAGGATTCTCATTCTTAATTCGGTTCACAACATTGTGGTTCTGATTCTTTAATCATTTTCTAAATGGCTTCAAAATTACACCAAACTTCTTTTTGTTGTTTGAAACAACCAAGACCTTTCTTTTTGTTCTTGTCTATGAGATTCTTCTTTAACTCGAAGGCTAATGATCAGACTCTCAATTAAAAATTCTTTTGTTTTGTGGGGAAGCAGAATTTTAAAAAACTTTCAAACTAGGGGAAATTTATCAATAATAAAAGCAATTTGGAATTGTTAATCTAAACACATACCTTTTGTGATGATTTTATAAGCAAACTTTAGAAGTTCATAACTTTGAGCCTCGGTACACCTTTGATTTATGCCATATGATACTTTAGGTAGTGGCTAACGATATACTTCTTTATTCCAGCTTCCTTGGTGTCATACTTCTTTTGCAGAGCCTCTCCAACCTGTTTTGCTGTATCGGAGATCATCATTAATTTGTTCGGTTGACCCATAAGGAGCAATAGGAATATCATCAGTCTGAACGTTGGCAACTTTTTTCAAAAAATTGCAAATTTTGTTGCTAGCATTTCAAGTGACTTCCCTCAAACTGAATAGTTTGTCAGAGACGACAGCCGCAGAAGTACCAATAATTTCTTCGGTAGCCATGGTAGTATGAAACGTCTTAAAATTCTTGTTTCACAATTTTGAAAATTAGCCACAGAAGAAATTACTGGATCGAGTCACGGACTAGGTGGCTCTCTTTAACATGTTTCGCGGTACTGCACAAAGTTATGCAAAGCAGTCGAACTACCGCGCCGCCTCCAGGATAAAACAACCCAGTTCTATACTGTACGATTACTACTTGCATGGTAGATAATCGGTTTAGAAATACACCCTCTGATGGTACAAAGATCATATGAATATGGTTAATACCACTCGTAGTATATGGTATAATAACCAGTCGTAATAATTTCTCAAACCAAGAGAAATTCCAATAATTCTCCAAAGAGAATTTAATAATGGTCATTTGACCACTCAAGATGATTTCTCAAACAAAGAGAAATTCGAATAATTCTATAAACATAATCCAAAAAAATTATACTTGATAATTTCTTAACTCGAACAAGGAGAAATTAACATAATTCTCTAAAGAATTCAAGAAAATACTCAAAAACTTCAACGAGTAGAAAGAAAGGGAGAGAAGTTGGCGCTTCGACAATTCGAAAGACGCAGAGTTATGAGAGTGGGGAAAGAAAAAAACTCAAAATTAGTTTTTGGTGTATTTTAGAATGAAATAGAAAACTTTCTTATATAATAAAGTGAGTGAGGAAATATATCTCACCTAAGCAATGTGAGAGATTAAGGAGATTTTTCAACTAACACACTAAGTGAGATTTGACTTAAGAAACTTTTTCAGATTCATCTTCTTATATTTGAATATTGAAATAATGTTCCAACAGTTATTATGATTGATTTAAATTTCCTACGAATTTTTTATAAAAAGAGAGTGTTATGTCTAGTTGGGCACCCTTACAATACAATATTTCTTATAAAAATAGAGTTAATCCATAAAAAATAACATAAACTATAAATACCTAGACCAAAAATATTTTTAAACTAATTATATCAAACTCCCATTGAGGTAAAATAGCCACCACGTGTCATGTGTTTATGATTCACAAAATATTTTGCATGAACCAATCTATCCGCATAGATTTTTTTAGAGATGACAATTGAATCCATTAAAGCAAAATTCATCAAATCTATCCATCAAAAAATTCATCCAATCCATCCACCACACAAAAAATAAGTTTATGGATTGGATTAAATCCATCCATTTATACGCATGGATGAATTCAATCCATCCAACATATTTTAACGATCCAATGGATTATTTTTATTTTCGTTAGATTTATTTTTTTTAAAATAATTAAAAAACTATATTTTTTTCTGAAAAAAAAGTTTATTTTTTTTTCAGAATAAAAAACTGATTTGTTTTTTGAAAAAAAAATAAATTTTTTTTTTCGAAAAAAAACTGACTTTTTTTTTTGGAAAACAATACGATTTTTTTTTCCGAAAAAAATCGGTTTTTAATTAGAATAAAAAACTGATTTGTTTTTCGAAAAAAAAAATTTCTCGAAAAAAACCGACTTTTTTTTTCTGAAAAAAATCGTTTTTTTTTTCAGAATAAAAACTGATTTGTTTTTCGAAAAAAAAATAAAATTTTTTCTCGAAAAAAAACCGACTTTTTTTTTGGAAAAAAAATCGGTTTTTTATGTCAGAATATAAAACTGATTTGTTTTTCGAAAAATAAAATAAAATTTTTCCCGAAAAAAAAAACCGACTTTTTTTTTTGAAAAAAAAGTCGATTTTTTTTTCAAAATAAAAAACTGATTTGTTTTTCGAAAAAAAACATAAAATATTTTTTCGAAAAAAAACCTACTTTTTTTTTTGAAAAAAAAATCGATATTTTTCAAAAATTGAAATATCAATTTTTTTTTTGAAAATACAAAAAATTCAGTTTTTTTAATAAATATATTAAAAAATATTTTTTTTTAAAAATACAAAAAATAAAATTTTCATAAATAAAATAAAATCAATTTTTTAAAAATATAAAATATTTTTATTTTTACGAAATAAAAAAAAAGTTGGATGGATGAAAATCTATCCATTAAAAATATGTTAATAGATGGATTGAATGAATTGAATTGGATAATTTAAAGAAAATTTTATTGGATTGTTAATCGACTAATGGATTGTTTTAATCTATCCATTAACAATCCAATCCATCCATTTTGTCACCCCTAGATTTTTCTCTGTAATAGACTTGAACTGCAAAGGATTCGGTGGTTCCATTCCCTTTTGTTTGCATGATGGATAACTTATATAACCGCTTAAAAAAGTGCTTATTCATACCTTAGAAAAAAAATCAAAAAATGTGGTCAAATAATCTCTATCCACCGCATGTTTAGATCATTGGATTTCTTCAAGAAGATTCATCTATATTGAACTTGATCTAATTCTAGAGCTCACTCAAACAAAATAGAGCACCTACTTTAATGTCAGTTGAAATTTTGTTCGATAAGTAATAAAATGTCATAGATAGTGTTGTTACAATGTGTGAGATAATATAATAAAAAATTAGCGAAGATTTAATTAACAAAATAAATAATACAGATAATTGTAATCCAGATAGGTGCAACATCACCTAAGTTTGGAGGAGATCTACTAAATGAAATGAAATTCACTAATCAATAGTCAAGTGCTCTCATCTGATGAACTCTCTCAGTCGAGTGCCTTTTTTCTAATACTACATATGAATTTTGACTTAGGATCCCATTGAATCTAAGATCCCTCATTTTCTCTCAAATACTCTCTCAAGTATTTGCAAGATAACAATTATATGTAGCATGATAAATCATAATTACAACCAAATACTTTATTCTTCTTACTTAAAAGTGACACCCAAGAATAGAGTATTACTAATAAAATAACAAGACTCAATAGAAAAGAAAACGGTGCACTAAAAACTTCAGGTATGAGTTTTCAAACAATGGAAATTATCTTATTAAATAACAACCATAATTAAGCATAAAAGCCTAATAGGGTTTTGACACAAACCAACCGAATCTAAAAAACACAAGTTCAATCTTTTTCCATTAAAGGCGAATCAAAATCAAACTCAATCAAATCTTTATCTAACAGATTTAAGAAATAGAGAATCTTTAGCAAACAGATTTATATTAAAATCTTTTCAAAAATACGAGCTATTAAGCATATTGTTGATTGAACTAAAAAGGAAAAAAATTCTTGGAACAAAACATTCAAAAGATAATCAAACAATTAAAGCATGCATGCTAGAGACATGTTGAGACATAATGTATCACCCTAAGTCAGAACATGTTGCTTACAAAAATTCCTAACCAAATGTTATAACACTGAACATGTGTACTCTAACCTCTTTCCACAATATTAAAAATGTTGTTTATGCATTTCCTGGTCAATCTCATTGACAATGCTCATCATATTTTCTAATCATGCACACTAAACGCAAATTAAAACTAAAAGATGGAGCACTTAGTGTACTTATTACTATAAATGGAAATTTACTTAAAACAGATAAAAATGACTTAATTTCTAAGATACAAGTGATACATCTAACTATTTGGGAGCTAAATAACTCACATAAATGTAGCTGTCACCCCTAAAACTTGAATTATTACATATCCTAAGGTGATGGGACATCATGTTTATGGATATCAAAAGATAAATAACCAATTTTATTCTAAAGAGAGCAACACATTTCATAAAAACAATATTCTTCAATCTAAAATGTAATCAAATATTGCCACAACTCATTTAGAACAATTTTCTTCAACTTAGATGTGTGCTTGCGTGTGTGCACATCTATCTCATGACAACTTGTGTCCCACCAGTAGACTTCACCAAAGATGATTAATACAAATTATAGTTTGATTGAATATTATCCTATGGTCTAAGAATTCTTTTGAGCTTCAGTAGAGGGTTGATTCTATTTTAGGCTTTGATTCTATTATGCGTATGGAGATTCTACTAGAATCACTTGTTCTCTTTTCTAGGTATTTTGCATTTTCACCTAATGGAACCTCTCTAATAATGAGTCTAAGTTGTTACTTAGAGTGTAATACCTATTATTCATCCCGTTTCAGAACCAAACTTGTTGGGTGAAAGACATGCAAATTAAAACTTATTCATTAATTTTGCTAATTTTTCATGCTTTTTTCTTTCTTTTTCTCAACATGCATATGCAAATGAACTAGCCCATTCTTCTTAGCCTATTTAACATTGTTACCTCCCCTAAACATAGTTTTAAAATAAAGGTATTTCATAATTTAAAACAATTCAAACTATCTTAAATGCTAAAAATTTATATGCTTTCTAGAGGCGTGACATAGGCCATCACTTGAAGGTTACATTTATCACTACTAAAAATAAGACATTTGATTAAATGATTTTACATCAGATTTTTAGATATATGATGTGAAAAATATTTGTTAAAGGATTTTACATCAGATTTATAAACAATATGATGTGAGAAATATTTGATTTAAAGATTTTACATCAGACATATATTTCCACTGATGTAAAAAATAACGCGGTGGCAGTGTCGTAAATAATAAGAAATTTTGTTATAAAGGATTTTACATCGGGCCATTTATCCCAACTGATGTAAAAAGTTCTCAATAAAAAATAAATAAAATGGGTGAAACATTTTACATCAGGCCATGTACCCCATCTGATGTAAAAAATAATGCGGTGGCAGTGTCGTAAATAATAAGAAATTTTGTTATAAAGGATTTTACATCGGGTTGTTTATCCCAACCGATGTAAAAGTCCTCAATAAATAAATAAATAAAATAGATTAAGATTTTACATCAGGCCAATTTGCCCAACTGATGTAATAAGATTCTAAATAAAAATTTAAATAAAATTGATTAAATATTTTACATCAGGCCTATTTGCCCAACCGATGTAAAATGTTTCTTAAAATCCCAAAACCCTATCTGAAAACTTAAGATTCTCCAACTCCCAAAAATCTCTTATCATTCTTCTTCTTCGCTTCCACCGTCTCCGTCTCCATTTTTCTTCTTCTTCGCTTCCACCATCATTGTTTTTCTTCTTCCTCCGCCGCCACCGTCTACCATTCTTCTTCCTCCGCCGCCACCGTCCGTCATTCTTCTTTTTTTTTCCGCCACCACCCATCCCTTCGCCGAAGATGAGGTGAATCCCTTTTCCGTAAGTTTCTCATCGTATTTTCTCTAATTAATTATTTTCTCTATAGTTTCTCTATGTTTATTCAAAATAGGATTGATACTCGTACATGTATATCATAGGTTGTTCTTAATTAAAACAATAAATAATAAATAAAAGATACTGGTGATGCTACTCATAATAAAAAAATTTCTTATAAATTTTTTACATCGGACCGTTTACCCCAACCGATGTAAAAGTCCTCAATAAATAAAATAGATTAAGTCATTTTAATTGAAATTTTTTTAAGTGATTTATATTTAACTGATAATAATTGCATGATATTTTAATTTTGTAACATAAAAGGATTAAACAAAAATTTCAATTCTTTAGTATATATCATCTAGATTATATTATTTTAAAATTCATATAAAATGTGATCACATGCACTAATTATGAAATTGTATAAAAAATACAGATATTATGAGATGCTTCTTCATATTAATAAAAAATATAGATTAAGTCATTTTACATCGGGTTGTTTATCCCAACCGATGTAAAAAGTTTTTCAATAAAAAAATAAATGGATTAAACGTTTTACATCGGGTCATTTTGTCCAACTGATGTAATAAGTTTCTCAATAAAAAATTAAATAAGATTTATTAAACCTTTTACATCAAGCCAATTAGCCCAACTGATGTAATAAGATTCTAAATAAAAATTTAAATAAAATTGATTAAATCTTTATCAGGCCTATTTGTCAACCGATAAAAATGTTTCTTAAAATCCCAAAACCCTATCTGAAAACTTAAGATTCTCCCACTCTCAAAAATCTCTTATCGTTCTTCTTTTTCGCTTCCCCATCTCCATTTTTCTTCTTCTTCGCTTCCACCATCATTGTTTTTCTTCTTCCTCTGCTGCCACCGTCTACCATTCTTCTTCTTCCGCCGCCACCGTCCGTCATTCTTCTTCTTTTTTTTTCCGCCGCCACCAATCCCTTCGCGGAAGATGAGGTAAATCCCTTTTACGTAAGTTTCTCATCATATTTTCTCTGATTAATTATTTTCTCTCATCATATTTACATAATGTTGATGAATTAATTAGCCATATACTGACACAAGAATACAAAAACCAAATATGTTTATCGTGTACTGCTACTTATTTTTAATCCCCAATTTATAAAATACAAAAAATAAATATGTTTATTCAAAATAGGATTGATACTCGTACTCGTAATGTATATCATAGGTTTGATACTGAGACTCACATAAAGACAAACCTATAATATACATACAAACTAGGATTGACACTAAAGACAAACGAACATTTCAACTAGATCTGGGAGGAATAACATTTCATGCAGTAAAATTATTTTGGATCTTTCACATGTATATTAGTTATGTATATACATACATATAAAGGTTATAATATTCGATACAATGATTTTTTTTCATGTTGAAGTGTTTATATAAAAGTGACCACTCTTTTGTAAAATACTAACTGCACTATACACTTACACTTGTATACCATACGCATAACCTCACCTTTCTTTCATTTTTTCTGCTAAAAGACATAACCTTAAAAACCACATTTTTCTCACATGACAACACATACACACTTTAATATAACACTCTCTCTGGACTGTTGAAATAGAAAAAGAAAAGAACATAGAATACACTTCTTCTTTTCTCCCACATACACTATTCATAAATCATTCCACCATTTTCTTCCAAACTCATGAGCAAGAATTTTTCACCTCATATGATGAAGTCTATGATAGCTTTGATGCTATGGGAGTTGTAGGAAAATATTCTCCGAATATTTGCTTACGGTATGTACTGGAAGGTTAATCCTCTTATATTAGGTGTTCTTTTCTTTTAATTTGCAATGTTTTTTTTAGTAAGCACTATCCAAGTGTATGTTTATGTTCCATTTTCTTCACATAAGTCATAGAAATAACACAAATAATATACCATTTTACCGCCATAACCACCACCTTGTTTTTCATACAAACACTGCTTGATATTTTTTCTCTCATACTCATACTACCACATCTCCATCTCATATTTCATTCTCTCACAAATTAACAACTCTCTCATAAACATAACCAGGAAACACTCTTTCAACTATCCAAGATTCATTTTTTTTCAACTTTTTCTTCTCCTATTATACCCATTTCTTTTTCTACACAATATAACATTTCCACTTATCAACCCAAAACCTCCCTCCTACATGATTTTGGCACCATACACTCATTCACATTACCACCTATGTATAAATTTTTAGTCCTTTTAGATTGGCAATTTGAATAGTACTGGTTGCTTTCAATATATATATGCGCGCGCTGATGTTATTCTTCAAAATGTATACATGTTGATGTGATGCTTTTTCCAAATGTATATATATGATACTGTTAGCCATACTCTTTTTATTAGTAGTGCCATTTAATTTTAAATTGTATATACATAATTTTTGTTAGTTTTTTTAAATATATATATAAAGTTTCTTTACTGTAGGTTGTTTTTGCTTTCAGTTTGGTTGAATTTTAAGATGATGTCTCCCGTATAGGTTTCTATTCTCAACGTGAAATTTAAGGTGCTGTCTTTCACTTGGAAAAGTTAACTATTCTCAACGTGAAGTTTTGATATTATTTGCTACTGAAAGAAATATCTTATTTTTTAGTTTCTATTGGAGAGACTACCAGTGGCTATTTGTGGGATATTCGTGGGATATTGAGTTTCTTGATTTTGGTATTGTCTGCTGATGTTTATTGTTATTATTATTTATTGTCAGCAAATGTGATTTTGGTGTTCTCTACCGAAGCTAGCTACAACGGATTTCTTGTGGATTGCATGTTAGTATTCAAGTGTGGTAAATGACTTATAAATGGTTGAATATTGAAGAATATGTGTACTAGATTAGTATTTCTGTAAATCAATTTGTACTTTTGTAAATCAATTTCTTGTGGATTGAACAATTGTATGTATACTAGATTAGTACTTTTGTAAATCAATTTGTTCATGTTGAAGAATATGTGTATCCTAGCTATTTGATGCAATGAAACTAAAAGGTTAGTTGAAAAAATATAAAAAATTGCATACCAAATAGGGACTAAAATTTGGTATGTGTGATGTTGGAAAAATATGAAAAATTAGGTACCAAAAAAATTACAGGGATTCCATATCGATTCGGATAAAAATTAGTCTAAATATTTAAGAAAAACAACCTACATTTTACATCGGGTGGGTGTGCCTAAAAACCGATGTAAAAACATAAATTTTGAAGACACGTAGCACACCTTTTACATCGAGTCAAAAAGGAAACTGATGTAAAAAAACATACCTATGACACCTTTTACATCGGGTCAAAAAGGCAACCGATGTAAAAAAACACACCTATGACACCTTTTACATCGGTTCTACTGACCAACCGATGTAAAAAATCACCTATGACACATTTCACATCAGTCTTAACTGTCAACCGATGTAGTAGATATATTTTTTACATCGGTCTATGACCCGATGTAAAATGTCTTTGATTTACTACATCGCTTGGCTTTACATCGGACCCAGACCCGATGTAAAATGTGTTTTTGGCCCGATGTAAAAAGTCATTTCTGCACTAGTGTATGCACTAGTGTTCATTAATGTTTTTCTAATTTTCATTCTCAATATTAACAATCCAAACTAAATCCATAATTTGTATTTCAATGTTAAAATTCTGATAAAAACATAATAATTTGATTATTATTTCTATATTTATTTATTTTATTAGAAAGAAAATTCATTTAAATACTTAAACAAAATACTCTTTAAACATTAATCATTGATGTACAACAAACAACAAAATAAAATAAAAATAGTAAACAAAATCCAAACACCCCCTAAATTAAAGTGAGGAGAGTGCCATGATTGTCAAGTATGAATAGCACAATGGCCTGTCACTTTTTGACTAGAACACAAATAAATAATAAAATAAACTAAAAAAGTTAATAAATTGGTTATGAAGGTAATACTAGTTACCCTACTAGCTTTTTATTTTTCTTAGTGCCCGATTTTTGCTCCTTCTTCCTATTTCTTCCTCCTCTTTATTTTTCTAGAAACTTCTCATCTCTCCTTAGGAGGCATCTTGCAGAACAACAATGAGTGTAATTTTTATTGTCTCCATTGTGTATGGTTATGTTTCAAAGATTTTTCGATAGTTTCTATGATATTAAGAAAATTTTTTTGCTTGTAAAATTTAAATAACAAAAAATAAATTGAACTTCACCGTTAACAATTGAGAAAATTTGTTGGGTTTAGATTTCATCGATATATCTTCATGTACGGTCATTGATGAATAATATGCAAGTCTAATCAACTATTAATATTACCATCCATCACTTTGCGTCACAGCTCATGTATGAGTAAAACACGTGGGATCAATTGTATTACCTAATAGACAATATCTCCACATATTAACTAATTTTAGATATGATATTATCACAACACAGGTAAAGACAACAAATAGATAAATACTAAGAATAAGCAAAAATGACAAAACATTATAGCATGGGTCATAAACAAAACCAACTAGCACAACATTAACTCACAAACATAACAAACAAATGAAAAAGAAGTCTAAAAACTAAACTACACTAAAAATAATATAATATGACATGACATGCATTCTAAGAAAATAGAGGTAGGTTTGAGGGAAACTGATCATCAGATGGAAAGCCGGATAATGCAAAACTAAAATTTGAACCATTTGTAGTAGATAATGCTTCCTTCCCTAAATTCAACAAAGCATACATTTGTCTTCTCGAGCTTTTGCATCTTCCATTTCACGCATTTCCCATCAATACAATCCAATAACGATGGAACCTTGCTTTGCAAGTTACTTCTAGGAAGATCCAATGGAGATATTCCTTTAATGAGGAAAAATACTTTTGATGGTAACACCTAGTGTTTAATGATGACAACTAATCCTTGATGACAACAACTAAACTCAATTATAAAGCGATTAAAGACGCAAATCAGATTATTAGGGTTTGATGAATTAAACTCTCTGATGATGGAAACCAAATGGAATATAACCCAAGTCTCACCTAAAAGTAAACTCAAGCAAGTGTCTATAAGAATGAAGCATTTGACAAGTGTTGAAAGCCTTTTGTTGATACATCTGTGTAAATATACTTTGTAAAAGCATAAGGCATTCTCATAAGTTGCATGTCAAATCAAAAACACATAAATAAACAAGTTTTCAAACTGATTTTTCTCAAAAAAAATATTTCTAAAAGTGCTTTGAATTCGTGCCATACAAGATAGGAACTATCGAAAAAGATACAGGCAAGTTTTTACTCTTGCTAATCGATTGGCACCTTATGGAAATCGATTGGATCAATTAAAAAAAGCACCATAATTGATTAGGACCATTTCTTAATGAATGATAACAGCTAAATATCTTTTCTTTTGTTTTTGAACACATTAATCGGTTAACTCGGGCCTACCAATTGATTGGAGCTTTGCACCAATCGATTGGTCATCATTATTGGTGATAACATTAATTCCTTTTTTATGTTAACCTCTAGCCTATAAATAGAGGTCCCTTCCCACATACTTTTACATCCATAAATGTGATTTAATTTCTCACTTCTGACTCTCTCCCTAAAAACTCTTTTTGTTTACTTTCTCTCACTAAAATTTTAGTCGTAGTGCTTTTGAGAAAGTTGTTTTGCGAGTGAGAAAGTTGTAATTCTAGTAGTGTACTTTTGTAAGTTCACCAAAGAAGTTTTTTTTACCTCGTTTGGACATTTCATCCATTTAAGGATAATTTATTTGGGTTTGAATCTAAACTCATAAAAAGATTTGGTTTGGGGATTGTGTGATCAAGTTTCTGTTTAGGTTCAGAAGTTCAGTCTGCTCAAAAGCTTTTAAAGGTTCTAGATCATTATGCTGGTAAAATATCATAGTTTCAAGTTTTAGTTCAAACTCATCTCGTGATAAAAGTTTTCTTCGATTCGAGATTTTCCCGTTGGTAAAATATCATAGGTTATATGTTAGCCAATGATAAAACCAAGTTTAGGTTTATGAGCTTATCCCATTATTAATATATCTCCCAGGTTCATCACCAACCCATGATAAAATATTCTTTTAAAATTTGAAGAACAACCACTCCAAGTTTCTTGTGGAAATGAGACTAACTGGTTCAATCCATCTTTTGGAGGGAAGAATCACCACTTCACTCCTTGTTTTGCTGTTTAATTGGAAGTTATCCACAAACTTCACTTTTCCTTATATAAGGAGGTTCGAGAGTTCAACCTACTAAGAGCTCTTAAGAATTATTAGACACTCTTAATATCAAATCCTGGGGAGAGGATTAAGTATGTTTTTTATTACCAAACCTCTATAACTTTTAGTGTTCTGCTTTCTTCCGTTAAACACTTTATATTTTAGCATTTTACCTTATGTAATTATATTTTGATCTAAAATTGTTTTTAAACTCAAGATTTTACGAAACATACAATTCACCTCCACCCCTCCCTCTTGTGTGTGGAGCCACATGTTCAACAAATGGCATCCGAGCGTCACTTTTATTTAAGGATTAATCGTCTTAGGAGTAAGATGACTTCCAACACCCATTTAAGGGGATCTTTTCTAAACAACCCACCACTTTTTTAATAATTGTAAGTTTGAACTTTCGCAAGCTAAGTTTAGAATCTTTGTTCAAATTATTAATTATGAGTTATGAGAAACTAGAATCAATAGTCTATTTGATGCAACCACAAGTGCACGACTTTGTCGATTTTAGTATGAAAGATGTTGAATCCCAAATAGACCAAGTGACAAGTATTGTATTATATTATTACTTTGTTTATCTAAGGCGATGCATTGGGTCTTTTCACTTAAAAGGAAAATTAAACTGGTTTTTAATTAAATATAATAACCAAAGACCGGGTGAGATTCTCGTCGACCATTAACACTAACAAAATCTTATTTCATAATTATAACAATGAAATATTTTATTTGTAGGAAACAATTACGTTAAAGGTACATCCCGCTTTCACGTGACCGGTACCAAATTTTGACTTTGTAATCTAATTGCCTACTTTCGCGTGTACATATTACATTTCAATATCCCGTTCAGAAAATAATCAAATCTTACTTCAAAAATTTATTTTTATTAGAAAAGTAATTTAAATGTATCGTCCATTTTGCGTGCCAAGAATCAGATCTTAAATGTACAAGCGCCAACTTTCGTGTGTCCGCTTATAAGTTTAAAATCTCCTTTTTGAAAATTAGATTTTTCTAAATTAATTAGAAAAGCACTTTCACTCTATTTTAAAATCAATTTTTGATTTTTCTACAATCATATATAGGTTTCACTCTTTCGATTTGATATCGGTATCACCTAATTTCTAATTTTTCAGCAAACTTTTAACGTTAAAAACAAAATTTTTAGACATCAAAATAATCGTTGTTATAATTATTATTCACACAATTTATAAGAGTAACATCGGTACCACAACCCCCTCATTCTGAACTCAACAAATTTAAGCTGACTTGTTAAAAATGGTAACAATAAAGCATATATATAATTTGTTCATGTTGAAACCAATAAACATTAAATAAAGAATACGAATAGTAGCAGTAATAGAAAAAACAATAAAATATGGAGCAAGGATAGCAATAAACTTGAATAAAATAAACTGCTCCAAATGGAGACTTTATTTCCGCTAGAGATACGAAACAACAACAAAAAATTAATTAGCAAGAAATGAAAATGAAAATAACAACTACACTTTTGTAGAAAATAAATCTCCAAGCACCTAAAACTATAGTTGCAAGAACACCTCAATGCAAGATGTAAATGTTTTTACAAGTAAATTTCTGGCTATGACAAAGCTCGGATGTCTAAAACTTAGTTCTAATGACCTATTTATAGGCTAATAATCATAGGAAAACTGCTTGAAACATGCAAAATGAGTGGGAGAAATTTTGGGAAGTGGTAGAAGAAAATTAAGAATTTGGTGCGAAGTTTCAGGAAACGACACCATGACGGGCGTCAGCTAGGCTGACGGCCTACCCGTTATGACATGCTGAGTAAATATTCAAATTGTAGGGCCATGACGAACGTCAGCATGGCTGACGCCCTACCCATCATGGTTTTAAAGCATGCCCTCCTTTGTTCTTTTTCTTTTTTGGCTGACGTTCTGCACCTCTAGGACCATGACGTTTGTCATGACTGGGCTGTGCCCGTCATGAAGGATATAGCTGGGTATTTTTCATGTGTTTTCTCCGTTTTTCCTTATATTATCGTGCAAAGGCCTCATTTTGATATGTACCTGGAATACATACACAATAACAACATAAAACCACACAAAATGAATTAATCCACTCTAAACCAGGTGTAGATTGAGATAATAGAATCATGCATTTTACATGTTATCAAACTCCCCCACACTTAAATTGTTGCTTATCCTCAAGAAACTTTGCTTTCATATCAAAATATGTAAAGTGCAACAACATGACAGAAAATAAATACTTAAGAAAAATAACATCACAAATAATCATACGTGGTTCACAACGTTAAAACAATTTCGATTTTGTCAAAATTTTCCCAGATGTCCTTAACTTACCATCTCTTCCTTTGTAACCTATATACTTTAAAAGTGCGTTATTTGGTGGGTTCATACTTCAAAATAATCCTCGTTATAATTATTTTTATTCACACAATTTATAAGAGTATCATCAGTACGACGAGCCTCACATTCTAGACTCAATTGGTTTAAGATGACATGTTAAAAATGCTAAAATAAAGAGCATATATATATACCTTGTTCATATTGAAATTAATAAACATTAAATAAAGCATATGAATAGTAAGAGCAAAAGAAAAGAAAAGAAAATATGGAACATGGATGGCAACAAACATGAATAAAATAAACTGCTCCAAGCGAAGACTTTAATTCCGATAAAGATACGAAATAACAACAACAAATTAAATGAGCAACAAATGAAAATTAAAATACCAGCTACACTTTTGAAGAAAATAAATCTCCAAGCACCTAAAACTATATTTGCAAGAATACCTCAATGCAAGATGTAAATGATTTTACAAGTAAATTTCTGGCTATGACAAAGCTTGGATGTCTAAAACTGAGTTCTAAGGACCTGTTTATAGGCTAAGACTCGTAGGAAAACTACTTGAAACATTCAAAATGAGTGGGATAAAATTTGGGAAGTGGTAGAAGAAAATTCATAATTTGGTGTGAAGTTTCAGGAAATGACGTCATGACGGGCGTCAGCTAGGTTGACGACCTGCCCGTCATGACATGATGAGTAAATGTTCAAATCGTGAAGCATCAGTGTGGTTGTCGGCCTACCTGTCATGGTTCTAAAGCATGCACTCGTTTGTTCCTTTGCTTTTCGGGCTGATTGTCTGCACCTTTAGGACCATGACACTTGTCGTGACTTGGTTGTGCCCGTCATGAAATATAGAGTTGGGTATTTTTCATGTGTTTTCTCTGTTTTTCATCATTTTATCTCGCAAAGGCCTCCAACTGCTATGTACCTGAAATGCAGACACAGTACCAGCATAAAACCATAAAAAAAATGCATTAATCCATTATAAAAAAAATGCATTTTACATGTTATTAAACTTAAACTGTTGCTTGTCCTTAAGAATATTTACTTGCTTATCAAAACATGTAAAGTGCAATAACATGACAGAAAACAAATACTGAAGAAAAATAACATCACAAATAATCATACGTGGTTCACAATGTTGGAACAATAATGATTTTGTCAAAATTTTCCCAAGTGCCCTTAACTTAGCCTCTCTTCCTTTGCAACATATATACTTTCAAAGTGTGCTACGAATCCTAAACCTTCTAAAAAAATTGGTGGGTTCAAGAATTTGGAAGAATTAATAACATAGAAGAAACATACACATAAGTGACTCAACATCACATTTATTGACCCGATAACACTAATTAACAATAAAAATTAAAGGACCAAAACTAAAATGCATGGAAATCCTAATCTAGAAAGCAAGTAAATTAAACTAAAAAGTAAGTAAATCTAATATATGAAAGAGAGAATATTTCATCCCCACATTTAAATCCTACATTGTCCTTAATGTAATGACATAAGCACGGTAAAGGATGAAAGAACCTAGATCTATCATCGCTGTCGAGAGCGGTATAAAGGCTTCATGCCATGGTACACCATCAAAAACAACATATCATTGACCATATCATATCATAGGTGATCATGGGGATGTTGCTCTGCCTCTCTGTTATTTATTTCCTGAGCTCATATTCAACGTTGCTGCAGTAGTGGTAAGTACAACCTGCAAAAGCAAAAGAAGAAAGCAGATATAGGGAAGGGTGGCATGATGGGATTCAATACTCGTCGGAGCTTCTATAAGATACAACCAATCCCTTTCAAAAAGAATTCTTTTTAGTGTTGGGATCGAATGCAATACTCCTGATCACCTTATTGTTAATCTTTAGATAATACTCGTTTCTTCTCTTAAGTTTAACCAAGTTTTGAGATATGCATGAGTTAAGGTCTAGAGAGGTGTTTCCCTCGAGAGGGATAAGTTGTGCAACCTCTCTTTCTAAGCCTAAAGATAAGGATATTAAGGTAATAAATCCTCAAACAAAAATATCCCCTTTCATTGCCCTCGTTATCTTGTCCATATACGCGAGCATGAACGCTGCTGGGTGGACTAGGTGGGACTGAAAAAAATGCAAAAAGTAATAAATGATTTTTTTTCGTATTAATGGTTCTTGTGCTATCGATCTTGCAAAAAATAGTGTGTTTTAAGACTATTTGGAAGTACCAGATATTCGATTTATGAGTTTGGTAAGATTTCTTCCCTTCCATACTAGATGGAAATTCCCGGGTGAGTCGCTCATAGAAGTTATCGAATTCAAGCTTCCAAGAGCCATTAGTGGGGACCTTAGTGGTGGCATCGAGGCTGGTATGGAGTTTTAAAGGGGCACCTATTTCATCATGGTTCAATATATACTCAGTTCCAAACAACCTAAATATAACTCTGCCCTTACCTTGGTTTGCCTTCTGGTGATAATTCAATTAGCTGAGAAACTCAAGTGTGAGTCTCTCATAGGTTGGGTTACACAAGGTAAAGAAATGTTCCTAGCCTATTCTACTGAACATGAAAAACATACTGTCAAAAAGCCTAACGTTCTAAGGCAAGAGTCATCTAGATACTTTGTCAGGATCATAGTCCTCTAAACCAGTACTTCAAAGCACTTTTGCTGATCGTAATTCTTGAAATCAATTTCCATGTAGTATAATTTATGCATTCTTTGAGGCACGATGAAAGAACTTGGGGTTTGAGGGCATGTAGTGATGAGACCTAAATTTTAGTAGTGAAGTAAATAGTGGAAAGTATGGATTTTTTTAATGTAGAAATGTGTTCTAGGAAGGTTTGAGTTGGTGAATATTGTTTTTGTTTTTTATTTGGAAAAGAAAATGGAGGTTAGTGTTTAAGCTCTAATGGAGGTGTTGGTTGTTTTTGCGGAGACGAAGAAGGATTTATTTGAGGTGTAGGAGGAAAAAAATGGGGGATGGTTAGAGTGTTTTTTTTAAGCGGGGTGAGAGAGAATAAGAATTTAACTTTAAAAATGATATAAATTGATTAAATAAAGAAGCTGTCGAAATGGCTTAGCCAAACACAGTCTTGAAAACTCTGACGGGCGTCAGCCAAGCTGATGGCTTATCCGTTAGCATTCGATGGGTCAAAATTTTATTTTTAAAATGCCTGACACCCGTCACACCTCCTTGGATACATGTGATCCCCGCTAAGCCTTTTTTGTCTCTTTTCTCAAGTTTGCTTGTCAGATGAAGGGAAATATTCTCCAGCTCTCCATTATGATTAATCTAGCTCAATTATTCATGACCTAATGACTAAAACTAAAAACATGTGGGTTTCCTCCCACGCAACATTTCATTTTACGTCAGTAGCTTGACTCATTAAGGCTCATCCCTCAAGGGGAACTTCTAAGGCGTAAGTAACACATTGTGCTATAATGATATATATTGCATGATAATGTTTCAACCTTTTTCCAATTACCAGGAACTTCCCAATGGACTTACTTTGTACTTCTACGGCACCTAATTCACTCACTCTGGTTACCCTAAAAGATCCTGAGTTAAAGAGTAACACAAGTTCTCCCTTATTGAATTTTCTCCTTACGGTGCACCTGTCATGCCAGTTCTTGGTTTTTTCTTTGTAAATTGAGGCATTCTCATACGCATCCAACCTTGATTCTTTTAATTCTTTTAAATCCAAAATCCTCTTACCTCTAGAAATTATGTAGTACATATTTAGAGCCTTGATGGCCCAATAGGTTTTATGCTCTAGCTCCATCAGAAGTTGGTAAGATTTCCCATAGAAAATTTTAAAGGGTGTGGTTTCTATATGTGTTTTGTAAGCGGTCCTATAAGCCCAAAGTGCATCATTCAGCTTTACTGACCAATCCTTTCTTGAGGCAAAAACTATTTTCTCAAGGATTTGCTTCATCTCTCTGTTAGATATTTGCACTTGCCCACTTGTTTGGGATGATAAGGGGTAGCAACTTTGTGCCCTACTCCATATTTGTTTAACAAGTTTTTAATTACTTTTGATATGAAGTGAGACCCACCATCCGTTATAACAAGTCTAAGGACACCGAATCTTATAAATATGACATTTTTTTAACATCTCTGTCACTAATAGAGCTTCATTAGTGGGAGAAGCAATCACCATAATCCACTTCGACACATATTCGACAACATCTAGAATGAATTTGTTTTCCATCGAAGATGGAAAAGGAGCCATAAAATATATTCCCCAAACATCAAAGATTTCCACTTCCAAGATGTTTTTCAATGGAATTTCATCTCGTCTCAAAATATTCCCAATGCACTGGCATCGATCACACTCTGTGGTGAAATTATGGACATATCTAAAAATGGTATGCCAATGAAGGCCAACCTGAAGAATTTTAGTTGTAGTTTTGGATATACTCATATGCCCTTAATAGGGAGAGGCGCGACAATGAGTGATGACACTCTTTATTTCTTCATTGAGGACACATCGGCAGAAGATACCGTCAACGCCTATCTTGAATAGGAGATGATCATCCCAATAATAATGCTTGAGGTGATGGAAGAAATTTTTATTTTACTGATAGGTAAGATCTGGAGGTATGACTTCAATCGCAAGGTAGTTAATGAAATCGATTTACCATAGAATGGTAGAATTAGCTAATGATATTGCCTCCTCCAATTTCGTTACTATGTTAGGCTGCCTTGATCGAGGTAATCTTCTAAATGAGCGCATCGAGGTGCCTCAGTTCATAAAAATGCTATCAACTTATCATAAGGGAAGTAGTTATTTATAGACAACTCTTCAGTTTTCTCATTGTTAATCCTGGACAAGTGATCCGCTACTACACTTTTTGTTCCCTTTTAATCGCATATCTCCATGCCGAACTATTGTAGCAGTAGTATCCACTGTATAAGTATCGACTTTGCAAATTTATTGCTTAGTAGCTGTAATACCCCAACTTTTGGCCTCTCTTTTTCTAACCTTAACTGGGTTTTGCTTCACGTTCATTTGCATCATCATTAAATCATAACTCATAATCATACTTTACATTGGTCTTCTAAGACATAGGATCAGGAGTTTCTCTAAGTCATATCATCAAGTATCAAGCTTACATTCTTCAAGAGTTGTCAGGCATCAGGGGCCTAGGGTTTCATCACTTCCTTGGTTCAAAATTGTTGGCAAGCTTATGTTCAAGGTTATGGTTTGCCTCTCATCATGGATAGGAGCTCAGGTTTATCAGGGACGATGGCATAGTTCCAATTCAAGTGTGGTTGTTCAGTCACGATCAAGATCAGATGGAAGTTTGACCTAATTTTGATCAAACCATCAAGAAATTTCTTCAGTTGCAAGTTATATGTACCATTGGCTTATTTTCACAGTGGTGTGGATCCAAATTCAAGTTGTCATGTGTGTAGGTTATCAAGTATTGGTTCCTGAAGAGTTTGGTTTAAAAGTCAAGAGCATCTTAATCATAGGTTCAATTTTGTTTATCTGTGGATTTATTTTTCTGGAGATTTATTCAGACAGATTCAAAGTGATTCAAGATTATATTGATCGGAGATTCAGAGGTTGTTTCATTCAGATGGTTGTTTAGTGGTAGTTATACCTATTGTATCAAAGGTTGTTGGAAGATATTAGTGGAGGATTATTCAGGATCATCAAATTCAGATATCCAAAACCATTTTCTATCCGAGTTTTGATTCATTTATCCATTTTTATTATAAATTTGTTATTCATTTCAAATTTTATTCAGTCGACCTATTATTCTAAGTCCACTTTTTATTCACATTTCAAAACCAAGTCTAGTTCATAATCCCTTCTTGTCCATTTTCCTTCCATAAAAAACCATGTTGTCTAAACAAATTATCAATACCTTTTTATTTTCAATTCATTTTTCATTTTTTTTCATAATTAGAAACCCATCTTTATATATTTTATGCATTTTCAAATCCATTTATTGATCCATTTTGTTGCACACCAAAATTTGCCCTCGCGTTATTAACTTTGACTGCCTTTTGCTTCGCATTCATCTAGGTTGATCATTTCTCGCATGTTGTCTGTGTTATCACCCGGAATGAATTTATCGGAATTACAACCGCTTTGCTTGTATTTTAGACGATTTAAACCAGTTCAAATGTTAAGTTCCATGTCGAAATCGAGCGAAAGTTGTTCTCTTCCTGGTGGTTTAGTCTGTGCTGATAATTTTGATACGTTTCGGTGTTCGCCACTTTTTCCGTTTTTATTTTCGTGGCATTTTGTGATTTAATTTTATTTTTGCTTTATAATTTCATGTTTATAATTTGTTAATATAATAGTAAGTTTTAGTTTTAGAATTAATTAGTTTTTAATTAGTTTAGATTAGAAATAGAACTAGAATTGATTTAAAAGAGAAAATACAAAAAAAGGGATTTAGAAGTTAATTAGAATTTTAGTTTTAATTTAGAAATTAGAATTAGATTTTTCTTATTAGAATAGAATTTTTATTAGAATTTTATTTAGAAAATTAGTTTAGATTATTAATTAGAATTTTTAATAGAATAGTCTAGATTTAGAGTTTTTAATTGATTAGTTTAGAAAATAGACTTAATTAGAATTTTAATTTTTATTAGAAATTAGAATAGAGTTTTATTTAAGATTTTATTTAGAATTTAGAAATAGTTTTGAATTAGAAGTTAGGATTTTATTAAAATTAGATTAAGATTTAGATAGATTTTAGATTTAGAATTTAATTTAGAAAATAGAATTAGTTTCTTTTATTAATTAGAATTAGAAATAGAATTAGATAATTAATTAGGAATTAAGTTAGAAATATTATTATAATTAGGTTAGATTTTTTTATTTAATTTAGATTAGATCTTAGTCAGAATTTTTATTTACATTAATAGATTAGAAATTAGGTTTATTATTAAATTAAAAGGAAACAAATTAACTAAAAAGAAAAAAAACATAAAGAGTGACACGTATAAAAACACTGTTTGTCTTCTTCATTTGGAACCCTAGCCCCCTTTCACTATTCATTCGTCAACCTCAATCTAGGAAAACCCTAGCTTCTAGCCGTGAAACCCATTTTCCTCCACACCTTCTTCACCAACTTCAAACAACAACCCAAATTTCACCTTCAACAAACTCGCCGTTCTCCTTCCTCTTCTTCAAAAAAAGCCAAACCACAACGAAATCCCCAAATCCCCTTCTTCTTCCAACCGTCAACTGTGAAACACCACTCTCTTAACTTCAACCTTTAGGATTTTCTTCTTCTCCTGGCGTTCAACATCCTCCGCGAAACCCATTCACTTCAGTACTTTATCAACACAAACAAACACCATCTCCCGCCATTCATCTTCTTCCTCCAACTTTCTCTTTCATTAAACCCTAACCCTTTTCCATTACTATGATTCAATCACTTCTCTAACCCTGAACCATGGCAAACCCTAAAGTTTTCTTCGATATGACTGTCAGTGACCAACCTACTGGATGCATCATCTTCGAGCTCTTCACCGATGTTACTCCCAAAACCACTGAGAATTTCTGTGCTCTCTGCTCCAGCGAGAAAGGAGTCGGTCGCAGCAGTAACTCACTCCACTTCAAGGGATCCTCCTTCCATCGTGTGATCCCTGACTTTATGTGTCAGGGAGGTGACTTCACCGCCGGAAACAACACCGGAGGAGAATCGATCTACGGTTCCAAGTTCGCTGACGAGAACTTCATCAAGGAGCACGCCGGTCCAGGAACCTTATCCATGGAGAGCGTCAGTCCCGGAACCAATGGACCTTAGTTTTTCATCTGCACTACCAAGACTGAGTGGCTCGATGGGAAGTATGTTGTGTTCAGTCAAGTTATCGAGAGATTGGGCGAGAGAAGATATAGGATTGGCAGAGTCGGAGGTTGTTCATTTTGTTTTCAATTTTAATTGGTCTTTTTTCCTTTTCAGTTTGGCGATGAGACGCAATGATGAGGAAAGTATCCTCTGAGCAAAGATATTTCTATGGTTTTTGTTTTCTAAAGTGTGTATGTCACTTTGATAATCCGTGATAATGAAAGAAGATATTTCATTTTTAATTTTTGTTTGTTTCAGAGTTGTTCTTGTTTTAAAAAAATAAAATAAAAATAATTTCTGACAGTGTATCTTGGATTTTGGAGATGAGATTAGGATAAGTGAACATTGGATGGACCGGGCCATGACCATGGTTTTGCTTATAATTTTTTTTGTCTTCTTTTGTCTTTCCCTGCCACCGGGTTTCATTCTTTTGGAAGGTGATGTGCCTCGAGCCCATATACTCCTCTTTCATGTTAACATACTCTCTTTCCCAATCTTCACCCCCCTTTTCTGATTTTTTTTAATATGATTTTTTTTAATAAATTAGTTTTTAGAATGTATATGCTACAAATTATATTTTTTTAGATTTTTTTATATAATATAGTTTTTAGATTTGAAAACATATTTTTGTAATTTGTTTTCTTAGAATTGTTTTTATAAATATTTTCTAACTAGTTTCAAGAATTGTTAATATGTTTTTATAAATTAGGTTTTTTAGTTTTTAAGAATTGTTAATATATTTCTATAAATTAGTTCTTAAATTTTTCAATATTTTTCCTTTCTAAGTGTTAGGTTTTAACTTTAAATATATGTTTTCTCAAACTAATTTCAATTTCATTTTTCTTCACTTTTCGGATCGATGAGGAGACTTCCGTAAATCATTACTAGTCAAACTATTGATAAATAATGTTGGATCCGAGACCACTTTCTTTCTCTCCTCATTTCTTCTTCATTTCGGTTTTCATTTAAGATTTCCTCGATCTAAGAAGTCTTTTATTCGTAAGTGTCGATTTATCGAAGTCGAAAACCTTCTCGATTTCAAACCTATGGAAAATGACCATTTTGGTCATTTTCTTTACTTTGGGATAGTGATAGACTACCTTCGATTAATCGATATAATGTTTGCAATTAAGAAGAGATCCCACTTTCTGGTCCGTGCGACACGATTAAGTCGGAGAATGATCCTCAATATCATTTCTCTATGTTGCTCTCGCACATATATCAATCTACACGACCTCCTCTAGTCCGACTTCCATCAAAAGTCGAGCTACGACGGTTTAGCGTTACATTTGTCCCGATTCAATTCACTAACAAACTAACCACTAACTTTACTTTCCGTCAAATATACGACTGTTTTATTTTCTGTCAAATATACACTGCTTTATTTTTTAGTCCATATACTTGTCAATATTTCTCTTGATATATTTTTGTACATATTATTATATAACCTATATATTGTTATCCTATATATATTCATCTCTTCATCATGTACATTCTTTCAAAACAATTAATAAATATTGAAACCATAAAATCCCAAATTGGTGGACTATTGTTTGTTTGTCCGAGTGACGGACCTTTGGACATTTTCAGGAACCCAAGCATGGAGTTGTGCCCAACTTTCCCTTAAAGGCGTAGCTTAGGACACATTGCACACACACGACTTTCTCTTGGGCTACCTGACAATGAGACTTTTTATTTCGTGTAATACCGTGTAATTTGCATGTACCCCTCTCCCATTTCTGATATACGTATTTTGTATTTCTTTGATTACGATTTAACGTCTAGGAGCACCCCCGGGGACTAGAATATCCATTTTCGAAGTAATTCTCGATTCATCATCGAACTATTTTCAAACCCACTTTCACCATGTTTTTGCACGTAAATACAAGTCGAACCCTTGATCCAACGTCAAGTGGATTTTCTCAACCAATTTTCAAACCAATTCACCATTTCTTGTTTTACAACTTTTCTTCTAAAAACTCGATCCCGTACCGAGTGCATTTTCAAACTTTTTTTACAATAAAACTTGAATGGTTGTGGAGTGGTTAGGCGTAGACCTTCTCCTATCCCGAGTGCTTGACATTACCGTTAGGGTTCACTGTCGCAAAGCACTTACCATTAAAGATCAAAAACGTTTTAATAAGAAAATGAAGTTCTCTTTGTATTGAACTAAAGAGAGAGGATTGAATGTAGACTTCTTCCTCTCCGAGTCTCAGGATACTCACTGTAGAGTGTGTGGTCTCGATACTCGTCTTTCAATATGAAGACACGACTATATTCGCCACCTCTCTTTTCAAAACTTCTTTTCGAAACCTTTTCTCGTAAAACCTCGGTCCCGTAACCAGTGCATTTTCAAACTCTTTTCACAACATAAAACTTGAATGGTCACGGAGTGGTTAGGCGTTGGCCTTCTTCTATTTCGAGTACTTGACATTACCGTTAGAGTTCACTGTCGTAAAACACTTACCATTGAAGATTAAAAACATTTTTAATAAGAGAATAAAGTTCTCTTTGTATTGAACTAAAGAGAGAGGATTGAGTGTAGACTTCTCCTTTTCGAATGTCAGGATACTAACTGTAGAGTGTGTGTCTCGATACTCGTCTTTCAATACGAAGACACGCTTATATTCGCCACACCTTTTCACAATAATACTTTTGAGATAAAGAATTGGGTACTACCCGCAAGAGGTTACTATTCGAGGATCTATTTCACCCTTAAAAAACAACTTCCACAAATCAAATGTGACATCTTGCCTTGATGGCAAAAATTAATCTTTCAAAAAGGATATGTCACGCCCGTTCTACTGCAAACAGGTAATGCCTAAGTCTCCGACGAGCGAGCATCAATACACCTAAATTGCTAGAATGCGCTACGTTAACATCATCTACAAAAACACCGGTTAACCGTATCACGAACTACGTTGCTCTGATTTCTCATGCCAGATGAGAATACATAGGCACAAGATGACGATTTCTTGGCGAGCACACCCTTTTTTCTTTACCTGTAGTAAGGCGAACTATGACTGCTCTGATTCTTTACTACTTTTAAGTAAAGATACATAGGCACAAGGGCCACAATCCTTGCTGAGCACACTTCTATCTTTCTACCCGTAGTTCCCCGAACTACGTTGACTTTGACTTTCTCATATCTATTGAGAATACGTAGGCCTAGGACCGCAAAGTCCTACCGGGTCCTTTCTTCCCCCGTTATCTTTCTTTTCCCTCTTTATCCCGTGGAACACTCTTTATAGCAATAGTCTTTTAGCAGATACCTTCACACATCGACAAAGAAATGGTTCCCATCGAGTATGATGGATGCGAGGGGTTCTAATACCTTCCCTTCGCATAACCGGCTTCCGAACCCATTCTTTGGTCATGAGACCATCTTATCCGTTCCTTTCTTAGGGTTTTCTCAATGTTTTCCCTTCCCCTCATGGGATAAATAAAGTTCGGCGGTGACTCTTCTGTCTATCTTTTCGCCTCCCCGTCATTGCATTTTTCGAGTAGCGACAGCTGGTGACTCTGCTGGAGACTCCTAGGAAGCTGAGCCTAGTTTGTTTGTCGCATTTGTGTTTTATTTGCTTTTGTTATTTATGCTGTGTTCCTTTTACCTGTTGGGTTTATTGGGATGGTTTGTGAGGATAAAAGCTTTCTACCCGAGATTTCCAATATACACTAAGATTAGGAGGTGGATTCTTTCTGATTTGCGAGACTTAGGACTCGTTGAGTTGGTTTGACTTCCACCACTCAGATGAGACCCCTTTGGGATGATTATGTCTTACGAGTAGTCATAATGGCATCTTTATTTTCGACCTGGGAGTCTGTGACTCTGAGGACCTTTTATAGAACCTTATTCTGAAGGTTACTAAAACATAATTCTATGTTCATCCTTTGAAAGGATTACCGTCTTACGAATCATCACTATGATGGAAAACTCTTGAGGGTTAGTGCATAGGACTTTGTTTAAAGCCTTTGGGATACCCTCTTATAAACCAATAGATTTCCCACCCGTGGTGAGAGATATCTTGTTGTTGTTGCCTTGCAGGATCTGTTACTTTAATCCTTACTGTTCTCGTGTGCACTCATAACATTGCATTTGCATAAGCATCTCTGCATCATTTTGCATTTTCTTCCCTAACCAAATACCAAGAGCTTACCCATCCTCTGTTCATAACTCGTAGTGGATTTCCCGACACTCATACTGAACTTGTAAGAGCTGTGAAACATTTGAAGCAAGAGGAACGTGGATACCTTGAAAGGCTAGTCAGATGAAGCAAGTTGAAGTAGCTATGTTAGAGAACAATTGCCAGAATGTTGAGTCCCCACCAGGATTCATTGTGACAAATAATCCACTGTACAATCTTCCGCCGAATGACCATCCTCCACAAGTAAACGTTCCTACTCGACCCTAGAGGATGCCACTGACTGATCTCATGGAAGAAAAGCTCCGTGCCCTTGAGAAGATACTTCAAGCTATGAAAATGCCTGATATGCTCGGCCTCGATGCTCCTGATATGTGTCTAGTGCCAGACCTAGTGATTTCTCCAAAATTCAAGGTACCCAACTTCGAGAAGTACACAGGATTTAGTGCCAGAACCTTACCCTCCTGGGTACAATCCCCATGTTCAATGTGGATATCATGGAGGATCCATGGGGCACGCAATCAAAGATTGCAAAGCCTTCCAGACCAAGGGGCAACAATTGATTGACAAAGGGTATATATCTTTTCCAGAAGGGAGTTTGGTTGTCCATGTCAACCTCTCAGCTGTCTAAGCTCGAAGATTTCAAGGGTCATATCCAAAAGCCAGTGGTCCAGACAGGCAGACATCCTCAACATTGGCAGTCTTTGGGCGCTTTTATCATTTGCATTTTATTTTCTGTTAATTGCTACTTGTTTTTAAACATTATTGTTTTGAATGGTAATATTAATGAAGTGATTATGTATTTTCTGAATCAATCATGTCGCATTCGCTCATTTTTCTTATTTATCACAAAGCACAAACACATACAATTTTTATCCACTTCACTTTATCACTGTTGTTTTAGCAAAGGTTGGAGGGCGGATGACAAAAACTGAATACCCATAATTGCAAAAACGTATGCTTTCAGACAAGATCTCGTCGATGATGTATAGGAATTGTTTCAAATCCCCTAAACACCGGAGGTATAAGGAGTTAATCCCTAGTAAACCACTTTGAGCCTAGAGGTAGTAGTTTCCTTCGGATATTCAAACGCTTAACACTTAACCTGGGGCAGTGTAGTTGTTCAGTTAATCCTATCCCACACTCAAAATCCAAAATACGGTTGTTCATCAATGACCCATGACATGGCAGTCACAACCTTACATAAAATCCAAAAAAATCAAAGGCCTACTAAGTCAAACACCTCAAAGGGGACTTAGATAAAAATCAGGGCTATCCCGATGGATCTGACAAGCAAAATCAGTCCATGCAAAAGTTAGGGATCGGAAACTAAAGAGGTCCTCAAACCCTCAACAAAAATAGAATAAGATTCAGTGACCGCCATATCAAATCAAGAAGGGTCACTGACATCCATCAAAAGCAAAATAAGGTGGCTTCCATTTTAAACAAACTTTGAGTCATCAAGCTTACACTATCAAGCCCGTAAATGAAAAAATAACTGAACGTAGGACTGGAGATCGTCAAGAAGAAAGGGTGGGTACAAATCATACTTTGAGCCTAATATCCTTTGTTTTATAACTGTGAACCAGACTATGTTATAACCCTCAAAAGACCTAATTGAGGCGAGGTTTATTCTGAAAGCATACTATTATAAGGTTGCGTAAACTGACTCCTCACATATTTGCTAATCATCAGCATTGGTGTCATTATCTTTGATATATCTTTCACACCAATCAAGTTGGCACAACGTTTGGACTAACGGTCCATTCGTCTCACTATCACGACACTTAATAAATGATATTTCTTTCAAAACTTGCATGAACTTCGCATTAAAATTACCATTCGTGAACAAACAATTTTAATTGCAAGTCAGTAGTTGGCATCGAGGAAATTCCTACAAGGAGGAATCAAACAGGACTGGATCATTCAGCAGTCTGGATCAGAATTGAATATACTCTGTAGCCCTATGGATTTGGGGCATTGACATCCAGTGAGTATCGAATCATTCAGTTTGAGGCAAATCCCCAAGAATCGGTTGATTATAGGGTAAATCATTCAAGAAGCGGTTGATCAAAAGTGAATCATCTCGAGACTCCATCAATCAGGGGCAGGCTACCCAGAGTTCCTTCGACTTAAGAGAAGATCCCTCCAATATTCATTCAGGACAAGTTAAGCCGCTTCAACGTTGTTTTGGGGGAAAGCTACCACAAGAGTATATTGAAGCCAACCACTACGAGAGTCGGTTAATCAAGGATGAATCTTTTTCATGGTACAAATTCTGGGGCAAGCCATCTCGAGGTTGTCTCATGGAAAGCTACTTTCTTTTTCAAGATAAACTTTCCCAAAGATCATATTGGGACAAGTTGAGCTACACTGGGGCAACCTACTCAAGCAAGTTGATTTTCGTCAACAACTGTTGAGTTCAAAACGTGTGTTGGGGAATCATACCGTCACCTCATCCAATAACCTTAACCTTCTGAAAAGGCCTTTCTGTCATTGGATCTTCATTCCTACAACCAGTTACCTGTCAAAAATTTATAACCAAATCACTTCCAAAGTCTAGTTCTTGTCTGGGAAACCTTCAAACCAGCTCTCATCTGGTCAAACCTTCATCAAATACCAGTTCCAGTCTGGTACATGCTAGCTTTTTAACCAGTTCTTGTCTGGTCACCCATTCTTTGGCTAACCGTTTAACTAGTTCTTGTCTGGTAAACCTCGTCTTAAAGTCTAGTTCTTGTTTGGTAAACCTCGTCTCAAAGTCTAGTTCTTGTCTAGAAAACCACAAAATCGGTTCTCGTTTGACAACTTAACCTTTCGCCACCAGTTCTTGTCTGGTAGTCTACTCTTCGAATACCAGTTTTCGTCTGGTACTTCCCACCCAAGGTCCAATCATACCTGGGGCATCTTTCTTTCCCTGACATCCCGAGCCTGCATCTGCATTTCTGCATATAGTTATCATGTTTGCATTGCATCCTCAAATGCGTAGCATTTGCATCTCGTATGGAGCATTACGCCACTTTTTTTTTCAAACATACGCATACGAAGCATAAGCCAGGTTAATACCTTTTGTCGCTAGACTTTTCTCCAGTAGATAACAACATAATTCATGAACCTTTGAGGTACTTGGCCCCAGCAAAAATCATCGGTAGATGTTTTCAACTTATCTTTTGCTCCCCAACAGAGTTTGCTTATTTAAGTTTCTCTTTCCCCGACGGAGTTCCCTTTTCCAGGATATAAATTGGTTGATTCTACTTCCTGCTTATCCCAGTTTTTGTTTCGACGTTGTGTTGAGGATGTCTAGCTTTTGGTTAGAAGTTTTTGTTCCAACTTCGTGTCGAGGATGTCTAACTTTTGGTTAGCAGTTTTTTGTTCCGACGACGTATGACAGGGCTCCAATTGTATACATCCCACCAGACTGCAAATTTCTGGGTTCTTTTGATTCAATCACCTTCTACCTTGAATGTCTGAAAGTGGTTGCTTTTCATCCCTTCAGGTCAAAGTCGATTGAATAGGGGCAGCTGTTGCACCCCAAAATTTACCCTCGTGTTTTTAACTTTGACTGGCTTTTGCTTCGCATTGATCTAGGTCGATCATTTCTCGCATGTTGTCCGTGTTATCAGTCGGAATGAATTTATCGGAATTACAACCGCTTTGCTCGCATTTTAGACGATTTAAACCAGTTCAAATGTTAAGTTCCATGTCGAAATCGAGCGGAAGTTGTTCTCTTCTTGGTGGTTTACTCTGTGCTGATAATTTTGATGGGTTTCGGTGTTCGCCCTTTTTTCCGTTTTTATTTTTGTGACATTTTGTGATTTATTTTTATTTTTGCTTTATAATTTCATGTTTATAATTTGTTAATATAATAGTAAGTCTTAGTTTTAGAATTAATTAGTTTTTAATTAGTTTAGATTAGAAATAGAACTAGAATTGATTTAAAAGAGAAAATACAAAAAAAAAGGATTTAGAAATTAATTAGAATTTTAGTTTTAATTTAGAAATTAGAATTAGATTTTTCTTATTAGAATAGAATTTTTATTAGAATTTTATTTAGAAAATTAGTTTAGATTATTAATTAGAATTTTTAATAGAATAGACTAGATTTAGAATTTTTAACTGATTAGTTTAGAAAATAGACTTAATTAGAATTTTAATTTTTATTAGAAATTAGAATAAATTTTTATTTAAGATTTTATTTAGAATTTAGAAATAGTTTTGAATTAGAAGTTAGAATTTTATTAAAATTAGATTAGGATTTAGATAGATTTTAGATTTAGAATTTAATTTAGAAAATAGAATTAGTTGTTTTATTAATTAGAATTAGAAATAAATTTTAATTAGAAATAGAATTAGATAATTAAGTTAGAATTATTATTATAAATAGGTTAGATTTTTTTATTTAATTTAGATTAGAACTTAGTCAGCATTTTTATTTACATTAATATATTAGAAATTAGATTTATTATTAAATAAAAGGAAAAAATTAATTAAAAAGCAAAAAACATAAAGAGTGACACATATAAAAACACTGTTTGTCTTCTTCATTTGGAACCCTAGCCCCCTTTCACTATTCATTCACCAACCTCAATCCAGGAAAACCTTAGCCGCCCGCCATGAAGCCCATTTTCCTCCACACCTTCTTCACCAACTTCAAACAACAACCCAAATTTCACCTTCAACAAACTCGCCGTTCTCCTTCCTCTTCTTCAAAAAAGCCAAACCACAACGAAATCCCCAAATCCCCTTCTTCTTCCAACCGCCAACCGCGAAACACCACTCTCTCAACTTCAACCTTCAGGATTTTCTTCTTCTCCTGGTGTTCAACATACGCCGCAAAACCCATTCACTTCAATACTTTATCAACACAAACAAACACGATATTCCGCCATTCATCTCCTTCCTCTAAACTTTCTCTTTCACCAAACAATAACCCTTTTCCATTACTGTGATTCAATCACTTCTCTAACCATGAACCATGGCAAACCCTAAAGTTTTCTTCGATATGACCGTCAGTGGCCAACCCACTGGATGCATCATCTTCGAGCTCTTTACCGATGTTACTCCCAGAACCACTGAGAATTTTTGTGCTCTCTGCACCGGCGAGAAAGGAGTCAGTCACAGCAGTAAGTCACTCCAATTCAAAGGATCCTCCTTCCATCGTGTGATCCCTGGCGTTATGTGTCAGGGAGGTGACTTCACTGCCAGAAACGACACCGAAGGAGAATCGATCTACGGTTCCAAGTTTACTGACGAGAACTTCATCAAGAAGGACGCCAGTCTAGGAACCATATCCATGGCGAACGCCGGTCCCAGAACCAATTGACCTAAGTTTTTCATCTGCACTACCAAGACTGAGTGGCTCGATGGGAAGCATGTTGTGTTCAGTCAAGTTATCGAGAGATTGAGCGAGAGAAGAGATAGGATTGGCAGAGTCGGAGGTTGTTCATTTTGTTTTCAGTTTCAATTGGTCTTTTTTCCTTTTCAGTTTAGCGATGGGACGTGATGATGAGGACAATCTCCTCTGAGCAAAGAGTTTTCTCTGGTTTTTGTTTTCTAAAGTGTGTATGTCACTTTGATAATTCGTGATAATGAAAGAAAATATTTTGTTTTTCATTTTTGTTTCGTTTCAGAGTTGTTCTTGTTTTAAAAAAAGAAAATAAAAATAATTTCTGACAGTGTATCTTGGATTTTGGGGATGAGATTAGGGTAAGTGAACATTAGATGGATCGGGCCATGACCATGGTTTTGCTTATAGTTTTTTTGTCTTCTTTTGTCTTTCCCAGCCACCGAGTTTCATTCTTTTGGGAGGTGACGGGCCTCGAGCCCATATGATCCTCTTTCATGTTAACATACTCTCTTTCCCACTCATTACCCCCCTTTTCTGATATTTTTTAATATGATTTTTTTAATAAATTAGTTTTTATAATGTATATGCTACAAATTAGTTTTTTTTTATAGATTTTTTATATAATATAGTTTTTAGATTTGAAAACATATTTTTCTAATTTGTTTTCTTACAAATTTTTTTATAAATATTTTATAACTAGTTTCAAGAATTGTTAATATGTTTTTATAAATTAGTTTTTTTAGCTTTTAAGAATTGTTAATATATTTCTATAAATTAGTTCTTAAAATTTTCAATATTTTTCCTCTCTAATTCTTAGGTTTTAACTTTAAATATATGTTTTCTCAAACTAATTTCAATTTCATCTTTCTTCACTTTTCGGGTCGATGACAAGACTTCCATAAATCATTACTAGTCAAACTATTGATAAATAATGTTGGATCCGAGACCGCTTTCTTTCTCTCCTCATTTCTTCTTCATTTCGGTTTTCATTTAAGATTTCCTCGATCTATGAAGTCTTTTATTTGTAAGCGTCGGTTTATCGAAGTCGATAACCTTCTTGATTTCAAACCTATGGAAAATGACCATTTGGGTCATTTTCTTTACTTTGGGATCGTGATAGGCTACCTTCGATTAATCGACATAATGTTTGCAATTAAGACAAGATTCCACTTTTTGGTTCGTGCGACACGATTAAATCAAAGAATGATCCTCAATATCATTTCTCTATCTTGCTCTCGCACATATATCAATCTACGCGACCTCATATAATCCGACTTTCATCAAAAGTCGAGTTACGACGGTTTAGCGTTACATTCGTCCCGATTCAATTCACTAACAAATTAACCACTAACTTTACTTTCCGTCAAATATACGACTGTTTTATTTTCTGTCAGATATACACTGCTTTATTTTTCAGTCCATATACTTGTCAATATTTCTCATGATATATTTTTGTACATATTATTATATAACTTATATATTGTTATCCTGTATATATTCATCTCTTCATCTTGTACATTCTTTCAAAACACTTAATAAATATCGAAACCATAAAATCCCAAATTGGTGGACTGTTGTTTGTTTGTCCAAGTAACAAACCTTTGGACATTTTTAGGAACCCAAGCATAGAGTTGTACCTGACTTTTGCTCAAAGGCGTAGCTTAGGAACATTGCACACACACGACTTTCTCTTGAGCTACCTGACAATGAGACTTTTTATTTTGTGTAATTCAGTGTAATTTGCATGTACCCCTCTCCCATTTCCGATGTACGTATTTTGTATTTCTTTGATTGCGGTTTATCGTCTAGGAGCACCCCAGGGACCAGAATATCCATTTTCAAACTAATTCTCGATTCGTCATCGAGCTATTTTCAAACCCACTTCCCCAATGTTTTGCACGTAAATACAAGTCGAACCCTTGATCCAACGTCAAGCGGATTTTCTCAACCAATTTTCGAACCAATTCACCATTTCTTCTTTTACAACTTTTCTTCTAAAAACTCGGTCCCGTACCGAGTGCATTTTCAAACTTTTTTCACAATAAAACTTGAATGGTTGTGGAGTGGTTAGGCGTAGGCCTTCTCCTATCCCGAGTGCTTGACATTACCGTTAGGGTTCACTTTCGCGAAGCACTTACCATTCAAGATCAAAAACTTTTGAATAAGAGAATGAAGTTCTCTTTGTATTGAACTAAAGAGGGAGGATTGAGTGTAGACTTCTTCCTCTCCGAGTCTCAGGATACTCACTGTAGAGTGTGTGATCTCGATACTCGTCTTTCAATACAAAGACGCGACTATATTCGCCACCTCTCTTTTTAAAACTTCTTTTCGAAACCTTTTCTCCTAAAACCTCGGTCCCGTACGAGTGCATTTTCAAACTCTTTTCACAACATAAAACTTGAATGGTCGTGAAGTGGTTAGGCGTAGGCCTTCTTCTATTCCAAGTACTTGACATTACCCTTAGAGTTCACTGTCATAAAACACTTACCATTCAAGATCAAAAACATCTTTAATAAGAGAATAAAGTTCTATTTGTATTGAACTAAAGAGAGAGGATTGAGTGTAGACTTCTTCCTTTCTGAATGTCAGGATACTCACTGTAGAGTGTGTGGTCTCGATACTCGTCTTTCAATACAAAGACACCCTTGTATTTGCCACACCTTTTCACAATAATTCTTTTGAGATAAAGAATTGGGTACTACTCGTAAGGGGTTACTATCCAAGGATCTATTTCATCCCTAAAAAACAACTTCCACAAATCAAATGCGACATCTTTCCTCGTTGGTGAAAATTAATCTTTCAAAAAGGATATGTTACGTCCGTTCTACCATAAATAGGTAACGCCTAAGTCTCCAATGAGCGAGCAACAATACTCCTAAACTGTTATAATGCGCTACATTAACATCATCCACAAAAACATCGGTTAACCGTATCACGAACTAAGTTACTCTGATTTCTCATGCCAGATGAGAATACGTAGGCACAAGACGGCGATGTCTTGGCGAGCACACCCTTTATTTCTTTACCCGTAGTAGGACAAATTATGGCTGCTCTAATTCTTTACTAGTTTTAAGTAAAGATACGTAGGCACAAGAGCCACAATCCTTGCCGAGCAGACTTCTATCTTTCTATCCGTAGTTCCCCGAACTACGTTGACTCTGACTTTCTCATATCTGTTGAGAATACATAGACCTAGGACCGCGAAGTCCTACCGAGTCCTTTCTTCCCATGTTATCTTTCTTTTACCTCTTTATCCCGTGGAACACTCTTTATAGCAATAATATTTTAGCAGATACCTTCACACTTCGACAATCAAATAGTTCCCATCGAGTACGATGGATGCGAGGGGTGCTAATATCTTCCCTTCACATAATCGGCTTCCGAACCTGTTCTTTGGTCGCAAGACCATCTTATCCATTCCTTTCTTAGGTTTTTCTCGATGTTTTCCCTTCCCCTCATGGGATAAATAAAGTTCGATGGCGACTCTTCTGTCTTTCTTTTCGCCTCCCCGTCATTTTGTTTTTCGAGTAGCGACATATTTCATAACTTTTTTTCAATTTATATTTCTTCTAACCAATTTGCCCAAATCCACTAATCCATATTTTAACCATTCTTTTTTCTTTTTTAATCTATTTATCCAAATTAAATCCATGTCATAAAGTCCATTTAAAATATTGTCCAAAAAAAAACACTATGGGTCATCAAATGCTACACAAATACAAGCCCCAAGTTCATTTTTAAGATTACAACTTGCAACTAATGTAACATGAAGAACTAACTACAAGCCAAATGAAAGGCACCAACATGTGCACAAGACGAAACAGAGCTACATCCAAACCATCTGCAGCCACGCGCAACATGTTTTACAATACCAGCCCACTCCAAAACAAAACAAATTCTGCCTGCCTACCCCACTCTAAGACATAGGAGACAAATTGTAGAAATCAACCACACTACTATCACACCCAACAAAACCTACAAAAGACAACACATCAGAGCAACAACATAATAAGAAAATCGTACTACAAAAACTTCACTAACAAGTTTTGATCTTGTTTTAAAAACAAAAGAGGAGAGGAAAGAAAAGGAATTGAAAAAAAAACCATATAGTAAAGGAGAGAACATAACAACAAGAGCAAAAAAAACTCTCGCAGACAAGCCTGTAACAAAAAGTTCCATAAAAAAACAAACTCTTCAATATTCCATTTTGCTCAAATTCACTCCTCCTTCAACTTTTCAAAACCGTTAACCATTCCCTCTTAATACCTTCATCTTCTCTCAATTCGCAAACCTTATTTTCTCTGCAAATCAAACTCAACACCATTCCTTTCTTCGATCCATCTCCATCATCATTACTGTAACTCTATTTCAACCAACAATTTTACAATTCATTTTTCTAAACTCATAAGAACAACAACATCATAACTCACTTAGAGTAACTCACCTCAAGACAAACTCACATCCACCAACAACACACCAACAACAACAATTTGCAACACATCAAGAATAACTAACCTGAGACCTTAGTCTGGTTCCGCATTTATCGTCATCGCTGTCATCGTGCAAAGCGTGTATCTGAAAGTATCAATCTTGTTTGATCTTAGGTGTAGTTCTGTTTTCATTTGAGTTTGATTTGGGTGAGTAAAGAAGAATCAGTAAGGGATTTGAGTGGAGCAAGGAGAAGCAAACGAAATCACGTGGAGTTCGCGGCAGAGTAGGTTTTTTAGGTATGACCTTGTGAAGAAGAACAACACTTGAGTCAATCTTTTCGCATATGAGGCTGAGTTATTCCTTTAACCTCTTTTCATGTACAACTTGGGCTTGGCCCATATGATATTTTGTTCACACACCTGTTAGCTCGTTTACCCCTGGTTAGCTCATGTTTACTTTGGGCTTTGTATCATATGCCCATCAGACATGCATTTTTACACACTTCATTGTCTTCTTGCACCCTCCCTTGAAATCAAATCAAGGTTAATGGACTTTTTGTTCAGGCCCAAGCGAAATTTCCTATATACACACCCTTAAATTGTTTAGTATATTTAAATCCTTGTTTTCTTAATTTTTTTTTAGTTTAGTTTTAGTTTTAGAATTTGTAACACCCTTTTTTACCCCACAAAATAAAAGGAAAAATATTCACATTTATCATAGTAAAATATTAAATTCAATAAAAATCACCTCAAAGGGCGTACATTTCCCAATAAATCAAATATAACTCAAAGCTCCGTAAACAACGAGTTTTCTCAAAAGATATCAAAATTTCATCAAAAGGAAGCAGAACTCAAAAAGGCATAATCCAAAGTTTTTCTTACGCCCCAAGGAAATCAACATAACAAAAACATCAATAAAATAAGTTTTGACTCAAAGACCCCAACCCGATGTTACACTATCAGAACATGACCCTCTAAGTCAACCAGAATGGACAACGACCCAAAACTTTAAAAGTCCTCGATGGCATCCACGGCTAAACCTGGTCATCTGCACGTTACCCACGTGGAGCCAACATTCAAACAGGCAGGGTGAGTAAAACGATTCATAATAATCAATGTAGGAAATCAATATATAAAATGGCGTCATTTTCATATTCAACATCATCATATTCATCAACGGGCATCAAAGGCCACAACATCATAAATTACCCAAGATCATCTCATAAATGCAAATGCAACAAGACTCATGCATGTGGTACCAATCATCACAGATCGATGGACACTGGGCCATCAACCCTCCATAGTTCCCCATAAATAGGATCGATTCTACTCGAGAACCGGAGCACATCAAAATACCTCACATCCTCACAATGGGACTGAAGCCAAAGAAATCAAGGTCCTGAACCGAAGTCCAGAGGCACATGAATGCATGATGCACACGTCAATAATCATCCTCATAATAACATCATAAGTGCATCATCATTCATCATAATCATCATCATCAAAAATTATGTCATCAGAGAATCATCAAAACTCATGGAAGTATCATCATAGTTCATCAATCATTACATCATAGAAATCATCATATAATCAGGTAAAAATCACATAGAATTCACAGTCATACTCATATTAATTTGTTAAAGAAATTACAGCATCAAAACATTAAAGCATCACTGCACAAGGTCAGAGTTTGCGAAACTCTGCTACATTCGCTAGCAAGTTTGTTGTGCGAGTCTGGGGCGAGTTTCTTCGCTATGCGAAGGTTTCTTTGCAGTGCGAGTCTGGGACGAGTTCGTTCGCTGTGTGAAGACACGATTATAGCAAAATGCTGTTACGCACCAGAACCTAAAATCAACCCAAAAGTCCAACAATTTCCTTACCCAATGCCCCCAAAACATCCTTACGGTCTTACGGCGATAAAGGCACAAAATCTATGACTTATTAGGCTAATCCCGTATCATATTCACGCTCTAATTCCCAAATATCCTTACAACTACACCAAAATCATTAGAGTTTCTCACTATCTAATTTCCCTACAGGGTTAAACAAATGTCAAACTAGATCTTTGGCCACGAAGACCTGATTTCCTTTAACCCAAATCAGCCTCGAATCTATCAGGCCATCAGTTTAAATTCCTATTCGGTTAAACCTCAAAAATAGGATTTGGCCACGAAGGCCTAATTCCCTTTATTTCAAAATCTGCCTCAAACCCTTTAAAACTCTTAAATCGGTTTTAAATACATTGAAATTAAACATTAAAACCAATGAAGGCAATACTCCCCATCATAATTGCCTCAAACCTCTTCCTCAGAGTTCTGGCCTCAATTTCTTTTCACGGTCTAACAAGAATGAATCCTAATTCCATCATAATTCCTTTTTATTAAACATATCCTTTGGCCATAAAATTGAGCTTTCAAATATTACCCTCACTAACTCCTCCTCAATTGTCCAATTTGCCCTTAGTTTAACTTATATTTATTTAAATTAATAATAATGCCAATATATTTACATTATATACTATTATTTAAATATATAACTTAAAAATCCATAATTCTCCATATTTCACACCAACCACCGAAAAATACCAAAAATACGAATATTCATATTTAAATAAATTAAATAAATATTCCAATAAATTTGGGGTGTTATAGAATTAATCTTAATTTATATTGTTGATTAACTTCTAATTCTGGATTAACTTTCTATTTTTACTTTTTGATTTAGTTAATTAGATTTTATTTTGAATTTAATTTACTGATTTAGATTATTTAGAATAAGAATTAATTTTTGAATTAATTCGATTTTAGGATTAGATATTAACTTAGAATTAAATCTTTAATTTTAGTTTATGTTAATTGGCTTTTGTTTTTAACACTAATTTTGGTTAAACTTAGATTCTAGTTTCCATATTAATTTTTGTTTAATCTTGATATTTTGGCAAGTGTTGTTAATATTTTTGTGTGGATTTTATGGGTATTCTTAATTTTGATGCTTATCTTGATTAATTTTCGATTAAATGTTGATCAATGCGTGCTTTGTTCTGTTTTTGATTTTTCTTTGTGATTGAGTTTGATTTGTGTTTACTTGTTGATTACTTGGTATTCACATGATCCCTTAGGATTCCTAGTCCCACTTAATTTCTTGTTAAGGTGAGAGTAGGAGAGACATTAGGCTTTCAATCCTTTGCATGATAGCAATTAGGATAGTCCCTCTTTGAACTCAACTTTAGGTTCATCATTTGTATGATAACATTAGGTAGACTTCCCTTTTATCCTAACCTTAGAACCATTTTATATGATAACATTAGGGTTTCAATTTCCTTTAGTGTTTTCTTTTCACCCTTTGAGTCTTTTCTTCTCATCTCAAAACAATTTCAAAACACTTAATAAAGACGATGAACGTTGTGCGCCACGAGCCTTAAGCATTTGGCGATATGCGACGCATTCATTCTTATATCATAGCCTTTAGTGCAACATGAATCTTAAATCAGTCAATTAACTTCATTAAAACTCGTAAACCAACTTCAAACCTTTTTATCCTTCGGGATTGTCTTTCAAAATCATTTTTTGAAAATAGTACGTTACTTTTCCGTTCTACCACAAACAGGCATTGACCCTAACTGCTGGAATGGGAACTTAGCGTCACTCACAAAAAACACTTAACTAACCTGTGGTTTCGTTTGCCAAACTATGTTTACTCTAATCTCTCATACCAGATGAGAATACGTAGGCGCAAGACGATGAAGTCTTGGCGAGCACTCTTTATCCTTTTTACCCATAGTTACCCGAACTATGTTTGCTCAGATTTCTCATACTAGATGGGAATATGTAGGCACAAGACGGTGAAGTCTTGGTGAGACCCTTTTTCCTTTTATTCCGTAGTTACCCAAACTACTTTTTCTCTGATTCTCATACCAGATGAGAATACATAGGTATAAGACGGAGAAGTCTTGGCGAGCACCCTTTTTCCTTTTTATCCATAGTTACCCGAACTACGTTTGTTCTGATTTCTCATACCAGATGAGGATATGTAGGCACAAGATGATGATGTCTTAGCGAGAAACCTCCCCCCTCCCCTTCACCCATGATTTCTCAATAGTCAAGTTATCTCTCACTTGTACATTATCCATCTGGATCACATGCGACGGATCTGGAATGTACTTCCTCAACTGAGACACATGAAACATATCATGTAAATTCGCAAGCGATGGCGGTAAAGCAATCCGATATGATACTTCCCTTACCCTTTGCAAAATCGTATACAGACCAACAAAATGCGATGTGAGCTTTCGAGACTTCAAAGCTCGGCCAACACCAGTTAGCAGTGTAACTCTCAAAAACACGTGATCTCCCTCTTGGAATTCAAGTGCTTTCCTCCTCTTATCATGGTAACTTTTCTGACGACTCTGCGGCGCTTTCATCTTTTATTAGATCATCTTGATCTTTTCAGTCGTCTCTTGCACAATCTTAGGTTCGAGTACAACACTCTCGCCTGACTCATACCAACACAAAGGAGTCCTACACCTCCTACCATTCAAAGCCTCGTACGGTGCCATTCCGATACTAGAATGATAACTGTTATTGTAGGTAAACTCAATCAACGACAAATGACTATTCCATGATCCACCTTGATCCAGCACACAAGCTCTCAACAAATCCTCTAAAGACTTGATAGTTCTCGCTGTCTATCCATCCGTCTGCGGATGATAGACAGAACTCAACCTCAACTGAGTACCCAAAGCTGTCTGTAAACTTTCCCAGAACCTCGATGTAAATCTCGGATCTCTATAGACATAATAATTGAAGGAATACCATGCCGTTTCACAACCTGATCAATATATAAATCAACAAGCTTCTGCAACGAATAATTGATCCTCATCAGTATAAAATGAGCCGATTTGGTCAATCTATCAACAATCACCCAAATCGAATCATATCCCTTTAAAGTCTTTGGTAAGCCGGTTACAAAATCCATAGAAATGCTATCCCATTTCCATTTTGGAATATTCATCGGGTGCATCAGACCTTCTTCATTCACAAACTCTAATCTTGATTTCTGACCTGCATCAGACCTTCTTCATTCACAAACTCTAATCTTAATTTCTGACCTGCATACTCTTTTGGAATATTCATCGGGTGCATCAGACCTTCTTCATTCCCGTTATCTTTCTTTTACCTCTTTATCCCGTGGAACACTCTTTATAGCAATAATCTTTTAGCAGATACCTTCACACATCGACAATTAAATAGTTCCCATCGAGTGCGATGGATGCGAGGGGTGCTAATACCTTCCCTTCGCATAATCGGCTTCCGAACCTGTTCTTTGGTCGCGAGACCATCTTATCCATTCCTTTCTTAGGTTTTCTCGATGTTTCCCCTTCCCCTCATGGGATAAATAAAGTTTGATGGCGACTCTTCTGTCTTTCTTTTCGCCTCCCCGTCATTGCATTTTTTGAGTAGCGACACATTTCATAACTGTTTTTCAATTTATATTTCTTCTAACCAATTTGCCCAAATCCACTAATCCTTATTTTAACCATTCTTTTTTCTTTTTTAATCCATTTATCCAAATTAAATCCATGTCATAAAGTCCATTTAAAATATTGTCAAAAACCAAAAACACTATGGGTCATCAAATGCTACACAAATACAAGGCCCAAGTTCATTTTTAAGATTACAACTTGCAACTAACGTAACATGACGAACTAACTACAAGCCAAATGAAAGGCACCAACATGTGCACAAGACGAAACAAAGCCACATCCAAACCATCTACAGCCACGTGCGACATATTTTACAACACCAGCCCACTCCAAAATAAAACAAATTCTGCTTGCCTACCCCACTCTAAGACATAGGAGACAAACTGTAGAAATCAGCCACACTACTATCACACCCAACAAAACCTACAAAAGACAACACATCAGAGCAACAACATAATAAGAAAATTGTACCACAAAAACTTCACTAACAAGTTTTGATCTTGTTTTAAAAACAAAAGAGGAGAGGAAAGAAAAGGAATTGAAAAAAAACCATATAGTAAAGGAGAGAACATAACAACAAGAGCAAAAAAGAACTCTCGCAGACAAGCCTGTAACAAAAAGTTCCATAAAAAAACCAAACTCTTCAATATTCCATTTTGTTCAAATTCACTCCTCCTTCAACTCTTCGAAACCGTTAACCATTCCCTCTTAATACCTCCATCTTCTCTCAATTTGCAAACCTTCTTTTCTCTGCAAATCAAACTCAACACCATTCCTTTCTTTGATCCATCTCCATCATCATTACTGTAACTCTATTTCAACCAACAATTTTACAATTCATTTTTCTAAACTCATAAGAACAACAACATCATAACTCACTCAGAGTAACTCACCTCAAGACAAACTCACATCCACCAACAACACATCAACAACAACAATTTGCAACACGAGAACAACCACAAAGACTCTTTGACAAAGTATCAAGAATAACTAACCTGAGACCTGAGTCTGGTTCCACGTTTATCATCATCGCCGTCATCGTGCAAAGTGTGTATCTGAAAGTATCAATCTTGTTTGATCTTAGGTGTGGTTCCGTTTTCATTTGAGTTTGATTTGGGTGAGTAAAGAAGAATCAGTAGGGGATTTGAGTGGAGCAGGGAGAAGCGAACAAAATCATGTGTAGTTCGCGGCAGAGTAGGTTTTTTCGGTATGACCTAGTGAAGAAGAACAACACTTGAGTTAATCTTTTGGCATATGAGGCTAAGTTATTCCTTTAACCTCTTTTCATGTACAACTTGGGCTTGGCCCCAATGATTTTTCGTTCACACACCTGTTAGCTCGTCTACCCCTGGTTAGCTCATGTTTACTTTGGGCTTTGTATCATATGCCCATCAGACATGCGTTTTTACACACTTCATTGTCTTCTTGCACCCTCCCTTGAAATCAAATCAAGGTTAATGGACTTTTTGTTCAGACCCAAGCAAAATTTCCTATATACACACCCTTAAATTGTTTAGTATATTTAATCCTTGTTTTCTTAATTTTTTTTAGTTTAGTTTTAGTTTTAGAATTTGTAACACCCTTTTTTACCCCACAAAATAAAAGGAAAAATATTCACATTTATCAGAGTAAAATATTAAATTAAATAAAAATCACCTCAAAGGGCGTACATTTCCCAAAAAATCAAATATAACTCAAAGCTCCGTAAACAACGAGTTTTCTCAAAAGATATCAAAAATTTCATCAAAAGGAAGCGGAACTCAAAAAGGCATAATCCAAAGTTTTTCTTACGCCCCAAGGAAATCAACATAACAAAAACATCAATAAAATAAGTTTTGACTCAAAGACCCCAACCCGATGTTACACTATCAGAACATGACCCTCTAAGTCAACCACAATGGCCGACGACCCAAAACTTTAAAAGTCCTCGATGGCATCCACGGCTAAACCTGGTCATCTGCACGTTACCCACGTGGAGCCAACATTCAAACAGGCAGGGTGAGTAAAACGATTCATAATAATCAATGTAGGAAATCAATATATAAAATGGCGTCATTTTCATATTCAACATCATCATATTCATCAATGGGCATCAAAGGCCACAACATCATAAATTACCCAAGATCATCTCATAAATGCAAATGCAACAAGACTCATGCATGTGGTACCAATCATCACAGATCAATGGACACTGGGCCATCAACCCTCCATAGTTCCCCATAAATAGGATCGATTCTACTCGAGAACCGGAGCACATCAAAATACCTCACATCTCACAATGGGACTGAAGCCAAAGAAATCAAGGTCCTGAACCGAAGTCCAGAGGCACATGAATGCATGATGCACACGTCAATAATCATCCTCATAATAACATCATAAGTGCATCATCATTCATCATAATCATCATCATCAAAAATCATGTCATCAGAGAATCATCAAAACTCATGGAAGTATCATCATAGTTCATCAATCATTACATCATAAAAATCATCATATAATCAGGTAAAAATCACATAGAATTCACAGTCATACTCATATTAATTTGTTAAAAAATTACAGCATTAAAACATTAAGGCATCACTGCACAAGGTCAGAGTTCGCAAAACTCTGCTACGTTCGCTAGAAAGTTCGATGTGCGAGCCTGGGGCGAGTTTCTTCGCTGTGCGAAGGATTCTTCGCAGTGCGAGTCTGGGACGAGTTCATTCGCTGTGCGAACACACGATTACAGCAAAACGTTGTTTCGCACCAAAACCTAAAATCAACCCAAAAGTCCAACGATTTCCTTCCCCAATGCCCCCAAAATATCCTTAAGGTCTTACGACGATAAAGGCACAAAATCTACGACTTATTAGGCCAATCCCGTATCATATTCACGCTCTAATTCCCATATATCCTTACAACTACACCACAATCATTAGAGTTTCTCACTATCTAATTTCCCTACAGGGTTAAACAAATGTCAAACTAGATCTTTGGCCACGAAGGCCTGATTTCCTTTAACCCAAATCAGCCTCGAATCTATCAGTCCATCAGTTTAAATCCCTATACGGTTAAACCTCAAAAATAGGATTTGGCCACGAAGGCCTAATTCCCTTTATCTCAAAATCAGCCTCAAACCCTTTAAAATCCTTAAATCGGTTTTAAATACATTGAAATTATACATTGAAAACAATAAAGGCAATACTCCCTATCATAATTGCCTCAAACCTCTTCCTCAGAGTTCTGGCCTCAATTTCTTTTCACGGTCTAACAAGAATGAATCCTAATCCCATCATAATTCCTTTTTATTAAACCTAACCTTTGGCCTTAAAATTGGGTTTTCAAATATTACCCTCACTAACTCCTCCTCAATTGTCCAATTTGCCCTCAATTTAACTTATATTTATTTAAATTAATAATAATGCCAATATATTTATATTATATACTATTATTTAAATAAATAACTTAAAAATCCATAATTCTCCATATTTCACACCAACCACCGAAAAATAACAAAAATACGAATATTCATATTTAAATAAATTAAATAAATATTCCAATAAATTTGGGTTGTTATAGAATTAATCTTGATTTATATTGTTGATTAACTTCTAATTTTGGATTAACTTTCTATTTTTAGTTTTGATTTAGTTAATTAGATTTTATTTTGAATTTAATTTACTGATTTAGATTATTTAGAATAAGAATTAATTTTTGAATTAATTCGATTTTAGGATTAGATATTAACTTAGAATTAAATCTTTAATTTTAGTTTATGTTAATTGGCTTTTGTTTTTAACACTAATTTTGGTTAAAGTTAGATTCTAGTTTCGATATTAATTTTTGTTTAATCTTAATTTGAATTTTGGCAAGTGTTGTTAATATTTTATTGTAGATTTTATGGGTATTCTTAATTTTGATGCTTATCTTGATTAATTTTCGATTAAATGTTGATCAATGCGTGCTTTATTCCGTTATTGATTTTTCTTTGTGATTGAGTTTGCTTTGTGTTTACTTTTTTATTACTTGGTATTCGCATGATCCTTTAGGATCCCTAGTCCCACTTAATTTCTTGTTAAGGTGGGAGTAGGAGAGACATTAAGCTTTCAATCCTTTGCATGATAGCAATTAGGATAGTCCCTCTTTGACCTCAACTTTAGGTTCATCATTTGTATGATAACATTAGGTAGACTTTCCTTTTATCCTAACCTTAGAACCATTTTATATGATAACATTAGGGTTTCAATTTCCTTTAGTGTTTTCTTTTCACCCTTTGAGTCTTTTCTTCTCATCTCAAAACAATTTCAAAACACTTAATAAAGACGATGAACGTTGTGCGCCACGAGCCTTAAACATTTGGCGATATGCGACGCATTCATTCTTATATCATAGCCTTTAGTGCAACGCGAATCTTAAATCAGTCAATTAACTTCATTAAACCTCATATACCAACTTCAAACCTTTTTATCCTTCAGGATTGTCTTTCAAAATCATTTTTTGAAAATAGTACGTTACTTTTCCGTTCTACCACAAATAGGCATCGACCCTAACTGCTGGAATGGGAACTTAGCGTCACTCACAAAAAACACTTAACTAACCTGTGGTTTCGTTTGCCGAACTAAGTTTACTCTAATCTCTCATACCATATGAGAATACGTAGGCGCAAGACGACGAAGTATTGGCGAGCACTCTTTATCCTTTTTACCCGTAGTTACCTGAACTATGTTTGCTTAAATTTCTCATACCAGATGGGAATACATAGGCACAAGATGGTGAAGTCTTGGTGAGACCCTTTTTCCTTTTAATCCGTAGTTACCCAAACTACGTTTTCTCTGATTCTCATGCCAGATGAGAATACATAGGCATAAGACAGCGAAGTCTTGGCGAGTACCCTTTTTCCTTTTTATCCATAGTTACCCGAACTACGTTTGTTCTGATTTCTGATACCACGTGAGGATATGTAGGCACAAGATGATGATGTCTTAGCAAGAAACCTCCCCCCCCTTCACCCATGATTTCTCAACAGTCAAGTCATCTCTCACTTGTACATTATCCATCTGAATCACATGCGACGGATCTGGATGTACTTCCTCAACTGAGACACATGAAACACATCATGTAAATTCGCAAGCGACGGCGGTAAAGCAATCCGATGTGATACTTCCCCTACCCTTTGCGATATCGTATACGGACCAACAAAATGTGATGTGAGCTTTCGAGACTTCAAAGCTCGGCCTATACCAGTTACCAGTGTAACTCTCAAAAACACGTGATCTCCCTCATGGTAACTTTTCTGACGACTCTGTGGCGCTTTCATCTTTTCTTAGATCATCTTGATCTTTTCAGTCGTCTCTTGCACAATCTTAGGTCCGAGTACAAAACTCTGGCCTGACTCATACCAACACAAAGGATTCCTACACCTCCTACCATACAAAGCCTCGTACGGTGCCATTCTGATACTAGAATGATAACTGTTATTGTAGGTAAACTCAATCAACGACAAATGACTATTCCATGATCCACCTTGATCCAACACACAAGCTCTCAACAAATCCTATAAAAACTTGATAGTTCTCTCTGTCTATCCATCCGTCTGCGGAAGATAGACAGAACTCAACCTCAACTGAGTACCCAAAGCTGTCTGTAAACTTTCCCAGAACCTCAGTGTTAATCTCGGATCTCTATCAGACATAATACTTGAAGGAATACCATGCAGTTTCACAACCTGATCAATATATAAATCGACAAGCTTCTGCAATGAATAATTGATCCTCATCGGTATAAAATGAGCCGATTTGGTCAATCTATCAACAATCACCCAAATCGAATCATATCCCTTTAAAGTCTTCGGTAAGCCGGTTACAAAATCCATAGAAATGCTATCCCATTTCCATTTTGGAATATTCATCGGGTGCATCAGACCTTCTTCATTCACAAACTCTAATCTTGATTTCTGACAAGTCAAACAAGCATACACAAACTCTGCAATTCCCTTCTTCATACCTGGCCACCAAAACAACTTCTTCAAATCTTGATACATCTTTGTGGCACCAGGATGAATACATAGCCCGCTTCTGTGACTGTCGCTACTGCGAAAAATGTGGCTGGCAAGACAGAAGAGTCGCCACCTCTCGTTATTTATCCCTCAGAGCGGGAAAGGAAACGATCGGAAAAACCTGACGCAAAGGGTATAAGACAAGGTCATCGCAACCATTGTCTGGATTCGGGATAGTTGCGCAAGGGGAAGGTATTAGCACCCCTCACGTCCATCGTACTCGATGGGATCCATGCTTGTTGTGTTTATCTGACGGGTTTGTTACATCTATCTATGCTAAAGGTCTGGTCTGAAAAGAAAAGAAAATGACTCGGCAAAGCGTCGCACTTTATGCCTACGTATTCCCGTCTGGAACGAGAAATTAGAGTCAACGTAGTTCGCCTAACTACGGGTTAAGGTTGCTCGCCAAGATATCACATCTTGTGCCTACGTACTTTCACACGGCGCGAAAGATCAGAGCAAACGTAGTTCGGGACACGACAGACACATGTTTGTCTTTTTTATCCGAGTAAGGTTAACAGATGAATTAGGCGTTTACCGTTTGCGGTAGAACTGGGAGTGAACAGAACTCTCCTTCTGAAAAGGGTTTCCATGAATTAAAGGTCCAAGAGGACAAAAAGAGTTTGATCTTTGTTTTCTGTTTTTTAGAAGAAGTATCTTTTATGGATGTTTGCAACTGATATCGCACTAGAGACTATGACCTGAGAGTGAATGCGTCGCATGTCACCCAAAGGGTGCCATACTAAACATTCAGACTGTTGAAAAGAAACTCTCCAACAACCCTTTCTCAAGTAGCTTAAGGCTCGTAGCGTACGACGTCAATTAACCTTTATTATTGTATCTTGATTTGTTTGCAGATGAGAAGATAAAAGACGTACTAAAGGGGAACTGATCCAATCCTAAAGTTGTCATGCAAAATTAATCCTATGGTTGAGGTTAGAAGGAAAACTACCTAATGTTATCATGCATGGTTAGAACCCTAATGTCTGTCATAACTTCTCTTGAACAAGAGAAGTCAGAGTTCCTAGGGGAACATGGCAAAGGAAAACAAACAGCAAAAGAAGTAACTGTACAAAAACAAATGTAAATGAAATGCATGCAATGCAACACACAAGCAGAATGAGCCAAGCTCAACTTCTAGAGCAAGCAAGCCCAAAGACAACACACAAAACACAGGCAAGGGATACAGACTCAATCTTAAGTCAACAAGCAAAGCCAGTCAATAACAGTCAAGCAGAGGGAGCCAGAGTCAACCTCTAGATGAAGACAAGCAAAGGGAGCTATTCTCAACTTTTAGGATGCTATTAAGCCTAGATCACTATATGAGAAACCTAGTCTAATGCAACACACAGTCAATCAGTCACACAAGCAAAGCAGAGCAGCTAGAAAAACAACCGATAAAAGCTCAACAACAAAGTAGATAAACAACAAACAATCAAACAGTTTGTAAACAAACAACTTCAAACAATATTCAAGAGAAGTCTCCATCTCCATGCTCAAACAACCTCCATCACAAGGGAAGAGAATAAACATCAAGAACATTTGATGGATGTTGGGAAGCAGGAAGGAAACCAAGGGAATCCCTCCTGACACTCAACCAGTCATCTGAGAAAGGCATCCTCAAAGGTTCTACCTCTTGTGAAATGCCACACATCCTTCCAAAGGAAAGATGAGGCTTTCACATAGGGACCTTGAATCATAGGATGAGAATGGAAAGCAATCAAAGCAATCCATGTTTATTTGAAGAAAGAAGAAAACAACTAAGCTCTTCCTAACCCTAATTGAACGAGCTCAAAGAAAGCTTCTAAAGGGAGGCCTAAACACCAAATCAAACACCACCATCAAGCAAACAGAAGCTTAAACATGTCTAAAGCACCATCAAAGAAGATTAGCAAGCTTATCATGTACTAAAGGCAACCATTGGGGTTAATCTAAGGCAAGTGCTATGTTATGAACATGTTAAGACTAGCCTAAGTATTAAATCAACTTAAAATACTAAAACACCTTCTAAAATCCAAAGAAATTTTCTAAGGGAACCTAAGTATGTTAAGGACCTATGGGAAAAGGGTCAGAACCTTACTCTAAAGGGAAGTCACCTAAAGAAATCCTAGATCACAAGGTATCTAATTAAAACCCTAAAATGGAAAGTCTAAAGATCCTAATCCAAAATAGAACCAAATGTTGTCAAAAACATCTACTTTAAATCATAGGGGATCATGCATCTCTAATCTACCGGCTAGCAAAAAATTAGCCCAAGATTCTATACCAATTGCAAGAACAAAAATCAACAAAAACATGTATCAAATATACAAAATTAAAGAAATTATTAAAAGGAGAAAAATCAAATTAAATTGAAAAATAAGCAAACCAGAAATATAAAAACACAGAAAAATCACAAATTAAAATAGGAGCATGGACATATTTTTAGATTATTTTTCTGATGAAAAATGGAATTAAAGAATGAAAATGCAATTAAAATAAAAAGAAAATCAAATAAAAGAATTAAAAAACAAATAAAATGCAAGATTAAAAGGGGAGCGTTGGATGGATTGACTCAGTAGGCTGATCTAAAGGCTCACACACTCTCCAACTCAGATGCCACGCCAGCGCCACATCAATTAATGAAACGACTTCGTTTTGGTCCAGAAAAATCAAATCCTCAGAATAAAACGTGACCGTTGGATGTGCGTACAAAGTCCATCTTCAGGCTAGATCCAAGGGTGACCAAGTCATCTTCTTCATTTGAATGGGGAAAGGAAGGGAAGTCCATCAAGGTGGCCGGAGATGACCTCCGGTCATCTTCTCCGGTGGTCTGTGAGTTGCAGGTCAAGTAGACTCAATGAAACCTATATAGATCCACTCCATTTTTCCTCCTGATCTCAAATTTGATCTTCATTTCTCTCAACTCTCAACAGAAAATGAAACACGAAGCAGATCTTAAAATTCACTTCATTCTAAACTCTCACCAATCCTTAATTCAAGACCATAGATCTGTTCCTCTTGTTACACTGATCATCTTAAGCTAACTAGATCATGTTGAAACCTCAAGATCAGGCCAAACTAACTCTCAACAGAAATTACATCGCATCCTATTTTGTCTCTAATCAACCAAATTCTTATCCAGATTCATCTATGTTTCAATCCAAAGCCTAACCACATACTAACCATGCCTAGATCGTGCTAGAATCAGTGGAATTTTGGAAGTTACATACCTGACTTTGAGCTTCAAATTGAGGTGGTTAGGAAGCTTCTCTTGGTCCAATCTCTTGCAGATACGTTTAATGGAGTGTGATAAAGCTTCTAGGAACCTTGATTTGGCTTGAATCCTTCTCAATCAGAATTCACGATTTCACTTGGAGCTCTTGAAACTCAACTCTCTATCTCTGCTTCCAGCACGAATTGATCACCAAAATGGAGCAAAACCTCCTTCTGAACTTAAATACAAATGGTTTATGGGCTTTTGAGGTCCAATTGAGGCCCAAATCTAGAAATCCAATTTTCAAGTTTCTTTGAAAAACTCCAACATGGTAGGCACGAGTTTGGGCTTAAAACTTCTCTTGCAAGCTTTCATTCTTTCCCTTGTGGTCTGTTGAAGGAGTCTAGAGTGATTAGGGAGCTTGAATTCATCCCATGACCAAATTGTGAAGTGTTGCTTACTTGTGAAGTAACAAACCACAACACCATGAAAAAGACGTCAAATGAAAAATCCAATATTGCTAATGTGTTTATAATGTTTTTTATGATTAAAATGAGTATTCATATGGCCTATTTTGAACACAAATGAATTAATCATGAATTTTTCAATTAAATGCCTTTAAATTCTTCCTTTTGCAAAATTTCTCAAACCAAGTCTCACCTAAAGCCAAATTAATTCATCATGAAGACATGGTTGACCTAAAAACATCAATTTGAGAAAGATTTGTGTTGAACAAAATCTCATTTGAAGCATGCAAGATGGAGAAAATGACCTATAATGCCAAATGACCTGTAATCTCACTTTCCCAAAATACCCCTAACTTGTAAACCTCATAACTTGAGTTCTACAAATCAGATAGAAGACTTCTAGTACAATTTAGAAAGATAAGATCAAGACCTACAACTTTCATGTTGGCCAAAAGTTTATCAGAAACACCGTTCTAGGTCAAAAGTTCCTTGGAAGTTGGTGAACTTTCACAGATAAATTTCACATTCCTCAGATGACCTGTAACTTGTCTGGACCATAACTTGAGTTCTATAAATCCAATGGAGGACTTCTAGTACTCAAATTAAAGCTAAGAGCATGATATAAAAGTTTCATGTTGGAAAAAATTGGAGATGAAGCTTGCATATTGAGATAAGTGGTCTTGAAGTTAGGCACTAAATAAGGGATTTTACCCTGAGAACCCTAATTTAGCAACTCCTTACACCTTGAAATTTTCTTGCATAAATATCATCTCATGTGTCTCAACACAACTCTCCATGATCATAAAGACTTAGAAATGGGCTTTGACCATCTCCAATTACACAATTGACTTAGGGTTACTGTGATGAAAACCCTAATTGCAACACCCTCAACTGTGGCTCTTCATACTTGGCACAATGACTTATATGAGCTCCACCATGACCCTCAAGGCACTCCATGAGCTCTATCCACACACTCTCTCCTTGATCAAGACTCTACAACCCACTGATGGTCTTCAATTGGTCCTCAGACTAGGAGATTAACCACATACAAGCAACTAAACTTCTCAAGAACCCAACCCTCTTCCTGATGACTATGGTGACTTCTCAAGCTTGAATAAGACCTCTAGATAGGCTCCCCTTGATATAAACCACACTTGATCCCCTACACAAATGAACAATGCTATGCTATGCAAATGTTAGATCAATGATATGCTAATGCAATAAAACATAAACCAAGTAAGAAAAGGTTAGGCAAATTTTGGGGTGCAATAGTGACCTTCCTCAAGAATGCTTTTCTTGATTTCTGGCACATCAGGAACACACACTCTATCTCTAAACCTCATCACACCATTTTCATCGATCCAAAAATCACCCTTGTTACCTTGATTGATTAACGTGAGACGATCTACCAGTCTCAAATCATATTTTTAACCTTCTATAATTTGTTGGAGAATACCACTAGTCAACTTCAGAATACCCAACTTCACATTGTTAGGAGTCTCTTCACAAACCAAACTCATATCTCTGAATTGCTCAATCAATCCTAACTCTTGAACCATAAGCATCGACACATGTAAGGACTTCCTACTTAACGCATCAGCCACAACATTAGCCTTACCAGGATGGTAACTGAATTCAAAATCATAATCCTCCAGAAGTTCAAGCCATCTTTTCTGCCTCATGTTCAACTCTTTCTGATTGAACAAATACTTCAGGCTCTTGTGATCACTAAACACTTCAACCTAGACCCAAAAAGATAATGTCTCCAAACTTTCAACACGAACACCACAACGGCCAATTCTAAGTCAGGTGTAGGATAATTTATCTCATTAACCTTCAGTTGTCTGGAAGCATAAGCAACAACCTGACCATTCTGCATCAGTACGCCTCCAAGAACCATCTTCGATGCATCACAATACACTACAAAAGACTCACTCGGATTTGGAAAAATCAACACTGGAGCAGTCGCCAACTTCTTCTTGAGTTCTAAAAAACTCTGCTCACAAGCCACATCCCACACATAAGCTTGACCCTTTCGAGTCAATGCCAGTGCAACCTTTGAAAAACCTTCTATAAACCTGCAATAATAATCAGCCAATCCAAGGAAACTTCGAATCTTAGTAGAAGACTTTGGAGTCTCCCACTGCAACACTACATCAACTTTCGACGCATCAACAATAATTCCTCCACTAGAAATCACATGGACAAGGAAACTCACTTCCTTCAACCAAAAATCACACTTGGACAACTTGGCGTAAAGCTCAGTGTCTCCCAAAACCTGCAATACCACTGTTAGATGTTGCGCGTGCTCTTCCTCGGACTTAGAATATATCAAGTTATCTTCAATGAACACTACCACAAACTGATCCAAATAAGGATGACAAATCCTATTCATATACTCAATGAATATACCAGGTGCATTAGATACACCAAACGACATCACAGTATATTCACAGTGTCCATACCTTGTCTTGAAAGCTGTCTTCGGAATATCATCAGGCTTGAAACGAATCTGATGATGACCAGACCTCAAATCAATCTTAATGAATACACAAGCACCCACCAATTGATCCATCAAATCACCAATCCTTGGAAGTGGATACTTATTCTTGATTGTTACTTTATTCAATTGCCGATAATCCATACACAATCTCATGCTACCATATTTCTTCTTCACCAACAGCACACGAGCACCCCAAGGAGAAACACTCGGTCGAATAAACTTCTTCTCAAGCAGCTATTCCAAATGTTTCTTCAATTCCCCTAACTCAGATGCAGACATTTGATAAGGATCCATTGACATAGGACTAGTGCCCAATATCACATCAACAGTAAACTCCACCTCACGCTCAGGAGGTAAATCGCTCACGTCGTCTGGAAACACTTCTGGAAATTCCTGAACAACTGGTAGTTCCACGCTCACTGCTTCATAATCAACTTGAAGTGATGCAAGCAATGCAAACATCTGAGCCTCATCTTCCAAGAGTTCTTCTACTTCCTTGGCAGATACATACATCAACTCTCAACCATCACCAAACTCTGGGAACCTCACAGTCTTGCTATAGCAATCGATATGAACATAGTTGTACTCCAACCAGTTCATTCCAAGAATAACATCGATGTAATTGTTGGCTCCTAATTTTAGACACTAGTCGAGACCAAAACATATTAGATCAAAGATACCAATACTTGGTGTATGAAAGAGTTTCAACCCAATCAAGGAAAACTTCAAGTCGAAGAAAGTTGAACAAGGGGCAAAAAACGCAAAGTGTTGGAAAATGCTCGACGAAGACTGTGTTAAAGAGAGCAAGAAGACGTTTCGCCAAAATTGGAGGGAATTACAGAATATTCAATATTCAAAATAAGTGGAAAAGAACGTGCAGGCGGTTAAGAGCAAAAAGAAGCGCCAAAAGTATGCTAGAAAGTCTCAACCTCTATGTAGTAGTTATACAACACCAAAGTATCTGCGTGTAGAGAAATGAGTTAACGAGAATGTACGTGATACAACACCAAACCTTTTCTTATCAATGGGATTTATATTTACAATTCACTTGTCATTTTTAACTTTCAGTTTTTATGTTCAAAACTGCCCTTTACACTTTTCTGCCCATTTACTTTGCAAAGACACCCTAGTCGAACGTGGAGTTTTGATTAGAGTTATCTTCCAAGCCCTTTACTTACTTGCGTCTTTACTTTCAAAAGTCATTTAATTTTCAAAAGAGGTACGTCGAACATGGAGTTTGGTCGTAGTCTTTTCGTATTTACAGTCCAGTTGTTAATTTAAGCCATTTACTTACGTGCAACTTTATTTTCTAAAGCCTTTTACTTTTCTTGCGCTTTTAGTCTTTTCGCCCAATTATTTTCAAAGTCATTTAACTTCTTTCTATTTAACTTTGAAAGACTTCAAATTCGAACGTGGAGTTCCCGTTTGAGTCTTTTGCACGTTTTATTTCAAAGTCATTTACCTTACAGCTTGTTTACTTAAAGATCCCACAATCAAACGTGGAGTTCAGATTGGAGTTATTTTCAAGCAATTAACTTTCTTGCATATTTACCTTTGAGCATAATTTTACTTTACAAAGAGTTGTAGTTGAATGTGGAGTTTGGTTATAATCTTTCGCCCTTTACATTCTTGCCTTTATTTCTTTTTACTTTCATAGTCGAACGTGAAGTTCAATTTTGGGCAACTCAGCACACGCTTAGCACATGTTCTAGGATTTAGTATGGTCGATCCTGCAAGTTAGTCAATTTACCATAAATTGATATACCAGCGGTTGTTTACCAAAATTCACAGTAAACAAAGTGGCACACCTGGTGGGACCCAGTGCTAAGCAATTTTAACGTTTACATTAATTGTTTGGGTGAAAACTTCGTTGTATGTTACTAAGGAGTGGAAAGATAGCCACCGGACAAGAAGAAGTACCAAAACGAAAATACATTACGAGAATGGCAACAAATGCTAATCAACAAGTTGATCCTCAAAGGAGCATTTCAAACACTCAGTCAAGCATGGGGTCTCAAAACGCTCCATACCCAGTCTCTTCGATAGAGGTACAGACGTCACCTCCAATGGTAGTGTCAGAGCCGGCGCAATCCAGTCCAGGATCAACATGTGTACGAACGTACACTCAACCTGTGTTGGAATATATAGGACCTCAAAGTCCCAATTCCCCAAAACTCCCAGGAAGTTCGATGTACAGGCCGATTCCTCCACAAGGGTTTTCCCAACAATTGCTAAGGAATCAACCGTATGGTATGCCCACATCCATAATGCAGAATGTGCAGAATGCTCCATCCATATTTTTAAAGAATGTGGTATCTTTGCCAATACAAGGAGCAGGGTTAAGTGGTCGAAATAACCAGAGTGTAGGTGTTGGCTATTCCGGACAAGTACCAAGTCTTACTACTACCTCCATAAACTGCTTGAGACAAAAAATGGACGAAAGTAACATGCAAATGGTACATACTTTATCTCAGACGACGGGAGAAATCTTTCAGCCCTTAATCCAAAATACTACTCAGACCAACCAACAGGTAGTAACATAATTAGCTCGTATGGCTGATTTCATGGGAGTACCGACATTTAAGCAAAGAGCAGCAGTTGTCGAAAACATGCCCCGTTATCAGCAACAAAACGGTCACAAAGTACCTATGGAAGATCATGAAATAAGCGAACCTTTCAGATTCGAACCACCAAGGAATCAGGTACCAGCTCAGATGGAGGAAGAACCAAGGGTAGTCATGGTGAACAGACATCAAAATGCTGACCAAATACTTAGACAGGTTCGGCACCACGAGGTAGCAGAAGAGAACAACCTTGTAGCCATGGTCGAAAGGATAATGACCAGAAATGGTGCAAATTTTTGCTTTACCAGGCCAAATTATACTTCGCCTATAGTGGATTACATCTTGCAGGCAGAGTTACCTCCAAGGACGAAAGTCCCAAAATTTAGTAAGTTTGCAGGAGACACAACAGAGTCAACCGTCGAAGACGTGGTTAGGTACCTGATCAAAGTTGGAGAGATAGCTGGAGACAAAAGCCTTAGGTTCAAATATTTCCCAAGTTCGCTCACAAAAAACGCATTTACTTGGTTTACCACGCTACCTCCTAATTCAGTTTATAATTGGGCCCAGTTGGAACAGTTATTTCATGAACAGTTCTACATGGGACAAACCAAGATTAGATTGAAGGAATTGGCTAGTATTAAACATAAAGTTACGAAGCCAATCGACGACTACTTAAATCGGTTTCGACTCCTTAAAGCTAGATGTTTTACCCAAGTGCCAGAACATGAATTGGTCGAAATGGCTGCAGGGGGTCTAGATTATTCCATTAGGAAAAAGTTAGATACCCAGTATCTTAGAGATATGGCACAACTAGCTGACCGAGTTCGACGCTTGGAAAGGTTGAAAGAAGAGAAGGCTAGGTTTAGTAAGAGTAATAAAATGGCCTTCGTCGAATGTAAGAAGATGTCGAGAATACGTGTGATGAAACACTTTATTTCGATGAAAATGAGGTAGACGTTGCTGAATTAAAGCAAAGTCCACCTTACGCTTGTAAATATTTAGCTTCTGCAAATGGGAAGAATCCCACTGAGTCTAATGATAAGTTTCCTAAAAGAACATACACTTTCGATGTCACTAAATGTGACGAAATATTTGACTTGTTAGTTAAGGATGGACAAATAATAGTATTTGCTGGTGCTAAAGTACCCCCTTTAGATCAAAGAAAGAAAATAGGTTTTTGTAAGTACCATAATTTCTTGGGCCATAAGACTTCTCAATGTTTTCTTTTCAGGGATTTGGTGTAGAACACTATCCAAGAAGGAAGGCTAAAGTTTGGAGACAAGGGAAAGACTCAAATGAAAATTGATACTGACCCATTGCAAAGTGTGGAAGCCAACTACACAGAACCTGAAGTTCAGATGGTCGAAGCCATTGACAAAGCTCCAGTCGAAATGGGAGAAGTCACTAAGAACTTCGCTACTCAATTTGAGGCGGCCAAGGCAATAGAAGGCTGCAAACTAGTGTCACACAGTCCAGAACAAGCTGACAGTCGTAAGCTGATGCTGGTAACCAAGAATAGTGCTGATTATTTCGTACAAGTCGACAACGCTATCAAAGAATCAGATATGGAAGGACTGGGACAAAGCATTGTCGAGGACGTCAACATAATCGAAATCGATGGAAAGTCTGATGTTAACCTTGAGGGTATTGGTATCAATGAATTGGTGGGAAAAAGCGATCCCAAAACAGGAATGATCCAAAGGATGGAGCCAATGCTGATGATAGGAGAAATGACTGAAAATGGTGGATGTTTCTTGGAAAATTGGATATGCTTGGCAGATGAACGATACTTCAAGAATTCTCCTGAAGTTGAGAGATTCAATGTCGAAGATTCAAGTTCAGATGGAAGTGTCGAGGGTGTTGAAAAATTGGAAACTCATTTGTCCAAAATGAAGCTTGAAGATGATGTCAACATCAAGATGGTCGAGATTGACAACAAGAGAATCAAAGAACTGGTCGAAGTTGAAAGATCGGAAGAACCTAACAAGATGGCATATCCTGAACAAGAAGAAAACATTGTTGATTTTCTGCACCGATGTCAGAAAAATGGACCAGGAGTGATGCTATGCTCCAGATGTAGTGCTATTTTTGACGAGATGGCTTCTCGAGAGTTAGAAGAGACTAAGAAGACCAATGAAGGCTGGGGGCAGAAAAAGAGTCAAGGCCCCAGAAATATGGAATCCAAAAATCCTCCAGTAGGGATAAAAACGCCAGTAAAACCCAACACCTTCAAGCCAGTGGATAATGTACCTGCAGGGAAATGGGTTAAACCTGTCGAAGGGGAGGGACGCAGAAAGTGGAGGATGTTTAATGTAGAGAGAGTCTCTTCATTTGAGTATCTCAAAGAAAACCGTACGACCAACAAGTCAGCATATGTATCTACGAATTACAAAGGAAAGAATCCCATGACCAGATCCCAATGGTGAAGGGAGCAACATAGACGAAAAGCTGCTAGGGAAGCCCAGGGTTTAAAGAAAGGGGAGTCCAGTACGAACAATGGCAATCAAGGTGAAGTCGCTGAAAAACTACCTATAAAAAGGAGGTTGTTTGGAGATCAGAGCAGTGAACCAGTTGGTCTAATCGAAGATGATGAGAAAATGACCGACAATTTCGACAGTGAATCCACAGATTCGTTGGACATTATAGTAAACGTGGTGTCTGTCATGCCCAGAGAATTCAGTCAAGTCACAGAAGTGGAAGACATAGACCAAAATGCTGAATTAGATATGATGGCACACAAATCTGTATGCTATTACATAATGAATAATGGTTGTGTCGAAGAACAAAACGCATTCTTTGAGCGTCCCACAGAGGAGATGAAGAATCACTTGAAACCTTTTTACATTACTGGAAAGGTCGAAAATGTTCCTATCAACAAAATACTGGTCGATTTATGGTGTGACGGTGAACTTGATGCCTCGGTCTTTGTTGAGCAAGATCAGGAAGGATGACGATGATACAAAACCCCAAAACATGGTTTTATCTAATTCTGAAGGAAAGGTAGGTTCGACGTTGGGAGTCACCCAAGTTGAACTCACAGTGGGGACAATTACAAGGCCTACGGTGTTCATGGTTGTCGAAACTAAAGCTAACTACAACTTGCTGCTAGGCAGAGAATGGATTAACGGTGTAGGCGATGTGCCATCTTCAATGCACCAGCGGATTGTGATTTAGAGGCCAGATGGAATTGTGGAAAACATTGAAGCTGACCAAGGATATTTCAAAATTCCCATTAACTATTCGATGGGAACCAATTTGATAAACATTTAGTGAATATTGCTCCATGTCCTTCAGCAGGGTTTCAATTTGCCCCAAATGAAACAACATTCCATTCGTTGTACTTACACCCCGTCGAAGGTTTTAAATGGGATAGTGAGAGACCAGGAGAAAGGCTATCAATCATGGCAGGGCTTTCAGTAGAGCCCACTGGGTGGGGAGAAGGGTTAAGTGATAATGACTGGATACGAAGCATTGCAGAGAATTTCGGCCTACGTGGCTGAAACTAAATTACAAACGGCTCTAGAGGCTGTTAATGACTATATGGCTGATAAAGCCATTTGCGAGTTTCATCAAGAAAGTCCTAGAGAGGATTTCAACGTAATAAATCTAGATGGAGAACAAGCCCAACGGCTAGACGCCATCTATGATGACGAACCTTTGGGGTTTGAAAAGGATCCACTAGCAAACCCTGTCAAGATGCTAGCACAAGACCCTTTAGAAGAAATTGATCTTAGTGAAGGAGCACTCAAAAGGCCAACGTATATTAGCGCTAAGATAGACCCTAAACTCAAAATCAAAGTGATACAGTTACTTAAAGAGTTCAAAGACTGTTTCGCTTGGGACTATGACAAAATGCTTGGTTTAAGAAGAGAGTTGGTCGAACATAAGCTACCCCTGACACCTGGGAGAAAACCTCTCAAACAAGGTCCAAGACGGTTCGCCCCAAAAATATTGTCAAAGATCAAAGAGGAGGTCGAAAGACTACTTCGTTGCAAATTCATTCGCACCGCAAGGTATGTCAAATGGTTGGCTAATATAGTGCCTGTTATTAAGAAAAATGGGTCCTTAAGAGTATGCATAGATTTTAGAGATCTAAATGCTGCTACTCCTAAGGACGAATATTCAATGCCAGTAGCGAAAATGTTAGTCGATTCTGCGGCAGAACATGAATATCTTAGCGTGTTAGATGGATATTCTGGGTAAAACCAAATATTCATTGCTGAAGAAGATATTCCAAAAATGGCTTTTCAATGCCCTGGTGTCGCTACTGCAAAAAAAGGGTGTCGGTAATGACAGAAGAGTCGCCACCTATCATTATTTATCCCAAAGGAGGGAAAGAAAATGATCAGGAAAAACCTAGCGAAAAGGGATAAGATCGGTCATCGCAACCAAATCTCGGGTTCGGGAGTCGGTTACGTAAGGGGAAGGTATTAGCATCCTTCACGTCCATTGTACTCAACGGGATCCATGCTTGTTTGCTTATCTAAAGGGTTATTTATCTATCTAGCTAAAGGTCTGGGTTAAAAGAGAAGAAAAAGGACAGGACTCGACAGAGCGTCGCAGCTCTGGGCCTACGTATTTCCTCGTGCAATGGGAAAGTCAGAGTCAACGTAATTCGACTAACTACGGATAACAGATGGGGGAAGGTTGCTCGCCAAGATATCGCATCTTGTGCCTACGTACTCTCAACAGGTATGAGAAATCAGAGCTTTCGTAGTTCGAGATAAAGAGAACACAGGTTTGTACAACTGTTTTTTACCCGAGTAAGGTTAACAGGTTGTTCTAGCAGTTTGGTGTATGCAACTTACTAGTTGGAGACTTAGGCGTTACCGTTTGCGGTAGAACTAAGAGTTAACAACACTCTTTTATCTGAAAAGATATTGCACTAGAGACTATGACCTAGGAGCGAATGTGTCGCATATCGCCCTAAGGACATATGCTAACACTCTAGATAATTGAGAGGCAACCACCCAATCATCATTTCCTAAGTAGCTTAAGGCTTGTAACGTACAATACTCATTAGCCTTTATTATGTACGTTGAAATTTTTTTGAGATGAGAAGAGAGAAAGGACTCTATAGGGGGACTAAGCAAAACCCTACTGTTATCATGCAAGATGGTCCTAAGGTTGAGTTTAGAAAGGGAATCTATCCTATTATTGTCATGCAAAGGGTTAGAATCTAGTGGCTATCATCACCATCCTTGAACAAGGGAGTGAGAACCTAAGGGATCATGGCAATGGAAAGGACAACAATAGGAAATCATCATGATTATTCTACTGAAATGTAAAATGTGAATGAACGCACATGCAATGCAATGGTACTAGTAAGGGAGGACACCTCAACCTTTAATACAAACAAGGCAAACATACGAGGGAAAAGAAACACACAAGCAAAGGGAGGACACCTCAACCTTTAATGCAAACATGGACTTAAGAGAAAGAATGCCTATCCTAATGTACCTAATCAAACTAGTATGCATGAGAGATGATAAACCAGATAATGGGAAAGCAACAGGAGAACTAAAATCACTAAGCTCAATGTGTAAAGACACAGGAGTCCACAAAGGTTCAACTTCTTTATGGAATGCCCTTAGTTCAACCAAAGGAAGAACTGGGCTCTCACAAGAAGGATCCTATGATTGTAGGACAGAGAAGGAAAATATGTGTACAAACATAAGAGTCCATCAAAGGCTCAACTTCTTTATGGAATGCCCTTAGTTCGACCAAAGGAAGAACTGGGCTCTCACAAGAAGGATCCTAAGATTGAAGGACATGGAGAATAGAAGGATGGTGGGAAGCATAGTGTGAACCAAGGGAACCCACTATATTCAATGTGTATCAACACAAGAGTCCATCAAAGGCTCAACTTCTTTATGGAATGCCCTTAGTTCGACCAAAGGAAGAACTGGGCTCTCACAAGAAGGATCCTAAGATTGAAGGACATGGAGAATAGAAGGATGATGGGAAGCATAATGTGAACCAAGGGAACCCACTATATTCAATGTGTATCAACACAAGAGTCCATCAAAGGCTCAACTTCTTTATGGAATTCCCTTAGTTCGACCAAAGGAAGAACTGGGCTCTCACAAGAAGGATCCTAAGATTGTAGGACAAAGGAATGAGTGTACAAAGTACTTAAGTCCTCAAAGGCTCAACTTCTTTATGGAATGCCCTTAGTTCGACCAAAGGAAGACCTGGGTCTCACAAGAAGGATCCTAAGATCATAGGAATTGGAGGAATTAGAAGAAAAATGTGGAGAAAACATCATGCAAAGATGGAAGTCATTCAAGGGTATTCACAAGGAAAGGCTAAAGGAAGGTCCTAAAGGAAGCCTAAGGTGGAGCAAGGTATGAACATGATTAAGACTTGAAATTGCACATACAAGTGCCCTAAGAAGTATAGGATATGAACATGCAAGAGTTGGTGGCACAAGCATTGCAAAGAATTCACACAAAATGCAAACTAGGCAAGTGGTAAGGTTGAAATCACACAAATGTAGGCCAGAATGAAAAATCTACCAAAAATAGTAAAATGAACCTAAAAAATCTAATAAATTTCCTAGGGGACCCCTCTGGTATTAGGAACCAGGGGTCTAAACTTGAGAAGGAAATTCTAAGTCTAGGTATGCCAACAGAAGGCAAAAGCTTAGGGTATTCAATGGACAAGGCCAAAAGAGAGGGTTCTAAAGGAACTACCTAAACCCTAACCAAAAGGTATCTAAAATTAATGATAAAAATACTCAAAAATCAATCAAAGTATCCATAATATGCACAAGAAAATTCATGAATTTATTTGGTGTTTTTGTTAGGAAAGAAAAATCAAGAAGTGAGTATGTGCAATTTTCATATTTTCAAAAGCATATTAAAATGGAAATACACAATTAAATGAAAAAGAAATGGAGAATTCAATTAAAAAATATGGAAAATTAAAGCACATGCCAAAACATCTAAATGCATTTTTTCATGATTTTTGGGATTATTTAACATTTTTAAATGAATTAAAATGAAAATAGATAAGAAAATAAAAAGAATGAAAAGAAACTAAAAAAAATAAGACTATGGTGCAAATAGAAATGACTTGGTGTTGTTTTTATGGGCTCAGGCGTATAGGAGGTGTAAATAGAATTCAAGCCCAGGTCCATAACCTAATGCGCAATGTTTCATTAACTTTGGTCAACTTTGTTGAGAATTAGTCATGGCCGTCCATGCTGGCTACAGTCAAAGGATCTAAGGGATATCGAGATGACACACAGGCTTAGAGGTTTTAAACACACACAGAGGGGAAATCATGGCCATAGGATTGAGTCTGAGTCAAAGGTTCAATCAAGATCCAAGGGCAATCATTGTGACACGCAAGCCTGGGGTTTAAATGTTCAGATGGAGGGAAGGATTACCAAACATCGGAGCACGGCGGCTTCGGTCGTCTTCTCCGATGGGGAAACACTGCAGCAGTTCTGCAAACTCAACAAAACTCGCGATTTTTTGTATCGTTCTACTCGTCACACTATGTACATCATCCTCCTAACATTCTTTTTCATTTTTATCCCATAACAAGCCCTAACCGAAAGCTACAATTTTCAAGGTCATTTCAAAGTTCATCATAAACTAGCCTAAAACCTATACAAAAACGTTCTTTATGACTAAGGGAATATGGATGTACATCAATGGCAACCTATTATTTCCTATTGAGAGAGAAATTTTGATTGGAAGCTTACCTAGTGGAGAGCTTCCACTAAGCCTTGTTCTTGGGATTTTCTTGCTAAACTGTCCAGAAATGCTCCATGAACTTCAATGAATGTCTTTGAATGCTTAATTTGGCCTGGAGATTGAGGATTCTTCAAAATCGATTTTCACTTTTCATCCTCTTTTTTCTCAACTGTTTTCTGTTATTCCTTGATCCAAATTTAGTTATGAAAGCTTGTGAATGATCATGAGTTTTTATAGAATGGATTCTGATCCTTTTGAAGCCCAATTGAAGCCCAACTTGATCCTTTCCAAAATCCAAAAATCTTCACTTGAAGCTTTATGAAACGCATGAAAACAGAGCTTGAACTCTTGTAACTTTGTTCATTCATGTTGCTTATGATGCAATGAATCCAATGGTGGAGATTAGACCCTTGAAATGGAATCAATGGTGGATTTGGAATGTGTTACTTCAAGATGAAGTAACCTTGAATTTAGCCATGGAAATGACCTCAAAATTGGTTTATGATCTTGACATTGTATTTAGACTATTTGACGCACTCAAAATATGCACACATATGAAGGAAAGTGGTTCCAAATGAGTTTGATCCATTCTAGGCCTTTTAAAGCTTCCTTTCATGGAAATTTCTTCACCAATTCTCCAATCCAAGATAATTCACTAATGCCTTGATTATTTATTGAGCAAATGACCTCATTTGGAGCAACTTTCAAGTTGGAAAGATTTTCATTTGAGTTATGCAATGTGGTGAAATTGACCTATAATGAAAGTGGCCTATAATCTTAGTTTCCCAAAATACCCATGCCTTGCAAGCTTCATATCTTGAGCTTCAAAAATCAGCTTGAGGACTTATAGTACTTTTTAGAAATCTAAGATCATAATAAAAAACTTTCATGTTTAGGTCAAAGTGAGGAGAAACATCCTTCTAGGTCAAAAATGTCTTGGAAGTTGGTTCACTTTTGTTGACCCAAATCACATCCATCTGATGACTTGTAACTTGTCTGCTTCCTATCTTGAGGTCTAGAAATCCAATGGAAGACTTCTAGAACTCAAAAGAAATCTAAGAACATGCTCTACAAGCCTCATGTTGGAGTCAAGATGATATGAAACTTGTATCTTGAGTTATGTGGTCTTGAAGTTGGGCACTAAACAGGGGATTTTACACTGACAAGCTTAGCAACACTAGCTTAACAACTTCTCACACTCTTGAATCTTGATGAATTGATCTTGAAATGATATATTACATGTCTCAACACAACATTCCGTGATCACAAAGACTTAGAATTGAGTCTTAATCTCCTTCCAATTCACTGTTGACTTAGGGTTAACCAGATGAAAACCCTAGCTGCACCACCTTTGGTTGTGGCCTCTTGTACTGGATATAATGACTTGTATAAGCTCCTTAATAACCCTCAAGGCACTCAATGAGCTCTCACAATAGCTTCTATCCATAACCCTGGACTCATAAACTCTTGATGACTTTCATTAACCCCCCAGATAGAAGGTAGGCAAACTTGTATCCATCCTTTTTCCCAAGGAGCTTTGACTCCTTCATGAAGGCTTGATGGGGATGATAACTTGACTATAGCTTCTTGATTATCCCTAGAACCTTTGGTAGCCTCTCCTTAATAGACACATCTCTTGATCCCCTGCATAAATGACAATGCAATGCATATGCTAATGCTACAATGAATGCAATGAAACATAAGCTAGGTAAAGAAAAAGGTTGGGCAAATTTTGGGGTGCAACACCTGGGGCTCTAGGCACTTACGAGTGGGTAGTGATGCTTTTTGGTCTAAAAAATGCTGGTGCTACTTACCAAAGGGCAATGAATTATATTTTTCATGATTTTATAGAAGCTTTCATACAGGTCTATATTGATGACATTGTTATAAAATCTATTTCTGGACAAGATCATCTCGACCATTTGAGACGATCATTTCTCAGAATGAGAAAATTTGGTCTCAAGATGAATCCTCTTAAGTGCGCTTTTTGTGTACAGGTAGGAGACTTCTTAGGCTTTGTGGTCCACAAGAAAGGGATCGAAATCAATCAAAATAAAACCAAGGCCATAATGGAACGAAAATGACATCAACCAAGAAGGAGTTGAAGTCATTATTGGGAAAAACCAACTTCTTAAGAAGGTTCATCTCCAACCTGAGTGGAAAGACGCAAGCTTTTTCACCGCTGCTTCGTTTCAACAAAGATAATTTCGAGTGGGGGCAATTGCAACAAGGCACCTTCGACAAGATCAAGGAGTACCTTAGTCACCCACCAATTTTATCACCACCATGTAGAAACAAAAGTATGAGGTTATATATAGTTGCATCGGATAAAACCTTAGGGAGCATGTTGGCTCAAGAAGATGAGAATGGAGTCAAAAGAGCCATTTATTATCTAAGTATAGTTTTAAATGATGTAGAAACTAGATATAGCATGATTGAAAAATTATGTTTATGCTTGTATTTCTCTTGTACTAAATTGAAGAAATATATAAAGCCTGTTGATGTGTATGTTTCATCTCATTTTGATGTCATAAAACATATGCTATCTAAGCCTATATTACATAGTCGAATTAGAAAATGGGCTTTAGCCTTAACTGAATATTTGTTAACTTATCAACCTTTAAAGGCTATGAAAGGGCAAATCGTGGCTGATTTTATAGTCGACCATTCTATCAGTAAGACTAATTTAAATCATGTTGAAATAAGGCCCTCAAAATTGTATTTCGATGGATCAAGCCATAAAAAGGGAACGGGAGTAGGGATATTGATTATTTCTCCTAGGAAAATTCCAACAAAATTTAAGTTCAGGATCGAAGGTCCATGTTCTAACAATGAGGCTGAATATGAAGCATTAATTGCTGGCCTTGAAATTTTGTTAGAATTGGGGGCAACTAGAGTCGAAATAATGGGAGACTCTAAATTGGTTATAAAGCAACTCACAAAGGAATATAAATATGTTAAAGAAAATCTCATTGTATACTTTGTGGTGGCGAATAGGTTGTTAAAAAAGGTTTGAGATAGTGTCTATCCAACATACACCCAAGATAGAAAACCAGGTTGCTAATGACTTAGCCCAAGTCGCTTCTGGATATAAGGTGTTGAAAGAAAAACTCCAAGAAGTGATTGAGGCAAAAGGAAAGATAATGACTGTTGGATTGTGCCCATCAGATTTAAAAACCACTAAGCTTGGCTTCTTGGATAGCGAAAATTTTGAAATTTTTGCTATAGATAGTTCAACTAAGCGAGATTGGAGAATACCATAGTCGAATATCTACAAAATCCAACAGGTTCGACAAAGCGAAAGATCAAGTATCAAGCTTTGAGTTATACATTGGTGGGTAATGAGTTGTTTAAAAAGACCCCTGAGGGGGTTTTGCTAAAATGCCTTAGTGATGAAGAGGCATATGTCGCGCTCTTGACAGTGCATAGTGGAGCATGCGGAGCACACCAAGTTGGCCATAAAATGAAATGGCTATTGTTTCGACAAGGCCTGTATTGGCCCACTATGTTAAAAGATTGCATAGAGTTTGCTCGAGGGTGCCAAGAGTATCAGATTCATGCTGGCATCCAACATATTCCCGCGAGTGAGTTGCACTCGATAGTAAAACGATGGCCTTTTAGAGGTTGGGCTTTGGATATGATAGGAGAAATTTGTCCAGCATCGTCAAATAACCAGAAGTACATCTTGGTCGGAATTGACTACTTCACAAAATGGATCGAAGCAATACCATTGGTAAACGTGGGTCAGGAAGACGTTATCGAATTCATCCAAAACCACATTGTGTATAAATTTGGCATTCCAGAAACAATCACAACAAACCAGGGATCAATATTTTCTGGTCGAAAGATGCAGGAATTCGCCAATAAAATCGGTTTCAAGTTGTTGACCTCGACACCCTATTATGCCTAGGCAAATGGGCAAGTGGAAGCTGCTAATAAAGTAGTAATTGGACTAATTAAGAGGCATGTAGGAAAGAAGCCTCAAAATTGGCACCAGACATTGGACCAAGTCCTTTGGGCATGTCGAACGTCACCAAAAGAAGCTACTAATGCCACACCATTTAGGTTAACTTTTGGGCATGACGCAGTGTTACCTGTCGAAATATGCTTACACTCCGTGAGAATCCAGAGACATCACGAGATCACTTCTCAATCTTATTGGGCAATGATGATGGATGAATTGGTAGACTTGGACGAAGAGAGGCTCAAAGCCTTGGAAGTCTTGAGAAGACAGAAACAAAGGGTCGAGGATTCCTACAACAAAAGGGTGAAATCTAAGTCTTTTTTAAGTGGAGATCTCGTATGGAAAGTAATTTTACCTATGGATCAAAGAGATAGAACCTTAGATAAATGGTCTCCTAAATGGGAAGGCCCATTTCAGATCATGCAAGTATTTTCTAATGGAGCCTACGAGATCGAAGAAATAGACAAAGATAAAAGAATCTTGAAAGTAAATGGAAAATATTTGAAAAAGTATAGGCCTATCTTGCAAGAAGTACATATTAAAATCTAGATTTCATTAAAAGAAAACATAAAAGCCAAAATAGGCCGCGAGGGCTAACATGGCAAACAAGAAATTAAAAAAAAGAAACCAGTACAATGATGCATAACTTAAAACGGGGATCAATCAAAATCGCTCAAATCAATGGACTTGAGGTATTCCGAGTAATCCTCGTCAGCTTCATCATCAGAGTGGTGGTTACGAGGGCGTCCTTTCTTGGACATCTTCTTAGTGGTCTCTGTGGCCTTCGCAGGAGGAGGTGCTCCATGACAAGCTTCAGGTTTGGTGGCTGGTTTAGTTGTCGTTGCCACCACCAGCTCCTTGGAATCTTTGGCCTGGGTTTTTAGGGCGAACTTTTCTGGATAGGAGTTCATATTTGCTTTGATAAAGTATAGAACCTGGTTCAGGAGACAAGAGGTTTTATAGGGGAAGATTGATCGTGGATTGGCCAGTCAAAACAGTGGAGAACTAAGGGATTAGTTCTGAGAAGGTACCCAAAAAGCTGCACCTTAAATACTACGGTAAAACGGAAAGCCCATGCCGTTGGAGCAATAAATAAACTGGTAAAAGGCGTTGTTTTTTTAGAGAAAAGAAAAAACATTATATACAAATTGGACTCAAAATATGAGGCCATAGGGAGTAATGTCGTAATGATGTATCATAGCAACATGTCTACAAAACAGTAGGTGGTACATGCATAGTTTTGCAGAAATAAAATAAAATATTTTCATTACAAAAGGTTGGACAGCCCCACCAGATAAAATGATAATTATAAAATGAAGGTCGAGAAGCCTCGAAAGGGAAGTTTCGACTTTAATTTAGCAAAAGTACTCATGTGATGATTAAGACGAGCATCGCATAGGGATTTGTCTAGTCGGACTGCTGCAAGTTCTTTTTCGAGCTTCTGGGCCGCGTCGATGAAATCAATGGTACTTTTTAACTCTAGAAGAGTGTCAGGATCAACAGAGGTTTTCAGCTCGAGGTTACGCTTTTCCCCCTTAGAAATCTTCTCCTGGAGGTCATGGATTTGTTGTTTCCACTCCTCAATGTTCTTTTGGTTGGAAGTAAGCTCTTCCTGACATTATTTGTGGGCGTTCTCCAACTGTTCGACCCTAGCTTCAGCTTCTTGCGCACCAGTCCAGGCGGCACTTTTACGACCATTCGTAGCTTCAATGGTCCTCACAAGAGTAGGGAGTCGTCGAATCTCAACAGACAAATGATCCACTACCTCTGTCAAGTCCAGTAAGAAGCCATGAACTTCCAGACTAAGAGTGTTGAGGTTGAGTTTTTTAAGTTGGTCTTTCAAGAACGTGAGAGACGTGGGGTCGGCAGTTAGAACATTTTGGATGTCTCCTCTAAAGAATTTCTTCTTGATGGTTTGGAGGATTGGACCGGCGAAATCATCTGAGGCGAGAGGAGTGGGAGTAGTCGACGAAGTATATGCAAACCCACATTTTCCCCCAGGGATCCTTTTAGCATATTCTCTAGGATTTGACCATTTTTGGGACACTAGAGGATCTTCAGGGGTCACAATGGGAGGGAGAGTCTTTTTCACCACTGGCAAAGAATGGTCAGAAGCAGGACCAGTTTGGTTGTCTTCTTCGACATCCTCCTCGTCGCTTTCCTCGCCATCCTCACCAGATTCTCCTTCGTTTTGACCGTCTTCTTCGTTATCCTGGTCTTTTTCCTCATCAACTCTCATGTCTTCATCTTCATTACCAGTAGGAAGGGGGTTGTTTGGTTCAAGAGGAGATTCAGGGTGCACAACCTTTTGCTCTTCATGCGTAGGGGGACAGGGGTTGTCATTTGTTGTTGGGCCTAAAGGAATAGAAAATTCTTCGCTAGCCACATCATCAGTGACCATAGGGTCAAGATGAGTTTGAGGGGGAGGACTAGATGTGTCGTCGCCTCCAGAATTGTAACCCTCAGTATGGGCCTGCTGTGTAGTAGTGGGTGCTGAGGGAGGTTTAGTTCCTACAGAAGGAACAACAGGTTGGTTCACTTCACTTAAACCGGAGCCAAGATCAGAAGAAGGGTGATAAGTTGGCTCACCTTGGTTGTTGATGGAGTAAGTAGTAGAAACACCAGGGACGAGAGGTGGAGTAGGAGCGATGGTATTAACCTGAAAATACAAGTAAAGAAGATGAGGCTAAAATGTTACACGACAAAGAGCACCTAACCAAGATGATAATGTGCATACTTGAGCTAGAGTTGCACTGGGATTTAGAATGCTATCCCCACGATCACTGGAAGTTGGATTCGCGGTAGCCACGGGGGATTGTTCTTCGACACCATCAACAGTGGGTGTCGAACCAAGAATTTTGGCCACCTTCAGGAGACTCATCAGCATCTGAAGTAACAACGATAGGGGCATCCTTCTTGCCTTTATTTGAAGGAGTATGAGGTTTGCGCCTAGTCTAAGAAAACAGAAAAGATAATATAAGTGTGAGAGCAGAATCACACGAAGAGATTAGGCAAAAGGAGATAGTATATACCGTTTTTCCTTCAACTTCGTGACCACTTTGAGAAGTGGCAGCCCTCGTGGAAGGAGCCTTCCTAGGTACAGCTGAAAACAATATATGATGGCCAGTTAAATATAGAAATATTAGTGGTATAATCTTAAATGGAGGGCATCAAACCTTCATATATGTCAGATTCGATCCGAACATTTTGAATCCCTATATGAAGATGTCCTTTGAAACTGTCTAAAGTATACTTAGTCGGAACCACCCGTCAAGCCTTTGGTTGAGATTGCTATCGAAGGACTTTTAAATCCTCATCACATATAAACCAATCTGGAAATGGAGGGGCAAGCGCCACTCCAAAATCAGTAGTAGACAAGTGAGGGAACTTAGGAGGGAAAAGTTTAAAAGCTACCTCATAACGTTTCTCACAAGGAACATTAGGGGGAATTTTTAAGGTATCCAATTTTTGGAAATAGTTTATTTTTAAGGTAACAGCAGCCTCATGGATGGTTCGACTAAGATCATCTGGTCGATAAACAGTTTCAAAGTACTTCTGAAAAGCTTGAATTTCTTGAATGTGAGTAAGCTTACTCTTCTTTAACTTGTCCTGCACAGCAAGGAAAGCCTGATCAAGAAGTGAGGAAAAAGTATAAAAATCAAGGAAGTACTCAGCATAATATTTCGACCACCAATGGTGGAACGAAGAAGTGCATACAAAAGAAGGCTAAAAAAACACGGGCGAGAGAATGCCCGTCTTATGGCTAGATTCAGCAAAGATGTCAGAGATGGTATCTTCATAAAAACTGGTGGTGTGGAGGATTACTTGGCCCTTCTTGTCATACAAACATCTAGGAAAACTCTGAATCAATGCAAATTGGCGAGAGACAAGATTAGGCTGATACGCAATCAATAATGCTAACCCTTTCCCTGCATCAAGCCTATTTACAATGAATCTAGGAATCAAAAAGGCTTCCCAGATTGCAATCAAATCGTCACTACCATGTCCTTGAGGAGCAGAGAATGGCCGCTTAAACCTTGAGGGGTCAAACTTCCTTGAGACAAAAGGTGCCAATGTAGAAGTAAACTCAGAGCATTTGGAAAACATCGAGATGTAGCTGGTGAAAGCTTCTCTGATGGTTATGCCCTCATTAGTTGGGGTCAATCGAACCAAATGAGGCCATTCGACGTGCCTCCCCTCGACCTCAGCAGGCATTTCGACAACAGTTCCTCTTCTAGGAAAGCTGGTCTCGAAAGTAGCATTCGACCAGAGTTGAAGCAGCCATGGAGGACCAGCCATGGGTACAGATTTACGAGCTTTTAGACGTTTCAGTCGAGAAGTCGTGTCACTCAAAGATTCATAAAGAGTCGCCAGAATAAGTTCACTGAGGCAAACACCTTTGTTATGGTGTAGTTGATTGGCAAGAGCCAAGTATTTCTTGGCTACCTGCAAAGACTTGGTACAAAATATGTATCTCGACAGCCACATGGCAAGGAATGCCACGTGTTCTTTGTCAGACACATTTTCAGTAGATTAATCGAAATGGTGATTGACGAAGTGAGTATAAGTGAGCTTAGAGGAGGAGATGTTAACATAGTCTTCAGCGTCAACATCAGGTTGGTAAGAGATACCATCAGGACGAAGGCCGGTGATAGTGGCTATGTTGAAGAGTGTGGGAGAAACTATCCCACATGGTAAGTGAAATGTATAATGGGTACTATCGCAGAAATACAATGAGGCCACCAGTAAATTCAAACAGTGTGAAAAGGGAGTCTTTGACAGCATTAAAAGATCATAGATCCCTACAGTTTTCCAGTGGTCAGCCTTAACTTTCTCCACTTTGGCCATCCAAAGGTCAAAATCCTTTAGTGGACACACAACTCTTAGTAAACGAGTACCATCAACAAGGTAACCAAGGTCAAAAGTGGGTAATGGAGTAGGATCGACAGTACCAGTAAAAGGTGCAGGGAAACGTTTTTGCCTTAATGGCATCATCCTCCGATAAGACGGTAGAAACTCACTCAGCCGTGCATCTAAAAGGTCAACTTGTGCTAAGGGACTTGACATCGCATAAGGTTTACCTGAAACAATCAACAGAATTATTACTTGAGAATGGTAGATGCTCTTGGCGGTCTCGGAGGTGGGCTCCGGAACACATGGACGATTTTCCACCAAGTGAGGGCCAGCCAGGTTGATGAAGGGAGGATTTGTGGAGGCAAATCACCATACATCACATAAGTCTGCAAGACATTGGTTAATGCAGGTTTCGATGATGACAAATTCCCTGGATAGATTGGAAATTATGAACTCCAGATCTACTAAAACAGATGCAACGTATCACCCGCCATATCCTTTTTATACTTGTCTTAAAACTGTTGTAATGAATATACTATGTGTAGATAAAATGCAATCATGACCAAATGCATGAAAGACCACAAACTGATGAGTTTTTGCAGGTTTGCAGGGCATGAGTCGACCATAGGGTCGGCGCATGCATCAAAGCAATTCTCCACTAGTCAGCGCACAAGGCAATGAGTCGAGCATAGGGTTGGCGCATGAAGGAAAAACTTTCCAACGGGTCAGCGCGTAAAGGCATGAGTCGACCATAGGGTCGACGCATAAAGGAAATAGTTTTCAACGGGTCAACGCACGCTGACTGTACGGTCGACGCATACTGATGAATTTTCCAGATTTCCAAACAACACAGGCCATGCGTCAACGAACAGACCTGCCGCGGTCGACCGTTCACGCGGAAATTCTATTTTTAAATGATTCCCTCTTATATTTGAAATACTGTTATGTCTAAAATTGGTTTGGCACTATATATACTTGTTTAACCACTTGTGTCATTTTAACATTTGATAATCTTTTGATTCATGTGTTCAAAAACAAGAAAGAGTGAAATAGGTGTCCAAGATTCATCATCTTCATCTTCAACATCTCACAACATTTCAATTACACACAATCATTTTTGAAATGCATTTGTGAGAGATTCAAGGTGATAAGGTTCGAAGCTTAGATTGGAGAATCAAGTTCGGGTTGAAGCTTGTGACAGGTTCTTTCTTGAATAAAACTGTTGGGGTTTTACCCTCCAAGATTGGTTTGAATTTTGGGGTTTTTTTCACGAGATTCTTCATCAAGGGTCAACCGAGCGAAGGTGATTGTGAAGAGGTGTTCTTCACAAGTCTAGTAGCGGATTCGGTGATTTTGAAGGGAAGATCTCGGGGTCGATTTGTTGCTGTTGAGATCAGCCGGAGCCGAAGGTTTGAACAACAACGTGTGATTCAATAAGGTGGCTGGAGTCGGAGGTCCATCAACATAAATCGGAGGACTTGATTCATCTTGAATCTAGGGGCAAGGAGTGAAAGCAACTTTCAACACATTGAGATTTCTGTTGTATATTTGCTGCTCAATCCTTGTATAAACTGTTACATTCAACAGGTGATATCTATAAAATCTATCTCAATTCTAGTTTTAGAATTGAGGGCAGACGTACCCCGAAGCGAGGACGACGGGGGAACTGCCTCACGAAATACTTGTCTTCTCTATTTTTCAGCATTTACGTTATAGCTCAAAATAAGTGATTTTTGAATAAGCTCTATTGTCAAAATTGTGATATCAATTGAGTAAGAGGTTAAAACTCTGTTTTTGACTCCAAAGTACAACAAGACATTGTACTAGGCTAGTTGGAATCACTTACTCAACATAAATATCACTTGGAGTGCTTTTGTACACCAAGTGTTTGACATATTGCTTGAACCAAAATTATCTTACTTGTGTATCTAGTTTTGGTTTGCTCTTTGAATCATTGGAACTAGGAATCCTTACAACTGAAGTAAATAATTGATAAGTGTGATTAGTGTTGTGATTCTTTTTCCAAATTTTCATTAATCCAAAGGCTTACGCATATCCGGTTTTCCAATAACCGTTCGTTTTAGACTATATTTTCCTCGGCCGCTTCCGCACTTAAAAGATTTTTAAAACCAGTTTTTAAATTGGTAGCGCCGACTCAAATTTTAATTGGGGATCTATTCAACCCCACCTTCTAGGTTCGTGCCATAGTCTAACAAGTGGTATCTAGAGCTCCGGTTTTTCGGTGCTTCAAATACAACATAGATAGAAAATGGCTAACGAACCAAAAGGGGCGTACAATAGGGCTCCCGTTTTCAACGATGAAAATTATAGTTATTGTTAAGACTGTATGCAGGTGCATATAAACTCCATAGACAGAAAAATATGGAACGTTATCCTCAATGGTCCAATAGAAATTACTATGACCAATGCGGATAACGTTGTTGTGCCAAAGCCCGAAGCACAATGGACCGATGACGATGAGAAAAAATACAATTATGATTGGAAAGCTAAAAACATCTTAATCTCCTCATTAGGTGTATATGAATACTATCGTGTATCCCATTGTCCTACTGCTAAGGCCATGTGGGATTCACTACAAATAGCCCATGAGGGAACAAACGATGTTAAGTTGGCTAGAATCAACACATTAACACAAGAGTTTGATCTCTTTTTCATGGAGCAAGGGGAAACCATTGCAGACATGCAAAAGAGATTTACTCATCTCATCAATCGTTTACATTCATTAGGTAGGCCTATTTCCAATGATATTGCTACTAATAAGATCTTAAGATGTCTTAACAGGTAATGGTAGTCTAAAGTGACTGCCATCAAAGAAGCACATGATCTTACCTTATTAGACTTGAAAACATTGTTTGGCAAACTACAAGAGCATGAACAGGTACTCTTGAGCCTAGACCAACGCGAAAAGATGGAAAAGAAATAGAAAACGAAGGTGAGTGAAAAGAAATCAATAGCTCTCAAGACTTCCTCCTCGAAGTCTCAAGCAAAAGAGCAAAGTTATTATTCCTCAAGCGACGAAGAAGAAGAGGATAAGAGCGAAGATATGGGGTTGTTTGTCAAACGGTATAACCGTTACGTGAGAAAGAACGACATCCAACATTTCGAGAAGAACTTGGTAAACTTCCGGAAACAATCGAGATACTCCAAGGATGATGACTCAAAAGGTAAAAAGACTAGAGGGACGTGCTACAAGTGTGAAAAGCCCGGTCACTACAAACCGGACTGTCCGATGAACAAAAAGGGAAAGGACAAGGAATCATCAAAGTCACACAAGAAATCATCAAAGCCTAGGAGAGCGTACATAGCGTGGGAAAGCGACAACGACTCTTCCTCCTCTGATGAAAGCTCTAGTGATGAAGAAGAGTCTGTGAATCTATGCCTCTCCGCTCATCAGAAAAAAAAATAGGTACGTCACTCTAAATATGATATGTCCTCAAATATGTCGCATTCAGAATTACAAACCGCATTTAATGCCTTACATAATGAAGCAGTTGAAGCCTTCAAGAAACTTGCCTCTAATAAGAAATTTTTTTACGTGTTTAGAGCACAAAGTTAAAGAGTCCGAAAAGAGATTAGAGGACCTTAAGGCTTCCATTGTGAAAGGCAATGAATCGGATTGTAAGGACAATAGAAATCCTTTCAACTTTGGGTGTGATACGTGTCATATTTGGCAAGGTGAGGTTAGAAACCTCAAGGCCAAATTAAACAAGGCACTTGAGCCTAAAATTACATTTGCTATTGATAAAAAGAATTTTAGAAAAAGTATGATTAACCCATACCAAAAATATGCATATGTAATCAGGGATCAAGTAAGTGAAAGTGATTCTAAAGTCGATTTTGCATGCTTATACTGTTGCAAGAAAGGCCACTCCATTGGTAAATGCCATTTTAGGAGATTTCTTGTTCCTAAAGGCATCTACCAATGGTTGCCCAAACGCAACCATTTTGTCGCTAACCTATTAGGACCCAATATGCTATTGGGTACCTCCTTGTGCTAATTATGTTTTGATAGGTGAAATGTGTCGAGACCACCGAGAGAAGATGGGTTCTCGACAGTGGGTGCTCAAGACACATGTTTGGAGACATATCCTTATTCATAGACTTTGTGGCTAAGAAGAAAGGGTATGTAACTTATGGTGATAACAACCGCGGAGCAATACTAGGTAAAGGTAGTGTAGGTAATCCCGCCTCTACTATGATTTCCGACGTGTTGCTTGTCGAAAACCTTAAACATAACCTGCTTAGAATTAGCCAATTATGCGACAAAGGATACAATGTATCTTTTTCAAACGATTTTTGCAAAATTGTGCATGAAAATGATAAGAAGAATATGTTTAATGGTTTTAGAGTAAACAACGTATATATGCTTGACTTAAATGAAGTATCATTAAGAAGCGACAAATGCCTCATAACTATGAGTGAAGACTCATGGCTATGGCATAGGCGTTTAGCGCATGTTAATTTTTACTTACTCAATAAGGTAGTCTCAAAAGACCTAGTCTTAGGACTTTCCAAAATAAAGTTCACCAAGGATCACCTTTGTGATGCTTGTCAAAAAGGGAAGCAAACGAGGATCTCATTTAAATCCAAAAAGATAATTTCAACAACGAGACCTCTTGAACTTCTACACATGGACTTGTTTGGGCCGTCTAGGATCAAAAGTCTAGGAGAAAAATATTACGGGTTCGTAATAGTGGACGACTTTTCTAGGTTTTGTTGGACCATCTTCTTAGTAAGTAAAAGTTATACATTTGCCGCTTTTGAAAAGTTTGCTAAGCTTTCCTAAAATAAGTTAAATACAAACATAGTATCAATTAGGAGCGACCATGGAGGTGAGTTTGAAAATCACTTATTTGAAGAATATTGCGGTAACCATGGTACAGATCATAACTTCTCCGCTCCACGCACTCCTCAACAAAACGGGGTTGTGGAGCGCAAAAACCGTATTTTAAAAGAATTGGGAAGAACAATGATTAACGAAAGTGGTTTACCTAAATATTTTTGGGACGGCGCCATTAGTACGGCGTGTTATGTTTTGAATAGGGTGCTTATTCGCCCCATTCTAAATAAAACACCGTATGAACTTTTAAAAGGGCGAAAGCCAAATGTTTCTCACTTGCATGTGTTTGGATGCAAATGTTTTGTATTAAACAATGGAAAGGAAAACTTGGGCAAATTTGATTCCAAAGCCGATGAAGGTATCTTTCTCGGATACTCTCAATCAAGTAAAGCATATAGAATATATAATAAACGATTACTTGCTGTAGAAGAGTCTGTGCATATTACTTTTGATGAGTCCTACCCGAGAAATGTCGGAAAGGATAGTGTTGTTCATGGTGCAGGTACATCCACTGAAGACATACTCAAAAGTGGCGAGACGGGGATTGATCAACCTGACAAAGCCAAAATTAAGGAGGATAAAGATGTACACCGTGATGTAACAGAGGAAGTTCATCCGCCTTCGAACGATGATCTCCCTCAAGCGTGGAAGTCATCTAAAGACCATCCAATTGAGAACATTCTTTGAGACATCACAAAGGGTGTAACAACTCGATCGAAGCTAAGTAATTTCTGTTATCACTTCGCTTTCGTGTCACAGATGGAACCTAAAAACCCTAAGGAAGCCCTACTCGATGAACATTGGTATTTGTCTATGCAGGAGGAACTGAATCAGTTCACTAGAAATGAGGTTTGGGACCTTGTCCCTCCTCCGCGAGGTCATCGAGTAATCGGCACCCGATGGGTGTTTAGAATTAAACTGGACGAGAACGGAGTAATAACTTGCAACAAAGTGCGTTTAGTCGCGCAAGGGTATAACCAAGAGGAAGGCATCGACTATGAGGAAACTTATGCGTCGGTTCCCCGACTCGAGGTTATACGCCTTTTACTCGCTTTCGCTTGTGCGAAAGATTTTAAGTTATTTCAAATGGATGTCAAAAGTGCGTTCCTTAACGGGTTCATAAATGAAGAAGTCTATGTTGCTCAACCACCTGGTTTTGAGTCTCATGAGTATCCTGATCATGTCTATAAATTGAAAAGAGCTTTGTACGGTCTCAAACAAGCTCCTAGAGCTTGGTATGAGAGACTAAGCAAATTCTTACTTGATCAAGGCTAGTCAAGAGGAAAGGTTGATACTACTCTCTTCATTAAACGTCAAGGAAAACACTTAATTCTTGTACAAATTTATGTTGACGATATCATATTTGGATCCACTAACATGAATCTCGTAAGAGAGTTTGCTAAGCTTATGCAGGGTGAATTCGAGATGAGTATGATGGGTGAACTCACATACTTTCTCGGTTTACAAATCAAGCAACTGAAGGAAGGAACATTCGTGAGCCAAACAAAATATTGTTTGGATCTTCTCAAGAGATTTGATATGGAAAATTCAAAGGCCATATACACCCCTATGCGAACATGTGCAAATATGAGTAAAGATGAAAGTGGTAAAAATGTTGAGGTAAAAAGGTACAGAGGTATGATTGGCTCGCTTCTCTATCTTACTGCTTCGCGTCCCGACATTATGTTTAGCGTGTGTATGTGCGCCAGATACCAGTCATGTCCTAAGGAATCCCACCTAAAATCTGTCAAACGCATACTTCGATACCTATCTGGTACTCCGAAATATGGACTGTGGTATTCCAAAGGTAATGATTGTTCATTGGTAGGTTTCTCCGATTCCGATTTTGCCGGTTGCAAATCGGATAGGAAAAGCACTAGTGGTACGTGTCACTTATTTTCAATTTCCTTGGTCAGTTGGCACAGCAAGAAACAAGTGTCTGTTGCTCTGTCAACTGCCGAAGCGGAATACGTAGCCGCCGGTAGTTGTTGTGCGCAAGTCCTATGGCTTAAACAACAACTATTGGACTTCAATTTGAAGCTAGAACGTGTTCCAATATTTTGTGACAACACCAGTGCTATAAATCTTACCAAAAATCCGGTGTTACATTCGCGTACCAAACACATAGAAATTCGACACTATTTTCTGAGGGACCATGTAGAAAAGGGTGACGTTATCTTTGAACACGTTGATACTAAAAACCAACTAGAGGACATTTTCACAAAGCCGCTAGCCAACGAGCCCTTCTTTCATATCCGTCGAGAACTTGGTATTCTCGACATTTCTGATCGGGTTTAACAATTACTACGTTCATAATTAATCTATTTACATCTATGCTTTTGTAACACTAACAAGTTTAGAGTTTGTTGCAAGTACAAATCTGTGATTAACAAGTGTGGTCGGTATAGAGGTGACATTGCTCCTTTCTCTTTCTTTTTATCTCTCTCTCTCTCTAAACATTCATGACTTAAAACTAACTATATCGTTCGATAATCATGGTACTTATATATGTATATGACTTTTGCTACCTGATACTATGTGTGTTGAATGCAAATCATATTGTGAAAAGGTGAATAGGCATGATAAATAGGCAAGTATGGCATTCTGCATAATATGAAACTGAAAAACTGGGTTTTTGAAGGTTATGAGTCGACCTAAACAGGACAACGGTCGATGCATGCTGTAAACTTTCAAAATTATCAAAAAAATGTACAGTATGCGTCGACGCGTGCAGGAGCTATGGTCGACGGCTCGCGTAAAAATCCGGATTTTTTTTCTTTTGAAAACCGTTCCAAGTTTCCATTCCTATACATTTAGTGTGCATTCAACTTTTGTTATGATTTGATATGGAATTTGTCTTGTAAATTGCATCTGGGCATCTATTGTGTCCTCTTGTCTCCTCCCTCTTCCCAAAAACCCTAAAACCTCTTTCTATTAAAGGGAATAGTCTTCATCTTCTCCAAAATTATCCTCAACCACTCTCTTCAAAGTTCATCTCTACAACTTCTCCAAAAATCATCATCAATGGCTTCTTTTCTCCGCAAAAATACAGGTAAGAGATCAAGGGCCTCATCATCATCTGCTTCAGTCCCCGTTACCGCGGTTTCACTAGTTCATCCACCTGCTGTTGAAAACTTCAACAAGAGTCTCAGCAAAAGAGCCATAGTTCCACAACATGCTTTCTACCAGGAAACAGGTGAGCGCTTGCATCTCACCCAAATTCTGTCCCTACTGGAAGTTCAGGGGTTCTTCAATTTTCTGGAGTGCAACGCAAAGTACAGTGAGGATTTGGTCCGGGTGTTCTACACAAATCTGCGGGGTAACTTTCAAGATCAACACTTCCACACTTCTGTAGGCAATAAACTGGTAAACATAAATTCTGAAGTATGGAACAAGTATTTTGATTTGACTATCGATGCTGATGCACCACCTCTACATGAGGTAACAGACACTCGTACGGTGCCAGGGTATGAATTTAAGAGCGCTCTGAATGACATGCTCAAAAGACCCTATCCAGATGCCATTGTCAAAAGTGATGCTTTTCCTAGAACGGTCACAGTCGGGAAACTCAGTACAGGGGAGCGCATACTTCAGTGGATTGTCGCTTGCATACTTCAGGGATGGGGTGAATGGCAATACACAGGCTGGACTACTCTGGGTAGATTCTTCGACCCATATCACGGCTACCCTCAAGACTATCAACCTTCCCAGCACTCATCACCTCCTCCACCTTCGGACAAATCTGAAGTCATCAATATGCTGCAGTCCATGCAGTTAGATCAACAAAATTTCATGAGGAGTCAAGATACTCAAATGGAGCAGATTAGAGCTGAGTTTCATACCCAAAATGAAAGGTTAAATTCATTTTCGACTCGGATGGACACCCGTATTGAAGCTCGGGTTGAATCACATGAAAGGCGAGATTTGGAAATCACCGACTCTCTTCATCACCTCAACATGTCCGTAGAAGCCTTTCTGGACTTCTCGGATCCTTACCGCAATCCCGATGCTGCATACCGGGGGAGGGGCCGAGGTCGGGGTCGGGGATATTAGTTTCATAGTTGCATATTTCAAAATTGCATATGTGTTTCATCTATGTACTTTTCATTTTTCCGTATTATGTGTGCCTGAATTTTCACCTACTTTGCATGTTCTCGTATTTATCTATTAATTCAAGTTACTTTTGTTCATTATCATGCTTATGTGTGAAGTTTGGTAATTAACTATCACCTATTGTCTGTTCTCTGTTAATTGATGCGCTCTCCTTCTCTTTTTGATGGTGTCAAAGGGGGAGAAGAACATGTAGCAAGCTAGCCAACACCAAAGCCAAGTCAGGATATTAACAACAGTTGATGGCTGTCTGTTCTACAGCCCTATATTACAAAAGAAAGGGGGAGCTTGTGTATACATGTGTGTATACATTACATATTTGGTGTTTTAGTGTATACAGGATGTCATCATCAAAAAGGGGGAGATTGTGGAGGCAAATCGCCATACATCACACAAGTCTGCAAGACATTGGTTAATGCAGATTTCGATGATGACAAATTCCCTGGATAGATTGGAAATTATGAACTCCAGATCTACTAAAACAGATGCAACGTATCACCTACCATATCCTTTTTATACTTGTCTTAAAACTGCTGTAATGAATATACTATGTGTAGATAAAATGCAATCATGACCAAAGGCATGAAAGACCACAAACTGATGAATTTTTGCAGGTTTGCAGGGCATGAGTCGACCATAGGGTCGGCGCATGCATCAAAGCAATTCTCCACTAGTCATCGCACAAGGCAATGAGTCGACCATGGGATCGGCGCATGAAGGAAAAACTTTCCAACGGGTCAGCGCGTAAAGGCATGAGTCGACCATAGGGTCGACGCATAAAGGAAATAGTTTTCAACGGGTCAGCGCACGCCGACTGTATGGTCGACGCATACTGATGAATTTTCCAGATTTCCAAACAACACAGGCCATGCGTCGACGCACAGACCTGCTAAAGTCGACCGTTCGCGCAGAAATTCTGTTTTTAAATGATTCCCTCTTATATTTGAAATACTGTTATGTATAAAATTGGTTTGGCACTATATATACTTGTTTAACCACCTGTGTCATTTTAACATTTGATAATCTTTTGATTCATGTGTTCAAAAACAAGAAAGAGTGAAATAGGTGTCCAAGATTCATCATCTTCATCTTCAACATCTCACAACATTTCAATTACACACAATCATTTTTGAAATACATTTGTGAGAGATTCAAGGTGATAAGGTTCAAAGCTTAGATTGGAGAATCAAGTTCGAGTTGAAGCTTGTGACGGGTTCTTTCTTGAATAAAACTGTTGGGGTTTTACCCTCCAAGATTGGTTTGAATTTTGGGTTTTTTTTTACGAGATTCTTCATCAAGGGTCAACCGAGCGAAGGTGATTGTGAAGAGGTGTTCTTCACAAGTCTAGTAGCGGATTCAGTGATTTTGAAGGGAAGATCTCGGGGTCGATTTGTTGCTGTTGAGATCAGCCGGAGCCGAAGGTTTGAACAACAACGTGTGATTCAATAAGGTGGCTGGAGTCGGAGGTCCATCAACACAAATCGGAGGACTTGATTCATCTTTAATCAAGGGGCAAGGAGTGAAAGCAACTTTCAACACATTGAGATTTCTGTTGTATATTTGCTGCTCAATCCTTGTATAAACTGTTACATTCAACAGGTGATATCTATAAAATCTATCTCAATTCTAGTTTTTGAATTGAGGGCAGACGTACCCCGAAGCGAGGACGACGGGGGAACTGCCTCACCAAATACTTGTCTTCTCTATTTTTCAGCATTTACGTTATAGCTCAAAATAAGTGATTTTTGAATAAGCTCTATTGTCAAAATTGTGATATCAATTGAGTAAGAGGTTAAAACTCTGTTTTTGACTCCAAAGTACAACAAGACATTGTACTAGGCTAGTTGGAATCACTTACTCAACATAAATATCACTTGGAGTGCTTTTGGACACCAAGTGTTTGACATATTGCTTGAACCAAAATTATCTTACTTGTGTATCTAGTTTTGGTTTGCTCTTTGAATCATTGGAACTAGGAATCCTTACAACTGAAGTAAATAATTGATAAGTGTGATTAGTGTTGTGATTCTTTTTCTAAATTGTCATTAATCCAAAGGCTTACGCATATCCGGTTTTCCAATAACCGTTCGTTTTAGACTATATTTTCCTCGGCCACTTCCGCACTTAAAACATTTTTAAAACCAATTTTTAAATTGGTAGCGCCGACTCAAATTTTAATTGGGGGTCTATTCAACCCCCCCCCTTCTAGATCCGTGCCATAGTCTAACAGGAATGGTTTGTTTTGTTTGGGTAGTGCGTCCTTTTTTCTCTTGAGCAGAAGAAGCCATCGTTTGTGTTTGGAAAGGAACTGGGTTTTTCTGAAAGTGATGAAGAAAGCTAAAAGAAAGGCGTAAGGCGTTTAAGATTCTGAAGCGTAAAACATTTTCACGAAACGGTGAAAGGAGGTATTTATAAACGTTTGAGAGTCCAGAAGGGGCAAAATCCACCGTTAAAAACTCAAGCAGTGGGACACGTGTTGGGTTGGAGAAAAGGATGTGTGCGGGCAGTTATGGTCAGACTACAAGTGCATGTTTTCAAGACAAAGTGATGATAAATATGGCTGAAAAGACGTTTGAGGTTTTATCATGATGGTGTAATGTCATAAGCATGGAAGGGAAAAAACTGAACAGTTAGACCACTAAACAGATAGTGGTATTTCCATCATAGACATGCAAAGTAATGCGTGTTGAAAAATATATGATGAAAAAACTGACCTTCCTAGTCAAGACTAGCGAAAGGACAATTTTTGGGGGCAATTTGTTGGCTCCTAATTTTCGACACTAGTCAAGACCAAAACAAATTAGATCAAAGATACCAATACTTGGTGTATGGAAGAGTTTCGACCCAATCAAGGAAAGCTTCAAGTCGAAGAAAGTTGAACAAGGGGCAAAAAACGCTAAGTGTTGGAAAATGCTCGACGAAGACTGTGTTAAAGAGAGCAAGAAGACGGTTTCGCCAAAATTGGAGGGAATTGCAGAATATTCAAAATTCCAAATAAGTGGAAAAGAACGTGTGGGCGGTTAAGAGCAAAAAAAGGCGCCAAAAGTATGCTAGAAAGTCTCAACCTCTATGTAGTAGTTATTTTACAGCATTATAAATAGGTGTAAAATTTATGTAATAAGGGCGTTCATTCATTATTATACTAGTTCATACAACTCAAAGTATCCGCGTGTAGAGAAACGAGTCAACGAGAATGTACGTGATACAACACCAAACCTTTTCTTATCAATGCAATTTATCTTTACAATTCACTTGCCATTTTTTACTTTCAATTTTTATGTTCAAAACTGCCCTTTACAGTTTTCTGCCCATTTACTTTGCAAAGACCCTGTAGTCGAACATGGAGTTCTTATTAGAGTTATCTTCCAAGCCCTTTACTTACTTGCGTCTTTACTTTCAAAAGTCATTTAATTTTTAAAAGAGGTACGCCAAACGTGGAGTTTGGCCGTAGTCTTTTCGCATTTACAATCCAGTTGTTAATTTCAAGCCATTTACTTACGTGCAACTTTATTTTCCGAAGCCTTTTACTTTTCTTGCGCTTTTAGTCTTTTCGCCCAATTATTTTCAAAGTCATTTACCTTCTTGCTATTTGACTTTCAAAGACTTCAAAGTCAAACATGGAGTTCCCGTTTGAGTCTTTTGCACGTTTTATTTCAAAGTCATTTACCTTACAGCTTGTTTACTTGAAGATCCCCTAATCAAACGTGGAGTTCAAATTGAAGTTATTTTCAAGCAATTTACTTTCTTGCACATTTACCTTCAATCATAATTTTACTTTACAAAGAGTTGTAGTCGAACGTGGAGTTTGGTTATAATCTTTCGCCCTTTACATTCTTGCCTTTATTTCTTTTTTCTTTCATAGTCGAACGAGAAGTTCAGTTTTGGGCAACTCAGCACACGCTTAGCGCATGTTCTAGGATTTAGTATGGTCGACCCTGTAATTAGTCAATTTACCATAAATTGATAGACCAGCAGTTGTTTACCAAAATTCACAGTAAACAGTGATGCAAAGGTAGACAGACCAAGTCCATGACAAAATTCTTATCATAAATTGTCAAAGGGCAACTCAAACACACTAACGCAGTAGTCACATAACCATTAGCCGGGGTACCGATAATCATACTTCCAATCATAGAAGATAATTTCAAAATCAACCTCTTAGAACATTCAAGCTAAGTAAATGAATGAGTAGCACCAGTATCAATCATAGAAATCAATTCAACATCATTAATAAAGCAAGTACCTCTGATCAAGTTATTTGTCTTGGATTCTTCAGCATCGCTCAAAGCAAACACTCTGCCATTTGTCTGAGCAGCAGTAGTAGTCTTCTTTGGCTGCTAGCACTGGGTACTGATATGACCCTTCTCTCCACAGTTGAAGCAAGTCGGAGCTTCATCTTTACAGTCAGTAGCTCTATGACCTCTCTTGACACAACGATGACATCTCAACGCCTTACAAACCTCAGCATGGTGACCTTGCTCGCCACAATTATAAGACTTGCCTGGAGCAGTAGTTGCTCCCCACTTGACTTTTTCCCATCTGAAGCCTTCTGCTTCCCTTTATCACCATAATTCACATACGGTTTCCCTCTATACTGACCTTTCTCTTTCTTCTCACTTAGCTGCTTGTAGTGAGTAGATCGAGCTCGGCTATCCTCATCATAAATTCTGCTCTTGTCCACCAGTTCCGCAAACCGACGAATCTGTTGCTACCAAATTCGTTGCTTAATCTCTAGTCTCAATCCATTCTCAAACTTGAGACACTTTGACATCTTTGCATCATCACGATTATAATTCAGACAAAACTTCACTAAGGACTCAAACTTTGCTGCATACTCAGCCACGGTCATATTCCCTTGTTTCAGCTCAAGGAATTTCACCTCTTTCTTTCCCCGAACATCTTCAGGAAAATACTTCCTCAAAATTCTTCCTGAAACACAGCCCAAGTTATTGAAATGCCAGCACCTCCCAATCTCTGACGAGTGTTATCCCACCAGTCCTCAGCTTCCTCTGCGGGCGCCACCTTCACATGCTCGTTTCCCTCCCAAAAGGAGTTGGGGGGGCATTCTTGTCCTTACCTGTACTTTCCTACCACTATAAATAGAGGAGTTCTGTTTCATTTCTAATCATCCAAGCTTAGTTACAGAACTCAAGCCATAAATTTCACCTATTGTAAAGTGATAAACTTCACACATCGAGGGGTTATAACACTGTCTAATCGAGTTTGTAATCGAGTTTGGAGCATTTGGGTAGAAGTTAATCCTGCCTCCATTTTATTTCAGTCTTTTTACTTCCAGTTGTACAAGATTTTAAAGCCTCTCATTTAGAGCAGGTTTCTGTCTATTTATCTCCTTTTATTTATCCGCTTTTATTTATCGCACCATTTACCACACTTTATTTATTTACCCTCACTTTATCTACTCGCATTTATTTACCATGTTTATTTACTTTACCATGTCCGACTAAATCTTAAAGTCTAGGATGCGAGGATTATAGTTATCATAGTATTCCATTTGGCTATCGATAGAATTACTTAGGGATTATTTTAACTTTTAACACTTATTTTCTGTACTTAAAATCTGTTGGGTAAGATCGAAAGCCGTCCAACCTTTAGATAAATTTGGTTAGTTTTAACTGTTCCAAGGAAGGGAAAGCACTTGGCTCAGTTAATTAGGAATCTTTAATGTTTAAGAAAACTAATTTTAAAACTGTTTTCGGACGCACTTATGGATTTAAAGTCCGGTTCGCAAGAACCTCTTTTTGTTAGAAATTCTAGGTCAAAATACTTTTCAACTAAGTTAAGAAACTATATTTCTTAAAAATAGGTTTATTAATCCTAACGCAATACGCGCCTTTTTATAAGTGACAATAAGAGGGATCGATTAGGGATAAACTCGGTTCTGATTACGTGAAAGCGACAGTTCCCGTTAAATTAGTTCTTTTCATGAGTGGAAAAAATTACCCCATAAGGCATCCTATCTGTACACATTTAGAATACTACGTAGCTATATGAATTGCATTTATGCCTGTTGTTTTATTATTGAATTTATTTCCGCACTTTACTTTTATTTCGCACAATCCAAGCTTTTATTTGACTTGTCTTAGATAAACACCATGACACTAGCAAACAATAGATTGACGTTTAGTCTCTGTGGGATCGATAATTTTTTGTATTACTTTGACGCTATTTGTGCACTTGCAAACGATAGATTTTTTGGGAAAGAGTATGCATTCACCCATAAGGGATTCAGCGACCTACTTAGATTTTCGACCACCCAGACGCTATTCCTGACCTTCCGATGGGCTATTTTATGAGCAGAGATATCAATCAGTTATGGAGAGAGATTACCGCCGGAGGAAGCCTAGACCCATCGACTCAGCTATCTCCGGTCATCCACAACCCAACTATGAGGTATTTTTAGATGACTCTGGCTCACACCTTTCTTGGAAATGAGGACTCCGACATGCATGTTAGTGAGGAAGATATATTCTTCCTATTCTGCACAAACAGGTTTCGCCCAGTGGCATGTGGAAACTCCTCCGAAGGGGTTATTCATGTGGGAGGCACTGTCACGCATATAACCACTGCATTGGGATTCACCATCCAATTACTGCATCTGACTAAGTATTATGGATACACCTTGTTGGACATCAATTTCTATTTGGACCGTGGCCTGATGAGGAGAGCTTCTTTTCAGCCTGATGCTTTCAGACTTCTGATTGATTTCTAGAATCTCCATTATTTTACATTACCTGACCCAGTTTTGACCAGTGTACACGATCCTTCAAATTTGAGTTACGCATTGGAAGGCTATGGAGAGAAGATCGACGAGCCACATACACCGCCCTCAGTGGAATACCATCCTTCACCACCATCCCCAAGGACGACAGTGTACTCAAACAATCATGTATTGTGAAGGACCGACTTGCACACCTAGATAGAAGCACTACGTTTAGAGATAGTTAGACTCCAGCAGACTGTAGCCGATCTCACCTTACAAGTTCATACTTCAGACATGACCCATGCCACTGAGGCAGACGTTCTGTATAACGAGATCTCGAATTTACACAGAGAGCTGCACTCACGTCGTCATCCCGATTAGTCAGACAAGCAGCCAGTTCCTTGATGACACTATTTCATCTCTTTCGTTATTTGCTTTATTTCCCTTTGCATTTACAGACTTATTGCATTTGAGTATGCTTTTTATTTTTATGACATTAATCTTACCGTTCATATAAATATATTTGTGACAATTGCTATTTCATGCAATTTATTTCTATTTTTAATTTTTATGTTTTCTGATTTTTTTTATGTCGAATATGGGGAAAAAAAATATAGAGAGAAAATTAGTGTGCCAAGACAGATGAATTCTACTGCCAGCACACCCCCAAAAATCAAGTAGGAGCACCAAGGCCCAAACAAAGCACACAAATCTGACTCAACCACCTTTACAAAGGATGGCTCCTGCCATATAGTCCATGGCGCCCGCCATGGGGTCTGGACTATATGCGGGGCAGAAGTTGAGAAACCACTATTTTTGCATCCAAAACTCCATTTTTGGCTCCACGAAAATTCTCCCCAAAGCACCAAAAGTTCATACTTTCATCTTCCACCCATTAACCATTCCAACTTCCACTTTCACTCTCCCTCACCAAAATCCATCAAAAACCCATTTTTACCAAAACAAAAAAAAAACCATTTTTCATCATCTTCCACCACAAAAGTTCATGCATGGAGTGCAAAGGTTACATCTTGCGCCAAGGGAAGCCCAGAGAACGACAGCAAAAAATTCTCGACAAACTGCAAAGTCGGGACATCGCTTCGACACGGTACATGGATGATAACTGTCTATATTCTTTTGGTATTTACCATAACGTTTATCACATGTTAGACACGATAGGACTGGATGAAATATTTGCCAGGCGTGATCCTACTTTTGAGAGGCTGACCAGGGAATTCTTGAGTTCCCTAATTTATGTTCTCAGACCCAACACTGCTAGTACCGTCGGCACTGTACAGTTCCGAATGTTTAATATGGAATATGCTTTTAGTACTGATGAACTCGCAGAGAGGCTAGGGCTGCCTTTTGGAGCGGGTGCTATTTGTGAAGCACCTCCAGATTCTGAATGGTCTGTGGAGACATTTTTCTTCTGGAACAGGTTGTCAAATTTTACTATTTCATCTTTCGAAGGGATGCTTGCCTCTAGGATCCATAACCCGGCCATCGCGTGTTTCGCCACATGCTAGCCTGTACTGTCTTTGGCCGGGAGAATCCTAACAAGGTAAATGCAAAAGAGTTACTATTTTTGTAGGGGTGCCTTACAAATAGGAGATTTAATGTGGTTTTGTTCATGATTGCCCATATGAATGCCTCTATTAAGAGCACTGTGACCATTGCCTTCGGAGGACTTATTACGTCCATTGCAAAGGCTCTGAACCTAGATGCTGAGATAGCCAGTTTAGAACCTCTTCCTCCTCACACAATTAATTTGAAAATTTAAAAGATATGAAACTGTGCAAGGTCAGGAAGGAAGGGGGCTTCAAGCTTATGATACACGGGAGGGCTATCCCATCTTTCGTTCTGCCTTGCACTAGACGCACATATGTGACTATCAAGGGGAACTGAACCTATGATTTAGATGCTCCACCCATTACAAGATCTGTACCCCAAATATTCCTGTTGGTGACGGCGATGATACTGATGACGAGTATGACCGACGAGAGCGATTTCCCGATCATCCTATGCCGCCTCACCATATACCATAGGCACACACTGCATCGTCTTCCTCTTACCATTTTGTAAGTACCGCTCCTGTCTTCTATATATCTGAGCAGATGTGGCGAGAACAATAAGCCAGAGAGGAGAGACGTGATAATTTGCTCATCACCATTCAGCATCAATTAACTGAGATTATGAGATTCATGCAAGAGTCTTAGTAGCAGATGAGCCAGTCCATGTAGAGCATTATGCAATATCGAGTTGCTCTGACAACCCGATTTGACGCGTTCGATGCTTCTCAAACCGACCGTCATCCAGGCAGATCCCGCCGCTATAGGTACTCGCCGCACGCTGGCAACAACACTGGCAGCATGCCTTAGGCCCCTCAGGTACCTCGTCCCTTGCTTATTTTGAAACATTGGGGACAATGTTCAATTTTTTTTAAGTGTGGGAGGAGACTTTATTTATTTTCCCGCTTTATCTCGCATTTTTATTTCTGTTATCACTTTTTAGTTTATTTTCCCTTCATATTTTTCTTTTGGTTTTTAGAACATACTCGTGATTAACGAGTCACACCGCAGTATAATCTTATTCTCTCATTACTTTGCCCTACCAAAAAAATTTTACTGAGAAATAGTGTACTATCCTGAAAATTTTATGGGCTTTGAGGCAAGTTCGAGTTAGGATGCAGATGATTTGGAAAATTCTCTTTGAAATATCGGTACCATTATAACACCTTAGGCTTCACAAATGCAGAAATCAACATCGATACCCTACGTATCATGGCCTTAATAGAATGTCCATTGTGAGTCCTTAGTAGTTTATCCTAGCAGTCAGCTCCGGCCAAAAACATTATCTAAGTGAATGATCGATGAAAATAAGTGAACGATCGGTATGCTAAAATAAAAATTTTCCAACTCGGGTATAGGTAACCCTCACAAGGTCATTTAACCCAAAAAGTTGTAATTTCGAAAAAAGAAAAAAATGATAAAGACAAAACAAAACAAAAATATCTTCCCATTGTCAGTTGGTTCAGAGGTATCTGGTACTGAACTCGGTAGGGCGGATTACGATCCGATCCCCCACAGCTGCAAGTGGGTCAATAAAACGGGTTACACCACTTTGTGTACCAGAACCCCATGCTTAAGATCAGAAACACTAACCAATCACTTCACCATGATTTCATACGGATAACGAGCTTAATGTGATTGCACCAGAATGAAAAGGACTCAAAAGGAGATTTGAAAGTAGACCTATGTACAATAGGGTAGTATGGATTGATTTGTGTAAAAACAAAGCTTATGTCCGTATTTACGGAGAAGTGTCATTCGGATACCCGTGGTTTATTGAGTCATCACCTATCGCTTCATCCCAGCTTGAACTTATAAGACCTTTTTGCCTAGATCATTTATGCATATCACCCAGTTTTCTGTCATGATGTTTTGCTTGAGGACAAGCAAAGGTTTTAGTGTGGGAGAATTTGATAGACCTAAAATATACTATTTTCTTGGCTCGATTTGCACACGTTATTTAAGATTTTATTTTCCGTTTTCTTTTATTATGCCTTTGTTTTGTTTCTTTTTCAGGTTTTTATATTTTCAAGGTTACTCGAGAAGAAATGAAGGAAAAACAAGCTAAAAACCTACTTTCTGAGGAATTGTACACATGGCTTCCACCATGGCGGGGGCCATAGGAGATGCCACACATTAGATAGAAACCAACTGCTAACAACTGCCACGTATCCCACTCATTTCCATCCCAAATCATGTGGCGGGCGCCACCTTCACATGCTCGTTTCCCTCCCAAAAGGAGTTGGGGGGCATTCTTGTCCTTACCTGTACTTTCCTACCACTATAAATAGAGGAGTTCTGTTTCATTTCTAATCATCCAAGCTTAGTTACAGAACTCAAGCCATAAATTTTACCTATTGTAAAGTGGTAAACTTCTCACATCGAGGGGTTATCACACTGTCTAATCGAGTCTGTAAGAGCACTTGGGTAGAAGTTAATCGTGTCGCCATTTTATTTCAATATTTTTACTTCCACTTGTACAAGATTTTAGTGCCTCTCGTTTAGAGCAGGTTTTTGTTTACTTATCACCTTTTATTTATCCACTTTTTTTTATCGCACCGCTTTTATTTCTCGCACCGTTTATTTATCGCACCTTTTACCGCACTTTATTTATTTACCCGAACTTTATCTACTCGCATTTATTTACCATGTTCGGCTAAATCTTAAAGGCTAGGATGCGAGGATTGTAGCTATAATAGTATTCCATATGGTTGTCGATAGAATTACTTAGGGGTTATTTTAACTTTTAACACTTATTTTCTATACTTAAAATCTGTTGGGTAAGATCGAAAGTCGTCCAACCTTTAGATAAATTTGGTTAGTTTTAACTGTTCCAAGGAAGCGAAAGCGCTTGGCTCAGTTAATTAGGAATCTTTAATGTTTAAGAAAACCGATTTTAAAACTGTTTTCGGACGCGTTTATGGATTTAAAGTCCGGTTTGCAAGAACCTCTTTTTGTTAGAAATTCCAGCTCAAAATACTTTTCAACTAAGTTAAGAAACTATATTTCTTTAAAATAGGTTTATTAATCCTAACACAATACGCTCCTTTTTATAAGTGACAATAAGAGGGATCGATTAGGGATAAACTCGATTCTGATTACGCGAAAGCGACAGTTCCCATTAAATTAGTTCTTTTCATGAATGGAAAATATTATCCCATAAGGCATCCTATCTGTACACATTTTGAATTCTACGTAGCTATATGAATTGCATCTATGCCTGTAATTTTATTATTGAATTTATTTTCGCACTTTATTTTTATATCTCACAATCCAATTTTTTATTTGACTTGCCTTAGATAAACACCGTGACACTAGCGAATGATAGATTGACGTTTGGTCTCTGTGGGATCGATAATACTTTGTATTACTTTGATGTTATTCGTGCACTTACGAATCGCCCATCAACACCAGGTGCATTAGATACACCAAACGGCATCACAGTATACTCATAGTGTCCATACCTCGTCCTGAAAGCTGTCTTCGGAATATCATCAAGCTTGACGTGAATCTGATGATAACCTGACCTCAAATCAATCTTACTGAACACACAAGCACTAACCAATTGATCCATAAAATCGTCAATCCTCGGAAGTGGATACTTATTCTTGATTGTTACTTTATTCAATTGTTGATAATCCACACACAATCTCAAGCTACCATCTTTCTTCTTCACCAACAACACACGAGCACCCCAAGGAGAAACACTAGGTCGAATAAACTTCTTCTCAAGAAGCTTTTCCAACTGTTTCTTCAATTCCCCTAACTCAGATGCAGACATCCGATAAGGAGCCATCGACATAGGACTAGTGCCCAATATCACATCAATAGCAAACTTCACCTCACGCTCAGGAGGTAAGTCACTCACGTCGTCTGGAAACACTTCTAGAAATTCCCAAACAACTGGTAGTTCCATGCTCACTGCTTCATAATCAACTTGAAGTGATGCAAGCAATGCAAACATCTGAGCCTCATCTTCCAAGAGTTCTTCTACTTGCTTGGCAGATACATACATCAGCTCTCCACCATCACCAAACTCTGGGAACCTCACAGTCTTGCTGTAGCAATCGATATGAACATAGTTGTACTCCAACCAGTTCATTCCAAAAATAAAATCGATATGATGCAAAGGTAGACAGACCAAGTCCATGACAAAATTCTTATCATAAATGGTCAAAGGGCAACTCAAATAGACTAACGCAGTAGTCACATAACCATTAGTCGGGGTATCGATAACTATAATCCCAATCATAGAAGATAATTTCAAATTCAACCTCTTAGAACATTCAAGCAAAATAAATGAATGAGTAGCACCAGTATCAATCATAGCAATAAATTCAAAATCATTAATAAATCAAGTACCTATGATCAAGTTATCTGTCTTGGATTCTTCTGCATCGATCAAAGCAAACATTCTGCCATTTGTCTTGTTGCACCCTCCCTTGAAATCAAATCAAGGTTAATGGACTTTTTGTTCACGCCCAAGCGAAATTTCCTATATACACACCCTTAAATTATTTAGTATATTTAATCCTTGTTTTCTTAATTTTTTTATTTTAGTTTTAGTTTTAGAATTTGTAACACCCTTTTTTACCCCACAAAATAAAAGGAAAAATATTCACATTTATCAGAGTAAAATATTAAATTCAATAAAAATCACCTCAAAGGGCGTACATTTCCCAATAAATCAAATATAAGTCAAAGCTCCGTAAACAACGAGTTTTCTCAAAAGATATCAAAATTTTTATCAAAAGGAAGTGGAACTCAAAAGGCATAATCCAAAGTTTTCCTTACGCCGCAAGGAAATCAACATAACAAAAACATCAATAAAATAAGGTTTGAATCAAAGACCCCAACCCGATGTTACACTATCATAGCATGACCCTCTAAGTCAACCACGATGGCCAACGACCTAAAGCTTCAAAAGTCCTCGACGGCATCCACGGCTAAACCTGGTCATTTGCATGTTACTCACGTGGAGGCAACATTCAAACAGACAGGGTGAGTAAAACGATTCATAATAATCAATGTAGAAAATCAATATATAAAATGACGTCATTTTCATATTCAACATCATCATATTCATAAATGGACATCAAAGGCCACAACATCATAAATTACCCAAGATCATCTCATAAATGTAAATGCAACAAGACTCATGCATGTGGTACTAATCATCACAGATCGATGGGCGCTGAGCTATCTGTCGCTACTGCGAAAAAGGGCCAGCAAAGACAAAAGAGTCGCCACCGTTCGTTATTTATCCCAAAGAGAGGGAAAGGAAACGATCAGAAAAAACCTACGAAACGGGGAAAAGACAAGGTCATCGCAACCAAATCTTGGGTTCGGGAGTCGGTTACACAAGGAGAAGGTATGAGCACCCCTCACGTCCGTTATACTCAACAGGGTACATGCGTGTTGTCTATCTAACAGGGTGTTAATATATGAAAGGGATGGATCAAAAGGACAAAAGAAAGGAAAAGAGACTCGATAGAGCATCACTACCCTATGCCTACGTATTCCCTCATTCAATGGGAAAGTCAGAGTCAACGTAGTTCAGAAAACTACGGGTGAAGGTGGGGAAAGGTTGCTCGCCAAGACATCGCTGTCTTGTGCCTACGTATCCTCATCCGGTAAGAGAAATCAGAGCAAACATAGTTCGGGCTGACACGACCACAAATTGGTTCAAGCGTTTTAACTGAGTAGGGTTAAACCTTCGTTCTAGCAGTTAGGTGTATTGCTGCTCAACCATTGGAGACTTAGGCGTTACCTGTTTGCGGTAGAACCAAGAGTTAACACACTCTTTCTAAAAAATGGTTTTCAATTAATCCCAAAGGATAAAAAGGTTTGGTGTTTTTTTTTTATTTTTTATGAAGAAGTGAATTGAATTAAATTTGTAATTCGTGTTGCACTAAAGACTATGACTTGAGAGCGAATGCGTCACATATCGCCCAAAGCGCATACGCTAAACACTCTAGACAGTTGAGAGGAAGCCCCTCAACTATCATTCCTCAAGTACTTAAGGCTCGTAGCGTACATCACTTATTATCCTTTATTAGAAGTCTTAAGATGTTAGGAGATGAGAAGAGAAGACACAAACTCTAAGGGGAAACTAAATAACCCTAATGTTATCATGCAATGTGCTCCTAAAGTTGGGATTAAAAGGGGAACCCTATCCTAATTTTATCATGCAAAGGGTTGAACACCTAATGTCTCTCCTACTCCCATCTTAAATAGAGGGACTAGGAATCCTAAGGGATCATGGCAAAAGACCAAGTAATCACTTAGCAATTCAATCACATATGAAAAGAAAATGAGATGAAAATGACTTAAACAAGTTAATGCAAAAAGGGATGCAAACATGAAATGCAAACACAAATGCAAGAAGGATGAGATGAAATGGGAGAAGCAAGCTCCTACAACCATCAACCATCAATCATCAAGGCAAAGGTGTCATCCTAAGATGCACACACAAATAAAAGAGGGAAGAAAAAAGTGTGGGGCAGCAACCACCACAAGCACATCTCAACCATACAATTCCTTGAGATCAAGCAAAAAAATGCAAATGATCAATGCAAAACAATCACCAATGTTCATGACAAACTCAAAGTGCAAACATAAGCACCAAGTCATCATGAACAACCACCAAATCACATGGGGCAGAAGTGAATCACAAATGGAATGATCCAAATTCAGAGCCAAAACAACAAGCAAGCACAACAATGATCATTTCACATTGAAGAACCAAAGTGCAAACAATTATCTCACACTTTGAACAAGTGGAAAGACATGATTCAAAGAATACTTGTGGCACAAAGATATACATCCAAGAATGAGGAAACATGTCAAAACAATCCACATAAATGCATCACATCAATCCATGAAGGTTACATGTGGAAAGAAATCCAAACATGCTTGAAAACAAACAAAAGTTGCATTCTGGTTCAGTGTTAATCGGTTAACACTATTGGTTAACCGGTTAACCATTTAAAAATGTTTGGAAAGCGCACTGGTTAACCGGTTAACCAGTTTGCACCGCATATGGTTAATCGGTTAACATTGCACCAGAAGCAGAAAAATAGCAATCCAAAAGCACTTCCAGCAATTAATCCAATGTGCAATCATCCAAATGATCAAGTAATCAATTATGCACGAATTTAACACCAAAATTCAGTAATCAAACATTAAGCAAACACAATCAAACATCAAAATCATGTATCACCAAGATCGAAATCAACAAAATGGATCAAAAAGCATCAAAAGCCATAGATCTACATTGTGATTATTCAAATAAGCTCAAAACAAAATTAGATCTAGAATTGCCAACCTACAAAACGGAGATTTGCTTTGGTGAGTGTTGATTCACTTGAAATGAGTAGATCTAAGCAAGAAACCCATAGATTCTTCAAGATCCAAGAGCTTTCTTGTTGTAGAAATGAAGATTAAGCAAGATCAAGCAAAAGCGATCCAAATAAGCACTTCCAAATTAGCTTCCAAATTCATATCCAAATCCAAACGAAAATTGAATGGTGAATTAAAAATAATGGAGATGAATGATGAAGGTTTTGCTCTAGAATTCTATGATTCCAATGAACAATCAAAGAACTCAAGTGAGAGCTCTAATGGAGGTTTTGGAGAGAAAAAGTGGAGAGAAAATTCCAAGAGTGAGAGTGCAATCTGAAAATGAATTGTAATTGTGAGGATTATTGTGTGAGGTTTGGAGCAAATTCACTTAAATATGCTCTAGGTTTGGGATCAAAATGTGGTTTGGAGTGAGGTTATAAAATTGGAATGGGATTAGGAATGGAAAGTGGGAGGGAAATTGAATTAATTTTGAAAGTTAATCCAAATTAGAGTGATTCTAGATCCATCTTCTGGTGTAAAATCAAATTCACAAGTGATCAAAATGGACCCCAAAAAGTGGCAGCCTTGAAAACTCACATACAGGGAAAAAATTACTATGGTTAACCGGTTAACCATTTTGGTTAATCGGTTAACGCCTTGAAAATTTGAATTTTTGCACCTTTTGGAGGGAATCTGCATATTTGCTCGCTTTTACCCATTCTGCGTTCTGTAAAGCCTCTTAAACTTATCCTTTGAAATTATAACTGTGAAAATGCCTAAGATAACCTGTGATCTGTCTCCTGAGCTGAAAATTATCCTGTTGACTAAAATAAAATCAACCGCTCGATTGTTGGGCAAAATAAATGTCGGAGCCCCTAATGCTCGCCGTTAAACTCTTGCACCCGAAAGAGAACCCTGAGCCACAGAAATGCCTTGATCCCCTGCCTCAAGAATAAATGCTATGATATGCAGCAATGCGAAAATGCAAAGAAACACAAGCCAAGTACAAGAAATGGTTGGTCAAATTTTGGGGTACAACAGCTGCCCCTATTCAAACGACTTGGACCTGAAGGGATGAAAAGCGAACGACTTTCAAACATTCAAGGTAAAAGGTGGTTGAATACAAAAGAACCCAAAAATTTGCCAACCGCAAAAATAGAACTGTAAACTCGCCTACTGGAATAAAATCTCCGGAAATACTATATCTTATAATTGCAACGACAATAAGCTAACTGATTACCAATTAGAAAAAGTCGACCCGCAGTCAGAAGAAACTCTGCTAACACGCATGCAACGATACTTAGTCGAAAAGAGCATCTGATTTCACCATCAGGCATCTGTTAAACGAAACAGGCATCGAACCCAAAGGCCGACTCAACATGAAGTTGAGAACATCTGCTAACCAGCAGGCATCTGTTAAATACAAACAGGCATCAAACCCGAAGGCCAGCTTAACGCGAAGTTGAGAATATCTACTAACTAGCAGGCATCTGTCAAATAAAAACAGACATCGAACCCGAAGGCCGGCTCAACACAAAGTTGAGAGCATTTGCTAACCAGCATGCATCTATTAAATAAAAACAGGCATCGAACCTGAAGGTCGGCTCAACACGAAGTTGAGAGCATCTGCTAACCAGTAGGCATCTGTTAAATAAAAACAGGCATCGAACCCGAAGGCCGGCTCAACACGAAGTTGAGAGCACCTACTAACCAGCAAGCATCTATTAAATGAAAAAAGGCATCGAACCCGAAGGTCGTCTCAACACGAACTTGAGAGCATCTGCTAACTAGCAGGCATCTGTTAAATAAAAACAGACATCGTACCTGAAGGCCGGCTCAACACAAAGTTGAGAGGAGAATCCGTCGATTCACAATCTGAAAGACGAAATCAACTGAACTTGAATGGGTAAACTCTGTTGGGGAGATAAGATGGACACATCCATGAAAGATTTTGTTAGGGTCTAGATACCACACAAGCTCAAGAAAAACATGAATATGCCTGTCGGGGCCTGGATATCGCACGGGCTCAAGAAATACACGAATATGCCTACCGGGGCCTATATACCGCACGAGCTCAAGAAATATACCAGTGACAACCAGGGTCTTGATACCGTACGGGTTAAAGAAATACACCGTCTGCTGGGGCTAAACCCGAAAACAAAGAGGTAACAACCTGGCCTTTGTTTCAAATGCATATGTTTGAATATGGCATAATGCTCCATACGAAATGGAAATGCTACGCGTTTAGGAGAATGCTATGCACAATGCGAATGTAAAGGAACCACTATAGCAAAATAAATGTTGAAGAGAAAAAGCAACCCTTCCGGGGAAAGATAGCACGTGCCAAGTACAATTGGACTTATGTTAGGAAAAACAAACCCTGGATGGCCTCCTATTCAATACCGCTCTTACGAGAACAAAACTTGACTCCGTCGGGGATCAACTCAAATTGTTGAGGAAAACGCCCTGGATGGCTTACAAGAATAAAATTCTTCTAGGAACAAAAAACTCGACTGGGGAAATGCAAACCCCTGCTGAGATCAACTCAACTCTACCGGGAATTCAACCCTGAATGACATCCTAGAGCACCAAAATTCTTCTAGGGTACTAAGCAAACTATTGGGAATACTTCTACTCGGAGATTCCGCTTTATTGGAGATTAAATCCCACTCGCTAGGGATAAACGAATAAGATTTACTGGGAACCTGCCCCAAACTCTCTCTGCTGAGGATGAGAAATAACCTTCTCAGGAGATAATCACCTGCCGCGGGAAAGAAACCTACTTCAGCAACTCCGCTTGGGATTACTCAATGAGGGGATCCACATCCACCTCTGCTTGGGGAATGATTCAATGACCTCGACTCTGAGGGGAAAGAAATTCAAGATTTGGACTCTGTGGGGATATGCAACCCTGAACTCGTCCTGCTGTTGGGGAAAAAACTAAATTTGCCTGTCAAGGGATAAGTACACACCACTGTTGGTGAACCTCGGTTTCGACCGTCCGGGGATAAGATATATGCATTCATACTGTTGAGAGTAGATATACAAGCTCCAACTGTTGAGGATGATCTTACGCTACAGAGGATATCAACCCTGATCACGTGTAGACTCAACGTGTTAAGGCTGCACCTCTAGAATAGTCTCAAGAACGAGAGCCCTGCAACAAATACAAACACAGTATCCTGTATACAACAAGAGTTATCTCGGTTATCTTCCATGACATCGTTCAAGAAAATCAAAGTTTTAATGATTATTGGCAAACCTCACAAGTTTATGTATGCAAAGTTTTATCAAAAACATCAGACGTTTTTCGCAAACAAAATAGTAAAGGCTAAAGCAAGAACAACAATTTTCTGAATAATATATGCTTCATTGATCAATGGCCTGTAAATAGGCAGATTTTACAACAGATGCAACCCCTGAAAAGAGAAAGTTGCACAAAAATTACAGAAATGCACAAAGATATACCACATTTCGGCAATGTGGTATAGAAAACCACCATGTGTCGATTCATCTATGACTCGCATAACTTTGATGCTTTTCCAATGCTTCGTCCTCTGAAGAGACTGATTTGAATGAATGGCCCTCAGGTCCTTCCCATAATCCACTATACTCGGAAGATTAATACGCAGCCCATAGTCATTTGCTTTTTAAATCCCTAACTTTTGTCTAAATCGCCCTTGCGGGTTTTTGATTCACCGGGATACCCATCTTTGCCAAAGTCGCCTTTTTAGGTTTTCAACTTTGCGGGTTTACATCTTTTATTTTTATCCCTAACTTTTGCCCGAACCCATTCTTTTTATGGTTCCCCGGGATGCCCCATTTTTTCCTGGATTTTTCTTTTTTTTTTTTCCAGCGGGTCTATTTAAGCAAAGTATTTTTTAACTGCGTTTGCGTTCATAGGGGATGTGAAATCTTCACCGTCCATGGTTGAGAGTATTAAGGCTCCTCCTGAGAAGACTTTCCTTACGACATATGGACCTTCGTAGTTGGGAGTCCATTTGCCCCTGTGATTTGTCTATAGAGGGAGAATCTTCTTCAATAATAAATCACCTGTCAGAAAGCTCCGAGGACACACCTTATTATCGAAAGCTTTCTTCATCCTGCTTTGATATAATTGACCAAATGCAATGGATGCCAGCCTCTTCTCGTCCATCAGGTTGAGCTGATTCAATCTGTTCCTCACCCACTCTGCCTCATCAAGCTTGACGTCAACCAGAACTCTCAAAGAAGGAATCTCGACTTCCAATTGTAGGACAACTTCCATACCATACACCAGCGAGAAAGGGGATGCCCCAGTTGAAGTACGTACCGAGGTACGATATCCGTGCAATGCAAAGGGAAACATCTCGTACCAATCCTTATAGGTCACAACCATCTTTTGCACAATCTTCTTCATATTCTTATTGGCCACTTCAACAACGCCATTCATCTTCGGAATATAGGGAGAAGAGTTATGATGCTCAATTTTGAAACTCTGGCATAATTCCTTTAACATCTTATTATTCAAATTTGAACCATTATCAGTAATGATTCTTTCAGGCACTCTGTAACAACAGATGGTGTCCTTCTTAATAAATTGGGCTACGACTTGTTTGGTGACATTGGTGTAAGAAGCTGCTTCAACCCACTTAGTGAAATAGTCAATTGCCACTAAGATGAAGCGATGTCCATTGGATGCAGTCGGCTCAATCTTTCCAATCATATCAATTCCCCACATGGAAAAGGGCCCAGGGGACGCCATGACATTCAAAGGACTCGGCAGCACATGAACCTTATTGGCATAAATCTGGAATTTATGGCATTTCTTCGCATACTTGAAGCAATCAGACTCCATAGTCAACCAATAATAACCTTCCCTCAACAGCTTTCAAGACATGGCATGCCCGCCTATATGTGTACCAAAGGCACCTTCGTGGACCTCTTCCATAAGCAAACCCGCTTCTTTTTCGTCCACCCATCTCAACAGAACTGAGTCAAAATTTCTTCGGTAGAGTTCACCATCTTGGTTCAGATAGAAATTTTCAGACAACCTCCTCAAGGTCTTCTTATCTCGGACCGATGCCCCAGGCAGATATTCTTGGTTCTTGAGAAAATTCTGGATATCATAATACCATGGCTTCCCATATGAAGCTTCCTCTATTGCAAATACGAATGCCGGCCTATCAAGGCGCGAGATGACAATTCTCGGAGCATCATTCCAATAGTTCACCTTATACATTGAGGATAATATAGCCAAGGCATCTGCCATCTGATTCTCCGCTCTTGGCACATGATGAAACTCTATCCTGTCAAAGAAAGGTAACAACCTCCTTGCATAGTTCATATAAGGAATTAAATTAGGCTGACGAGTCTCCCACTCTCCTTTGATTTGATTGACCACCAAAGCTGAATCACCATAAATATCAAGGTTCTTGATTCTCAAATCAATCGCTTCATCAATATCCATGATACATGCTTGTTGCACCCCAAAATTTGCCTAACCTTTTCTCACCTGGTTTATGTTTCATAGCATTAGCATATCATCTTAATAGCATTTGCATATCATAGTATTGTTCACCTGTGCAGGGGATCAAGTGAGATACATGTCAAGTGAGAAGCCTATCTAGAGGTTTTATGCAAGCTTAAGAAGTCACCTTAATCATCAAGAGGGGGGTTGGGTTCTTAAGGAGTCCATGTGCTTGTATGGGGTCAGTCTTCTAATTTGAGGACCAGTTGAAGATCAACAGTGGAGTGTAAGGCCTTGATCAAGTAGAGAATGTGTGGGTAGAGCTCATTGGAGTTCCTAGAAGATCAAGAAATAGCTCAATCAAATGTTTGTAGCAAGTACAAAAGTCATAGTGGAAGTTGGTGTCACTAGGGTTTCATCTGGTTAATCCTAGGCCAAAGTGAGCAATTGAAGAAGATCAAAGCCTACTTATAGGTCATTGAGATCATGAAATGATAGGATGAGGTATATGAGAGGTTGTTTCAAGATCAAGTTGAGAAGAATCAAGAGTGGTTGGAGTTGCTATGTCAGGGTTCCTAGGGTAAAATCCCCTATTTAGTGCCAAACTTCCAAGCCATGTAAGTCACGATACAAGCCTCATATGACTTTTTCCTCCACATGAATGTTGTAGGGGATGTTCATAGCTTTAATTTGAGTACTAGAAGTCCTCCATTGGATTTATAGAACTCAATTTATGGTCCAGACAAGTTACAGGTCCTCAGATGCCTCTGAAATTTGTTTGTGAAAAACATATGACTTCCAAGCTATGTTTGACCTAGGAGGGTGTTTCTCCTAAACTTTTGGCCAACATGAAAGTTGTTCCTTATGATCTTAGCTTTCCAAATTGTATTAGAAGTCTTCCATATGATTTGTAGAACTCAATTTATGAGGTTTACAAGTTAGGGGTATTTTGGGAAAGTGAGATTATAGGCCATTTTCAATTATAGGTCAAAATCTCCAACTTGCACATGTCAAATGGATTTTTTATCAACATGGAACTTGCTCAAAATATGGTTTTTAGGTCAACCAAGAGCTCATGGTGAATTGGTTTGGCTCATATCAAAGATTGACTTGAAGTGGTTTGGAAGAAAGAAGAAATTCAAAGGCATTTTAGTGGGAAATTCAAATAAATGGTTATGTGCACAAAATATGCCAAATGAGTACTTGATTTGATCATAAATTATGCTTTAGAGACATTGGAAATTTTGGATTTTTCATTTTAAGTATAATTAATGGCCTTTCATAAGGTTTCTTCATTTATAAGTTACATCACACAAATCATTCATTAAGGCAAATTGAAGGCTCTTTGTGGTCTGATTTCACTCATGGATTGTTCAACAAACTAACCAAAGCTTCAGAAGCAAGCTATTGAAGGCAAAACATGCATATCACCATTGAAATTTTTGGAGAAAAGTTGGAATTGGATTTTTGATTTTGGGCCTGGGCCTTACCTCTAGAAGGTTCCAAATCACTCTATAAAGGTTTAGGAACTCATCAAAAGCAAGGTTGGTGATTCATTGGTGCTGAGATCAGAGATTGCCATTGGAGTTTGAAGAAGAAAAGTGAAAGATCAAATTTCTGATTGAGGCCATTTCAAGTGCAATTGAAGCTTCAATCTTCTTCCAACATCATCACTGGGTGGATCTGGAAAGTTCTGGAGCAAGAGTCAAGCCAGAAACACCTCAATTCGAAGCTTAAAACCAGGTTTCCACTTCTTAAAATTGCACTCAATTCATGCGCTTTTAATGCCTTAGATTCATGTGGTTAGGTTGCAAATAGGATATAGATGATTTCTGGACAGTTAATTTGAGGATTAGTGACAATTTAAGCTTGGATCCATTTTCGGTTAGGATGTAGAATTCTTTATTCATGGAGTTTTAGATCGTTTAATTAGTATGGTTGCAATCCTCGTGAAATTTCACACAAGTTTAATTCAAAAACCATCGCGTTTGGTGGGATATTGAGAGAGATAGGAGGATGCGAATTCTCCGATGAAGCTCCGGCCGGTCGTGGCCGGATTCTGCAATTCCCGCCCCTGTGTCTATTCAAAAGGAAGAAGATGAAATCATGGCCTTTCATTTATTTGGAAAATAGGCCTAAGTCATCGTATCCAATGGCAATGAGCGCGCCACGTAACTCTCTGGCCATACGACGTCGTTTCCTTTAATGAATCCACCAAGCTTGTTTCAGCGCGCCTTGGACCCTGAGTACGTGTGTTCGATTCCTGGCGTGGATTCTTTTTCTTTTAATTGTGAGAAATGAGTTGATTTAATTTGTTTTGGGCCTTGGCTGCATGCGCTTTTCACACCTCCCCCCTAGCAGGCCCAACATGATTAACACGTATACGCTTTGCTTGATGCACCCCCCCCCCCAGGCGTATTTTCTTTAGAAGTTTGGTGAATTAATGACTCAATTGGGCCCAGCGCCCACGTGCTATTCCCACACCCCCTGTATTGGGCCCAGGCGCAATAGCCTTGCTTCCCCTACTGATTGCACCCCTCCCCTGTTAATTGTTTTTAATTTTCTTTTCTTTATTTTTTTTTGTTTTAATTGCTTGAGATTTAATTCATTAAAAAATAGCAGATGTTGGTAATAAATTCTGCAAAAATTTGTGATTATAGATTGAGATGCTTAGGATTTTATCATGCTTTGTATTTTAATTTTCATGCATTTTCCATTTATTTCACATTTTCTCTTTTAGTGCAATTTTAATAATGAAATATTGTTGTTCTGAATTTGTTGATTTTATTTCTCTCTCATATTTTTGAGTTTGATCTTGGAATTTTGTGTGCTGGCTGTATATATGTTAATGTTTCCATATGATTTTTGTTGGATTTTTTAGATGATTTTAAATAGGATTTTAGGGTAGTTGTTTAGGAGTATTCTTTAGTGATTTCCTTTAGTATACCCTTGAAGCTTTGGATTTAATTTGGGCACTTTGATTTAGATTTAACTTCTGATTTTTCTACCATGGAATGTTGACACATATAGGATGATGTAGTATTTTCCTTAGAATTTTTAGGATTGATTTTCCTTTAGTTCCCCATTTTACAAATTGGCCTTAGAATAGGTAATCATTAGGAGATAACATGTGATGTTCTTTAGAGATTCAGGTAGGTGATGATCTTTCCCTAGGATTAGTTCCCTTTCAAATACTCTTTGCCTAATTAGGATCCTTCATTGTGGGTATAATTCCTCCTGTGGAGGAATTCCCTGCCTTTCACATTGGAGTTGAGCCTAAGCAAGCTCTCTAAAGGAAATGGATTTGGTTGAGTGTCTGCGGTAGGTTCCTGTGGAACTTACCTTGCTTCTCATGTCCATTCTCCTAAAATTCTATCATTCTTTCCTCTTTAGGAACCTTCTTGAGGTAGCACAGTCTCTCCTGTGGGGGGAATATGGCACACCTCTTGAAGGAGCCAAACCCTTAGGTTTCCCCAAAGATCTTTTTGTTGGTTGAGTGTCGGGGATAAGTTCCTGTGGAACTTACCCTTGCCTCCCAACACCCAATTTCCTTCCATAGGATAGAAGCTGGTTTGATTGCTTGTCATGGATTCCTTTACTTCTCTTAAAGATGGTGGACTTGAAGAACAGATACAGACTTTGGATTGGATTGCTTCCAGAAGATTGCTTTGCTGTGGAGATTGCTGGCTTGTTTTCCCTGTCTGTTTTCTTCTTGTTTAACTGTATTGATGTGACTTGCTTGGAGTGTTGCATTAGTAGTAGGTTTCATGTAGACAACCATAAGCCTAAGAGCATCCTAAGGGTTGAGTTTCTCCCCTTGCTTGTATTGCATTAGAGGTTGAGTTTCTCCCTCTGCTTGTATTCTTTACTGTATGGCTTTGCTTACTGGTATTTGGTAGAGCTCAGCTCCCTTGCCTGTGTGGTTTGTGGTCTGTTTGATTGCATTTATTTCTTTCTATTATCTTTGCAATTATTCATATCTGGCTTGAGGTTGATATGAGCTTGTGGAGGCTTATGCCCCACACATATTTCCTCCCTCACTTGCATTGCATGCATCTTTACAGTAATTTCTTTACAGTTTTTATGTTTACTATTTGTTTTCCGTTGCCATGTTCCCCTAGGAGCTCTGACTTCTCTTGTTCAAGAGAAGTTATGACAGACATTAGGATTCTAACCATGCATGATAACATTAGTTAGTTTCCCCTCTAACCTCAACCGTATGACGAATATTGCATGATAACTGTAGGATCGAGTCAGTTTCCCTGTAGAGAGTCTGTTTCTCTTCTTATCCCAAACAACAGTAAAAAACATAATAAAGGCAAGTTAGTACAAGCACGTTTAGTATATGTCCTTTGGACGATATGCGACGCATTCGCTCCTAAGTCATAGTCTCTAGTGTTGTACAAACTACAGACGACTAAAAAACACTTCTCCCGTAAAAAACAGAAAACAAAGATCAAACATCTTTTTGTCCTCTTGGACCCTAATCCATTGGAAACCCTTTTCTTAAAGGAGAGTTTTGTTAACTTTCAGTTCTACCGCAAACGGTAACGCCTAAGTCTCCAAGGATCGAGCTGCAAACACCAACTGCTGGAACTGATTATTAACTTTACTTGGATACAAGATGCTGAACAAACCTGTGTTCTTCGTAGCCCAAACTACGTTTGCTATGATCTTTCATGCCGTATGAAAGTACGTAGGCACAAGATGCGATATCTTGGCGAGCAACCTTCCCCCATAACCCGTAGTTAGGCCAACTACGTTGACTCTGATTTCTCGTTCCAGACGGAAACACGTAGGCATAAAGTGCGATACTTTGCCGAGTCATTTTCTTTACTTTTTAGACCAAACCTTAGTGTAGATAGATATAACAAACCCGTCAGATAAACACAACAAGCATGGATCCCATCAAGTACGATGGACGTGAGGGGTGCTAATACCTTCCCCTTGCGTAACCGACTCCCGAATCCAGACAATGGTTGCGATGACCTTGTCTTATACCTTTGCGTCGGGTACCTTGAACTTGGGAGGCACCTTGAAATCTGCAATCAGTCCCAACTTGGACATATCAACACCCAGGGTGTTTTGGTTCTCGATATTCCTCATCTTGTCCTCGAGGGCCTTGAACCTTAGCCGTGCTTCAGCAGTCAGCTCCCCTTCAGCACCACTCTGAGAGAACACATCGTTTTGACGGTCTTCTAACCACGGCTGAGGCCCAAACAGATTTCCAAGACCCGCATTGCCGTTACCCAGCCCAACATTGACGTTAGCTTCAAAATTCCCATTACCGACGCCCGTCGTATTACCATTGAGTCCCATGTTAGCTATCACATTACCGTTGGCACTGCCATTCCCCCCGGTCATGGGGACGCCATTCTGAGGAGTTTCAACAGGTGGAGGAGTAGGCACAGTCCCGCCATGGAGTACGCCATTACTATCAACCCTTGAAATCAGAGGCTGAACCAAGGTTCTGAGCTGATCCTGGCCATTGGCGACCGCTTGCATGAGCTCCATGAAGTGGTCCATTCTTTTGCGGAGTTCTTGAACATCAGTTTGCACTTGCTCCATGATTCTGGTTTGATTTGCTCTGGTTGGATAGCGGTGGATTGGTCTCTGATCAATCCTGGAACAACCTGAAACAACCTGTAAACACAAAAGGGTTAGGAAAAACGACAAAGTGTTCGTTATGCAAATGCTTCATGCAAATGCAAACGTGTGTTTGTGTGTTAGGGAGATATCCCCCGATCCTAGTGCCTGAGTGCCAGTGCTGATAAGAAGTCTGAGTCCAATCATGGAAATGACATCTCATATATGAAGAAAGCCCATCCAGGCCACACATAACATCACTAAGTACAAGCCGAATCAATAGCATGACCTCAACCAACAAGCCTGGTGATGGTCAGCATACAACAATGGTCAAAACAAAAGGAATGCAAATAGTCAAGCACGGCCACGGGCGCGAAACTCTTCTAACAACCTCCTAGTTTCTGGATGATCAGGCAGAGTGAGTAACCCTTATGCGAGTAACTCCCTTTGCATGATGGTGTATTGAAGACCTTCCACGAAGTCTTCCCATGCTCCTTCGCCGAAACAATCTTCTACCTTTCGCTTCTTGGACTCAAACGTCAGTTTGCGCTCCTTCAGGTTAGCAAGAGCCCTGTTGAGCTGGCCTTCAGCGGCATATCTGCGAGCAGTTTCTTCATCAAACCTCTTCTCATTGGCCTTCACCTGGGCTTTCAACTTGGAGATCTATTGCATCAGCTTATCCTCCCGCTCTTTCCTGTTCGCTAGGGTGGCCTTCCAATGCTGGTTAAACTTGGATATCCTCCGATACGCTTCGTCCAAGTGCTGCTTCTTCGTGGCCAGTACATCGTTGACAGCTTTGAAGTCTCGACCCATGCGCTCGCACTCAGCTATCTGCTTAGTCAAATCCGTACCTAGCTGGTTCACCAGCTCTGTCTGCCTCTTGACAAAATGAACGGCTTCGCTTCTCTCGCTTCTGAGTTGAGCCAATTCTTTTTCCAGTTCTTCATTTGCCCTCTTCAATTCATCTCTCTCAGCTAACACCTGATTATGCTGCTGAATAGGCATGGTGGTAGGCTCTTCAATCATTGGAGGGCTTTCTGTCTTGGCAGGAGGAAACGGCATTCTTATAGCATCTGCTCTTGCTCTGATCCAAGTCACATACGGAGTGTAGGCTTGGCTATTGCTTTTCCCCAGCAGTGGTTTTCCCCTCTTACTGATACCATTCCAAGCGCGCTGAAGCTTAGATAACATATCCCCCTCTAGAAGACCAGTGAGGTACAGAGATTCCTGCACCTCTTCATCCTTCGGCGGAGCTCTCAAAGCATAAGCAAACTGTCGGACTAGCAGAGACGGATTATAGTTTATACAGCCCTTTCTTCCTATCAAAGGCACGTTCAGAAATCCACTGCAGCTGAAGATAATCTCGGTACCCAACCTATCTCTGTCAAACCAGGCAATATCGTCTGCAGATAGACTCATCAAACGCTCGGACCACTCAGTTGTGGCCACAGACGAAGCAAAGGGACCCCTCTTGGGTAGATGACTATCAAGCCATTTATAGAGCAAGGGCACACATCACGAGACATTCTTACCCCTTCTGTTCTCATTTTTGTATTGGATGGAGTAGTAGACATCTCCTATCAAGGTAGGGACTGGATTCCCTGAAGCAAAGATGTGGAAGGCATCGAAGTCCACAAAGTCGGGCATATTGGGGAACAGAATGATGCCATATATGCACAGAGCGAGAATGGAGTTGAACACGACCCAACACCCGTCTTTGGCGCACTGCTGAGCCTTTCCCACTAAGAACTGCAAGGAGAAATCGGGAACCTTGTTCCAACTAGACAATACCAACTCGGAGGCATCCATATGAAGTGAGGGAGCTAGACTAGCCAGATTAGGCTCAGCATTCATATGAACAAAGGGCATCTGACTCTTGATAGGCAAACCTAACAAATCAACATACTCCTCTAGCGTAGGTGCGAGAACAAAATCCTGGAAAGTGAAGCATCTCAACGGAGGATCGTAGAACTGCAACAAGGCGTGCAACCCATTCAACTCAAATGCAGAAGGTTTACGAACCAGACTGAGCAGTTTGCCGTAAAACTTTCTGAACTCATCTCTCACAGAATCATCTGCTAAAGCAATCAAACCAGTCAGCTGAACAACATCAGGAACAGGGAGCTTGTAAGCCACGGTCTTCCTCATAGAACCCATAATAACACAATAGGAGGCAAGAAATCCTGGATCGGGGGAAACGGTATCTGCAACACAGACACACGTTAATGAAATGCAAATGGGTATGCAAAGCAATGCAAAATGCAATCATGCAGCAAGAGATCAAGGCAACCGTGCTGTGGAGATTTTGTATCAACAAAACCATAATACTGCTCTGTCAAGAACAACCATAGATCCGACGAGAAGAAATCCCTAGTGTCGGACCACAAATCTGCTCTATCAAGAACACACATCTGATAATAAGGACCTCTGATACAGGACCAAAACTTTGCTCTATCAAGAACAAACATCTGATAATAAGGACCTCTGATACAGGACCAAAACTCTGCTCTGTCAAGAACAACTATACATCTGCTGATGAGATCCTCTGATCCCAATCAAAAACCTGCTCTTTCAAGAACAAAGGTGCATCTCTGAAGATAAGGTCCTTTGATACAGGACCATAACTCTGCTCTGTCAAGAACAAACATACATCTGAAAATAAGGCCCCCTGATACAGGACCATAACTCTGCTCTGTCAAGAACAACTATACATCTGCTGATGAGATCCTCTAATCCCAATCAAAAACCTGCTCTTTCAAGAACAAACGTACATCTCTGAAGATAAGGTCCTCTGATACAGGACCATAACTCTGCTCTGTCAAGAACAAACATACATCTGAAAATAAGGCCCCCTGATACAGGACCATAACTCTGCTCTGTCAAGAACAATCATATATCTGGTGGTGAGAACCTCTGGTACCAACGAAACTGATTCACTATCAAGAAAACCAGGTAGTCTGAAGGTTAAGGTTTCTTGCAACAAACCCAACCCTACTCACAGGTATGGACCTAAACTGACACAAGTTTGGCATCCTATGCGGTCATCAACGTCACAGACATTCAAGAGGGGTGATACGATACCCAGAAGGTGTGGCATCACCAGCTCATGAAGCGGCCTCACTCGGCTGAATCCCAAATGATCAGTCCCCAGAGTCGACAATCCTCCAAACCAACAACCCCCTCAACCCAAAGGGTTGAAAAAGAAGTCAACCGGGAGAACCTCATCTGAGCATGGATTTCATGAGACACTAGTGCCTGCCAAGCAAGCACGCGCCCACTAATTTCCACAACTAATGCTATGTTCACTCAAGCCTGGGTCTGGCTTCTCACTCATCAGAATGCCCCTCCCACAACAGCACAGATAATCATATCATACTGAAAATAAAGTGCGGGAAATAAAATGCGATAAATAAATACAACCCAACAAGCAATCATACAAGCGCTAGGATTGACTCTCGCAGGGGACGTTGGATCCCCAAACTGACTCGCATACGGGACGCTGGATCCCAGGAAACTATCAAGTCCATAGCAGAGTCGCCAGACTGGTTGTAACGTGACGGATCCCCAAACTGACTCGCATACGTGACGGATGTTATTACCAAAGTTGTAACATCCACTGTGACATCTGCTACTTAACAACTAATAATTAGTAATAATAAAAGAAGTAAATACACATCAATTGTTTACCCAGTTCAGTGTCAACAACACCTACATCTGGGGGCTACCAAGTCAGGGAGGAACTTCACTATTAGAAGAATTAATTCAGAGTCAAACAACATAATTTGCACTCCTCACTTAAAACCTACCTAATGACAATTCAGCCTACAGACACTCTAGACCTGGGTATACCCACTCACTCCCCTTCAATCACACCACAGTGATATATAAATATCAATTATAAACCAGTGTCGCTACCGCGAAAATAAGGTGCCGGCAAAACAGAAGAGTCGCCACCTTTCGTTATTTATCCCTTAGAGCGGGAAAGGAAACGATCGGAAAAACCTGACGAAAAGGTATAAGACAAGGTCATCGCAACCATTGTCTGGGTTCGGGAGTCGGTTACGCAAGGGGAAGGTATTAGCACCCCTCACGTCCATCGTACTCGATGGGATCCACGCTTGTTGTGTTTATCTGACGGATTGGTTTTATCTATCTACCTATCAAGGCTGGCTTAAAAAGAAAAGAAAATGACTCGGCAAAGCGTCACACTTTATGCCTACGTATTCTCATCAGAGAATGAGAAATCAGAGTCAACGTAGTTCGCCTAACTACGGGTGGCGGGGAAGGTGGCTCGCCATTACATCAGTATTGTGCCTACATACTCGCAACAGGTATGAGAGATCAGAGCTTACGTAGTCCGGGATAATACGGATTACGGGAATTCAGATTCATCTGTTTTATCGAGTAGGGTTAACAAACAGTTCCAGCAGTTTGGTGTACGCAGCTCGACCCTTGGAGACTTAGGCGTTACTGTTTGCGGTAGAACTGGGAGTTAACGACACTCTTTTCTTCAGAAAAGCTTCCTTTGAATTACGGGCCCACGGGGCAAAAAGGTTTGAAGTTTTTTTTCTGTCTTTTACAGAAGAACTGTTTTTTATGGTCGTTTGCAACTAGTATCGCACTAGAGACTATGACCTGAGAGTGAATGCGTCGCATGTCACCCAAAGGGTGCCATACTAAACATCCAGACTGTTGAAAAGAAACTCTCCAACAATCCTTTCTCGGATAGCTTAAGGCTCGTAACGTACGACGTCAGTTAACCTTTATTATTGTATTTTAATTTGTTTTGAGATGAGAAGAGAGCAGGCTCAACTAAATGGAGACTATCAAGTCCTACCGTTGTCATGCCAAGGATTCATCCTATGATTGAAGTTTGAACCAGGGAACTCCTAGAAGTTATCATGCATAGGTTTCAACCTAAAATTCTATCATCACTTCCTTATCAAAGGAAGTGAGATTCCTAGGGGATCATGTCAATGATAAACAGAAGCAGATAAAGCATCAGCTTAAACAGTAAATAGTAAACGACTGTAAAATGCAATGCAATGCAAGTGAGGGAGGAAATGTGTGTGGGGCATCAACCTCCACAAGCTCATCTCAACCTCAATCCAGATATGAATAACTGTAATCATACAGAGGAAATAACAAGCTATCAAGCAAAATATCAGTGACTGCAATCATACAGAGGAAATAAAAAGCTATCAAGCAAACACAAACCACATGGGCAAGGGAGCTGGGCTCTACCGAATACCCGCAAGCAAAGCCATACAGTAAAAATACAAGCAGAGGGAGCAACTCAACCTCTAGTGCAATCATGCTCCTAGCTTACATCAGTCTAGATATGAACTTATTCTAATGCATCAAGCAAATCAAATAAGGTACATCAATACAGAAACGAAAGCAAGCAGACAAGAAAGGAAACAGATCAACAGCTCCTACCCCTAAACCCACTTGACAGCAGTCCAGTCATCAGACTTCAATTGCTCTTCAAGGCTATCATATTTAATAGCAAATATCAACTTGCTCCTCCAAGGTTTCAACCCATTAAACATAAGTATCAACTTATTCTCTCTTCCTCAAGCCTCAGCTTTACAGTAAATTCCACCTTCAGGTTTCAATCCTAATATCAAGTATCAACTTGACTCCTTCAGTCTCTCAATGCATCAATGTAAGTGTCAACTTATCTTTTATTCTTCAAGCCTCGGCTCTTCACTCAATCTCAATTGGATCTTCTTCACAAGTATCAACTTGGTCTTCAAGCTTCAGCTCTCTCTTCTTTACCAGTATCAACCTGGTCCTCTTCATCTACAAGCTTCAGCTTCTCAGAGTAGTATCAACTCCATCCTTCAATCTTCTTCAAGCAAGGAACTCCATCCTCTAACAAGGGAGAAAGATTCATCTATCAAGAGCAAAGTTTGGATGATTGGTAGTAGAGTGAAGACCAAAGGTCACCACTAAGCCTCCTATCATCAGAGAAAGGGACCCTCAAAGGTTCTACCAATTTGCAAAGAACCACACATCCCACCAAAGGAGGGATGAGGCCTTTACAAAGGGACCTTTCATCATAGGGAAAAATGTAATTTATCAACATTTTCCATGTTTATGAAGGAAGAGAACTATCTAGAAGCTCTGCCTACAAAACCCTAATCTTAGCCTAATCAAAACTACACCACAAGAAGGGAAGATCTTCAAATCCGAGCCTCTTCAAGCAATCCAATGCATCTTCAACTTGCCTTCAACATCCTCTAAGAACAAGCAAAGCACAACCCTAATCTAAGGGAACTAAAGAAGTTAATCTAGTTGAATTAGTGCCTTAGAATCATCTAAAACTAGCACTTAATCTAAAATCAATCAAAAATAGTAAACTATCTTATAAATTTCTACAAAAATTCCTAAGGGATCCTAATTCAATTAAGAATGCCTCATACAAAAACCAGGGACTAAATCATCTATTAAGTCCTAAAATTAAGTCCTAAATCCAAAGGTATCAACCATAAACCCTAAAAATGGAGCTTCTAAAGGTTTCAACCTAAAATACCACTTATGCTCATCACAAAAATGTGAGAAACATCTATGGGGAGCATGCATATCTATGCTAACTACTCACAAAAAATCAGGATCAAAATCATCATCACATGATCACACAAAATTCCACAAAATCAAGTATTAAACATGACTATTTTAATATCAATTAAAATGTGAAAATTCCCATAAAATCAGAAAATGCATGAAATAAAAATATTTTTATCTAAAAAATACTAGATTCAATCATGAATCTAATGCAAAAAGAATGGGGTCAATTGAGCTATTTTTCCATTTTTTATGATTTTATCAAAAACCATGAATAAAGTGAAAAATAATATGAAAATCCAAAGAAAATAATAAATGCACGGTGCAGATAGAAATAGAAATTAGTTCATTCCATGGATTGGGCCATCAGGGGGTGTGGTTATCAATTATCTCACAAAGCCCAAAACACAACTTAAATGAAACGCTGCGTTTCAACACTCAGAACTCTTCACAAGTTGAAATTCATTCGTGGTCGTTGGATCACTTCTCCAGGTAAAGGTCCACCTAAATCCAAGGGCTCTAAAGTCATCTTCTTCGTTTGAATCTCTGAACCTCGCGCTCAGCCACGGCCACCGCCGGTGGTGCTCCGGTCATCGTTCCACAACCCTAGTTCAACATAGAGTCCACCATAGGCCACGATCCCTTAATGAAACATGTCCCAAATTTCCTCACGAATTCATTCATGCCCTTAATTATCTCTGAAACCTAAAGATCCACAAGAACCAATTCTCAACCGAAAATGGAAATATCCCTAATTGGTCACTAATTCTCAAATTGATGATCCAGAATTCTTCCTACACCATTCTACTATGCATCTACCATAGCAATTCATCTCAATTCTACCTAATTTAAGCCATGGCACAAGAGTTACATACCTGGTAAATTTGAACAAACAGAAGGGTTGAATCTTCAACTCAGCCTTCAAGAACTTGCAGAAACCTTCACTGAATCACAATCAATCTTCTGTATGCAAAGAAAAGAGTTGAATCTTCTTGAATCATCAAATCTGATTCTGAGTTGCAAGCTTCACTCTCCAATGGCTACTTCACGATTCCTCCACTACAGTGCCTTGAATTTGATCTGGAATTGATCACCAACCCCAGAGCAAGCTATTGAGATCACTTTCTTGGACTAAAATGGCCTTTAACCTTGTAACCGATTTGGATTTGCAATGAGAAACTTCAAAGTGCAAGCTCAGTTTTCTCCCTCAATCATCACCAACCTTGGCCTTGGATCAACTCATTATCATATATAGAACCTGTGTGGATGATCTAGAAACCTCTAGATCCTTCCAATGAGAAGATCAATCTCTCATGACATGAGAAGTTCACTTGAATTCTCATGATATGCCATTGTATGCACAACTTCTGTTAACAGCTTGAAACCAATCTCAATTCCTTCCAATTTCTCCCCTCATGACATTTTGGAAGTGTTTGGCTTGCAAGGGATCTTGTTCATGCCTTGAATTTGAGTTTTGCACATGTTACTTATGATGTAAGTAACTACTTTTCAAAGCAAGTCCATAAATTAGACCTCAATTCAAAAATGTGGCTAAACCAATGTTCTTAAAATGCTTTTTAGAGTCAAAATGACCTATTACATGCCTTGGTTTGGATGTGTAGATCAAAAGTATCAATTTCCAACTTTGGTTCATTTAACTTATACCCTTATTTTAGGTCATTTTTGTGATTTTAAGATAAAAGCTATTCCAACATCTCATGACCTCTTGAATAGCCTTAAAACATCATTTTGAACAAGTTTGATGTTGAACATTTTCTCATTTGAAGCTTGGAAATAGGAGTTATGGCCTTATGGTTGAAATGACCTATAATCTCCAAATGACCAAAATGCCCTTGACTTATCAAAGCCATAACTTGAGTTCTACAAATCCTATCAAGGACTTATAGTACTATCTAGAAAGCTAAGAGGATAAGGAACAACATTCATGTTGACCAAAAGTTCATAGGAATCATCCTTCTAGGGAAAAAGTTTCATGCAAGTTGGGCAACTTTCAAGCCCCCAAATTCACATACTTCAGATGACCTGTAAATTGTCAAAGTCATAACTTGAGTTCTACAAATCCTATCAAGGACTTATAGCACTCAAATTAAATCTAAGATTATGCTCTACAACATTCATGTTGGGGGTAAGATGAGATGACAATCACATCTTGAGCTACACTGCCTTGAAGATAGGGGTCAAACTATGGGATTTTACACTATAAAGTCTTAGTAACCCTAGCTTGAAACTTCTCAAACTCTTCAATCATGATGAGTTAACCTTGGAATCATCCTTATAACATCTCAATGTATCAATCCATGATCACATGGCTCTTAGATCAGGTCTCAACCTTGTCCAAATCATCAGTTGACTTAGGGTTGACCCAGTCAAACCCTAATTGCATCACTCATGGTTGAGTCTTCTTAATCTTGCATAATGACCTGTCTAGGCCTTAAAGTGATCTTAAACACTTCTCATGAGCTCTCTCAAGACCTCAAGTCCATCTTCATGGCTTCAGAATCATCTGATGTTCCCACAACTCTCAAGTTAGGGGGCACACCCTCTTGGTTTCAACCAGTCTCTCTGAGGATCTTTTAAATTCTCTGACAAGGATATCAACCCTTGAACACTTGAATAGGCTTCTTAGCTAGCTTCAAAGTCTTGCATAGCCCTTGATTGGTAATCATACCTCTTGATCTCCTGCATACATGTCAATGGGATGCAAATGATAATGCTAATGTGCATGAAATGAAACATAAGCTAGGTAAAGAAATGTTGGGCAAATTTTGGGGTGCAACAAGGTGGATCTGCCTCACTTACTTTTTACTCATCTGTGGAGTCATGTGAATCAGTCCAGAGAGGAAGTCAGAATAAAGCATCAAAAGATCAGAAACTGGATCCCTCTGGGAAGACTGATCTCAGATATTCTGACTGAAAATGGATTAGTGGCTCATCTGACAGAGATTGGTCAGACAAAAGAGTTAGCTTCAATTATTGGAAAGCCTCTGAATGGAAAGAGTCTACAGAGGATGAGGATAGTGGAAGAACTTACTTCTGCACCAGTTCAGATCAACATTGACGAAGTAAGGCAGAGGAGAATTCCTTTAGATGATTTTCCTCTCTTCACTGCTGAAGAACCAAGGGAAATTGTTCTGAGCTACATTGCTGCATGCATGGCAAATGGAACCCCCTTGCCACCAGATTTGATCAAAAGAGCTAATGAACCTGGACCAGACTTCTATAGAGAGAAGTAGAGAAAGAGAAGAAAGGTCTCAGAGGAAGGATCTTCGAAGCCTAAGAGAAAAGCTTCTGGCGAAGCATCTTCTGCAAAGCCAAAACGCTTCAAGAAGCAGAAAGGTAACCCTTCTGCTAATTTATCTTCTATTTCAGAACAAGCAACAGAAACACCAACATCTGAACCTCCTCCTCCTAATGACCCAATTCCCACACCTTCTCCTCCTCACACTTCTGAACACATATCTTCTCAACCATAAAACTCTGAACCCATTTCAACTGAACCACAAATACCTCAACAACAACTACACTCTGAACCTCAACAACCACTACATTCTGAACCACAACAACCACAATCATCTGAACACACTACATATGTACCATCCACACCTTCCTTCAACGTCCATCAGAAAACTACTTCTGATAAAACCCCATCTTCTATTCCACAAACATCTAAACCAAACCCTTCTGTAAACCAACCATCTGAACATCCACCATCTGAAAATCAAACACCTAAACCTGCCATTCTTGATCTCCAACCTCTCACGACTGTCTTTCCAGTTTCATCTGGATCATCTGAATCTTCTGATTCATTTGATTCCACTGATTCTAATAGATCAGATGTCATCTCTTTATTTCTCAAACCCTTTGTTTCTATCCCATCGGACCTTGAGGATGATACTTGTTCATCTAAACCAACCCCATCTGAACCTAAGATTGCTAAAACCTCATCTGTCCATATTCATTCTTCACCATATCCACCTGTTATCATTATTCCTTCTTTTTCTATACCTTCAACCTCTGCTACCACCAAAACATCACCATTAGAAGCCTACCTAAAACACAAACCTAGGCTAGATGTTGGGACACTGTTTGCTGGCTTTAAAAAAGAAATAAATATGTAGTTATCTTCTGTTAAGAAGGAGTGTCTCTCAAGCGTTGACCCTGCTGATTCTGAAGCCATCTGGACTAGATTCAGAACCAGATTCAACTCCGTGGCTTCAAATCTTCAAGAGATTTTCTCTGACGATGCAAAGTTCAGATTCGCTGAAGCTGTCAGACTCACTCTTCTGAGTATTCGCAGAAATACAACTTTGCTTCTAGAAAACACACCTGCAAAGGATGTGTGTCTTCCTTATGAAGACTTTGTTGCATCTGATACTGCTGAAGTGTTTAGGCCTGAAGAAGTCATTCCAGAAGGTTCTGCTCCTGGTCCTGAAGAAACTCTTGACTCTGTTCAACCTTCTGACATGATTGTATAGAATGCATCTGCTTCTATGGTTATTCACAATGCATCTGCTTCTGAGTCTGCTCCTGAGTCATCTGAAGTGAAGAAAGAAGATGGAGATCTGAATGCTAAGTTTGCTCAGCTAGAGGCTAGCAACACTGAGATAAGATCTTGGATGGTAAAGCAAGAAAAGACCACTGAAGAAATCAAGACTTGGATGGCGAAGCAAGAAGAGTCTACCTCTGAGATAACGAATCTTCTAAGGATTTTGGCTTCCCGTTCTTCTTCTTTGTTTCTTTGTTGTTTGTGCACCTATGTGTTAACTGTTTGTTTGTTTCTGTTTTGGATTATTTTTATCAATGTATATTTGAATGTTGTGTTTTTCCAACTGAATCTATCATATGATTTATTGTTTTCCTCTATTATTTTTTTGTATTAAAGTTTTTCTTTATCAGACTCTTTTTGATATGACAAAAAGGGGGAGAAAATGGTAATTTTGATAATTCACATAAACAGATACCAAAAGGCAACTCATACATGATAAATTACATCTAACCATATTTTTGAGTGTTTCAGAGCTAATAATTCTCATATGAAAAATTTCTAAGAATTAACTCTGAACAAGAATCTAAGAATCTACAAGTTTGCTCTGACGCTGAAAAGGATACAAAAGCTGAAAGGGAAGTATTTAATTTTTTCAGAAGTATTCATTTCAGGGGGAGATTAATATTCTCAGGGGGAGAGATAATTTTTTCAGAAGTATACACAGATTGGTGTTTAATATATCTCATTGTTTTGATGATAACATTAATGAAATTTTGTATAAAAGAAATATATACTCTAATTCTGTTCAAGTGTTTATTTGTTTCAGATATCGAAATTAATATTATTCTGGAAGCAAGAACGCCTTTGATCACTACAGAACGATAAAGCTCTGAGCGTCAGAAGCAATACATCAGAAGACTTTGATCTGATACAAATGACTCTGAGCGAAGCTGAGAAGAATTTGAGTAAAGAACATACAGTAAAGTTTTTGAAGACTCTGGAAGTACTTAATACTGCAAGTACAAAGGCTCTGATAAGCAAGTCTGCTCTGATAAAGATTTTCACGCTAAAGCACTTTGCTGCAATACTCTGATAGAGTAACTCTGATCTGAAGAACTAGGAACATCATCAGAGGATCTGATGCAAGACGTTCCAAAGTTGTTGAAGAAGATGTTGTTCAAATAAAGATCTGTTGGCATATTCCTTGTCCTTATCCAAACGGCTCTTTCCTCATTCGTGCATGACGCAGGAATTTAGACAAAAAGGATTTGTCTGAACATTCCCCTTCTGAGAAAGGAAAAGTCAATAGAAGACAAAAGCAACCAAATGCATAGTGTTGCACAGTCTTTGAGAAATAGACTTTAAGTACTATAAAAGCAAGTCTTAGCATCACTTCAAAGTTAATGAATTATTGACGAATCAATTGACAAATTATTCAACAAGCAACTCATACAAACATTCTTCAAAGCTGAATAGTTTTTATTTCGTTCTTAAACTTGTGTAAAAATCACAGTTGTGATATAGCTTTTTAGAAGCAACTCTTAAACACATTGTTAGTTTATCTTTTGTAAAAGATTCCTTAAGAGACCAAGTGTGGTCAGATTTCTTGAGAAGACTAAGACAGTCGTCTTAGTGGTTAACACTGTAATCAGTTTGATTTAGTGGATTAAGTCCTTGTTGAGAAAGGAAAATCACCTTGGTAGGGTAGACTGGAGTAGTTTGAGTTCAAACGAACCAGGATAAAAATACCTTGTTATTTTTCTATCATCTTAATTGTTTTTAAAACCCTTATTCAACCCCCCCCCCCCTTCTAAGTGTTTTTCCTACCTCCAATTCCATCTAGAAGTATCTGAGGTCAAAGCCAATCAGACATCAAAGAATGGAGTCAAAGGTTTTCATTTTGTTTACTTATTGAAGAAGGCTACTTACCTTACCAAGGAAGGTAGTATGGGCGCATTCGAAGCAGTTTTGGCTCTACTAATATATGGTTTGGTGTTGTTCGTAGAGGTAGAAGAATTCATCAATTCAATTGCCATCACCATATTCTTGAATGGTAACCCGGTACCCACTTTGTTAGGTGACACTTATCATTCCATTCACCATAGGACTCTTCAAGGCAGAGGAACTATTAGTTGTTGTGTACCCTTGTTATACAGATGGTTTATTAATCATCTACCAAGGACGGATGCTTTCGAAGATAATCCTAATGGTTGGAGATGGTCTTAAAGGATTATGTCTCTAACTCAAGCAGATATTCATTGGTATGATCCCGCCTATGACCGAGGAGTCTACACTGATAGTTGTGGTTCTTTTTTGAATGTACCACTCTTGGGAGTACGAGGGGAGATCAACTATAATCCTACTTTGGCTAGACTTTAATTTGAATTACCAATGAAGGATAAGCCTAACAACATCTTATTGTCTGGTTTCTTCTACCTTAACACCGAAGTGGAAGAAAGTTTAAGAAATAGTACAATTGATGCTTGGAAGAACATCCAGAGAAAAACCAAAGTTGACCTTGGGAAGAGGAATTGTGTAGCCTTTGAGCCATTCACTTAGTGGGTCCAATCTAGAGCTCGTGATCTCAAGATGCCTTACCTCCCTGAGTAGAACACGCAGAATATAATTGCTTCATTTTCATGTTGAGACAACAGAATTGCAGAGAGAGCTACAAGACAAGGACGAGTTGATTGGATGGCTTAAAAGACACTTGGGTAGTGAAGATGTGACGAAAGAGAATTTATTTTTCTCTAGCGTCAAACCTACACAGAGTACTCATCAGTGTTCGAATATCCCACCAGCTTCTGGCGCCTGGAAAGGAATAGTAGAAAAATTGGTGATGGAAAACACTATGTTGAAAAGATTGAAAAGGACGCGCAGATAGGATTCTCATCAGACTTCCTAACCACGGGGCCTAGCCTTCTCCTTTGATGTAGCCTCATGTTTCTTGTGTTATATTTCAAAAGTTGTAAATTTTCCCAACATAAATGAAACGAGGGTTTTACTTTAATTATCTTCTGAGTTTTGTAAAGCCAGTTGCATCTAGCATATTTGCATTGCATTCTGCATTTTGCTAACCATTCAAGGAATTCAAAAATCTTTTTTTTACAGACATAGTGATGGATCAAAGAAACATGATTACATTCCCAAGCTTGAGGTTAGACAACCTAAGGATCTTAAGGATCCTAGTAAGGAATCTTGCTACTTTTATAGCCAAGTATGGGGACTTGTTATCTTTGCTAGATACACAAGTAAATGAGGAAATGCTGCAAGCCCTTGTAAAGTTTTATGACCCATTGTACCATTGCTTCACATTCCCAGACTTTCAGTTGCTGCCAACCTTGGAAGAGTACTCCGAGCATCTGAAAATTCCTATAACTTTCACAGCTCACTATGGAAGGGAGAGAAGACCAAACATAAGAGATGTTGTTGAATCTCTTCACTTAGAACCCACTGACCTTCCAACCCAGTTGGATAATAGGGGTAAATTTACCGGAATGGAGGCAAGACCATTCATGGAGAAGGCTGAGTTCTATTATGACCGTGGAGATTTGGGAATCTTTGAAGCTATATTAGCTTTCTTGATTTACGGCTTATACATGTTTCCCAAAAAACCTGAGTTCATCAGTTTGGAGGCTATCAAGCTATTTCTTGTCAGAAATCCAATTCCCACTCTCTTAGCTGATACCTATTACATCATTCATCGGTGGAAGGTGTACAATCTCGGGAAATTCTCCTCCTGCACAAGACTCCTAAGCAAGTGGTTCATTTCACACTTGCCTAGGACATTCCCTCTATGGAATTTGGAAGATAGTGACGCGTGGATTGGAAAACCGACTTCACTCCCTCACCATGACATCAGCTGGTATGATCTGACTCGCGGATGAGTAGACATGATACATAGTTGTAGGGAGTTCCCAAATATACCTCTAATCGGCACCAGAGGGTATATCAACTATAACCCTATCTTAGCTCGCCGTCAGCTAGGATACCCCACTGAGAAAGAACTGGAGTCAGCCCTGCTAAAGACTTTCTTATGTGAAAGGGATGTTGGCCCGAATTTCAAGGCATGAATTATCTTTGCCTGGCGTTACCCCAACCTGCAAGGAATAACCACCGTGGGAAATCCAAGTTGTCTCGTTTCAAAGGAATATCTATTTTGGTCAAAAGTGATAGCATTGAAGATGTCCTATACTCACTCCTACGACATTACTCTGGAGCCAGAGGAACTCTTATCTAGAGGAGAGTTGAAGTTTTCTTTCGTAAAAGCCAAACGAGAAAATGCATAACTTTGGGAGTTACTTCGTCAGAGCCAGAAGAAGACAAGGCTGCGGGAGGGAGATGGTCATCTTATTGAAGGATCCTTAGCTTTTAAATTTCCGTTTGTTGAACCCCAGGATTATGGGAATATGTGATCTTTCATTTTGTAAAATGTTGTAAAAGTTTCATTTGTTAATGAAAAATTTGTGTTGTAAAACTCTTTTTATTAATGAAACTTTTGTTAAGTTTTCATCGTGTTGATCCATTAATTTTGTTCGTAAACAAACTTTTTGGTTTTCCTTGAATATGTGGTCTGCATTTGCATCTGCATCCTGCATTTCATTGGTCCTCCGACTCATCTTGTGTTATGTTGCTATCAGAGAGAATTATGTTAAATACCCATCGGTACAACACAAGAGCTAGCACTCAAAAGAGAATGGCAGATCATGACTTAAGAATCGATCAGATCAACAACAATGCCAAAGGGCTACGTGGTAATGTTAGCAAAATTGTGGAAGTCCTTCAGGTAATCAAGGAAAAGATGGACACACAACCTACAATAGTGTCTGAAATCAACACAAGGATAGCAAATCCTCCTCCATTAGTAACTTCAACAACGAAACATCTTTTCGGCATTTCTAGGGATTGCATGCCTTCGTTTAGCGATGCTCAACAATTCAATCATCAACCGTATTCTAATCCGTAGAGTGTTCTATTAATGATGGATTTCAAAAATCCAATTGACACTCAGGCTGGTGCTCTGGCACAGGTCCGACCAGTCTTCAGCAATCATCAACAAATATTCGACGTACCCGACGGGTCTGAAACTGAAGATGAGAAACATGAGAAACTACGGGTTGACATGGACATAATGGCTAGAAGAATGAGGGCCATAGAAGGAAACAATATCTTTGGGTCTGATGCTAAGGACATGTGTTTGGTTTCGGGCTTGGTATTTCCTCCCAAGTTCATAATGCCCATGTTTGAAAAGTACGAAGGAGCAACCTGCCCAAAGGTTCACCTAATCATGTACTATCGATGCATGGCCCCCATATTGAGAATGACAAATTATTGATACACTTCTTTTAAGACAATCTTAAAGGTGCCTATGCTAAATGGTACTTAAGTCTGGATCAGTCTAAAATCCACTGCTTCCAAGATTTGTCTGATGCATTCAATTAACAATATAAATACAACATGGATTTAGCACCAGACCGGCGTCAGCTTCTCAGCGTGACTCAGAAGAGCTCGGAATCCTTTAAAGAGTATGCACGGGGATGGGGCGGGATCGCCGCCCAGGTGGAACCTCCCCTAACATAAAAAGAGTTGGCTAATTGGTTTGTGGATATTGTCAGACCCGAATTCTATGAAAGAATGATTAGCAGTATCACGACCAACTTTTTTGATATTGTGGTCGTCAGTGTAAAAGTAGAAGCTGGTTTGAAAAATGGAAAAGTGACGAGTTTGGCTAGCACTAGCATAATGAAAATTCCACCGGGAAACTTCCACAAGAAAAAGGAAGGAGAGATTAATGCTATAATGTACGACGAGAAGATCCAAAACAAAAGAAACCGCCCACAAAATCAACGGTTACCTCGTCTACAACCTCAGCGAAATTATCAGCAATAGCAATATGTGGCTGTTGTCACGCCGATGTTTCAACCTAGGACAAATCCATAAAATTTCCAGCAACAGGCACCCAACGCCTATCAACAAAATCACAATCAACAAGCACGACAACAACAAAGAGCACCGGCTCCGAGGCCTGCTTTCTATAACAGAAGGCCAGGGATTCAGCCTATCTCTATGAGTTACATGTACTTATACCCTTTAATGGTACAATAAGGCCTGATTCAGACCAAGAAGTTGGGTCCCCCTCCAACTCCATTACCACATTACTACAACCCGAACACACGATGTACATTCCATGAAAATGTTACGGTGCACGACCTCGAAGGTTGCATAGCACTCCAACACATTGTGCGAGAATTGATTGAAAAGAAGATCCTCTCCTTTGAAGATAACCAACATAACATGGAAAACCGCCCTTTACCAAACCATAGTGGTGTCCATGCTGTAGAGGAAGATTCTGACGTAAGATTAATTTCCAAGGTGTCTGAAGTCAAAACTCCATTGGTCGAGTTGCTTAGAAAATTGATAAAGGTGGGATTGGTCAAAGGTTCCCATGAAAGCTACAATGATTGTCATCATAATCCGCAGAGTTGTAACCTAGTACAGAGGGATATTCAGTTAATAGTTGATGGAGTTTTATACAAATATGTGGGAAGAAGAAAAAAGAAGATGTCTCGTTGATTGAGCCAATATTCAATTTACCCAAGAAATCTAAAAAGAGGCTAGTATTCAATATTGTGAGTAATAAGTCTGCTTATCCCGCTGTTGTTAGGCCTGTATTCCACAACAACTCTACGCCAATCGCAGACCAACCAAAACCAAGGTTTGATCCAAGGAGGGGATCAGGTCCTAATCTAAAAGTTGTATCTTGGAAATATGACTACTCCTGGTACAACATGAAAGCAGGAGCACGTGACAAATATTGTCGGGGCAAGCAAAATGACCCGCAGTAGTCGTGTATATCAATCCAGGGAAAATTTTACTGCTCCTCAGGCAGCTGCTGCTGTTCCCAAAGAATCCACTACCACTTCTAAGGAAACCGTTCTTAAGGAAGCCATCTCCAAAGAGTCAGTTATTGAAAAAAAAAGGGAAAGAAGTCCCAAAAGAGGATGAGGAAGAATTTATGAGAATAATATGTCGGAGCAATTATCGGGTATTGGACCAACTCAACCAAACACCGTCCAAGATCTCAACTATATCGTTACTTCTAAGCTCTCCCGCTCATCGACAAGCTCTATTGAAGATACTAACACGAGCTCATGTAATGAAAGACATCACTATAGGGCAATTTGACTCCGTTGTGGCTAACATCACAACCTGCAACACGCTGAGCTTCGACAATAATGACTTGACCACTGAGGGTCGCAGACACAATCATGCCTTGCATGTGTCTATTAAGTTTGAAGAGGATACTTTCGCTAGGGTACTTGTTGACATTGGGTCAGCCCTCAATGTAATGCCCAAAAGAACATTAGCCAAGTTGGCATACAAAGGAACTGAGATGAGAGCCACATCTTTAATTGTGAAGGCTTTCGATGGGTCGATGAGAACCGTAATAGGAGAGGTTGATTTTTCGTACCTCAATACCCTTTTCACTAATAATGAACCCCAGTAGCTTTCTAGATCTCACCCCGAAGGTGCACTTATTAGGATTCAGCCTCAGCTTGAACTTCCTTAACCTTTCAAACCATTTCAAAAGATTGACCAGATGTCCTTCCTCCATTTGTGACTTCACAATCATGTCATCAACATATACCTCAATCTCATGATGAATCATATCATGAAAGAGAGTCACCATTATCCGCTAATAAGTTGCCCCAACATTCTTCAATCTAAAAGGCATCACCTTATAGCAAAAAGTCCCCCATGGTGTAATGAAAGTAATCTTCTCCATGACCTCTGGGACCATCTTGATTTGGTTATACCCAGAGAATCCATCCATGACGGAAAACACAGAATATTGAGCGGTGTTATCAACCAACACATCAATACGGGGGAGCAGGAAATCGTCTTTCGGGCTCGCTTTATTCAGATCTCTGTAGTCAACACACATCCTGACCTTTCCATATTTCTTAGGAACAGGAAAAATATTAGCGACCCACAGAGGGTAATTCGTGACAGCAAGAAAACCGGCATTCAACTGCTTCTGAACCTCTTCCTTGATCTTAACTGCCATGTTTTGTAGTGAGAATCATGATACCAAGCTATTGATTAACTTGAATCTTAATTCTTAAATTCACAACCGGACTTTAATTTATCCAAAGAAAAGGTCTAAAGAAAGAAAGAACCTTTTGGGCAATGTAACAACAACGCTAAGAGATTCGGGGATCGGGGGTTGGTTATGCCTAGGATAGGTATTTCACATCCTAAACATCTATAGTACTCTACAGGAACCTTTTGTTTGTTTGTATGCTAAGTTTGCTAAATATTTGCTAAGGGTTGGGATTGTGTAAAAGGTGTAGGTTAAGACCTAAAGATAGTTTCTAAGTTTGCTCGCAAAGACATCGCGTCCTCTGCCTACATATCCTTACTTGGATAGAATCAGAGCAATCGTAGTTCACCTCACTAGGGATAAAGAACACTTGATTAGGATCAAGGTTCAAAGGGGAACAAACATTACAATGCTTGTGTAGAGTTTAAGAAAACTCTCTAGATCTAAGTTGAACACTCAAAGAAGGGAAGTAAGTAATCATTTCCATGATTCTTACATAGAGTTAACAAACTCTATCTTAAGTTCTAATTGAAGGAGCACTCTTAACAAAGGGTAAGTTTATTAGACTTAAGCAAAGTCTAAAGGATAGGTTCTAACTTAACTAAGTGTATAGATGACTTAACAAAGTCAAGGGAGGGCAATGAGCTATCTATGACCCAAGGGTCAATAGAGAGACTTTCCTTTGGAAGGATAGAAGGGGAGGCAACTTGGATGAGAACTAAAGAGTTCCATCACTTTGGGGAAAATAAACTTAACAAAGCATAAACATTCAAACATGATGAATATAAGAGACATGGTTACAACCAAGAATAAACAAGCATATTACAATAAGCAAGTACTTCAAATGGGATGAATGGTCATAACCAAAGCATGGTAATAAGGATATCACAATATCAATGATTTCAAACAAGATAGATGGTCACAACCAAAGCATGCGAGCATATAACAATATCAAGTAAAGATTACAATCAAGGTAGATGGTCACAACCAAGAACATGCAAGCATATTACCATAGGCAAGCAAAGATGAGTTCTTACAAGACTAAATGAAAGATAAAGACCTAAGCATATCTTGACAAAGATGAAGGTAACAACCAATGCAAATAAGTTATAACTTCATGGGGATGGAAATCAAATGAATCAAACATGATGCTCAATAGCAAAAGTAATTACAATTACATGCACAAAGGGTTTGACAAAAAGCTCACATCAAGCACAACAACAAACTTAAGAAAAATGAATCAAAAGTTTTGAATGATTAGGAGGGTAAAAACCCTAAAAGAAGCATGACCATTTTTTAATGCAAAGTTGTTTTCAAAAATGAAAGATTTAAAATATTCATGTACCACATGAAAATATGCACAAATATGAGATATCTGCAAAAAGAACCAACCAAAAATAACAAAAATTGATGAAGTTATGATTTTTAGAAATTTAATGATTATTAAATATAAAAAAACAAGAGATTTAGTAATTAAAAAAGAGGGAGGCGCTTGGTGGGTGTTGAACCCACCACCTCATGATCAACAGCCCAAAACCTGGCCAGTTCAGCTAGAAGCGCGCGCATGAATAATGGGAGAAACAAAGAGTAAAATATGAAGAAAAAAAACAAGAAAAATATGAAAAAAGGCAAAAGGGTTGATCTCCACACGGATCGAACCCATGACATGTAGCAAGGCAAGGCAAATGAAAGCAAGGCATAACCACTGGGGTGGCGATACATCCAAGTATTATGCCACCCCAAATAATTTATGTACTTAACAAAGTTGGTAAATCTGGGCCAAGGCAAAATGAGCAAGGAAGGCAAGTCATAGCATGAAAACGGTAACACCATAAATCACTCAAAACTCAACCAAATTTAGCAAAATTTTAGTCTAACTCATGTGAATTTTAACAAGGAAAACAATGGCAATCTAAATTTTTTTAGATAAGGCACATAAATTAAAATTCGAATGCAAATGCAATGTGAAGCTTATGAAATGCAAAATGTCAGCCACAGCTCATGACAGAAGTAATTAAGGCTACGTAATGGTATGCACAAGTTTCAAATATGCAAACTATGGATTCTAGATGCAAGAATCAATCAAACACAGCTCCAAATAGAATTTGGGATGCAAGTTGCAAGAATGGAACAACAATGTTTAAAATGTTGTTTTGGCAAATGAAAACAATTCATGAGGCAGCACTGTCGCTACTGCGAAAATCGGAGGGAAAGGAAACGCTCGAAGTAAACCTCGCAAAAAACGGGAAAGGTATGGTCGTCGCAACCAAAACCTGGGTTCGGGAGTCGGTTACGCAAGGGGAAGGTATTAGCACCCCTCACGTCCGTCGTACTCGACGGGATCCACGCTTGGTGTTTATAAGGAAAAGGGTGTGTTTATCTATCTACGCTAGTGGTCAGTCTGAAAAGAAAAGAAAAGGACAGGACTCGACAGAACATACGCTGTTCTGGGCCTACGTACTCCCTCGTGCAATGGGAAAGTCATAGTCAACGTAGTTCGACTACCTACTTCTAGACGGGGGGGAGGTTGCTCGCCAGGATGTCGCGTCCTGTGCCTACGTACTTCCACACGGCATGGAAGATCAGAGCAAACGTAGTTCGGGCTACGCACGACACAAGCTGTTCAAGTGTTTTTTATGGGAAAATGCACCTTAACCAAGGGTTTTCACAGTCCAGGAGGACAAAAGGTTTTGATGTTTGTTCAAATCTTTTGACGGAAGAAATGAATTCACTTTTGTTTCATCCTTTATTAAGTGTTTTTCTGTTGTTTTGAGAAAGGAAAGAGACACCCTAAAACTATGGTTGAAAAAGGGAATCTACCTAATGTTATCATGCCTGGTTAACCAACCTAATGTCTATCATAACTCCTCCACAGCAGAGAAGTTAGAGCTCCTAAGGGATCATGGCAACAGAACTAAACAGCAAACAGGAATCACTGCAAAGTAAAGAAATACTGGAAATATGCATGAATGCAACAACCAAACAAGCAAGGCACAAAGGCCACACACCACAGAGGCAAGGGAGCTCAGCTCTACCAAATACCAGCAAGCAAAGCCACTCAATAACAATCAAGCAGAAGGAGGACCACCTCAACTTCTCATGCACACAAGCAAGCTTATTTCTAAGATGCACCTATCTCAGAAATATCTATATGAACCCCTAAGTCTAATGCAGCACAGCACCACACAAGTCAATCAACACAAAAAGAAGGCTAACCAGCCTGGCAAACTCAAATCCAAAAGCAAGAAACTACCCCTGAGCAGGACCCTAAACAACCCTAAAACAAAACCCTAATCTACCCTAAGCAAAACCCTAATCTACCCTAAGCAAAACCCTAATCTACCCTAAGCAAAACCCTAAGAAAAACCCTAATCTACCCTAAATGGAGAAATCAATCCCATTCTTCAAGCTTCAAGACAAGCTTACCAAAGAAAGGGAGCTAAGTAGACAGACCCATAGTGCCTTCCCCAGGAAAGTATTAGGAGGCTTCTACTTAGGAATCACATCCCATGTGGCTCAACAACTGTGAACAGTTTACATTCCTCCTCAGGAGAAACTAAACTCACATGAAGGCTCCAACATCATTGGATACTTAAGAAAACCTAGATGAACTAAGGGAACTAAGTGAGCAGACCCATAGTGCCTTCCTCAGGAAAGTACTAGGGGGCTTCCACTTAGGAATCATATCCCATGTGGCTCAACAACTGTGAACGGTTTACATTCCTCCTCAGGAGAAACTAAACTCACATGAAGGCTCCAACATCATTGGATACTTAAGAAAACCTAGATGAACTAAGGGAACTAAGTGAGCAGACCCATAGTGCCTTCCTCAGGAAAGTACTAGGGGGCTTCCACTTAGGAATCATATCCCATGTGGCTCAACAACTGTGAACGGTTTACATTCCTCCTCAGGAGAAACTAAACTCACATGAAGGTTCCAACATCATTGGATACTTAAGAGAAAGGTGAGAATAAAGAACGGAAGACATCCATAGTGCCTTCCTCAGGAAAGTACCATGAATTTCCCTCAATCTTCAGGATCTCAAACCTCACATCAAGAGAGCAAGCTCCTAGACTAGGTCTTCAATCCATGCATCCTTGCAAGCTCCATCAAGTCTTCATCCAGCCTCCATCTTCCAGAAGAAACTACAGGCCCTCAAACCAAAAGAAATTATCTCTAAAGTTCAACCATAGTTGAACTTCAAAGTCAGAAGCCCTCAAGACTTCTCCTATTCTCAAGCTCAAACAAAAATAACAGAACACTCTATAAAAATCTACCAAAAATCTAGGGGAAACCTACATGTCTCTATGATCCCAAGATCAAATCTCAAAGCCTAAGTCAACTTCTAAGGCTACTAAACAATCCCTAACATGTGAATGGTCATGGGTTCACCAGCAAGTTATGAGGTCTCTACTCTCTAACCCTAAAACAACATCAATCAATTTCTAAAAAATATATATGAAAAATCTATGGGGAACATGCATCAGCCTAGCACAACATACTAAAAAAGAAAAGCAAGATTCATTACCAAGCGAGAGAAATAAAATCAGCAAGGCAGACACATCACACATCAATATTCAAAACCAATAAAAATGCAAAAAATGCTATAAAAATGAAAATGCATGATCAAATTAATATTTTTGCACCATAAAATTCTAAATTGAATTATGAGTCTACAGAAAAAAGAAGGGAATTAATTGGATAATCCTACTATTTTTTATGAATTATTTCCTAACATGGATAAAACAAAGAAATTTAAAAAAGAAAATAAAACCAGGGGGTGGCGATAGCAAAACGCCCTAGCTGCTTCTCAAGATTGGGCCAAGAGGGGGGTGCGATCAGCACTTGTTCATTAAGCCCATTCCAAATATTGATCAGTATTCACAGCCCAGGGGGGCAACGAGTAATGAGGGGGTGGTTTCGCAGCAATCCTACCGTTTGGGCCCAGCCCAAACTCAAACCCTAACCCAATCAAACAGCTAACAAAACCAATCCTCACCCTAAAAAAAATCATTCACTGTTCACTCCCTAACCCTAATGCGCCGCTCACCTCTCAAACTCTCTCTCTGAAGCCCTCTCATTCTCCTCTCAAACTTTCACGAATCTGATGCTAAACCCTAAACACAATCTCACCATGCTCTTCAATTCGATACCCCAAACTTAACCTAAACTCTATTTGAATCAAGACAAACATCAAGCAATCCCAGCAAACAGAAAGAAGAATGCAACCAGAATCAAGTGAAGACGTACCTGGATACGGAGTACGAATGGCTCGTGAAGGTCTTGGGGCTTCAATGAAGAAAACCTGGTGATCTCAAGACGTTACGCAGAGATCTTGATGAAGGTTCTTAAGGATCACTGAAACCGTGAAGATCCTTGAAGATCGTTGAAGATCACTACGAGAAAGAGGAAAATCTTGAGGCTCTTTAAAGATCTTCTGGGGATTGTTGAAGATCAAGTGAATTTCTGGAAAATCCGGATGAACACGATGAACGGATCTGACGAACTCATGAGGAGCTGTCGCTTGCGCGAAAATAAGGTGCCGGCATGACAGAATAGTCGCCACCTTTCGTTATTTATCCCTCAGAGCGGGAAAGGAAACGATCGGAAAAACCTGACGAAAAAGGGTAAGACAAGGTCGTCGCAACCATTGTCTGGGTTCGGGAGTCGGTTACGCAAGGGGAAGGTATTAGCACCCCTCACGTCCGTCGTACTCGACGGGATCCACGCTTGTTTGTTTACTTGAACGGGTTGGTTTTATTCTATCTACCTATCAAGGCTGGATGAAAAAGAAAAGAAAAATGACTCGGCAAAGCGTCGCACTTTATGCCTACGTATTCTCATCAGAGAATGAGAAATCAGAGTCAACGTAGTTCAGCCTACGAAGGATTATGGGGGAAAGGTAGCTCGCCAAGACATCGCCATCTTGTGCCTACGTACTCTCATCAGAGAATGAGAAATCAGAGCTCACGTAGTTCGGGAAACTACGGTTTATTTCCTGTTTTTACGAAAGAAGTGTTTTTTATTGTGTTTGCAATTTCAACCGCACTAGAGACTATGACCTGAGAGTGAATGCGTCGCATGTCACCCAAAGGGTACCATACTAAACATCCAGACTGTGGAAAAGAAACTCTCCCACAATCCTTTCTCAGATAGCTTAAGGCTCGTAACGTACGAAAGAAATCATTCATGATTACTGTATCTTAAACTATTTTGAGATGAGAAGAGAACAGGCCCAACTAGGAGGGAGACTATCAAGTCCTACTGTTGTCATGCCATGGATTCATCCTATGGTTGAAGTTTGAACAGGGAACTCCTAGATGTTGTCATGCATAGGTTTCAACCTAAAAGTCTATCCTCAAATCCTCATCAGAGGAAATGAGAGTCCTAAGGGATCATGTCAATGATACGCCAAAACAGACAAAGCATCAGCTTAACAGTAAAATGCATGCAATGCAAGTGAGGGAGGAAATATGTGTGGGGCTTCAGCCTCCACAAGCTCGTCTCGACCTCAACCCAGTCATGAAATAACAGTAATCATACTGAAAAATAAACAACATACTATCAAGCAATAAACAGTAAACTGCAATCATACAGATAAAAGAGAATATGCTATCAAGCAAAATAAACACATGGGCAAGGGAGCTGGGCTCTACCGAATACCCGCAAGCAACGCCACACAATAACAATACAAGCAGAGGGAGCAACTCAACCTCTAATGCAATCATGCTCTTAAACTGAACTTATTCTAGATGAACTTAGTCTAATGCATCAGACAAATCAAACAAAACAATACAGAAAAAGAAAACAGAAGAAAGCTTCAGCTCCTCCAGCAGCAACTCAGTCTCCAGACTTCAGAGATCACTTGCTTTCCAGGTATCAACCCTATAACATGAGTATCAACTCATCTTCTCCCTTAAGCTTCAGCTTCTCGATCAGCTCCACCTTCAGGCTTCACTATCTTCAGGGATCTTCAAGCATCAACTTGATCTTCACAAAGTCTTCATACTTCAACAATCTTCAAGGAATCATCCTCTTCAAAGCTTCAGCTTCTATCTTCAGTGGCTCAAATGCTCCAGCAAACAAGATTCAGTCAACAAGAAGAGGTGAGGATGTTAGAGTGCTCACTGACTTCCAAAGGATGCCATTGAGGACTTAACATCAAAGGGAAAGGCTCTCTCAAAGTTCTACCTCAGAGGGTAAGGTCACTAATCCCTCCAAAGGAGAGAGGTGAATACCCTTAAGGGACTTTATGTCATTGAGAAGGAAGGAGGTGAACAAGACACTCCTTGTTTATTGAATGGAAGTATCCTATCTAGGGCTCTGCCTATGCACCTATAAACCTATAAACAAAACAAACAAAAGCTATGCTAAACTCCTCTGCAAGGTCCTCAAGGCTTCAATGATGATCCACAAGGTCTTCAACTCAATCTTCAAGGCTCACACACCCAAATAAGAAGAAAAACAAGCACAACAATACAAACTATGCCTTTAAGCAACACACATACTAACCATACATTCAAAAATCAATTAAAAATACTAAAATACCATACAATATTCTAGCAAAATTCTAGGGGATTCTACACATACTTAACCTTAACCCATATATTCCCCATACACTAATTTGGCCTATAAACCCCAAAACAAGATGGTTCAAATCTACTTATGCAACCTAAAACCCTAATTTGAGCACCTAAATGCCAAACAAGCAAACTATGTCAAATTTTAATCTACAAATTGAGAATTAAATCCTATATGAACTATGATTCAATATCTAACTATGCCAAAAAGAATGGCTCAAAAATCTTAAGGGAAAGTCCTAAAAGAAATTATACAAAATTGGGTATCAACTAAAATCAATTAACAATACTATTTACAAGAAAATATGCTAAAAAATATCAAAAGAAAAATAAAATGGAATTTTATTTATTTACATTTTTCTAGACAGGGTTATGAATATGTGAAAAAAAGAAGAAGTGAAAAATATTAATTTTTGAATTTTATGTGAATTTATTAAAATGCAAGAAATATAAAAGAAATTAAAATATGAAAATATGAGAAAAGGGGATGGGGGGTGTCATGAGCAATGCGCCTCAGTTCATTATGAGATGGGCCCATGAACCGGGGGTGCAAATAGAAAGCGTGGTAGGCCCACCTGCATTCATAAAATCACTTGAAAAATTAAAAGAAAAATAAATATGGACACGGTATGAATAGCAATGAATTTGCGTTGAAAACTGGATTGGGCCCGTGGGTGGGGTGCCAATAGCATTGGTTTCTGAGGCCCATGGATTCACAACTAATCCAAACGATGCGTTTTGAAGCTGGAATTTCCCTCCCCTTTCAGAATTAAATCCTGGCCGTGCGATCATGCGAAGAAGTCAAGTAACCAGACTAATCCAACGGTGGGAGTTCATCGTCCCCAAACATACCCTAGGGTTTTCAGAAACCCTAACTCCATGGCAGAATTTCCATCAAATCGTTCTCCTCCATTTCTCCATGAAATTCAACAATTCCAAAAGCAAAGTTGTGCTACTAATTACCATGAACACAACCATACAAGTAGCTTTCTCTGAAACTCCTTAAATCATCCTAACAGAACACACGAATGCTTGGGTTCCACCATGATTCTCTGAGATCAAACCTAATAAAGCTTCAATCTAATGATGTAAATCTGTCCTCCATGTTATCCTAACCATTCTACACTATCCCATATCCATTAATGCACACTGAACAGCTTGCTATCAATCTTGCAAGAATTGGTACCCTGCCACGAAACCTCATGGATTCCTCTCAACTCTTCAGAAAATCTTCCTCTAACCTAGCATGTTGATCTTACACCTAGGATTCTAACAGAATGTACATAATTATGGACCTATAGATCAAGTTACCAACCTGTCAAAATTCAATGGTGAGTGGTGTTAGAGCTTGATCTAGCACTCAAAATCCTCTCCAAATCTTCCTCCAATGATGAACACCTTTCTGTTTGCAAGAGTTGAGGTGGATGAAGCTTGTAGAAGAAGGAATTGGATCTTGCTTGATCTTGAAGAAACTTAGCAATGGCACTTTCTCTCTCACTCTCTCCAATGAACTCAGCAACTTTCACCAACCTTTCCCTTCACCATGATCCCCTCAATTTATAACCATCCATAGAATCATCTAGAACTTCCTAGAATGAGCTAGAAAGTAAGGGAAAGTTATGGAATTTCTCCTTTAATGACATGTTGATCATACCATATCTCATGAGTTAGGCCTTGTAAACTTGTGTCAAAATCTCATTGCAAGAGATATTGAGATCATATGTGCAAAAATCAGGCCAAACTTGCCTTGTGTAGAACTTTCCAAGGATGCCTTAAGATGCAAGTTATAATTTTTCAAAGCAACCTTCATTTTTGAGCCTCAAATCAAAATTCTGTTTAAACCAAAGTTTTTAGAATTTTATTTTCAATCAAAATGGTATATTGGATGACCTATTTTGGATTCATAGATCTCCCAAACCAAATTTCAACTTGACTTGAATTAACTTATATGCCTTTTTTAGTTCAAATTTACCAAACTTTGTCATTCCATGCTATGAGCTTTTACAACAACTCATGACCTCTTTTATAGGCTTAAAATTCCATTTTGAACAACTTTCATGTTTTGATTTTTTCCATTTGAGGCTTGGAAATAGGAGATATGGCCTTTGCTTAAAATGACCTATAACCGCCAAATGACCAAAATACCCCTGTCTTGTTCAAACCATAAGTTGAGTTCTACAAATCCTATCAAGGACTTCTAGTACTCTATAGAAAGCTAAGAAGATGCTCTTCAACATTCATGTTGACCAAGAAATCATAGGAATCATCCTACTAGGGAAAAAGTTGTCTGCAAGTTGGGTGACTTTCAAGGACCCAAATTCACACACCTCAGCTGACCTGTAATTTGTCAAAACCATAACTTGAGCTCTGCAACTCCTATCAAGGACTTCTACCACTAAAATTAAATCTAAGAACAAGCTCTACAACATTCATGTTGTGGGGAAGATGAGATATCAATCACATCTTGAGCTAAAACTTCCTGGAAGATAGGGATCAAATTAGGGTTTTTTCACTGACAATCCTGGGAAACCCTAACTCAAAACTTCTCAAACTCCTCAATCATGATGAGTTGGCCTAGGAATCATCTTTATAACATCTCCATACATCATTCCATGATCTCATGGCTCTTGGATTAGGTCTCAACCTTCTCCAAATCTTCAGCTGATTTAGGATTGACCCAGTCAAAACCCTAATTCTACCATTCATGGTTGAATCTTCTGAATTCTTGCACAATGACTTCTCTGGGCTTCATGATGGCTTTCAAGACATCTCATAGGCTTTCTAAAAGCTTCAAGTTCACTCTCAAAGTCTCAGAATCATCTGAGGAGCAACCCACAACTCTCAAGTTATGAGACACACAACCTTGGTTTCAACCAATTCCTCTGAGGATCTCTTGAACTTTCTGATAAAGGTCTCAACCTTCAAACACTTGATGGATAAATAATTGTTGGTCAAATTTTGGGGTGCAACAGCTGCCCCTATTCAAACGGCTTGAACCTGACTGGGTGAGAAGCGAACGGCTCTCAACCAATCAAGGTGCGAGACGATTGAATACCGGTAAACCCGAAAATTTGCCAACTGCTCAACTCATCGAACACTGGAATAATAGCTGCACGACAACTAGCTGGAGAATTACTGATCTGACATCGCCGTCAATTATCCACATTAAATTCTTCTGACATTGTCATCAAACAACCAAAACACCCAACATCGCCGCTGGAAGACTAAACCACCTGACATCACCGTCAGAAGCAGACAAAATTCTGAGAAACACCCAACATCGCCGCTGGAACACCAAATCACCTGACGTCGCCGTCGGAAGCAGACAAAATTCTGAGAAACACCCAACATCGCCGCTGGAACACCAAATCACCTGACGTCGCCGTCGGAAGCAGACAAAATTCTGAGAAACACCCAACATCGTCGCTGGAACACCAAATCACCTGACGTCGTCGTCGTAAACAATCATAACTCGGGGAAACAGACATCCAACATCACCGCCGGAGAACTAAATCTGACATCGCCGTCGATCAACCAAAATACCCAACCTCACCGCTGGAGAACTAAATCTGACATCGCCGTCGGACAATCAAAATACTCCGCATCGCCGCTGGAGAACCAAATCTGACAAAAATACCCCGCCTCGCCGCTGGAGAATTAAATCTTCTGGCCTACCCAACATTGCTGCTGGAAAACTGAATCTGACATCGCCGTCGGAAACAAACATCCTCTGAGAGACACTCGACATCGCCGTCGTACAAACATCATCTCTGCTGGGGATTTAAAGAGTCTGACATCGCCGTCGAACATAATCTTCCAACATCGCCGCCGGAAACCAACATAACTTGACCTCGCCGTCAAAACAAACCTAATCTGACCTCGCCGTCAAAGCATCCAACCTCGCCGTCGAACACATTCAACATCGCCGTCGAACCAATCATAATCTGACCTCTCCCTCAAACAAACATTCAACCTCGCCGTCGAACACAAACCTGATCCGACCTCGCCGTCAAACAACATTCAACCTTGCCGTCGAACAAAACATAATCTGACTTCACCGTCAAACAACATTCAACCTCGCCGTCGAACAAACATAATCTGACCTCGCCGTCAAACAAACATTCAACCTCGCCGTCGAACAAAACATAATCTGACCTCGCCGTCAAACAACATTCAACCTCACCGTCGAACAAATCCAACATCGCCGTCGGAAACAAACATGATCTGGCCTGGGGTTCACCCCTGGTAAATGGAACAAAAGGTACACTTGCGTATTTGAAACTACTCCGCTGGGAATGAGAGACTTAATCGAGCACGCTCTGATCTAGGGTTCACCCTCAGAACCATAACGAACCTCGGAATATTACTGCACACTGAATTCACCGTAGAACTTCAACATCAAAGACATATGAAACCCTGGCCCCTGGCCACTTCCAGCTTCAGCTAGAAAAGATCTTCAAGTACTTCTGAAGATAGGCATCCTTGGCCTTCAAGGATGGCAACTCTGCAGGAGGTATCTTCGACTTCAGTCTGAAGAAATGGTCCTTGTCCTTCAAGGATACATGGTTATGCCTTCAGGCAACTCCGCCTCTGCTATAGAGTATCCGAGACTTCAGTCAGAGATATACTTCGGCCTTCAATCTGAAAAATGAATCCTAGGTCATTCATGACCTTGGGGATAACCTTGCCTTCAGACACCTTCGCTTCAGCTTGGGAAATCTGAGACTTCAGTCAGAGAAATGGTATCCTGAGCCATTCATGACCCTACGGGGATTCAAACACTTTGCCTTCAGGCAAAACTCCGCTTCAGCTGGAGGAACATCTTCGACTTCAGTCAGAAGAAACACTATTCACTTGATTGCGATCAATCATCACCTCAGGACAACTGACTTGGTCTTCAGGCCAACACGGATCACTTTGCAAACAAAAGCCGTATATACAAATTTTTGAACTTTGTCTTCAGACAAGCGCTGATTCATCAGCACGGAAACCTGAATCCACAGGAACCTTCTGATATCGCCTTCAGGCGTTTACGAAGTCAATCTTCAGATTAGACATCGCTGTTGGAGCAAACATATCACGCTGCTAGGGACTTCAAGAATCATCTTGAACAAACAACTCCGTCGGGCACCTTCAAGAATCATCCTGAACCGATAACCATTCTAGAGGCTTCATTCTGCTAGGGATATTCCAGGAATCTTCCTGGGCAACTCTTGCTGGGAACGTTACTGGGGAGCTCAAGAATCATCCTAAGCGAACAACTCGGGAAACTGCGCTGAGGTCTTAAGAATCGTCTTAAGCAAACGGCCCTGCTGAGGAATTCAAGAGTCGTCTTGAACTGAAGACTTCGCTGGGGATCTCAAAAACCATCTTGAGCGAGCGACGGTGGGGATTACACCGGGGTCTTTAAGAATCATCTTAAGAAAACGACCTTGTTGGGGAGAATGTCAGGAATCATCCTGAGCAACTGGTCCTTTGGTGGAACACCTGTAAGACAAGAATGATAGTAACCTAGATCATGCTTATGATGCGTATGCTTCTGCGCTATGCCCCACACGGTGGGAATGATATGCGTTTATGCTAAATGCTGTGCATTTATGCTAAATGCTATGCAATCATGCAATATGATGTGATCCCGTCAGCAAAATAAATGCCGAGGGGGAAATTCTCCTGTCAAGGAGAAAGAACTACTCCGATAGAGGAATCATCCTGCTGAGGAGAAAACTGCACGCCAATATCAATCGGATTCTGTCTGGGGAATTGATTTTCCGTTGATTGGACCTGCTGATATCAATCGCGAGAATGAACTGCGCGGCCGTCTCGGCTGCTCTTCTGGGGATGATAACTCTGTGGGGAAACAACTTCAGCTGCTTAACACTCCACTGGGGAAAAAAAACAATCATGATTTGATCAACTTCCAGGGATTCGGCTCCCTTGGACCTCTGCAAACTCGGCTGAGGAAGGAGAACTCATTCTGTTTCGCTGGAGAGTACGACTCTGAGGAAGTACCGCATCGGCTGTTCCATACTCTGCTAGGGAAAATCCACTCAGGGTCCCAACTGCTTCCACGGATTAGGCTCTCCTGGGGTCTGCGGACTCAGCCGGGGAGAGAGAAATTATTCTACTTCACTGGAGAGCACGACTCTGATGAGGAAATTCAATTTCACCGGGGGAAGAAAGAATCATCTGACTTCGGGGGAGAGTACAACTCTGCAGGGGAATGCAACATCAGTTGTTCCAACACTCTACTGGGGAAGAGGGAACCATCCAACTTCAGGAGTGAATACAACTCTGGTGGGGCATCTCAATTCCGCTGGAGACTTCGGTCTGGCACCATCAGTTGCTGCATACTTCGGCGTACGAACAGCTTCCTACAAGACTTGCACTTGTGACCCGGTGCTGGGGAAGACACCTGCTTCGGCGACTTTACTGGGGAAACCACGAGCTTCGGCACCCGAACATTTCTATGAAACTTGCACTTGTGACCCGGTGCTGGGGGACATATGAGCTTCGGCGCGCGACTCAGCTGATGAGGTGACGTTCCTTCAGGATGCGCCTGCTTGGGGAAGAGAATCATTTCTGCCTGGGGAGACATATCAATGCTCACTATTCTGATTCTGATTCTGCGGAGAAGAGACCACTGAACACTGCTGGAGAAGGAGGAATCGTCCTGCTTCGGGGATGCGCACGGCACATCTTCTGGAAGGTGTCATACCTGCAACAACACGAACAAACAGAACAAGACACCCTCTTCAAAGGGGCCTATCAAGGTTATTATCTCGTGACAACACTCAAGTAATTAATTGTTTCAACAATCACTGGGCCTAGGCCCGTAAGTTTATGTATGCGCATTTTATCAAAAAAACATCGGCGTTTTCATTCGCAAACAAAACAGATAAATGCTAAAACAGGCAAGCAGAATTGCTGAATAACGCGCATTTTATTGATGGTGAACCCCTGAATGGGCCAAAATGTTTTACAACGGAGGCAAACTCCTGGAATGAGGAAGCCGCACAAAAAGAAAAGATAAATATACATCAGTATATACAAATGTCGGCAACGAGGCGTAGACGAACACCATGAGTTGATCCCTCTAAGACCCACTCGACTCCGATACTTCTCCGATGCTTCTGCTTTGGAAGAGATTGATTCAGATAAACGGCCCTCAGGTCCTCCAAACCACTAAACAATGAAAGTCCACACGCGGAACGCAGTCATTTGCTTATTCAAATCCCTAACTTTTGCGTGAACCGCCCTTTACGGGTTTTCAATTCACCGGGATACCCTTTTTTTGCCGAAGCCGCCCAATGTAGGTTTTCGACTTCGCGGGTGTACATTTTTCAATATATCCCTAATTTTTGCCCGAACCTTTTATTCTGTTTTTGGTTCGCCGGGATGCCCCTTTTTTGCCTGGACTCTTTCTTTTTTGTCCAGCGGGTCTCTTTCAAGCAAAGTATTTTTTAACTGCGTCCGCGTTCACCGGGGATGCAAAATCTTCACCATCCATCGTGGATAACAACAAAGCTCCTCCCGAGAAGACCTTGCTGACGACATACGGCCCTTCGTAATTCGGAGTCCACTTGCCCCGGTGATCGGAGTGTGGCGGAAGAATCTTCTTCAGGACGAGATCACCCGTCTAAAAGCTTCTAGGACGCACCTTCTTATCATAAGCTTTCTTCATTCGGCTTTGGTACAGGCGACCAAATGCAATCGACGCTAACCTCTTCTCGTCCATCAGGCTGAGTTGGTTCAAGCGATTCGTAATCCATTCTGCCTCGTCGAGTTTTACATCAACCAAAACTCGCAAAGAAGGAATCTCCACTTCTAACGGTAGGACAACTTCCATACCGTACACCAAGGAGAAAGGAGTTGCCCCGGTCGACGTACGCACCGTCGTACGATAACCGTGCAAGGCAAACGGCAGCATCTCGTGCCAATCTTTATACGTCACAACCATCTTCTGAACAATCTTCTTGATGTTCTTGTTGGCCGCTTCAACAGCGCCATTCATCTTCGGCCGGTAAGGAGATGAGTTGTGGTGTTCAATCTTGAAGCTCTGGCACAGCTCCTTCATCATCTTGTTATTCAAATTCGAACCATTATCAGTAATGATCCGCTCGGGAATTCCATAGCGACAGATGATGTCCCTCTTTATGAATTTAGCTACCACCTGCTTGGTCACATTAGCGTACGAGGCTGCCTCCACCCATTTGGTGAAGTAGTCAATAGCTACCAGAATGAAACGATGACCATTGGACGCAGTGGGCTCGATCTTGCCTATCATGTCGATGCCCCACATGGAGAACGGCCAAGGGGAGGACATGACATGCAATGGGCACGGCGGCACATGAACTTTATCAGCATAAATCTGGCATTTATGACATTTCTTCGCGAATCTGAAGCAATCCGACTCCATCGTCAGCCAGTAATACCCTGCTCTCAGGATCTTTCTCGTCATGGCATGCCCGCCGGCGTGCGTACCAAATGTGCCCTCATGGACTTCTTCCATGAGCATACTTGCCTCTTTCTCATCCACACATCTGAGTAGCACGAGATCGTGGTTTCTCTTATACAGCACTCCATCAGGATTGAGATAAAAGTTTCTAGATAGCCTCCTCAGAGTCTTCTTATCCTGGGTTGACGCACCCGCAGGATACTCCTTAGTCATAAGGAAGGTTTGGATGTCGTGGAACCATGGCTTGCCGTCGGTGGCATCTTTGATTGCAAAGACAAATGCCGGTCTATCAAGACGCGAAAGCACAATTCTTGGAGCCTCATTCCAATAATTGACTTTATACATTGAAGCCAGCGTGACTAAGGCATCAGCCATCTGATTTTCAGCCCTGGGTACATGATGAAGTTCCACTCGATCGAAGAACGGAAGCAGCCTCCTGGCATAATTCATGTACGGCACTAAATTCGCTTGACGAGTTTCCCACTCCCCTTTAATCTGATTGATTACAAGCGCCGAGTCACCATATATGTCTAGATTCTTGATTCTCAAATCAATTGCCTCTTCTAGACCCATGATACATGCTTCATACTCTGCTTCATTGTTGGTAACTGGAAACGTCAGTCTCGCAGTAAACGGGATGTGGGATCCGTGAGGAGTCGTGATGATAGCCCCGATACCACTTCCATAGGAATTAACCGCTCCGTCGAATATCAACTTCCACTGAGACTTCCTATCTGGCCCCTCATCGGGCAATGGCTCATCGCAATCCTTCGCTTTGAGAAACATAATATCCTCGTCAGGAAATTCGAACTTCATCGGCTGGTAGTCTTCGATTGGCTGTTCGGCAAGGTAATCAGACAATACGCTTCCCTTAATGGCTTTCTGAGAGACGTACTGAATATCATATTCCGTTAACACCATTTGCCATCTGGCAATCCTGCCCGAAAGAGCCTGCTTCTTGAAGACATACTTGATCGGATCCATCTTCGAAATTAGCATCGTGGTGTGGTTGAGCATATACTGTCGTAGACGTTTGGCGGCCCAAGCTAATGCACAACACGTCTTCTCCAGCATCGAGTATCGAGATTCACACTCAGTGAACTTTTTACTCAAATAATAAATGGCATGCTCCTTTCTGCCCGTCTCGTCGTGCTGGCCGAGAACACACCCCATACTATTCTCCAGAACCGTTAAGTACATGATTAATGGCCGTCCAGCCACTGGGGGTATCAAGATTGGAGGTTCTTGAAGATACTGCTTTATTTTGTCGAATGCCTTCTGGCAATCCTCATTCCAAGTAATCGCCTGATCTTTCTTTAAAAGCTTGAACATCGGTTCACAAGTGGCCGTGAGCTGAGAGATAAACCTTGCAATGTAGTTTATTCGGCCCAAGAAACCACGAACTTCTTTTTCTGTTTTCGGCGCTGGCATTTCTTGAATAGCTTTTATTTTCGCAGGATCAACTTCAATACCTCGTTCACTAACGATAAACCCCAATAACTTTCCGGACCGCACTCCGAAAGTGCACTTGTTAGGATTCAGCCTCAGCCTGAACTTCCTAAGCCTCTCAAAAAGCTTCAATAAGTTGACCAGATGCTCTTCCTCCGTTTGGGACTTTGCAATCATGTCATCAACATAGACCTCGATCTCATGATGAATCATATCATGAAACAAAGTTACCATTGCTCGCTGGTAAGTGGCCCCTGCGTTCTTCAGACCGAAGGGCATTACCTTATAGCAAAATGTTCCCCAGGGGGTGATGAACGTCGTTTTCTCCATGTCCTCCGGTGCCATCTTAATCTGATTGTAACCGGAGAAGCCATCCATGAATGAAAACACGGAAAACTGGGTTGTGTTGTCGACCAACACATCGATATGAGGCAACGGGAAATCATCCTTAGGGCTCGCCCTGTTCAAATCCCGATAATCGACGCACATGCGTACCTTACCGTCCTTCTTCGGTACAGGCACTATGTTGGCGACCCACGGAGGGTAAGTGGTAACGGCTAGAAATCCTGCGTCCAACTGCTTCTGGACTTCTTCTTTGATTTTTACAGCCATATCTGGTCTCGTCCTCCTAAGCTTCTGCTTGACTGGAGGGAAATCTTCTCGCAACGGCAAGCGATGAACCACGATGTCAGTGTCGAGTCCGGGCATATCTTCGTATGACCAAGCAAAGACGTCACTATACTCTCGAAGCATCTCGACCAGTCTATGCTTGACATCCTTCTGCAGCGCAGCCCCTACTCTGACATTTCTGACGAGCTCTTCAGAACCCAGATTTACGATCTCAATATCCTCTTCATGAGGCAGAATAACCTTTTCCTCTTGTCTCAACAAGCGGGCCAACTCTTCCGGAAGGTCCTCGTCTTCATCAATCTCATCCTCGACTTGATAGATCGGGCAATCGAAGTCGTAGTGAGTCGTAGAGGGTCCAGAGTCGATGTCATCTGTTATGTGGGTCCTGCAATAACAAGGGTTAAGTTTAAAGCAAGAATATGCAGGTTAGCACAAACCTCGTTGCCATTTTGCTGTTTTTCGGAATAAACATAAAACAGGAATAACAGAGAACACAATATTTGAGTACGAAGAAAACGCCTTTTATTTATTAACAAAATGCATGTACATAATCCAACAAGGCCCTGACAGTAAAACCACTATGCCCCGGGCAGGACATAGGGTTGTACAAAGATTGTAAAAAGCAAATCATTACTCTTCACTTGTCAGCTGGATAATCTCTTTGATGGTCCAATTGTTGAGGTGCTCGCCCGGCTTGCTTGGTTGAATCCAGGCGTCAAGATCACAATCGTTATCCCCGCTGTCCTCAGACGCTGCGTTGATGCTTTCGAAAATTACTCCGCCTTTGGTGAATAGGATCGGCCCTTTCCCACGAGACGAGCTGCCAGAAGAAGATGAAGCTTCAGCTTCAGGAGAATATCCCAATCCAAACTTATCCTGCTTGATTGGCATATCCAAAACATGCCCCCAGCCTGGGGTGAAACCGGCTTCGACAACGGCCCGAGCTTCTTTAAACGAGGAGAGATTCATCTCTTGCTTCTCTGCAACGACAGGAGCTACCTCTTTCACCTTGACGGTTTCAAATGCTTGGCAGAGAGTTTCATGGATCTCGCCGTCCATTTCAACATACTTAAAGGATGACAAGTGGCTCACCATAATGTCCTCCTCGCCACAGACGGTTACTATGCTGCCCCCGACAGCATACTTGAGCTTTTGATGCAGCGTGGACGTCACGGCACCAGCAGCATGGATCCATGGCCGACCTAAGAGGCAACTGTAGGCAGGCATGATATCCATGATATAGAAAACCGTATTGAACGTCTCCGGACCAACTTGAATTGGCAGGGTCAACTCTCCGAAGACGTGGCGCTTGGTTCCGTCAAAGGCCTTCACCACCAGATCACTGGGCGTGCAAAGCAATCCACGGGTATCCAACTTCATTAGTGCCTTCTTCGGAAGCACATTAAGCGACGAACCTGTATCCACCAGGACATGCGACATGATCGTGCCTCTGCACTCTATCGAGACGTGCAAGGCGCTGTTGTGGTCTCTTCCTTTAGGAGTCAGCTCTAGATCTGTAAATCCCAGCCCATTACCAGAATTAACATGGGCTACCACCTCCTCTAGCTGATTTACTGATATCTCCTGCGGCACGTATGCAGCGTTCAATACCTTCAGTAATGCGTTGCGGTGCGCTTCAGAACACAGCAACAAGTTAAGAATAGAGATCTTTGACGGAGTCTGATGAAGATGATCTACAATCTTGTAGCCGCTCTTCTTGATTAATCGCATGAACTCTTCAGCATCTTTAAATAGCAAATCCTTCTCTGCCCCAGAAGGGACCTCCTCGACAGCTTTGCCTTTACCCTTATCCACAGCGTCAGCTCGGACCACTTTCTCTGCCGCAACCTCTGCTGGTGCAAACACTCTACCGCTTCTAGTAATGCCACTGACTCCGGCAAGATTCTGCACAGTCGATCCGTATGGCTCCAGCTCTAACTTCTGACCATTGCAGTAGACCTCGGCGCCGTAATGCCATGGAACGGCGTTAGTGCTTTCGAATGGGATCGGTCCGGCCCTGGTGATAGTAATAGTAGGCGGTCGGGGCGCAGAAATAGTAATAGGGTGACGAGGAATGGTAATGGTAGCAACTTCATCTGCCTGCTTCAGCACGACTTCCCCTGATGCACTCTCAACGCTCCGGCTGAACTGTAAAATACCCTCAGACATCAGACTTTGGATACCTTCGACCAGCTGCTCACACCCATCAGGAAGTGTAGCACAAGCCATACATAACTCTCCACATCCAGGAAAGAAGCCCTTCTTCAGCAACTTAGCCTTGACAAAACTAAGCGGCGTTTTCAAGTCTTTAACATCAGTCAGCAAGTCCGCACTCTCCTCAGTGATAACGGCATTCACTCCGCCTCCGTTGTGATGAGGCATAGGGTTCTTGGTAACGTTAGGCACGCTATCATAAAAGTTGATGACCTTGGCGTCCACCAAGTCCTGCACTTTGTGCTTGAAAGCTTTACAATTCTCAATCGTATGGCCTGGTGCCCCAGTATGGAAATCACAAGTAGCATTGGCGTCATACCCCAGTGGTGGTGCCCCTGTTAAGGGAGCCATAGTCCTCTTTTGCACTAACTGAAGCTGAAGCAACGTTTATAAGAGCTGTGCGTACGACATAGGTGGAGTTTCAAAATGACGATTTGTCAGAGGAGCCCGATTCTGATATCTTCTATACCCCTGCTGATTCTGCTGCTGAGGCTGCTGCTGCTGCGGCTGCGGTGGAGCAGCTGGGATATTTATGCTAGCAATCTGAGGCTGAGGGCCCTTGCCCTTTCTCCGAGCATTAGTGACAGCACTGGCATCTCCCTCTCGACGCTTGCCAGCGTAGGGTTTCTTACTACCTCCTCCAGCTGAGGATGATTCGCCCTGAATTTTTCCGATCTTTATACCGTTCTCAACATGCTCGCCCATAGTGATGAGGGCCGAGAATGTCCCAGACATGCCACTGACCAGCTTTTCATAGTAGATTCCAGGAAGGGTAGCCACGAACATTTGCACTAGCTCGCGCTCAACCATCGGCGGTTGAACCCGAGCAGCCAATTCACGCCACCGCTGGGCGTACTCTTTAAAGCTTTCATTGTTCCGCTGTGAGAGATTCTGAAGCTGAACTCGGTTGGGGGCCAAGTCGCTATTGTATTGATAATGGAGGACGAACGCTTCAGCGAGGTCTCTCCAGGTGCGCACAGTAGCGGGCTCCAGACCCATATACCATTCGAGTGATGGACCAGAAAGACTATCCTAGAAGAAGTGCATCAGCAACTTCTCATTGTCAGAATAGGCGGACATCTTTCTATAATAAGATCGAAGGTGAACGCGGGGGCAAGTAGTACCCTTATACTTCTCAAAGACGGGCACCTTGAACTTATGAGGCACCTTAAAATCAGCAATCAACCCAAGCTTGGACATATCAATGCCCAATGTGTTCTGATTTTCAATGTCTCTCATCTTGTCTTCCAGCGCTTTGAACCTGAGTCGAGCTTCAGCATTCAACTCTGCTTCTACACCTCTCTGAGAGAATATGTCATCCTGATGGTCCTCTAGCCACGGTTGAGGCACCAACAGATTTCCTACACCAGCATTGTCGTTGACCGGCCCTATGTTAACATTGGCTCCCAGACTACCATTGTCGACGCCTGCCGCATTGAGTCCGAGATTAGTCATCAGATTGCCGTTAGCACTGCCGTTGCCCCCGGCAACAGGAACAACATTCTGTGGATCATCCACTGGAGGAGGATTAGGCACGGCCCCGTCGTGAAGTATGCCATTGCTGTCAACCCTGGAGATCAGAGATTGAACCAAAGTGCGAAGCTGGTCCTGACCATTAGCGACTACCTGCATCAGCTCCATAAAATGATCCATCCGTTCACGGAGCTCTTGAACATCTGACTGCACCTGGTCCATGATCCTTGTCTGATTAGCGCGAGTTGAGTAGCGGTGGATGAGTCTTTGATCAATCCTGGAGACCGGAGACAACTCGGAACCTGAAAAACCTGTCAACAATAAAGGTTAGGAAAAGCAATAAGATATACACCATGCAAATATGCTTCATGCAGATGCATGCGTGTGTCTGTGTGCGTGGGAGATTTTCCCCCGATCCTAGTGCCTTAGTGACGGTGCTGAGAATAATAAGAGGAAGAAGAAATCCGAGCCCAATCATGGAAACATCAATCTCATATATATATGGAAAGGCCTGTCAAGGCAGTACACAGTATCAGCGAGTACAAACAGATCAACAGCATGACCTCAGCCAACAAGTCTGGTGATGGTCAGCATACATCAAAGATCAAAACAACAGGAATACAACTAGTCAAGTACGGCCACGGGCGCGATACTCTGCTAATAACTCCTTCGTCTCTGGATGATCTGGCAAAGTGAGCAACCCCTCGACGAGTAGTTCCCTCTGCCTGATGGTATGCTGGAACCCCTGAACCGAACTCTCCCAAGCTCCTTCGCCAAAGCAATCCTCCAGTTTCCTCTTCTTAGACTCAAACATCAGCTTATGCTCCTTCAGGTTAGCAAGAGCTTTGTTGAGACGGCTTTCTGCGGCGTATCTGCGGGCGGTCTCTTCATCAAACCTCCGCTCACTGTCCTTTACTTCGGCTTCCAGCTTAGAAATCTGCAGCATCAGTTTGTCCTCTCGCTCCTTCCTGGTGGCCATGGAAGTCTTCCAATGCTGGTCGAACTTAGATATCCTCCGGTATGCCTCTTCCAGATGCTGCTTCTTCGTAGCTAGTACATCATTAGCAGCCCTGAAGTCTTGACCTAAGCGTTCCCGATCAGCAATCTGCTTTGCCAAATCTGCACCCAGTTGGTTCACCGACTCTGTTTGCTTTTTGAAGGCATGCACGGCCTCGTTCCGTTCACTTCGAAGCTGAGCTAACTCCTTCTCTAATTCTGCATTTGCCCGCTTCAGTTCATCTCGCTCAGCCAATACCTGGTTGTGCTGATGAATGGACACAGTGGTAGGCTCTTCAACTGGTGGAGGACTCTCTGGTCTGACGTGAGGGAATGGCATCCCTATAGCACTGGCTCTGGCTCTGATCCAATCTGAATAAGGAGGGTAGGCTTGGCTGTTGCTCTTTCCCAACAAAGGCTTTCCTCTCGTGCTGATATTGTTCCACGCATACTGAAGCTTGGACAACAAATCCCCCTCTAGAGTACCCGTGAGGTACAGAGATTCCTGTACCTCTTCCTCCTTCGGTGGAGTCCTCAAAGCATATGCGAACTGACGAACTAGAAATGATGGATTGTAGTTGATGCAACCCTTCCTACCTATCAGAGGTACGTTAGGAAACCCACTACAACTGAAGATCACCTCGGTGCCTAACCTGTCTCTGTCAACGAACCAATCAATGTCTTCTGCCGACAAACTCATCAGACGCTCAGGCCACTCAGCTGTGGCTGCAGACAAGACGGAAGAACCCCTCTTGGGCAAATGACTATCAAACCACTTGTACAACAATGGTACGCAGCATGAGACATTCTTCCCTCTCCGGTTCTCATTCTTGTAATGCACTGAATGGTAGACGTCTCCGATCAGAGTAGGGACTGGATTCCCTGAGGCGAAGATGTGGAATGCATCAAAGTCCACGAAATCAGGCATGCTGGGGAACAGGATGATGCCATATATGCATAGAGCAAGGATGGCATTGAATGCGTCCCAACATTTGTCCTTAGCACACTGCTGAGCCTTAGCTATCAGAAACTGTAGGGAGAACCCTGGAACCTTGTTCCAACTCGTCACCACTAACTCAGAGGCGCTCAAATGGAGTGAGGAAGCTAAACCAGCCAGATCAGGCTCAGCATCCATGTGGACAAAAGGTATCTGCCTTTTGATAGGCACACCCAGCATATCAGCATACTCTTCCAACGTCGGCGCGAGAACGAAGTCATGAAAAGTGAAACACCTCAAGGGAGGGTCATAAAACTGCAGAAGAGCATGCAACCCATTCAACTCGGACGTAGAAGGTTTGCAAACCAGACTAAGCAACCTGCCATAAGACTTCCTGAACCTATCCTTCACAGAATCCCCTGCCAGGGCTATCAAACCAGTCAGCTTCGACACATCGGGGGTCGGGAACTTGTACGCAACAGTCTTCCTGAGGGAGGCCATAATAACAGTAGGGGGCGGGAAATCCTGGATCGGGGAAACGGTACCTGCAACACAGACACACGTTAATGGAATGCAAATGAAAATGCAATCTAATGCAAAATGCAGGCATGCAATAATATATCCAGGTAGCTGCTGTGGAGATTCGGTATCAACAGTCACTGATGAGAAGAAAACCCCGGTGTAAGACTACTAATCTGATCTGCTGAGAATAACCGTCTGATAGGACCGAGATCAAAATTCTGCTCTGACAAGAATAAGTGCCTGATAATAAGGACCCCGGGTGCAAGATCAAGGAACATCTGTTGATGAAGTCTTCAGACCCCAAATCAAAAATCTGCCCTATCAAGAACAAATAACATCTGCTGATGAGATCCTCAGACCCCACTCAAAATCTGCCCTATCAAGAACAAATAACATCTGCTGATGAGATCCTCAGACCTCACTCAAAATCTGCTCCATCCAGAACAAACCACTGATGATAATACACTGATCAAAGCCTGCTCTATCAAGAACAGACATACACCCGATGATAAGATCCTCTGATCAAACCCTGCTCTATCAAGAACAGACGAGTCTGCAACTGAGAACCCTGGTACCAACATAACTGATTCATTGTCAAGAAAACCAGGTAGTCTGAAGGTCTAAGTTTCCTGCAATAAACCCAGTCCCGCTCACAGGTATGGACCTAGACTGACTCAAGGTACGGCATCTTATGCGTTCATCAGCGTCACAGACTTTCAAAACTGACGATACGATTCCCAGAAGGAGTGGCATCATCAAGTCTTGAAGAGGCCTCACTTAGCTGAATCACAAATGATCGGTCCCCAGAGTCGACAATCCACCAAACCAGCAACCGTCTCAACTCAAAGGGTTGAAAGTGAAGCCAACCGGATGAACCTCGTCTGAGCGTGGATTTCATGAGACACTAGTGCCTGCAAAGAAAGCACACGCCCACTAATTTCCACTCTAAGTCTATGGTGCACTCAAGCCTGGGTCTGGCTTCTCACTCATCAGAACTCCCATCCCACAACAGCATAAATAATCATATTATACTGAAAATAAAATGCGGGAAATAAAGTGCGAGAAGTAAAAATGCGATAAATAAACGCAACCCAACAAGCAAACACACAAGCGGTAGGATTGACTCGCGGGGAACCGTTGGAGTCCCCAGCAGAGTCGCCAGCTGTCGCTTGCGCGAAAATAAGGTGCCGGCATGACAGAAGAGTCGCCACCTTTCGTTATTTATCCCTCAGAGCGGGAAAGGAAACGATCGGAAAAACCTGACGAAAAAGGGTAAGACAAGGTCGTCGCAACCATTGTCTGGGTTCGGGAGTCGGTTACGCAAGGGGAAGGTATTAGCACCCCTCACGTCCGTCGTACTCGACGGGATCCATGCTTGTTTGTTTACTTGGACGGGTTGGTTTTATTCTATCTACCTATCAAGGCTGGCTGAAAAAGAAAAGAAAAATGACTCGGCAAAGCGTCGCACTTTATGCCTACGTATTCTCATCAGAGAATGAGAAATCAGAGTCAACGCAGTTCGGCCTACGAAGGATTATGGGGGAAAGGTAGCTCGCCAAGACATCGCCATCTTGTGCCTACGTACTCTCATCAGAGAATGAGAAATCAGAGCTCACGTAGTTCGGGAAACTACGGTTTATTTCCTGTTTTTACGAAAGAAGTGTTTTTTATTGTGTTTGCGATTTCAACCACACTAGAGACTATGACCTGAGAGTGAATGCGTCGCATGTCACCCAAAGGGTACCATACTAAACATCCAGACTGTGGAAAAGAAACTCTCCCACAATCTTTTCTCAGATAGCTTAAGGCTCGTAACGTACGAAAGAAATCATTCATGATTACTGTATCTTAAACTATTTTGAGATGAGAAGAGAACAGGCCCAACTAGGAGGGAGACTATCAAGTCCTACTGTTGTCATGCCATGGATTCATCCTATGGTTGAAGTTTGAACAGGGAACTCCTAGATGTTGTCATGCATAGGTTTCAACCTAAAAGTCTATCATCAAATCCTCATCAGAGGAAATGAGAGTCCTAAGGGATCATGTCAATGATACGCCAAAACAGACAAAGCATCAGCTTAACAGTAAAATGCATGCAATGCAAGTGAGGGAGGAAATGTGTGTGGGGCTTCAGCCTCCACAAGCTCGTCTCGACCTCAACCCAGTCATGAAATAACAGTAATCATACTGAAAAATAAACAACATGCTATCAAGCAATAAACAGTAAACTGCAATCATACAAATAAAAGAGAATATGCTATCAAGCAAAATAAACACATGGGCAAGGGAGCTGGGCTCTACCGAATACCCGCAAGCAACGCCACACAATAACAACACAAGCAGAGGGAGCAACTCAACCTCTAATGCAATCATGCTCTTAAACTGAACTTATTCTAGATGAACTTAGTCTAATGCATCCGACAAATCAAACAAAACAATACAGAAAAAGAAAACAGAAGAAAGCTTCAGCTCCTCCAGCAGCAACTCAGTCTCCAGACTTCAGAGATCACTTGCTTTCCAGGTATCAACCCTACAACATGAGTATCAACTCATCTTCTCCCTTAAGCTTCAGCTTCTCGATCAGCTCCACCTTCAGGCTTCACTATCTTCAGGGATCTTCAAGCATCAACTTGATCTTCACAAAGTCTTCAGACTTCAACAATCTTCAAGGAATCATCCTCTTCAAAGCTTCAGCTTCTATCTTCAGTGGCTCAAATGCTCCAGCAAACAAGATTCAGTCAACAAGATGAGGTGAGGATGTTAGAGTCCTCACTGACTTCCAAAGGAATCCATTAAGGACTTAACATCAAAGGGAAAGGCTCTCTCAAAGTTCTACCTCAGAGGGTAAGGTCACTAATCCCTCCAAAGGAGAGAGGTGAATACCCTTAAGGGACTTTATGTCATTGAGAAGGAAGGAGGTGAACAAGACACTCCTTGTTTATTGAATGGAAGTATCCTATCTAGGGCTCTGCCTATGCACCTATAAATCTATAAACAAAACAAACAAAAGTTATGCTAAACTCCTCTGCAAGGTCCTCAAGGCTTCAATGATGATCCACAAGGTCTTCAACTCAATCTTCAAGGCTCACACACCCAAAGAAGAAGAAAAACAAGCACAACAATACAAACTATGCCTTTAAGCAACACACATACTAACCATACATTCAAAAATCAATTAAAAATACTAAAATACCATACAATATTCTAGCAAAATTCTAGGGGATTCTACACATACTTACCCTTAACCCATATATTCCCCATACACTAATTTGGCCTATAAACCCCAAAACAAGATGGTTCAAATCTACTTATGCAACCTAAAACCCTAATTTGAGCACCTAAATGCCAAACAAGCAAACTATGTCAAATTTTAATCTACAAATTGAGAATTAAATCCTATATGAACTATGATTCAATATCTAACTATGCCAAAAAGAATGGCTCAAAAATCCTAAGGGAAAGTCCTAAAAGAAATTATACAAAATTGGGTATCAACTAAAATCAATTAACAATACTATTTACAAGAAAATATGCTAAAAAATATCAAAAGAAAAATAAAATGGAATTTTATTTATTTACATTTTTCTAGACAGGGTTATGAATATGTGAAAAAAAGAAGAAGTGAAAAATATTAATTTTTGAATTTTATGTGAATTTATTAAAATGCAAGAAATATAAAAGAAATTAAAATATGAAAATATGAGAAAAGGGGATGGGGGGTGTCATGAGCAATGCGCCTCAGTTCATTATGAGATGGGCCCATGAACCGGGGGTGCAAATAGAAAGCGTGGTAGGCCCACCTGCATTCAGAAAATCACTTGAAAAATTAAAAGAAAAATAAATATGGACACGGTATGAATAGCAATGAATTTGCGTTGAAAACTGGATTGGGCCCGTGGGTGGGGTGCCAATAGCATTGGTTTCTGAGGCCCATGGATTCACAACTAATCCAAACGATGCGTTTTGAAGCTGGAATTTCCCTCCCCTTTCAGAATTAAATCCTGGCCGTGCGATCATGCGAAGAAGTCAAGTAACCAGACTAATCCAACGGTGGGAGTTCATCGTCCCCAAACATACCCTAGGGTTTTCAGAAACCCTAACTCCATGGCAGAATTTCCATCAAATCGTTCTCCTCCATTTCTCCATGAAATTCAACAATTCCAAAAGCAAAGTTGTGCTACTGATTACCATGAACACAACCATACAAGTAGCTTTCTCTGAAACTCATTAAATCATCCTAACAGAACACACGAATGCTTGGGTTCCACCATGATTCTCTGAGATCAAACCTAATAAAGCTTCAATCTAATGATGTAAATTTGTCCTCCATGTTATCCTAACCATTCTACACTATCCCATATCCATTAATGCACACTAAACAGCTTGCTATCAATCTTGCAAGAATTGGTACCCTGCCACGAAACCTCATGGATTCCTCTCAACTCTTCAGAAAATCTTCCTCTAACCTAGCATGTTGATCTTACACCTAGGATTCTAACAGAATGTACATAATTATGGACCTATAGATCAAGTTACCAACCTGTCAAACTTCAATGGTGAGTGGTGTTAGAGCTTGATCTAGCACTTGAAATCCTCTCCAAATCTTCCTCCAATGATGAACACCTTTCTGTTTGCAAGAGTTGAGGTGGATGAAGCTTGTAGAAGAAGGAATTGGATCTTGCTTGATCTTGAAGAAACTTAGCAATGGCACTTTCTCTCTCACTCTCTCCAATGAACTCAGCAACTTTCACCAACCTTTCCCTTCACCATGATCCCCTCAATTTATAACCATCCATAGAATCATCTAGAACTTCCTAGAATGAGCTAGAAAGTAAGGGAAAGTTATGGAATTTCTCCTTTAATGACATGTTGATCATACCATATCTCATGAGTTAGGCCTTGTAAACTTGTGTCAAAATCTCATTGCAAGAGATATTGAGATCATATGTGCAAAAATCAGGCCAAACTTGCCTTGTGTAGAACTTTCCAAGGATGCCTTAAGATGCAAGTTATAATTTTTCAAAGCAACCTTCATTTTTGAGCCTCAAATCAAAATTCTGTTTAAACCAAAGTTTTTAGAATTTTATTTGCAATCAAAATGGTATATTGGATGACCTATTTTGGATTCATAGATCTCCCAAACCAAATTTCAACTTGACTTGAATTAACTTATATGCCTTTTTTAGTTCAAATTTACCAAACTTTGTCATTACATGCTATGAGCTTTTCCAACAACTCATGACCTCTTTTCTAGGCTTAAAATGCCATTTTGAACAACTTTCATGTTTTGATTTTTTCCATTTGAGGCTTGGAAATAGGAGATATGGCCTTTGCTTAAAATGACCTATAACCGCCAAATGACCAAAATACCCCTGTCTTGTTCAAACCATAAGTTGAGTTCTACAAATCCTATCAAGGACTTCTAGTACTCTATAGAAAGGTAAGAAGATGCTCTTCAACATTCATGTTGACCAAGAAATCATAGGAATCATCCTACTAGGGCAAAAGTTGTCTGCAAGTTGGGTGACTTTCAAGGACCCAAATTCACACACCTCAGCTGACCTGTAATTTGTCAAAACCATAACTTGAGCTCTGCAACTCCTATCAAGGACTTCTACCACTAAAATTAAAGCTAAGAACAAGCTCTACAACATTCATGTTGTGGGGAAGATGAGATATCAATCACATCTTGAGCTAAAACTGCCTGGAAGATAGGGATCAAATTAGGGTTTTTTCACTGACAATCCTTGGAAACCATAACTCAAAACTTCTCAAACTCCTCAATCATGATGAGTTGGCCTAGGAATCATCTTTATAACATCTCCATACATCATTCCATGATCTCATGGCTCTTGGATTAGGTCTCAACCTTCTCCAAATCTTCAGCTGATTTAGGATTGACCCAGTCAAAACCCTAATTCTACCATTCATGGTTGAATCTTCTGAATTCTTGCACAATGACTTCTCTGGGCTTCATGATGGCTTTCAAGACATCTCATAGGCTTTCTCAAAGCTTCAAGTTCACTCTCAAAGTCTCAGAATCATCTGAGGAGCAACCCACAACTCTCAAGTTACGAGACACACAACCTTGGTTTCAACCAATTCCTCTGAGGATCTCTTGAACTTTCTGATAAAGGTCTCAACCTTCAAACACTTGATGGATAAATAATTGTTGGTCAAATTTTGGGGTGCAACAGCTGCCCCTATTCAAACGGCTTGAACCTGACTGGGTGAGAAGCGAACGGCTCTCAACCAATCAAGGTGCGAGACGATTGAATACCGGTAAACCCGAAAATTTGCCAACTGCTCAACTCATCGAACACTGGAATAATAGCTGCACGACAACTAGCTGGAGAATTACTGATCTGACATCGCCGTCAATTATCCACATTAAATTCTTCTGACATTGTCATCAAACAACCAAAACACCCAACATCGCCGCTGGAAGACTAAACCACCTGACATCACCGTCAGAAGCAGACAAAATTCTGAGAAACACCCAACATCGCCGCTGGAACACCAAATCACCTGACGTCGCCGTCGGAAGCAGACAAAATTCTGAGAAACACCCAACATCGCCGCTGGAACACCAAATCACCTGACGTCGCCGTCGGAAGCAGACAAAATTCTGAGAAACACCCAACATCGTCGCTGGAACACCAAATCACCTGACGTCGTCGTCGTAAACCCTAATTCTACCATTCATGGTTGAAACTTCTGAATTCTTGCACAATGACTTCTATGGGCTTCATGATGGCTTTCAAGACATCTCATAGGCTTTCTCAAAGCTTCAAGTTCACTCTCAAAGTCTCAGAATCATCTGAGGAGCAACCCACAACTCTCAAGTTACGAGACACACAACCTTGGTTTCAACCAATTCCTCTGAGGATCTCTTGAACTTTCTGATAAAGGTCTCAACCTTCAAACACTTGATGGATAAATAATTGTTGGTCAAATTTTGGGGTGCAACAGGAATGTTGTTGAATATTGATGAACAGACGGTGCTGATGAATGAATCTGGAAGAGCATTGATGAGGTTCTTGAAGTGTGGACGAAGATCTGTTGTAGGTTGATGATTCGTAAACGTTGATGGATCTTGAATGAAACGATGAAGATCCTGGAGATCTTGATGAGTCGATCTGGCGATTGTTCGTGATGAGTGTTCTTGGTATCGATCGGAGAAGAAAGGCGGAAATTAGTGAATTATGGGTAAAAAAAACCGTTTCCGGTGGGTTGTTGATGACGGTGGACGGAGAAGAGCGGAGGGTGTCTGGATGATTTTCTGGAGAAAACGGAGGATTTGGAGTCTCCGGCGACCTCAACAACCTCCGGTGGCAGTTGCGGTGGAGGAACGGTGGTCCGGTGGCGGTTGCATGGTCGGCGATGTAGGGGAGTGAGTGGGATCCAGGTGTCGTTGGGGAGTCTGAGAGTTGAACGCGTGGCAGTACGTGGGGAGAGGAAAGAGAAGATGCGTGGCAGGCCCTTATATAGCCACGTGTACTTGGACTTTGGATAATTTCTGGGCCTCTGAATTTGGACTTTGACTAGTGCCTGGCCCACTAAAGACTAAAACACAATTAGCATGATTAAATGGAGATTAAAGGGCTAATTGGGCTGACCATGGATTAATGACGATTAAAAATAATTACAAAAACGGAAATCAAATAACACCTAATTAAAATCTGAATGGAATTAATAGAGTCTAATGACTATTAAAATGAATATTAAGAAAACTCAATTAAAACTAATGCTGATTAATGTTAAACAAAACGAAAATGATTGGGATTAAGGACTAATGAAAATTAAATGGACTAATTAAATGCTGATGGACTATTAACTAACTAATTAATACTGACATGATTAATTGGGAGTAATGAAGATTAATGGAAATTGGAAGATTAATAGACTAAACCGAAAATTAATAACCTAATTAATCTAGAAACTATTAAATTCTATAAAATCCTATATTAAAAATATATCTAAAAATCTATTAAATCCTATAATATCTATTAACTATTATTCTACTAATCTATTAAAATTCTATTAAAAAACTCTAGTAAAAGAAAATCATTAAACTATTATCTAAAAATGACTTAATATCTAAAATATGTTTTAAACCTAAAATCTATTTAAAAACAATTTATAAATTCTAAAAAAAGATTTAAAACTATTAAAAATATTAAAAAAATCTATTTAAATTCTAGAAAATCTATAAAAACCTGTTTAAAATCTACAAAAGGCTATTAAATCCTAAAAAATGCAAACAGAGGCAAATAACCAACATAAAAAATGCGAGACCGAATCGAAGCAGATAGTAAACCCGGACACCAAGAATCTCAAAAATCACTGCGTAAGCCGAAAACAACCAGGAAGCGCGTGACTTCCCAAAATAACCTCCGACTACCCGAATCGGTCTGAGACGTCCTATCGGTGAAGACCAGGCTGCAATTCTGACATCATCTGTAGGATTAAAAATGTATTGCACGTGGTATGCGAATGCGAATGCAAAAATGAGCCGAAACGTAAATCAGGAGCGGGAACCGGTTGGTCAAATTTTAGGGTGCAACAAGCACACATACTCAATTCAATCAACACTCATCAAATGATCCTCATATGTCAAAACATGGATTCAAAGCAAACTTGCAAGAAACTAACAAAAAATGATGGCACATGAGTTGAAGCATGAAACAGAAGTTGACAGCAAATTAAATGACAGTCAAGATCCAATTCAACTAGCCACACATTATGAATGTCTACAATACCTTTACTAAAGCAATGCACCCTAAGAAATTTGCACCAATTCAAACAAACTGGTTTGTCTGGACAGTTTAGCAAGCTGTTCTCATGGACTAGCACTTAAACATATTATGGATCCAACATGTAGAAAACTTATATACACAACAGCAGCAGTTGGTCCTCAGTCAAAAATCATGCCAAACATATCAAATTCAAATCAAGCCTGTAAAGGTGAAGGTTACAACCATAGGATAATGGACATAGACAGATTTTAACAAGGAAATCACACTAGCAGCAAGTAGTACAAGATGACAATCAGCACCAAACAAGGCATGCTCTTGGTTTACAAACAAATCACAATAGCAAAACTAGACAAAGTTTGGAAGTAATCATAGCAGCATGGTAGTGTTCATAAATTTAGGCAGTTATGACAGCAACATATGACAATGCCAATGATCAATAGTTAGCCCTAATTCTATATGCACATATCATCTTGCAAAACACATGTCAAATGTTAGCCTACAACAAAATAGTGCTATGGCAATTTCATGAACCTAGGCAGTTGTGGCAGCAGGTATAGATTTTACAAACTGGAAAGGCTAGCAAAATCATCAATTAGCCATAATACCCCTAATGCATATGACTGTTGCAAGCTTATCAATGGCATCATGACAGTTTGGTTCTCAACAAAATACACATGAGATATGGATGCAAGTACTCAACATTTTCACCAATGAGGCTAACTAGCAGTTCAAAACAAGATTCACACCAAAGGCATTCAATGCATCAAAACAAGACATACAGGCTTATCATAGTTGATAATGTAAAAAATATATGGACAAATCATGGTTACAACCACAACCCTACTATGATGCCTAAGGATGATAGTAGTTGATGCAAAAGATGAAACAATACCAACTATCTAGCAAACAGGATCCAAAGAGTATCATATCTCATGTTAACAAACATATACAATAAAGGACAATGGTAGGCAGCAACTTTAATAAGATATGAACACATCAAGCTTGAAAATAGTCATACCATATAGACCTAAAGAAGACACCAACGGATGCCATAATAACAGTGCCAAACATCCAAAACACATGATTCCAAGGTACAAGACTCTCATGTTAACAAACACAAGTCAAACACAAAGCAAAAGTTCAAAGTATCATGAAGGCACACTTAAAATGACAATGGTAATGATCAAACTTAAGACACATATCATGATAGTTACAAACATCAAGACAGCAAAAATAGGTATTGGTCCTCATCATTCACATGAGTCATTCCAATGACCTTTGACAAGTCCAATGAGGCAGAACAAACTTACAAGCATGTTTAAAATATGTTAAAGACCAAGCTCAAGCACACAAATGATCCAAAAAGATGCTATAACTAAAAATGACCTATCATTTGGAAAATGCACATGATTTGAACACCAAAACCTAACCAGTTTCAAATGATACCAACATCACATGAATCCATCACATAAGGGTTTCCAAATCAACATACCAACAAATAGATCAAGATCTAAAAAAGGTTGCTGCAACAGAAGTAAATCATCATCTTTCACAAACAGAAACAGAACCAAACAGCATCAAGGCATGACAATTGCAACTATCCTCACATGTTCATACATGACATATAATAGCACTTAAGAGACCTCAAGGCTTAACACACAACCACATAACATATTGTATGATGATCCTAAGAACAAATATACATTAATGAGCAGGCAAGCGAAATGTGGCAGATTCAAACATGAACTGCACATACACATAAAGCACATTGTAACAACTAATGTATAATAATCATGTTCATGACAGTTAGAAAAAGGGAGAGTAACTACCAACCTCTTAAAGACTTCCAAGTAAGCAAATATAGAAGGGAAAACCTTGAAGCCTCCAAATAAAATCCAATCCAATGCATTGGTGAAAATGACAGTTTTTCTTGCACTTGAAGTAAACAAGTGAATCTTGGACCAGAACTTGAAATAAGTGATGATGATGGTATTTTAAGTTATGGACAGTTGGTACATCATAAACCTAAGGTGTTTGGAGGTTTACAATGATCAAAACAGGCCTGGTATGTGATTTGGCAGATTTTGTGTGTGAAGTCAAACTTTCCTTGGTTGAAAGTTGGCTTTTGGGAAAATGAGGGTTTTGACTGGTTTAAGAGTTTGAAAACCTCCCACATATCATTTTTGGATTGTGTGGATGGTTTGTGGTGATTTTGAGTGGGTGGAAATGGTTTTGGAAGCTGTTTTGCTCAAGGCAGATTTTTGAGGTATTTTGGGATGGTTTTCTTCACTTGTAAGGAAATGCAAGGTAGTATGAGAGAATTGGTTTTCTCTTGGGTTGTAGAGTTCTCTGGTGTACCTTTCAACATAGAGGAAACCTCTATTTATAGGCAAGGCAAGGCTTGGGGCAGATTGGTATTTTGGCACTTTTGGTGGTAGTTTTGAAAATGAGATCTCATTCAAGATTGTATGGCAGCTGAATACATTACTCCTTTGGTTCAATGCAGTAAAAAACTCAAGTAAAATAAGGGACATGAAGTGATTGAAGAGAGCATAGAGGGTAGGGAAGCAACTGCTACAGATTTCATGGAAAGTTTCTCTTTCCTCATTGATTTTCTTTGAATAAAATATTACAACCTTCCTTGCAACTTGCCATACCTTTCAAATCCTTCACTTCTTCTGCCTTTTCCTTCATCACACTCCCTAAATATCAGATGCAAACATGATCCAAGGGCTGAGAATAGCTCAAGTGATCAAAAGGTGAGTTTGTGAAAAAGTGAGAATGTTGGACTCAAGTGTTGAAACCTAATCTTGTTGGATCCATAACTCTCAACTCACAAGGGCTATGGAGGAGATCTAGTACATTTTGGAAAGCCTTAATGTAGCTCTACAACTTTCATGCTTTCATGATCTTCAGATTCCCAACGGAACTAGGTCAAAAATCCACTCAAAGTTGGCTAAAAATATGCCTAAAAAGGCCAATAACTTAGAATTTTTCTAAGTTATTTTTCCCTCTTGTAATGAATTAGGTCATAACTCCAAATCTATGCATTCTCTGCTCATGGACCACTGTGGTACTTTTGTAGGACTTGTCAAGAGCTTTCCAATGAGCTTCGAACCAACTCAATTGGATGTGTGGTTAGGGAGTTATGGTCTTGCGCCTTTCAAAACCCTAATTTCCCGATTTTTCGATTACTCCTCAATCCTAGACCCAATGGTCATGAAACTTCATGGACAGGTGTAATCTATTACTAGGAACATTTTTGCTTCATACTTTGAGTTCAAATTCCTTAGGATGAAGAGTTGACTTTTCGGTCAACCGAACGATCGATCGATGACTACCGGGTCGACTGTCGATGTTCCGGGTCTTTTGAGGCCTTGAAACTTCTTGAGTAGACTTCTCTAAGCCATATGAACTTCATGGACCATGATCCCACCCTTGGAACACCATTTAAGTTAAAATTCAAAATACGGTTGACTTTTCCTGATCGAAAACCCTAATCGGGTATCCTAAATTGTACTGTTCTTGATCCTGGGGTGACAACCTCAAATTGGATTCATACTTGATCCAATGGAGTATATTTGATGATGTGTAGACTTATTTCATTGAGAACCAATCCAATACGTTGACTGATTAAACTCTCGAAATCTCGATCTCGGCTGTACGGAACCTTAATTCCTGTATCTTAACAAAGACCAACTTGAAATATGTTAAAGTTAGATAATCAAATGAATATGACCCTAAAATGATGATGAGGATCTAAGGGGTCAAAATTTGGGGTGCAAAACCATGTCAGGCCTCGTCCGTCTCAACTTTTGCTTGACTGGCGAACATTCTTCTCAGAGAGGCAACCGGTGTACCACAATATTTGTATCTAGCCCAGGCATGTCTTGGTAAGACCAAGCGAAGATATCCTTATACTCACAGAGCATTTCAACCAATCTTCTCTTGATGCTCTCTTCCAACACAACCCCAACTCTAACCTTTTTCTTGTCGTCTTCGGTACCCAGATTGATAACTTCAATATCCTCTTGATGAGGCACAATGACCCTTTCCTCCTGCTTGAGAAGTCTGGCTAACTCTTCGGGTAGTTCACAGTCTTCATCAATCTCTTCTTCAGCTTGATAAATGGGATTATCAAAGTCATACGAAGCCATAGCTGAATTTGAATCGATGATATCTGATAGAAAAGACCTGCATGATGATGTTTATTTTTATTATATGATGCAACAAACAAAACACATTGCCATTTTTCTGTTTAATATAATGCAAAAACAAAAACAAGAAAAATAGGGATCACAATATTTGAATGCGAAAAACTTCCTTTATTTATGATAAAGTGCAAACAACAAGAGGGCCCCACAGATTGGGTCATTACGCCTTGGGCAGAATGTAGGACTGAACATAATCAAAACAATGAACATTACTCTGCAGTAGTAACATGAATGACTTTTTCAGTAGTCTAGTTGAACAACTTCTGGCTGGAAGTACATGGACGAATCCATGCATCCATGTCGCAATCACTGTCATCTTCGTCATCTCCAACAGTATTAATCCTGTCAAATATCACACCATCACTGGTGAATTGAACAGGTCCCTTATACCTCGGAACATCTTGAGAAGAACTGGAGGGTTTTTATCCCAGACCGAACTTGTCTTGCTTGACGAGAACATTAAGCACTTGGCCTCACTTCTATGATGAACCGGATTTTATGATAGCACGAGCTTCTTTGAACGATGACATGGAAACCTCTGGGTTTGTGGCTTTTACGAGAGACTTCTCCTGAATCTGAATTCTTTCAAATGCATGGCAAAGTGTTTTGTGGATCTCCCCATCCATTTCCACATACTTGAAGGGCGGAAAATGGCTAACCATGATATCCTCTTCACCGCATACTGTAACAACTTTCCCTTCCATCATATATTTCAGCTTCTGATGCAACATTGAAGTGACTGCCCCCGCAACGTGTATCCAAGGTCGGCCATGCAAATAGTTGTATGCTGGCTGGATATCCATAATGTAAAAAGTTACATCAAATATTTCCGGTCCCACCTGAATAGGCATTGTAATCTCCCCAAACACTAATCTTTTAGATCCATCGAAAACGCTCTCACAACCAAATCACTTGGCGTGCATATCAAACCTTGAGTATCTAATTTCATCAACGCCTTCTTCGGCAGCACATTGAGGGATGATCCTGTAACAACCAGGACATGTGACAGCAGGGACCCTCTACATTCCATTGATATATGTAAAGCATGGTTATGGTTTCTTGGGCAGGAGTCAAATCCAAATCAGTAAAACCTAATCATTTACCAGTGTTTACATGAGCTACTACCCCCTCCAACTGATTAACAGAAATCTCTTGGGGTACATATGCTGAATTCAAGATTTTCGGTAAAGCGTTGTGGTGTGCCTCCGAACACAACAATAATGACATAATGGAATTTTTCGAAGGAGTTTGATTTAAGTGATCCACAATCTTGTAGTCACTTTTTCAAATGAGTCTCATAAATTCCTCCACGTCTTTTGTAAAACTCTGGTATGCAGATCTCAGATGTCCTAAGAGATGCTAAGAGCATTGATCTCTGCTAAAACAGAACAAGGACAGAACATGAGCAATTTAAATCCCTTTAAAAATTAACAGTGTCATGACATCTGTTGTAACATCGGCAAACTGACAGAACTATTTATCTAACCATTTAAAATGTGCAGAATTGTAAATGCTGAAAGATAAATAACACAATGAATTGTTAACCCAGTTCGGTGCAACATCACCTACATATGGGGGCTACCAAGCCAAGAAGGAAATCCACTATTAGTAGTATTAATTCAGAGCTAAACTCCCAGTTTACAACCCCTCACTTAATCCCTACCCAATGCAATTTCTGCCTAGAACCCACTAGACAAGAGACACCTCTCACTTCCCATAATCACAGCAGTAATAAACAATTCAATACAAAAAGAAGACTTTATAAGACACTCTTCAAAGTCACAATACTTGATTTTGCTTAATAGCTTCAATCAAGAACAATACACTCTTGCTTACAAGCTTTGAGTGAATAATTAGCAATTAACAATTAACAATTAACAGCTAACAATATGTCTACCACAATGCATCCAAAGATACAAAGGGTGACTTATAAAGTCACACACACAAGACTCTCAAAACCCTAAACCCTTACTTTACACTCAAGTTTTTCTTGTTGTGAGTGCTTTTCTTCCTTTAGGGTTTTCGCCTCCTTAAATAGTAATGCATACTGGGCTTGGGCTGGTCAAAAATAACAGCAGGAAGAGAAGATTTCAATCTTCATAAATAGTATATTTGATTTGATCAATCAAATCTAATCATATCATTCTTCTAATCTTCAATCAATCTTCTGATAATAACTCCATATCAAATCCAATCTGATCCACAACAAGTGTATCAGAAACGCCCATAGTAAGCCATTAAAATCATGCAGATTCTGTACCAGAAAAGTGCAACCAGCTTGCACAAAAAGATATGGACACACAAATATATTCATGACAGCCAGATGTCACGACATCTTGTAGGACATCTTGTGATTACACCTAGTTTTATCAAAATTCCTGCCAATTAAGTCAAACTCCAAATCTTCTGCAGAATCTTCTTCATAACAGTAGAAACAAATATTTTATAGTTTCCTAAAAAGTCTCAAAGATCCTTTTTATGAAATCCAATTAAATATGTACTTTGTTCCTAATAAATCTCTTTGACCTGCGCATACTGATGAGGTATATGCAACAGGATCTCATCAAACCAAAACACCTCTGTCAAAAGATATAAAATAGCAGCTCCTGCTGTACCAGAAAAAGATGTTATGACATATGTCTCGACATCTTGATTAAAACACATGACAGTAGTTCTGTCTTGACATCTTGATTAAAACACATGACAGCAGTACTGTCAAAACAGTAGACGAATATGTTATAACCTCTTGTTTAACATCAAAGTAGAATCATGTTTTATCAAAATTTAGCCAATCATAGAACCATGGACAATCATAGAATCACAGAACTAACAATTTGAAAAAACATCACTACCAACCTGTTGATGGATATTCTTCTCAATCACCGCCTTACCCTTTCCTTTGTCATTTCTATCAGTATTAACCTCCGGTGGGAAAAAGATCCTGCCACTTCTAGTGATACCTCTGGCACCGACTATATTCTCAACTGAAGAACCCCCGCATGAAAATCTTTTCAATTCTTGTCTCTTCCTATTATAAAACACCTTTGCCTCATATTTCCCTGGGATGGCTTTAGTGCTCTCGTACGGCACAAGTCCAGGAATAATAATGATAACCGGCACTGGCATAGCAGGCGCTGAAATATTGATTTTCCGGTATGGAATAGAGATTGTAGCTATTTCGCTTCCATCATTACCCACCTTATCCTCAACATTTTCTCTTACAACCCTGTCAAATTGTAGACTACTGTCATCAATCATTCTCTGAATACTCTTCTTCAAAAGATCACAACCCTCATGTCGCACTTCACATTCTGAGCAGTCAGTAGAACATCCTAGAAACACTCCCTTCTTCAACAAATTAGCCTTCACGAAACTCAACGGAGTCTTCAAATCCCCAACATCAGTTATTAGTTTCAACTTTTCTCCCTCAATAACGGCATTAGCTCTTGCCACCCCATGATTTGGTATCGGGTTCTGATTTATATTAGGCCCGTCGTTGGTGAAGTTGATAGCCTTTGAGTCAACCAAGTCCTGAACTTTGTGCTTGAAGGCTTTGCAGTTGTCAATATTATAGCCTGGGGCGCCTGAATGAAAATCGCATCTGGCGTTCGCATCATAACCAGGAGGCGATGTACCAGTGAGAGGAGCCAAAGTCCTCTTCTGAATAAGTTGCAACTGCAATAGATGTTGTAACAACTGAGAATACGACATTGGAGGAGTCTCAAACTCCCTATCATACATTCTATGTCTAGCAGCGTAAGGTCGTGGTACATTAACTCGTTGTTGACGTACAACCGGGGTAGCTATAGTAGCAACTTGTTGATGATAATGAGATTGCGCTCTACCTTTACCCTTGTGAGAAACAACAATCGCATCCCCTTCCCTCCTCTTAGGGTTTGCTGAATATGGTTTCTTTGCTCCTCCCGAAGAGGATCCACCACCATTTGGAATCTTCCCAGACTTAATCCCACTTTCGACTCTTTCACCAGCCATTACCAGATCAGAAAATCCCACAGACATGCAGCCTATCAACTTCTCAAAATACACACTAGGCAATGAATCCACGAACATATCGATCAGTTCTCTTTCCACCATAGGAGGTTGCACCCTCACAGCTAAAACCCGCCATCTCTGGGTGTACTCCTTGAAGCTCTTAGGATTCTTCTGTGACAAACTCTACAATTGTACCCTGCTCGGTCCTAGATCACTATTATACTGATAGTGATGAACGAAGGCCTCGGCCAATTCTCTTCTACTACGGATATGAGTATTCTCTCCTGCTGCAGATATGAGTTCTCTCAAGCCCCATATACCATTCCAAAGACGCTCCTGCCAGACTATCTTGGAAAAAATACATTAACAACTTTTCATCATCGGAGTATGCATAATTTTTTTGGAAATATGCTCGGATGTGTAATCTAGGACAGGTTGTCCCTTTGTACTTGTCGAAATCTGGTACCTTAAACTTGGGGGGAATCCTGACCCCAGGAACTAGACCAAGATCTGAAATATCAAGACCTAGAGAGTTCTAATTCTTGAAAGATTTCATCTTCTCCTTGACCAGTTTAAACCTTCTATCAGCTTCAGTTGGAAAACCACCCTCCATATCTTTCATAGAAAAGACATCATATTGGGGATCTTCCCAATGAGGGCCAGCAGCCCCGTGCACAACACACACACTTCCACCAAGAACATTACTATTTTCATTCGCAGCACCTCCGCCCAGAGGTATGACAACAGTAGGAATACCCTATGGAACAGACCCACCAACCAGTGGAGGAATAACACCAGATCCTCCATGCAAAACGCCCTATTCGTCAACCCGTGCTATCAACGGCTGAGCCATAATTCTTAAATGTTCCTTCCCACTAGTAACACTCTGCATCAACTCCATGAACTGGGCCATGCGAGCTCTGACTTCCTGCAATTCAGCTTGAACCTGATCCATTACTTTTTGCTGATTCCCTCGAGTTGGATATCTGTGGAAACTAAACTCCTCAATCCTGTTACTGAAGGAAACCCAAGCATAAATAAGAACAAAAGACCACTGAGAACACCTGCAATGCAAATGAGAATGCAAGATGCAAAATGAAAACATGTCTATGTATTTACAAGGAGATCTCCCCCTTGATTCTAGTTTCAATAAACAAGAACAGTAGAGATGGACACACCAAAATCTTCTCATATCAAGTAAAGCTAAGACAATACACAACAACAAATGAGAAAGACCCGAATACAAAAATGTACTGATCTCATCAAATAGATCTGATGATTATCAAGATGCAAAAGGAAAGAAACTACGGTGACATATTAGAAGATAAATCTCCCCAACAATCATGCTCTTTGCTCCAAGCCTGAGCCTCCTTAAGCATAGTCTTCGTATCTAGATGGCCTAGTCTGACAAGTAACTCTCTGATGAGGATCTCCCTTCTGTGTATCACATCTTAGAGACAATGACAATAATCTTCCCAATCATCTTCACCGAAGGCATCTTCCAACCTGGGTTTCTTCACACCTGCTCAGATCTTGAGCTCTTCAAGTGCTAATAAAGTCTCATGGTATTTCTGCTCAATCGTGTACCTACGGGATGATTCCACCATTACTTCTTCTCCTTGACCTTGATTTTCACCTTCATCTTATCAACCTGAGCACGAAGTTGGCCCTCCCTACTCTTATTGGATATCTTTAGATATGCTCTGTCTAAATCCTCCTTCTTGTGCTTCAAAATGCTTCAGGTGCTTTTTAGATCCTGACCGATCCGCTCTCATACCCTGATCTGCTCAGCTAGCTTTTTCTCCAGCTTGGTCAATGATTTTGACTTCGTCTTAGCTAAATAAACAGCTTCACCTTTATCATGCTTCAGCTGACTGATCTCCTATTTCAACTCTTCATTCTCTTTGCGCATCTCTTCCTTCTCTACCCAAAGCTTGTTGTATCTCAAGATGTCAATCGTTGTAGGCTGCTCAATTACCAAAAGATATAAAGGTTCCTTGATGGAGAAAGGAAAAAGGATCTTATCAACCCTCTTCTGAATCCACTCCACATATGGATCGTAGGCTCTACAATCACCTTTGCCCAAAGAAAGCTTTCCCTTCCTGTGGATTTTACTCCACGCATCAATGAATCCGGACAGAAGACAGGGATCAGCTACACCAGTGAAGTACATAGATTCCTACACTTCTTCTTCCTTCGGAGGTCCCCTCAAAGCATAACCATATTGTCTGGCAGCAAGAGAAGGATTATAATTGATACCGCCTTTTCTTCCTATCAAGGGAACATTAAGGAAACTACCACAACTAAAGATGAGCCCACAACCAAGCATATCTCAGTTGAACCAGGTGATATCCTTTTCTGTTAAACCCATGAGTCTTTTTGACCATTCAGACGAATTCCTTGAATCCACAAAATCTCCAGAGCGAGGAAGATGACCGGCAAAACACTTGCGAAAAAGCGGTGTACAACAAGAAACGATCTTCCCTCTTCTTTTCTCGTTCTTGTAGTGTACTGAATGATACAAATATCCTAGGGGAGTAGGTACAAGATTCTTGGAAGCGAAAATACGAAAAACATTCAAATCAAAAAAGTTAGGTATGTTCGGAAACATTCATGGTGGGACCCCAGGTCTTTGAAATCATCTTCTAGGTAATGGACATAAATCTGGCATATAGCTATCTGTTGGGAAGGCCGTGGATACATGCAGCAGGCGTTGTCACATGCACATCAAAAGATGAAGTTCATTACTGAGGATCAATTGGTCGTAGTGCACGACGAAGAGGACCTGATGGTAGGCAATCTATCCTCCTTCTGATACATTAAAGCTGATGAAGATGCATTGGAAATAACTTTTCAAGCATTATAAATTGCACATGTTGTGTTGATCAATGGCGCTGTTGTTACACGTGGTCCATCTTCCGTCTCTGCCCAAAGTATTAAAAATGCCATAAAGGAAGGTCTTCCACAAGGTTGGGGAGAGGTAATCGAAGTCAACGCCCGGGCGAAGAACGACAGACATGGGTTAGGTTACAAATCAACTCTATATGAAGAATCTGAAGTCAATGGCAAGCACCTGAAGACCATAAAAGAGATCTTCGTAAGTGGTGGTGTTCAAGTAAATTCTATCGAAGAAGACGCTGAAGTGGGCTGCATTGACGACATGGTATTCTGAGACGAAGTCGTTCTATGTAATTGGGAATCCATTGAAGTTTCCGTCATGTTACCACTCTTCGAGTAATTTGTTTTGCTTGTTAGCATTTTCTCTACTTTAAATCCATGGTCATGCCCCGGGCCAGTGGATCATTTTGTATGGGCCGCACTTTTTACAATTAAAAATATCAATCAATCAATGAGTGTTTTGTTAAACTCCCATTTTGTTGTTCATTGTGTTTTATCATTTTCACTTTTTTGTAAAAAAGGAAAAATGACAATTATTTTTTAAAACCTAAAAAGAATTCATCATCTGCATCTCTTTGTGTGTGTTTGCTCATTTTAAGCCCGTTAACACATGCAGAGAACCTCCATCACCCACTAAATCCGATGATCATCTAGTTCCTTCTGACTTTGGTTCACCAATATTCTAAGTTGAAGATGAGAGTGATGAGGATTTTGAAGTTCCTGAAGAACTTGCAAAAATGACCAAGTACGAGGATTCTTATCTTTGACCGTACAAAGAACAGATCGACGTCATTAACTTGGGCTCTGAAGAAGAAAAAATAAAGGTCAAGATTGGGGCATCGCTTGGGCCAGAGGTTAAACACAGAATGGTAACGCTTCTCAAAGAGTATACAAATATGTTTGCTTGGTCCTACCAAGAGATGCCTGGATTATACACCGACATCATGGTTCACAAGCTTCCTCTTAAACTTGAATGTTCTCTGGTTAAGCAGAAACTTTGAAGGTCTAGACATGGCTCATAAGATCAGAGATGAGGTCAAAAAGCAGATAGATGCAGGTTTCTAAAAATACCTAGAATGGGTGGACAACATTGTACCTGTACCTAAAAAGGATCATAAATTTAGAATGTGTGTAGATTACAGGGATCTTAACAAAGCTAGTCCGAAGGATGACTTTCCTATGCCGTATATTGACACTTTGGTGGATAATACAACCAGCTTTGCAGTATTTTCATTCATGGATGGATTCTCTGGCTATAAACGGATAAAAATAGACCCAGCCGACATGGAAAAGACAACCTTCATCACACCTTGGGTCACTTATTGTTATAAGGTTATGCCTTTTGGTTTGAAAAATGCTGGGGCCATATATCAACGAGCCACGGTAGCTTATTTCATGACATGATACACCAAGAAATTGAGGTTTACGTCGATGATATGATTGCCAAGTCTCAGAGAAAAGAAGATCACCTTGATCATCTGTTGAAGTTATTTAAAAGACTCAGGAAGTATCAACTAAGACTAAATCCTTCCAAATGTACCTTCGGAGTCAGATCTGGCAAACTACTCGGCTTCATTGTTAGTCAACATGGAATCGAAGTGGATCCCGACAAGGTACGAGCCATCCAGTAAATTCCTGCACCATAAACTGAGAAGCAGGTCAGAGGTTTCCTTGGAAAACTAAATTATATCTCTAGGTTCATCTCCAACTTGACTCCTACTTGCACGCCAATATTTAAGTTGTTACAAAAAGATCTATCGGTTGTATGGAACGAGAATTACCAGTCGGCATTTGAAAAGATCAAAGGATACCTTCAAGAGCCTCCAATATTGATCCCTCTTATGCCTAGAAGACCTCTCTTCATGTACATGACTGTGCTCGAAGAATCAATGAGTTGCGTCTTGGGACAAACAGATGAATCAGGGAAGAAAGAGCATGCAATTTACTACTTAAGCAAGAATTTCACCGGTTGTGAAAGTCTTTAATCTCAATTGGAAAAAGCTTGTTGTGCGTTAGCTTGGGCGGCCAAACGTCTGAGACAGTACATGATTTGTCACACTACTCTGTTGATATCCAAAATGGATCCAATAAAATACATATTCGAGAAGCCTGCTCAGACGGGAAGACTTGCAAGATGGCACATGCTCTTGTCAGAGTATGACATTCAATATGTTGCACAGAAGTCGATCAAAGGAAGAGTCTTGTCAGACTACCTTGTTGATCAACTTGTTGAAGATTACCAGCCGCTCAAATTCAACTTCCCCGACGAAGATGTCATGTTTCTTTACAAAGCTAAAGAAGAACTCGGTCCTGAAGAGGTTCCTGAACTTGGTTCCTGTTAGAAAATGATGTTTGACGATACATCATACAAAAGAGGTCATGGTGTTAGGGCTATTCTAGAAAATTCTATCGGTGGTTACACTGCGGTTACTGTATGATTGTGCTTCAAATGCACGAACAACATAGCCGAGTATGAAGCCTGCATCTTAGGTCTTGAAGCTGCCATTGACCTTCGCATTAAGATTCTGGAAGTAATTGGCGACTCTGCCTTGGTAATTTATCAGCTAAAACGCGAATGGGAGACCTGAGACAAAAAACTAGTTCCTTACAAAAACTACATATTAGAGATGATCGAGTATTTTGACGAGATCACTTTCAGACACGTCCCGAGGTCTGAAAATCATATTGTTGATGCTTTAGCCATGCTAGTATCAATGTGGAAGGTTCAGTTTATCAACGAAGTTCCCTTGATTAGGATTGAAAGAAAGACTGCGCCAACATACGTCATGATGGTCGAAGAAGAGTCTGATGGAAAACCATGGTTCTATGACATCAAAAATTACCTTCAGAATTAAGAGTATATGATTGATGCCTCTAAAATTGATAAGAGGGTTGTGTGAAGATTGTCATCCAAGTTCTTCATTAGCAACAATGCTCTGTACAAGAGAAATTACGACATGGTCTTACTCAGACGTGTTGACAAAAGAGAAGCAGACGTGTTGATGACAGATATTCATGAAGGTGCCTTCGGAACTCATGCAAGCGGCCATGTCATGGCAAAGAAAATCTTGAGGGATGATTATTACTTGTTGACTTTGGAGACTGATTGTATCTTATTTTCCCGAAAGTGTCATAAATGCCAGATTTACACGGACAAGGTGCATGTGCCACCACACCCTCTGAACGTGTTAACATCGCCTTGTTCGTTCTCAATGTGGGGCATTGATATGATCAGGGAAATTGAGCCCAAAGCATCTAACAGTCATCGGTTCATCCTCGTCGCTATCGACTATTTCACCAAATGGGTAGAAGCTACATCTTATGTGAATCTAACAAAGCAGGTGATTTCCCGGTTCGTCAAAAAGGAGATTACCTGTCGTTACAGAATCCCTGACCAGATCATTACAGATAATGGGACAAGTCTGAACAACAAAACAACGAAGAAGATCTGTGACAATTTCAAAATTTAACATCACAACTCTTCTCCTTACCGACCTAAGATGAATTACGTTGCTGAAGCTGCAAACAAAAACATTAAAAAGATTGTGCAGAAGATGGTAGTGACTTACAAAGATTGGCATGAAATGCTACCATTCACTTTACGCAGATATAGAACATTTGTTCGCACTTCAACAGGGGCATCTCCTTTCTCCCTACACTACGCCAGAATAGACATTTAACAGCGCATACAAAGACAGCGCTTTATGAAAAAGCGCTGCTAAAGAGTCATAAAAAAAAGAAAAAAAAGCATACCTTAGACAGCGCTTTTTGAAAAGTGCTGCTAAAGGGGGGACCTAAGAAAGCGCTGCTAAATGTATGCCTTAAGAAAGCGCTTTTGTAAAGCGCTTCTAAAGGGGGTCCCTAAGAAAGCGCTTTTGTAAAGCGCTACTGTAGGTGTAACCTACGAGTGCGCTTTCTTTATAAGCGCTGCTATATGTGGTATGAAAGAAAGGGCTTTTAAAAAGCGCTTCTATATGTCATGCCTAAGGCACACCTTAGAGAGCGCTTTTTAAAAGCACTGCTAAAGGCCATTAAGAAGCGCTGCTATAGGTATATTTAGAATAAATTTAAAATACCAACCAGAATTTTTAAAAGAAACAGAACAGTCGTACCCTTCTTTCCTTCTTTCTCCTCTGGCGAACGTTGCCCTATTCACCACGACCACAATCGATTCCGTCGATTCCCTCCGTCCGACAGCCGCCAACCTTCGCCCTCCTCCGTTCATTTAGTTTGCATTGCATTTCTCCGCCATTTGTCCGTCCGTTCATTTTGTAGCGCATTTCTGCCATTGTTACGGTATTTGAAGTTTTTCATTTTTCATTTTTCTGGATTATTGTCTTAGTATTTCATTTTTCTGGATTATTGTTTAATATGATGTTAGTGTTACTTCTTTTCTGAGTTATTGAGCTCTGAAGGTAGTTCTTTCGAATGTGTTGTTTTCTTCTGTTAACGGAAGAAGTCTTTTTGTGAAGGATTGTGTTAGAGTGGAAAAATACAACAATATTTACTTCTGCTAACGAATGTGGAGTTCTTTCACCATTTATCTTCAACTGTGAAGGATTGTGTTAGAATCTTGTTGACGGAAGAAATCTCTCTATTCTTCTGTTAATTTTCTAGCCAAGGGATTTGGGTGTTAGTTGATTTTTTGATTTAATATTGGTGATTTTACTGCAAAATACAACAATATTTACACTGATTTATACTATAAGGAGGCTTTTATGTAGTATTTGTATCCGTTAGAGTATGCATTCACCAAATAGCAATGTTGTATCAATGAAACATGGTAAAGAACTAGTTTTTCCTCTTGTTGTTGAGGAGGGTTAAATTGTGAGCAAAATTGAGTTTTTGATTTCAAATAAGTTTAGTGCTCTTTGATTTACATATATCAAGCTCTTTTAATAAGAAAATGTTTTTTTCACGTCTTAGATACACATCTATCCTATTTTAATGAACATTTTAGAAGTCTATGCTTGAGATTTCAAAGGAAGAGACACCACTTCCACATTAATGTATACGAGTCTATTAAGAGTTCAAATATAATTAGAGTTCGACTTTATAAGAGTTTTAGTCTATATATATATATATATATATATATATATATATATATATATATATATATATATATATATATATATATATATATATATATATATATATATATATATATATATATATATATATATATATATATATATATATATATATATATATATATATATATATATATATATATATATATATATATATATATATATATATATATATATATATATATATATATATATATATATATATATATATATATATATATATATATATATATATATATATATATATATATATATATATATATATATATATATATATATATATATATATATATATATATATATATATATATATATATATATATATATATATATATACACACCTCAGTTTCAAGCAAACATTTCTCAAGCATGGTAGATTCATGGAACTTTTTCATATTTGTGTATTCTTCTTCGAGTTAATATGGATAGCACATTGGGACTTTAAGTCATAATTTGTTGAAGTTTTGTGGTTCTTAAAAACAAAGTTTAAACTAATGCATAGAACTTTATATTTTTGATGTTGTTAAGTATTAACAATTGTCATTAGTGTGAATAATAGTTCCCATGTAAACATAAAAAAGGACTAATAAATAAAAAATAACGACAATGTTGTTGTTGATGTTGTTGATAAAAACATGAATTAATTTTGTATGTTAATTTGTTATAGGGGGTTACTTGTGAAGATTGTGATCGTTTCCAAGAATCTTACTGTGTAGTTCTAGAAGTTGTTGACTTCACTACAGTTGCTACTGGTAATCACTTTTGTTGTTTAACTTACTTAGTTTAGTTTAGTTTAGCCTACTTAATTAGTATGGATAAAAAATGGATGTCTTCCAATCGATTGTCAAAAGGGTACGAGAATGGGGTATCAAAATTTGTTAAGTTTGTTGTTGAACATGCCAAAGACCCTAGTAGGATCACATGTCCTTGCTTAGGTTGCTATTATGGGCGTCAGATTGACGCAGTTTAGTTGGAATCGCATTTAAAGAGGCATGAAATTAATCGAAGTTATACATGTTGGAGATTACATGGTGAGATAAGTAACGATAATGTTGAACCGGGGGATAATACGACCTATGCTTCAAACGACAATGGCACGGATACATACGACTATGATTGAGTCGAAGAGATTGCAGAAGCACTTCAAGAAGATCTTCAGGATTATCCGAAAATGTTTGAGTGGTTGGTAAACGATGCAGAAAAATCGTTGTATAAAGGTTGCACTACTTTCACAAGATTGTCTGCGGTATTAAAGTTGTACAACTTAAAGACGGGCAATGGATGGTCGGATAAAAGTTTCACAAAGTTATTAACCCTCATGAAAGAGATGATTTTGAAGGATAATGTTCTTCCCAATTGAACCTATGAAGCCAAAAAAAATGGTGTGCTCTATTGGCATGAGCTATGATAAGATACATGCTTGTCCAAATGATTGCATTTTATTTCGAAATAAATATGCATCATTAAACGAGTGTCCTAAATGCGGTGTATCTCGGTATAAGAAAAAGTTATCCCTATCAAAAGTGTTATGGTATTTTCCTATAATTCCGAGATTTAGACGCATGTTTCGTAGTGAAACAGATGTAAAACACTTGACTTGGCATGCAGATGATAAAATTATAGATGGAAAGTATCGACATCCGACAAATTTACCACAGTGGATGAAAATTGATAATGAGTATCCTGATTTTGGAGAAGAAGCGAGAAACCTTCACTTGGCATTATCTACTGATGGAATGAACCCGCATGGTCTGCAAAGTATCTCACATTCCACATGGCCTGTAATTATTATGATTTATAACCTACCTCCATGGCTATGTATAAAGCGTAAGTACATGATGCTATCTATGTTAATTTCTGGTCCTAAACAATCAGGGAATGACATAGACGTATACTTGACACCTTTAATCGAAGACTTAAAGAGTTTGTGGGAGAACGATGTGGAGGTTTATGATGGATATAGGAAAAAAATTTCAATTTGAGGGAGATGTTGTTTGGCACAATTAATGATTTTTCAGCATACGGAAATCTATCGGGGTATAGCATTAAAGGTCAATGTGCATGTCCTATCTGTGAAGAAAACACAAATTAGACGCGATTGGAATTTGGTTAGAAGAATGTATTTCTTCGTCATGGTAGATGTTATAATGGAACACTTTCTACCAATAGGTATACGTTATATTTTTCCAGAAAAGTAAGAAGCACAATAATTAAATTGTGTTTTTTCTTCAGGTCAATTTGTAGTAAGGTGATCGATCCTGCAATCTTACCAACATTGCAAAAAGAAATAGTTATTACTTTGTGTGAGCTTGAAATATATTTTCCTCCATCATTTTTTGACATAATGGTACATCTAGTTGTTCATCTCATGAAAGAGACACAATTGTGTGGACCAGGTTATATGAGATGAATGTACCCTGAACGTTATATGAAAATATTGAAAGGGTATGTGAAAAACTGAAGTCGACCAGAGGGATGTATTGTTGAATGATACATTATAATGCATGCATTATATTTTCTTCTACTGCTTTACATATATAACATTTGGAACCATGTTGCATCAAACTCTATTTATAAATATTTACGATGATCTACGTTAAAAGAAGGACCAGTCCATTATATTTATAAGAAGTTAATTCATCTTAAATTTCATCTATTCCTTTTACTCTTCTACTATTTTATTTACATAATTTTGATATTTATGTTCTTCTCCAATTTTTCTATAAAATTGAAAGTTAAAAATAATTTTATATGTTGTTCGTAATACCTTTCTTTCATGCTAAATACTAATAGTAGTCCAAATTATGGACAACCTGTAAACTTACAAAAGTTTGCATTAATGTTATTATAAAAAGCTTTTTGTTTTAATAATGTTTTCGATTTCTTTTCTGATGATAGATTTGTATTTTCTACTTGAAGATTCAAAAATTATGATTCCTAGTAAAAAAAAATTTCATTTGAGCAATCATTTTTTGTTTTGATTTCATTAACAAAAGGAAAAATAGACACCAAAAACATAATGATATCATTTTATTTACATAATAATTATGTCCTCTATAATTTGTGTTTGTCTTTGTTATATCAATAAACATGTGTTTATAATTGTTTGTTGTCTAAATACTTTTTTAATACCCTCCTTCTTAAAATGAATGACGCAGTTGATTATTTCACATATAATATAAAAAGTGAATAATTGAAAGAGAGAGAATCATCACATAATATAAAAAGTAAATAATTGAAAGAGAGAGAATCATCACATATTTTATCATATAAATTCTTTATATAAGGATGGTTGACGTGGATATAAAATGTGTTAAAACAAATCCAAGTGGAACTTGCTTTTCATTACCCAAAATATCAAAGGATTGTAGGTATATTAGGGTAAATGCAAGGGATTGAAGCAACACATTGAGGGCACAAAGGATTGTTGCGGACGCGAAGGATTGAAGACGATTCAAGGAGTATTTATCAAAAGGTTAGTTCATTTCTATCTGATTTAGGGTTTACGAATTTCATAGGTATGTAAAATTTTAGTGTAGACTCTAATTATTTAGACAGTATGATTAGGTATCATGGATGAACACATAAATCTCAAAATTTATCATAGTGGTGAATTCAACGATGAAAGTCTTAATGTATATGAGAATGGAGTAGTTGATGATTTGAGAATATATATAGACAAATAGAGTTATTTTGATTAGAAAGCTTAATGAAAAAGATAGAGATAGAGATAAATAGATAAAGAGATAGAGATAGAGAAAGATATTAGAAAGAAAATTACAAAGTTTATTATACAAAAAGTTTAAATTAAAATCATAATTAAATAAAAAATATCGGATTAATGTGTTTATTTTTTAGTTGATTACATATTATATTTTGCTTTTACATGAATGATTTTATTTTATTCTACAGACAAACGAGCACTTATTTTGTAATCTCTCATTTTACATTAAAAAAATCTTAAAAGCTGAATGTTGGACGCACAAAAGAAATACCGAAGGGATATGGGGAGGAAGGGATGGAGTGAGTGAGAGGGAGAAAGAAAGCATAACATTAAATTATTATACATAAATACATGTCACAAAATTTATTACATAAATAAATTAAAATAAGGACAAAATTAAAATACATTTATATTTTGACGTGTTTGTACGATAAAGTATTCTTAGTGCATATATATATATATATATATATATATATATATATATATATATATATATATATATATATATATATATATATATATATATATATATATATATATATATATATATATATATATATATATATATATATATATATATATATATATATATATATATATATATATATATATATAATTCACTAAAGTATTTTTAGTATATATATATATATATACATTTATCATCCTGATTTTAAGACTGTTTGAAGATATCTAAAAATATTATTTTTAATTAATCTTAAATATGATAAAAACTTCATACAAAATATGCACACGTTTGTTTTTCTATGATATGCACGTTAAAAAAAGCGGAGAGACGGACACGGGAGTGTCCGTCTGAACGCTAATATTTATAAAGAGATTCTCAAGTTGTTATTTTGTATTTTTTTTAAAATTGAAATAGAGTTTAAAATAGAAAAAGGTTGAATTTATTATATCTAAATTTTCAAGTTTATCTTTATGAGTTTTTTTGTCTTTCATGTTTTATGTTGTGTGTCTTTGGTTTGATTAAGTTTCAATTTTTTGTCCGTTTGGTTTGACTACGTTTCATTTTTTGATTATTTGGTTTGATTTTCTCCAACCTCTTTCTTTTTTCATTATCATTCTTTTTATTCATGTCTATCATCTTACTTTATTTTTCTTAAAATTTTTAGTACTCCTTTTCCAATTTCAAAAACTATCTATTGAAGGCTTTTTCAATTTGATAAGAATAAAAGAATTTATGGAACTGCTATCAAAACTTACCTCCGAAAAGATGACATATTTGTGCATTTATTTTGACTTGATTATAGTAATTATTTATGTGTTTATTTAATATCTTTATTATTTAAGTGGATTTGATTTTATTATATTCTTTCTTGGTTACTCTATAAAAATGAAGTTAGACATTTAAAAAGATAAAATAGTAAAGGAAGAGAGAGAAAACAATTTCTTTTAAAGAAAATAAAATATATAATAATTGTTTATACTTTTATATTTGTCCATTTATTCATAGTAATTAACTTAATAGGAATTTATTGCCTAGAATAAAAACCTATAAAAATTGATGATGAAAGTTAGGGGTGTACGCGGGTTGGGTTGGACCGGGTTCGCCTTAACCCGTTACCCAACTCGTTCAACTTTTAATGGGTTGGGTTTATCATCAAACCCGTAATTCTACTTTAAAAACCGACCCGAATCAACCCGGATATTTACCGGTTGGGTAGGGTTGGGTCCACGGGTTGTGTATATAATAATTATTATTTTCAATTTAAAAAATCTATAACACAATTCAATATAATTTTGCATATTTCAAACAATTAAATTGTTTACGTAGTGGAGACAAATCCTACATATAAAATAGAATAATTAAAAATATAACAATTAAAATTTTGAAATGTATTTTCTTTGTCATAAAAAATATTAAGATACATATACACCATTAATTATTTATATATTTTCATTAATATACCTTAATTTATAAAAATTTATTAGTTATTTTGATACTCAAATGTTATCCATTACAAATATATATCAACATATGTAAAACAAATATATAATAATATACAGTATATATTAGTTGTTTTGATACTCAAATGTTACCTTTTCTAGCACATGCTTAAAAGTAGGTCCGTAAACTATCATATATATTAACACTTAATAATATATAAAATTCCATAAAATATCATTTCCATAAAATTCATAAATTCTAAATAATTCAAAAGCAAATAAACATCACTTAGTCTTAAAATGACATAGATGTATTGGTCCAATATTGGTCTAATAGCACCAAAATCTAACAGCAACTATAAAAGATTCCAGCACCAGCAGTGAAAGGTTTAGCAACAACAGAAAATCCAGCAACAGTAGCTGTAAAAGATTCTAGCAACAACAATGAAACGTTTAGCAACAACATAAAATCCAGCAACAACAGTTAAAAGTTTAAGCAACAATAGTCAAAAGAAGAAGAAAAAAAAACAACACTAGAAAATACCTTAAAATCTAGTAGTAACAGTTGTATTGAGCTCAACCGCAGTAATGCCAACATCAATAGAAACTAATCCAGCTAACTCTATATATGTAAACACAAACAACTAATAAGAATAATGTAATGTAATACTAAAATAAAATAGATTTTAAAATTCAAACATATAATTCATACCTGACTCAACCTTTTCCAATTCAACCAACTCTTTTTCTAAATCAATGACCTTAGAAGATTTGATCCAATTTTGAGTACAAATCAAAGCTTCAACGGTAGAGGGATTCAAGGAACTACGAAATGAATCAAGGACACGACCTCCTGTACTAAAATCGGATTCAGAAGATACAGTGGATACAGGGATAGCCAATATATCTCTAGCTATGCGAGAAAGCACATGATATTTATTTGTTTTTCCTTTCCATCAAGTGAGAATATTAAATGTAGGAGAATCATCTTCAACACCATCCTCCAAATACCTTTCCAACTCATTTTTTTGCACTTCACATTGTTTTTTCTTCATATTCATTCTAAACAAATTGTCCCAATCTTCATCATCTTCACCATTTTCAATTCTAGAATGAGAGGCAATGTTTGAAGATGAGGCATTGGAACCACCATCATGAGAAACAGGATACAAAAATAAATAGTGCTCAAACAATTTAGCAATGAGAGATTTCAATTTCTTTAACATATCCTCTGACAATTTTTCACCATACATCCGAGTAAAACAAAATTCAATATAGTCAAGCTTATAACGAGGATCAAGATAAATAGCAACAAAGAGAAGATAATTTATTGTATTGCTTTCCCAATACTTGTTGTACTTCAATTGCATATTTGCTGTCATGGTTTTCAAAATTGGATCACTAACATTGTGCCTCCATTTATTCAACGTTTTTTTAATATCCATCAACTGTTTGAAAAAAGAGTTAGCAGTAACATGCAATGACCCAGAAAAAGAAAGTGTGGCATCATAAAAAGTTTTCAAAAACTTCACAAAAATACGAGCTCGTTCCCAATCAGCTCGATTAGGACATCCTTTCGACTCAATACGGAGATTAGTTAAAAATGCAACATCAGCATGTTCTAAGCGGTAAAATGCATGTTCATACTTTTCAGCGATGTTCAACATTAAATAAGTAGAGTTCCATCTGGTTTCTACATCTAGTGTTACCAATGCTTTATAACATACACCAACAGCTTCTGCACACTTCTTGAAAGTAGCCAACCTACTAGGAGAAGCCTTGACAAACTTACTTGCAGCCCTAATTCTTTTAACAGATTCATCAATATCCTTTATTCCTTCTTTGACAATCAAGTTTAATATGTGAGCACTACATCTCATATGCAAGTACTCCCCATTAAACAAAGTACGACCATTCCAAAAACTCATGCCTCGATTTAAATAATCAATTGCCAAATTGTTAGCACTTGCATTATCAACAGTCACACAACATATAGACTTGATACCCCATTCCTTCATGCAATTCTCTAATGTTATCCCTATAGTTTCACCTTTATGGTCAGCAATTATACCAAAGCTTAATATACTCTTCTTTAAATTCCACTCGTCATCAATATAGTGAGCTGTAACACACATATAATTCATATTCTGAATCGATGTCCAAGTATCAGTGGTAAGAGACACCATTTGTTTATTAGCAGACAACATAGATTTCAATTTTTTTTTCTCATCGAAGTACAAGCATAAACAATCTCTGGCAACAGTGACACGAGATGGAATTTTGAATCTTGGTTGAGCCTCTTTCATGAACATATTAAATCCTTCATTTTCAACATATTTAAAAGGGAGCTCATCAATGATTATCATCTTTGCAAGTATTAATCTAGTCCTCTCTTGATTAAAATCAACAAGTTTCAAGCTAACACTATTAGGATCATCCTCACTTTCTTTTCCAATAGCTATAGTTTTTTTGTTTCTTATCAACTACCCTATTTGGATTTTTCAGGCACACTTTCAAATGTTTATGCATGTTAGTAGTGCCATGACTACCACTATTTGCAGCATATTGTTTCCCACAATACTTACATATAGCCTTATCATTAACCCTTTTAAAATCTTTCCAAACTGTAGAAGGTTTTCTAGAGGGTTTTCTTTTGCTTACCTCTATTAGTGCACTTGGTGGCAATGATGACAACCCTTCTCCTTGTATTTGTTGAACTTCTTGCTCTTGTTCAAGTGGATGAGCAACATCTTCACTGACAATTTGTGATTGTTCCACTTCCATTTTCTATAAAAAACAATTTTTAATATAAATTATTATTAAAACAACATTAAACAAAATATATTTAAATTAATAATATGAAACAGAACAGGACTTTGCATCAAAATATATTTTCATCATATGAAACAAAATAGTACTTTGCATCATATGAAACAAAATAGTACATTACATTGAACCTATCATCATATTTTGCATTGATATAAAACTATTGAAGTACATACTGTAAAAACAATATATTGCATTGAAATAAATATATTGTAGAACTATAAAAAGTATAAAACCTTATTCAATATGGAGACAAAACTATGAGAGAGTCAAAGTATAGACTGTGGATTTTCGAAAGCAAGATGGAATTGGAATGTGAGAGAGTAAAATGAAAAAAAAAAAATCGTGAGAGAAAGAGGAGTGGTGACGTTTGAGATTTGCCGTAGTAAAAAAATAGGGCTAGGTTAAGTGGTATTGTCTTTAGTTTAGTAAGTTTCTAATATATACTTAATTATTATTAGTTAATAAAGATTCATTAAAAAATAAAAAGGCAGTAAAGTGTAAACTAGAAGTGCATAAGTCAAGCAAGCATGATTAATATTAATAATAATGTTTAATTATAATAATAATAATAATAATTTAATGTGTGATTGGAAACTGGAAGGAAAGTGCAAAAGATCTTTGTGTACGTTATAATTTACAAAGTTATAGCAACTTTAAAATTTATAAATAATAATATAATAATAATAATAATAATAATAATAATAATAATAATTAATTATGTCACGTCAACGGGTTGGGTCAACGGGTTCATGGGTTTAGAAACTAAAACCCAATACCCGAACCAAATCTATACGGGTTGTTACGGGTTGGGTCGGGTATACCCGTAAATGAATGGGTCTGGGTAATTAGTGGGTTGGTTCGGTTTGGGTAGGCGGGTTTGCGGGTCGACCCGCACCCATGAACACCCCTAATGAAAGTTGGATATGTTGACTGCACCCTACATATCATTTAATGACAATAGTTATATTGAGTTCTTACACAAAGCAATTTACCATCATTAGGACTGTAAGTATCATTTGATATCATTAACGAATTATATATATATATATATATATATATATATATATATATATATATATATATATATATATATATATATATATATATATATATATATATATATATATATATATATATATATATATATATATATATATATATTATTCGTTAATGATAAATACCGACGTTCATAAAAATAGTCATCAAATTATATATATATATATATATATATATATATATATATATATATATATATATATATATATATATATATATATATATATATATATATATATATATATATATATATATTATTCGTTAATGGTAAATACCGACGTTCATAAAAGTGGTCATCAAATGATACTTACAATCATAATGATGGTAAATTGCTTTGTGTAAGAACTCAATATTAGAGATAACAAATAAAGAGCTTAGTCTTTTACACTTGTAGATTAAGTATGTATATATAGTACTCCCTTGTGTACATTCAATAATCAATATTATAACTCCCTTTCACTCTTTCTTCCCTTTCTCTCTTACTTTTCTGCATCTGTAACATAATTTTGTTACACAAGGATGAACCTCCATGTTCATCTTCTTCAATTCTAGTATGGTATCACTCGCCGCCACGATCTAACGCGCTTCCGTCATTTCTTTCTGCTTTCCCAGCTCTGTGTTTTTCATTCTTGGAGTTGTTTCACTCTGTGTTCGCATAAGCAAGTTGTCTTCTGCTCTAGCTCTTTTCAACGGCAACAATGGAATCCGGTGACAATCAAGAATCTGGTGTCAAAGACACACCTTCATCGCAACAAGGCATCCCTGGGTTGGGCACAATGAAATCGAACAATCGGTTTGGTCCGAAACTCTCTATTCAGCTGCAAGAAAACAACTACCTGCTATGGAACCAACAGGTCAAAAGAGTTATCTTGACTCAGAAGATGCATCGTGTTGTGGTTAATCCGTAGATTCCGCCGAAGTATGCAACCACGCAAGATCGTATCACAAGTACAATTTCTGATGAGTATGAAACGTGGTTAGTTCAAGATCAAGCTGTGTTTATTTGGCTACTCTCAACAATATCAGAGTTGATTCTTCCTCGCGTTCTTGCGTGCAAACACGCATATGAAGTTTGGGACAAAATGCACCAGTATTTCACAACACAGATGAAGGCTAGGGTTAGACAGTTGAGAGTGGAACTAAAATCTACGAAGAAAGGAGCCAGCACAATAACTGAGTTTGTGCTCAGAGTTAAAGCCATAGCAAATTCACTCCTAGCTGTTGGAGATTCCATCACTGAGCAAGACCAAGTTGATGCTATTCTGGATGGTCTTCCTGAGGAATACAATTCGTTTGTTATGCAGATGTATGGTACTCCAGTTCCACCATCTCTCTGTGATGTTGAGGCTCTGCTATATGTTCAAGAAGCTCAGCTGGAAAATTTTCGTCAAGATCAAGTTGCATCCAGTGTTGCTGTGAATCTTGCTTACACAGGTCATGGAAACTCAAGCTCCCAGAGGGAGTACACATCCAACCATGGCAGGAATTCTAGGTCCTCTAGAGGTAGGGGCAGGGGAAGAACAAGGCCTCCCAATGGTAATAGACCTACATGTCAATTATGTGGTAAATATGGGCATGTTGTATCCTCTTGCTGGCACAGGTTTGATGAAAATTTCATGCCTTCAAATCCTAATGAAACTCAAGAGAAGCCTAGCAATAACATGGAATCAAGACAAGAACAGTCTGCAGACAAGCCTAAAAATTCACAAGCTGTAGCAATGATGGCTGCCACAACCAAGTCCATTGGCACAACTCAACAGTATAACCGTCCTGCAGAATTGGACTCCCAAGCTTGGTTTGTGGATTCAGGTGCATCTCATCACCTTACTCCATATGCCTCTTATTTACAAAATTCTAGAGTATATACAGGCCATGACAAAGTCTATGTAGGTAATGGTCACACACTCACTATTAATTATATAGGGTACACAACTTTTTGCTCACCTCTCATTCCTAAATGCAAGTTGACAATGACTGATATTCTTCATGTACCAGCTATTACTAGAAACCTTCTTTCTGTTTCCAAATTCTCTCATGACAATCATGTCATCTTTGAATTTTTGTCTAACAAATGCTATATTAAATCTCAGGCTTCTAGACAAATTCTGGTTGAAGGAGATCTAGATGCTAGTGGTCTCTACTGCTTTCCTCTTCTACCTTTGGAGTCCTCAAGGTCTCACAGTTTGCATCCCTCATTGAATAAGTCTTGTCAGGTTCAAAGTTATACAGTTGTGCATTCCACACCTAGTTGTCAGCTGGATTGCTCTATAGATAATACATGTAATAATAGTATGCTTTGGCATCATAGGCTAGGACATGCTAATTCTACATTTGTAGCTCATATACTGAAGTTGTGTAATATTCCTTATTCAAATAAACAAAACAGTTTTTACAAATCATGTAATCTTGGTAAGGCTCATAGGCTTCATGCCCCTCTTACAAATCATGTATATAATAAAGCTTTTGATGTGATATACACTGATCTTTAGGGTCTTCCCCCCTTGCTATCCAGTTCTGGTTTTAGGTACTATATTGCATTTGTTGATGCTCACACAAGATACACATAGTTGTATTTCCTTAAACAAAAGTATGAGGCTCTAGGTGCTTTTAAACTGTTCCATAAGTTTGTTCAAACTAGGTTTGGTCTTACAATCAAGTCAGTTCAATCTGACTTTGGTGGTGAATTCAGACCATTCACTAGGTTTCTGCAAGAGCTTGGTATAACACATAGGTTAACTTGCCCTCATACCTCACATCAAAATGGTTCAGTTGAGAGAAAACACAGAACCATTGTTGAGATAGGCCTCACTCTCTTAGCTCATTCATCTATTCCTCTAACATATTGGGATCATAGTTTTGCTACTGCTGTGTATCTAATGTACAGGTTGCCAACTGCTCCTCTGACTACATATCATTCACCTTTTCATGCTCTTTATGACAAGCATCCAGATTACAAAACCATTCGTGTGTTTGGTTGTGCCTGTTATCCCTTACTCAGGCCATACAATCAGCACAAGTTGCAGCTCAGAAGCCAAAAGTGTGTCTATCTTGGAGTCTCTCCTCAACACAAAGGTTTCAAGTGTCTAAGCAAGTCTGGAAAGATTTACATCTCAAAGGATGTAAACTTCAATGAAGAAATGTTTCCCTTTCCTCGGCTGTTCCAGTCTAGTACCACAGCAGGTCCTGCATTTATAACCAAACCTCTAGCCTGTCCATCAAGCCTGTCATCAAAGGCACCAAATCCATCATCTCAGACTCCAGCTGTCACACCTGTGAACAATGTCTCCACAAACCAGCACATGGATCTTGTTACTACTTACCACATATAAATGCACTTAGACTCTTTAGCAGTACCTATGTCTGAGCAGCCTCACCAACCTAGTCTGACTCCTGAACCTATCAACATCAATTCATCTTCTCTTGGTACACCTACAGCTGCTATGACACCTGCTACCTCACAAGCTACTCGAGGTGCCTTGTCAAATGTTCCCAAGACTGTGTCTCCTTTAACAGCTATTACCCATCATACATCTGAAGCAGGCCCCTCTACATGTCCTGCTAGCACTGCTCACAAGACCATAAGTACTAATATCATGTTGTCCAGCTCAGAGCCTGAGGCATGTGCCTGTCCAGAAGGTAATACCTCCAACCTATTTCCTTTTGAAAATGTTCACAACTCCACCTCTCTTGAAACTACCTCACATTCAACATTTTCTAATCCCATATCTAAGTCCTCTCAATCCCCTTCTATTCGCAGCCACACACCTTCCACTTCGCTCTTGGTTAATGATCATCCAATGTTGACCAGAGCCAAGATAGGGAAGTCCAAACCTAAGGCATTGTTAGCACATACTGAGTCTGAACCTACTACTGTCAAACAAGCCTTATCTCACCCTGCCTGGCGCACTGCAATGCAAGCTGAGTTTGATGCTTTACAAGCCAACCACACATGGACCCTTACACCTCTACCACCTGATAGGAAAGATGTGGCTTGCCGATAGGTGTTCAAAATCAAGGAGAATGCTGATGGATCCATCAACAAGTACAAAGCTAGACTTGTAGCCAATGGATATCATCAGGAACATGGTTTTGACTATACTGAAACTTTTTCCCCTGTTGTTAAGCCCACCACTATCAGAGTAATTCTCACTTTAGCTCTCACATACAAATGGGACATTCAACAAATTGATGTCAACAATGCCTTTCTCAATGGAACTTTGACTGATGAGGTTTACATGACTCAACCTCCAGGTTTTCCACAACTAACAAGACACTTGTATGCAAGCTTCACAAAGCTATTTATAGCCTCAAGCAAGCTCCAAGGGCCTGGTATGAAAAACTGGCACAAGCTCTTATCCATTTTGGATTTATCACTTCTAAGTGTGATAATTCTTTGTTTCTTTACCACTCTCAGGGTGTTGTTATGTATGCTCTTGGTATGTAGATGACATACTCATTACAAGCTCTGATCAAACACTGATTCATACTATGATTCATCAACTTCACACTACATTTGCTTTAAAAAAGCTAGGCAGACCAAAGTATTTTCTTGGTATTGAAGTGAACTTTCAAACAGATGGTTCAATGTTGTTAACTCAATCCAAGTACATCAAAGATCTCTTGTCTCGAGCCAACATGGTTAATGCTAATGGAATTCCAACTCCCATGATGACAAACTGCAAGCTCAGCAGACATGGAGCTTCCAAATTAACAGATCCATCGTTCTATAGGTCCATTGTGGGTGCACTGCAGTATGTGACTTTAACTAGGCCAGACATTGCCTACAGTGGGAATAAAGCCTGCCAGTTCATGTTTGATCCACTAGACACACATTGGTCTGCAGTGAGACGAACCCTCAGGTATTTAAGTAGAACTGTCTCATATGGATTACATCTCTCACCATCGGCTTCCACTTCCAGATTACCACTGCATGCCTATAGCGACTCTGACTGGGCCAGCGACCCCGACTACAGAAGGTCCACCTTTGGTTCATGCATTTTCTTTGGTCCTAATCTTGTTTCATGGAGCTCTAAGAAGCAAGCGTTGGTTGCTCGTTCCAGCACGGAGGCAGAATATCGTGCTCTCGCTCACACCACTTCTGAATTATTGTGGCTGGGGTCATTATTGTATGAACTCAAAGTCACATATCATACCCCTATCCTGATGTGTGATAACTTGAGTGCAGTTCTGCTTTCTCATAATCTCGTTTTTCATGCCCGCACCAAACACATTGAGCTTGATATTCATTTTGTGCGTGAACGTGTTGTAGCTGAACAACTACATGTCCATCATGTCCCTGCATCCGTTCAACTAGCTGACACGCTTACAAAACCGCTTGGGATTGGAGCATTTCAGCATTTACGACACAAACTCAAGGTTGCAAGTTTGGAAAACCTCAAAACCTCACCATGAGTTTGAGGGGGGGGGGGGGTATTAGAGATAACAAATAAAGAGCTTAGTCTTTTACACTTGTAGACTAAATATGTATATATAGTGCTCCCTTGCGTACATTCAATAATCAATAATATAACTTCCTTTCACTTTTTCTTCCCTTTCTCTCTTACTCTTCTGCATCTGTAACAGAATTCTGTTACACAAGGATGAACCTCCATGTTCATCTTTTTCAATTCTAGTACTCAATATAACTATTGTCATTAAATGATATGTAGGGTGCAGTCATTTTTATGTGATAACATGAGAATAAATCTGAATCATTAGATTTAAAATAAATGATAGAGATTATGTGTGGTTTTTTTTCTCTCCTCCATTATTATAATAAATGATGAAGGAGAGAGAAAAAAACACACATAATCTCCACCATTTATTTTAAAATTTAATGATTCAGATTCATTCTCATATTCTCACATAAAAATGACATTCTAATATGAAATGTCATATATATATATATATATATATATATATATATATATATATATATATATATATATATATATATATATATATATATATATATATATATATATATATATATATATATATATATATATATATATATATATATATATATATATATATATATATATATATATATATATATATATATATATATATATATATATATATATATATATATATATATATATATATATATATATATATATATATATATAAAATTTAATCACTACACCAAATATGAAATTTGACAGCGCAGCAAAGACAAAGCATTTAATAAAAACGCTGGTAAAAGATTTAAAAATAATAATAATAATCACATGCTTCAGAAAGCGCTTACTAAAAAGCGTAGCTAAAGGGGGTTATTTTGTAATACTATAGAAAATGCTTTCATGAAAGCACTGCTATAGGGAGGGGATACGAAAGCGCTTTTTAAAAGCGCTGCTATAGGGGGGATACGAAAGCGCTGCTGTAGGGAGGATATGAAAGCGTTTTTAAGAAAGCACTGCTAAAGGTCCTGCCCTGGGCAGACTTTAGAAAGCGCTGCTAAAGGTGGGATTTACTAAAGCGTTTTTAAGGAAAAAGCGCTGCTATAGGGGGGGTTAAAAGCGCTACTATAGGTCTTTAGTTATTTAAAATAAAACGGACTTTTCATTATTTCATTTAACATTTCAGAGTTATTTCTTTCTCTCCCGCGCGACCCCTCCGTCGTTTTCTCTCAAACTCTCACCACTGAAGCTTCTCCCTCCGTCGTGCTCCTCCGTCTAACGCCGTATTCCGTCGTTTTCTCTTAATCTCTCACCACTGAACCATCGCTCTCCATCGTGCTTCCTCCGTACATTCTCTCTCATTCTCTCACCACTGTTATTGCATGTTCTTGATGTTATTGCTGGTTTTATTTCTATTTCTATGTTTATGGTAGTTTTAGTTTTTGAAGGAACTTAGTTTAGTTTAGTTTGCTCTAGGGTTTCTAGTTTAGTTTAATCTCATTGAGGAAGAAATTTGGAGCAGTTACAATAACTTCATTTTAGGATATTTAATATAAAAAGCTCTAGATTAATGGACTCTATGTTTTGTTATAAAAAGTGAGTTGTAAGCATCTTTTGTTCTAGGTTTCTAAGTGTTAGCTTAATAGAGAATTTAGAAACTTGCAACTTTTGTTGAATGGAAGCTTCTGTTTTGGTATTTCAGGTTATGATAATTGTTAGTATAATTGGTATTATAAATATGATGTTCTATTGTAATAATGAAAAATATCTATATTATTTTTGTTATAGTTGCCTTCTTTTAGAGTTGTATACAAATCATTTTAGAGTTGTATACAAATCATTTTGAAAAAGGAAACCAAACATTTGTTACGAAAATATATTTGTCAAATTGATCATCTAAAAATGGGGCTTCTGTTGTAACATAATAAATTGTACTTCTTAGTTGCTCAATAGTTAAATGCGATTCCAAATGTTGTTGTTCATGTTGTTCATGTTGATGTTGGTGTTGTTGATGAAAACATGAATTAATTTTGTATGTTAATTTGTTATAGGGGTTACTTGTGAAGATTGTGATTGTTTCTAAGAATCTTACTGTGTAGTTCTAGAAGTTGGTGATTTCTCTACAAGTGCTACAGGTATTCGCTATTTTTGTTTAGCTTACTTAGTTTAGTTGCTTCTTACCAAATGTATCATTTTCTGACGTTGTTAAATGTGATTCTAAATGTTGTTGTTGATGTTGTTAATGTTTATGTTGTTAATGTTGATGTTGATGTTGTTGATGAAAACATGAATTAATTTTATATGTGAATTTGTTATAGGGGTTACTTGTGAAGATTGTGATTGTTTCCAAGAATCCTACTGTGTAGTTCTAGAAGTTGGTGATTTCTCTACAGGTGCTACAGGTATTTGTTGTTTTTGTTTAGGTTACTTAGTTTAGTTGCTTCTTACCAAATGTATCATTTTTTGACGTTGTTAAATGTGAATCCAAATGTTGTTGTTGATGTTGTTAATGTTTATGTTGATGTTGTTGATGAAAACATGAAAAAGCGATGCTAAAAGGGGGGGAAGAGCGCTTCTGAAAGCGCTGCTATAGGGGGAAAAGACAGCGCTGCTAAAGATGGGGAAATAAGCAGCGCTTTTATTAAGAAAAGTGCTGCTAAAGGTATTCAGTAAATACACTTTAGGCAGCGCTTTTTAAAACGCTGCTAAAGGTGGGGGAATAGAGAGCGCTTTTTTGAAAAAGCGCTGCTAAAAAGTATTCAACATATACACTTTAGGCAGCACTTTTTAAAAGCACTGCTAAAGGTGGGGGGAATAGAGAGCGCTTTTTAGAAAAAGTGCTGCTAAAGGTAAAAAGCGCTGCTAAAGGTGGGGGGAAAAGAGAGTGCTTTTTTGAAAAAGCGCTGCTAAAAGTGGACATATAGCAGCGCTTTTTACTTTAAAAAAAAAGTGCTGCCTTTACCTTTAGCAGCGCCACTTTAGGCAGCGCTTTTAAGCGCTGCTAAAGACCAAAAAAAGCGCCGCTAAAGGTCTTTTTTGGCATATTGAATTAAAATCTCAAGTAATGTTTTTTTTCTTTTTGACTCACTCAAGTAATGTTTTTGATAACAATATAATGTTTTTTATGATGTTGATTATCATTATATTGAAATTTTTACCTAAATAAACTATTGTTTTAAAAAATTTCTCAAAATACCCCACTTTTCAAATTATCTCTCAAAGTACTCCACTTTGGAGTACTGATTGTATGCAAGCGCCAATTGAATCGGCGACCCTTCACAAAGGCAATGTGTTGTCGCCAATTAGAGACAACACATGGTGTTGCCAATCTAATTGGTGACACCGTGTAATATTTACAAGGGTGTCGTCAATTCATCTAGAGACAACATTGAAAGTAAATTTTTTTTCTATAAATAGAGGTGTTCGGATCATTTAGTTCCACATGTCATCTCATATCTTTAAGTTACTGGAAAAAAATGTATCGTTGGTGGTGGGGAAAAGTCATCTATTCGAGAGAGAGAAGCCTCTGATGGATATGTTATTTTGGAACATTCAAAGTTTCAATCAACTTAAGAAGGAACTAAATCGGTGGTTAGAATGAGACATTGGCGAAGAGGAAAAAATTTAAAGTATCCAGAGACTTGATCGCCTACGTGGGTGGATCTGCGTTAAGAGTGACAAGGATGCAAGGGAAGTCATGTTTGGACCGAATGACATGAGTTTGATTGTTGTAATAAGTTAGAAATGTTTTATGTTTCTTTTCTGTTATCTATTTTATGTGTCGTATGTGTTGTCTGTTGTTAATTTGCAGTATGTGTTGTTTGTTGTTAACATTGTTGTAACAGAGGCTCCTTAATATATGAAAATATTAGGTTACACCATTTGAAAGGATAAACTAAATTATGATGTAGAGGTTGCTTCGACATTGGGATAATTTTTTCGGTTGTGTCTGGGATAACGACATATACTACATAATCTTATCATTTTATAAGTCGTATCCATTTCGATTCATATACGCCTACTATTTGGGTGTCCTTTTTTCTTTCTTCGCATCTCATCGTTTTGCCAAACTATGTGCCCTTGGTATGAAAGCCAATATTCCTCCATTGGTAGCATTATGAACCCTTCGTTGTAGACATTCATAACATTAATTACGTTGTAAATTACATCATATAGATGACTATAAGAATCCTGACGAGCATGTGCACATGATGCAATAACATGTGAGCAAGGTACACGGAAGACCTGGTACTTGCCACAATCACACTAAAAATTGTTTAGTCTGACAACATAGGATAAATTTGGTCTTCCCTCATTATGGTCCATTGTTTCTTGTACACTGAAAGTTTGCCTATTACGGCCAAAGACTGTAACTGCATGTGTGTTGGCTTTGATAGTATCCTCTTTCATCAATTTCATTATGCTTTCACTGATTACATGACCCGACATTAACACTGCACTCCATCTTTTGCATCTTATTTTGAAAAGTGATGCCAACCTATAATAGGTTGATCTCACCAAAGCGATGATTGGAAGGTTACTAATTCCTTTGAAGACCCTGTTCATGGATTCCACAAGGTTTGTCTTCATGTGGCCCCAACGACATCCACCATCAAAAGTCCTTGTCCACTTGTCCAATGGAATGTTATCCAACCACCTTCCAGCATCTGTATTTGACATCCTAATTTTGTTAAGATAGTATTAAAATGATGGTTGAGTTATAGCATACTCGTCACTCATAACTTTTTTGCGAAGGTTCTTGTCTTTGATTGCACGCATGAAGTTTTGTGCAATATGTCTAATGCAATATATGTAACACCCCATTTCTATACCCTCAAATAAAACAATTAAATCATTTAGGCACTTAATAAAAATTTTCATCAGAGTATAAATTAACACATGGTATAAAAGAGGCACGTCACATTATCCAGGAAATTCAAAACACATACAACACTTGCTCATAAGGATATGCAACAAATGGTAAATTACCACAAAGGAACTTAGTCCTTAAAACCCACATATCAATATTTAGAGTAAAAGCGGAAACATCTAATGAATCACTTCATTCATATAAACATTATATACATCAACAGTTTAATTCGAGTCATAAGTCATGTTTACAAAACATACACCAACAGATACATACACAGATGTATCAGAAAAGAATCAAAACAATTCCTAACTACCCGGTGCTACATATCAGAGCCAACCGACCAAAAAGAATGAAGTCACGCTTCACAAAAGACCTCCAGTAAACCTACTATGCAATGCCTCATAGAGCATCATAAAACAGCAGAAGGGTGAGAAACATTATCATAACAAACAATGCATATAATTATATATCTATATACACCAACATAGAATATAAATAACATATTTCTCACCGCAACTCATCACAATTCATCACATACCTCACAATGTATATCTACACAACTAAGCATATTCACCAATCATGCTTCACAACTCACAACATTTCCACATAAACATTTACACTTATGTTTACTTCAACAATTCACATACACATACACGACTATGTTCATTACACCAATACATCATACGAAGTTGATAATGCAACTCATAGAGACCGACTCACGACTCTATGCAGATGCAAATGCGGTACCGACTCATTCAGCAGGTTCAATTGAAGAACCAAATGGAACCATCACTCGTTACTGAAGTAACTCCCCATCGGGCCTACAATGTTCACCCATCGCTCACACTCCACATGGGCACACGATGTTTCAGGATTGCTCACACCCCACACGGGCACACAATCCGATTGCTCACACCTTACAAGGGCACACAATCATTCTGAAGATTCTCCACGGAATCAAATATAAACCATCGCTCACACCCCACAAGGGCACACAATCGTTTCTGCAGATCCTCCTAGGGATAAAAAATAAACCATCGCTCACACCCCACAAGGGCACACAATCGTTTCTGCATATCCTCCTAGGGATCAAAAATAAACCATCGTTCACACTCCACAAGGGCACACGAGGTTTCTGCAGATCCTACGCGGGATCAGACACACAAGAATGCAATCATGATGCTCCACATGCAAAAAGACCCAACATACTCTTGAAATGCATACATATTCACAAATATATAATTATGCATTTTCACATCATACCAGCACATACAATTTACGCACATTCACGTTAATCATGCCAAACGACCACATTCTACACTCCACGATTCACAATCTAGGATTCACGCCTTGCGGCTACCCACAATACATCACATCACAACAGCATACAAACTACCCATTTAGATAAGGATTAAACATAATTAAACCAAACAATCGACAATTGGATGGAAAGCACAGGAAATAAAAGAAAATGATGTCACATTCACCGACCTTCGCCTAGCGAAGCATTTGGCCAATGCTCGCCACCACACTCGCCTAGCGAACTCGCTGGCGAAGACAGACAGTAGCTACTGGAAGTGTTCGCTACTACTCACTACCACACTCGCCTGGCGAAGCCTCTCGCCGCCTCCTTCGCCTGGCGAACTCACTGGCGAAGACAGAGTTGGGCTACTGACTTGGTTCGCTACCCCCTCGCTGGGATTCACCTGGAGAACCTTCGCTCCCATTCGCCTAGCGAATGCTAGCGAATCTGTGAACTCAGAAATCCATAACTGTCAAAATCGCCCAATCCTTCCAAAATCAACTGATTCTCACCAAACCAGTTTCAACCGCCTTAGTCTAACATTTCTCGACTAAACTTAACCACTTATTCTCATTTTTAACCATTAAAACTCGATTTCTACCGATTAAATTAAATTCGACCTAAAAATGGAAAATGAGCAAAACTCTCCCCAATCCAAAATCAAACCAACAGAACATACATAATCATACACATCGAAATAATAATAAAGTTTCACACCCTTACCCGATTAATCGAAGCTTAGAAGTTGATTCTTGATGGTTCTAGGTTTTTCTCCTCTTCCTCCTCTTTTCTCTTCTTTCCTTTCTATTTCTTTCTTCTATTTTCTTTTCTCTCTATTTCCACTTATACTCTTCCTATTATATTTTTCTCAAATAACAACTAATTAAGAATTATCTAAAACACCCTCTAATTAATTCCCAAAACTCTCCGAATAATAAAATATCATAATATGTACACTTAACATATTAATATTCAAATTTCACAAATGAAATAATAATCAATCAAATAAATTGAAAGACTTAACAAAATGGGAAATTTAGAATCAGGGCGTTACAACTCTCCCCCACTTTAGAAATTTTCTTCCTCGAAAATATTACCTGATCCAAACAATTCCGGATGCGACCCTCGCATCTTACTCTCCAATTCCCAAGTCATGTTGCCTTCCGCATCACCTCCCCATGCTACTTTCACAAGCGCAATATCCTTGCCTTTTAGCTCCTTAATTTCACGATCCAAAATCCTAATCGGTAAAACTTCAACCGTAAGGTTATCTCTTACTTCAACCTTGTCCATAGGAATCACATGTGACGGATCCGGAACATACTTCCGAAGTTGTGAAACATTGAGCACATCATGCAAATTCGAAAGATTCGGAGGCAACGCCACACGATACGCTACAACACCCACTCGTGCAATAATCTGATACAGACCAATAAAACGAGAAGTCAACTTCTTCAACTTTAAGGCACGACCCACACCCGTAACCGGTGTAACTCTCAAGAACACATGGTCGCCTTCTTGAAACTCAAGATCTTTCCTTCTCTTGTCATGATAACTCGTCTGCCTACTCTGAGAAGCTCTCATCTTTTCCCGAATAAACTTCACCGTCTCTGTTGTTTGTTGTACCATCTCCGGCCCAACAACCAACTTCTCACCAGTTTCATGCCAACACAAAGGTGTTCGACATCTCCGACCATACAAAGCCTTAAATGGCGCCATACCAATACTTGAGTGAAAACTGTTATTGTAGGTGAACTCAATCAACGCTAAATAACTATCCCAAGCACCACCTTGCTCTAGTACACAAGCATACAACAAATCCTCCAACGAATGAATCGTCTTCTCGGTTTGACCATTTGTTTGCGGATGATAAGCCGAACTCAATCTTAGCTTAGAACCCAAATCCTTTTGCAAACTCTCCCAAAATCTTGAAGTAAATCTAGGATCTCTATCCGATACAATACTCTTAGGAACTCCATGAAACTTCACAACCACACGAACATAAATCTCGGCTAACTTCTCCAAAGGATAACTAATATTAATCAGAACGAAATGAGCAGATTTAGTAAGCCTATCAACAATCACCCAAATAGCATTATGACCTCTTTGCGTATTCGACAATCCAGTAATAAAATCCATCAATATACTATCCCATTTCCACTCTGGAATATCCAAAGGTTGCATCAATCCACTAGGCTTCTGATGTTCTACCTTAGACTTCTGACAAGTCAAACATGCATACACAAACTGAGCTACATCTCTCTTCAATCCGGACCACCAAAAGATTTTCTTCAAATCTTGATACATCTTATTCGCTCCCGGATGAATACTTAAGTTACTCCGGTGTCCTTCCTCCAATATCATCCTTTTCAACTCCGCATCATCGGGAATACAAATACGACCACGAAATTTCAAAACTCCAAAATCATCAACCTTGAAATCCTCATTCTCATTTGTCATCAAATCAACGAACTTCAGATCCAACTTCTGCTTTTCACATATGGTTGCAAGAAAATCATTTGTAATACGAAGCATACCAAGTCTTACACTTCTCGGCGTCATTTCACAAACCAAACTCAAATCTCTAAAGTTCTCTAAAAGTTCCCATTCTTTCATCATCAATGTAGACATGTGCAACGACTTCTGACTTAAGGCATCGGCCACCACATTTGCCTTACCCGGATGGTAATTCAAACCAAAATCATAGTCTTTCAAAAGCTATAACCACCTCCTTTGTCTCATATTTAATTCCTTTTGATCAAATAAATACTTCAAACTCTTGTGATCACTAAAAACTTTAAATCTTGCACCATAAAGATAATGCCTCCAAATTTTCAAAACAAACACCACGGCCGCTAATTCCAAATCATGTGTAGGGTAATTCTTTTCATGCACTCTCAATTGTCTCGAAGCATAAGCCATAACTTTTCCCTCTTGCATTAACATACCACTCAAACCTGTCAAGGAAGCATCACAATAAGCCACTAAAGGTTCCGTAGGATTCGACAAAATCAAGATTGGCGTTGTTGTCAATCTTCTTTTTAACTAAATGAAACTCTTTTCACAATCATCATCCCAAATAAAATCCTTTCCCTTACAAGTCAATTGCGTTAACGGAAGTGCCAACCTCGAAAATCCTTCAATAAACCTCCGATAATAACCTGCCAAGCCCAAAAAGCTTCGAATCTTCGTAACCAATCTAGGAGTCTCCCATTGCATTACCGCATCAATCTTGAATGGATCCACACTAATACCATTACCGGAAATAATATGCCCGAGAAAACTCACTTCCGATAACCAAAATTCACACTTTGACAACTTAGCATACAATTGCTTCTCTTTCAAAATCTGTAACACAATCCTCAAATGCTCTTCATGCTCCTCTTGAGACTTAGAGTAAATCAAAATATCGTCGATGAACACAACCACAAAATGATCCAACTACTCATGAAAAATACGATTCATGTATTCCATAAACACACCTGGCGCATTAGAAACTCTGAATGGCATCACAGAATATTCGTAATGACCATATCGTGTCCTAAAAGCCGTCCTTGGAATATCCTCCTCCTTAACCCGAATCTGGTGATAACCCGATCTCAGATCAATCTTGCTAAAAACACGTGCTCCAACTAATTGGTCCATTAAATCATCGATTCTTGGAAGCAGATACTTATTCTTGATTGTCACCTTATTCAACTGCTGATAATCAATACATAACCGCATACTCCCATCCTTCTTCTTTACCAACAATATCGGCGCACCCCAAGGAGAAACCCTTGGTCTTACAAACCTCTTGTCCAACAAATCATTCAACTGCTCCTTCAGTTCTACCAATTCCAATGCTGACATACGATACGGTGCCATCGAAATCGGTCTAGTACCAGGAACTAGATCAATAGAAAGCTCAACTTCTCTTTTCGGCGGTACATCTGTAATCTCCTCCAGAAACACTTCTGGAAAATCACACACCACTGGAAACACATCAAGCTCAACTTTTCTCTCCACAGACAACGATGCAAACAAGCCGAACAACTGAGCTTCGTTCGCTAAAAGTTTCTTCAACTCTTTAGTGGATAGAAAACTCTCGCCTTCATCATCTTCCAAAGAAGGAAACTTACTAACTTGTGATAGCAATCTAAATGAACTCTATTAAATTGCAACCAGTTCATACCCAAGATCACGTCCAAACCTTCCAATGGCAAACACACTAAATCCATAATAAAGTCTTTACTATACATGGTCAAAGAACAACTTACACACACCAAAGAAGTAGTTACCGACTCCGAAGCGAGAGTCTCAATAACCATGTCCCCACTCAAAGAAACCATGCACAAACCCAAACACTTAGCACACTCAAGAGAAATGAACGAATGAGTCGCTCCAGTATCAATAATAGCAACTAAAGGCATATTATTAATAAAGCATGTACCTTTAATCAAGTGATCCGCATTAGTAGTGTCTGAACCTGCTAATGCAAATACTTTTCCATCCGACTGAGCTTGCTTTGGTTTGGTACACTTGGTACTAATATGACCAACTTCCCCACAATTAAAACACTTTACCACATTCCTTCTACAACCAGAAGTGGCATGTCCAAGACTTCCACAATTAGCACACTTCTCCACAGACTTTCCATATTCAAAAGATTTGTGGCCTATCCCGCCACACTTGTAACATTTGACCGCACCAGAACCTCCTCCTCCGGGTCTCCTGTCAAAGTTTCCCTTATACTTGCCTTTATCAACAGGCGTCACATAAGGTCCACTCCTTACTTGTTGCTTGCCTTTCTTCTCACTCAAACTCTTATAATGAGTAGATCGAGCCCTGTTGTCCTCTTCAAAAATCCTACAATATTCGGTCAAGTCCGAAAATCTTTGTATTCTTTGGTATCCCACCGCTTGCTTTATCTCACGACGCAGGCCATTCTCATACTTAATACACTTAGAGAACTCCGCCGTAACCGCCACATAATGAGGATGAAACTGATCTAATTCCACAAACTTAGCCGTGTAGTCCACCACAGACGTATTGCCTTGCTTCAGCTCAAGAAATTCCATTTCCTTTTTCCCCTTTACACTCTCAGGATAATACTTTCTCAAGAATTCGATGCGAAATAAATCCCAAGTTATTTCTTCGTCATCCACCTCAAGAACTTGTCTCGTACCGACCCACCAGTCGTCGACCTCTTCTCTCAACATGTGAGTTCCAAGTCTCACCTTGTTTCCTTCAGCACAACCCATAACTCTAAAGATTCTCTCAATCTCCTACAACCAGATCTGAGCACCGTCCGAATCAAACCTCCCCTTGAATACCGACGGCTGATTCTTTCTAAACTCATCATTAGCGTTTGCATTCGGTGCACCTTACACCGCCCTAGCCATAGCCTCCAACGCCGCATCCATAGCATTATCATTACGACCAGCCATATTCTGATGATTCCCAAAAATAACAACAAGGTTAAACAACCATTCAACCAACACAACAACAAGACAGACACAACTGACTCAACACTGCCTCTGATACCACTTAATGTAACACCCCTCCCCTCTCTTCCTCACTCACAAAACCCCCACCTCAACAACATCCGTCACCCCATTCATCTCCCCCTCATCTTCTCCCACCGTGAAATTCCCTTTCTCAATAAAACAGATTCGCCGGCAAACACATATTCTCCATCCGCAAAAACCTCGACTAAGTCCATCATACAACCGTCACATATCATCAACGGCGCATTCAAAATTATCACCAGCCTGGGCCTCTTCGCCTTCTCCGCTTTAACGAGCAACAGACCATAGCTTTCGACGTTCCACCTTGCCGACAACGTCACGGTTTTAGTTCAGCAACATCTCAGAGCGTCTCACACTCAGCTCAATGAAAGCACCACCACATTCACCACGAAACTCCCAACGACGTCTTAGGCTATGCGACAATGGTTCGAACGTATTTTGGGGTTGGTCTTCAAGTCTCTCTTCTTTGCGTCTCGGTTGGTAGTGTAGTTGTTTTGTTATTTATGTTTGCAGATTCATTACGCCGATAAGCGCTCGTTTTGTCGAACAACTTGGTGACAAAAAATAAATATAATTTTGTTTTAAAATTGCTTGATGAGTGTTTGGTGAGGCTGTCATGTATTATACCAGTTGTTATTTTCTAAATTTTCTTAGATAAAATTTTGATTAAATTTGCTTCATTTGATTTTTTAAGTAAGGAATTGGAGAGAAGATGAATAAGCATAACATGGTGTACTATGTTATGGGTAGTTTAAACTTAATCATATTATGGTATGTTGCATTATTTATGGTTCGTATATGAAGCTTGTTGGCAGTGTTAGGATCTATTTACTTTGATTTGTTGTTACTGGTTTTCGTTCTTAAGATTTTGGTTAAGCTCATGTGGCGTTTCAGATTGTGGAGAATGCGATCGATTAATAGTTTTTGTAGCTATTGCGGTTGAACTGAGTTTGTTTTGGTTATGGTGCTTAAATTATTGTTGCTGTTGTGAGCAGGTGGGCAGTCATCTTACTTGACTACCTCACGGTTTGCTTGTTTTGTTCATGTTTTTTTTAGTTAATTAAAATAATTCTTCATAAAATATAATTAGGTTTTAAATTATTACCACATTTTGTTTTGTTTTCTTCAAATTCATTTACATTTTAAATTTTCAAACTTTGATAATATTTAAAACCATCCTTTATTCAATTAATTTTTAATGATATAGTTTATTTTTAAGGTAATTCAAAATACTATTCAAAATAAAATTCTAAACCATTTTTTTATGACACTTTTTAAACCCAATATTTATATTTTCTTTAAGTGAATAAAAGTCATTTTCTATTCTATTCATTAAATAGCATGTTTTTTTAGGCAATTCTTAAGTATTCTCTAAACAAAAACCTTAGACTATTTTCAAACCACTTTTAAAATATGATTTATTTTTCTTAATCCTATTTCAATATATATTTCAACACTAAAACTATTTTCCAATCAAATCATGAAAAACTAAATCCTTGAAGTCTAGAACTTCTTGGGTTTTTAGACGATTATTATTGAGGCGTACGCCTTAAATAATGTATCGTTCGACTTTTCGTTTTTTAAAAAAACACTTTATTTTTTTGGACAAAGAAATATCATCGGAATCTAGCATTCCGTGTGGTATTTCCTTTGTTCATCTAAACATTTTTCAAATGAAAAGGTGTCGTTAGGATCTAGCATCCAAATGATGCCCCGATTAATTGATTGTGAGGTCGGCGTCTCATTTACCAAATAATCATCATTTCTCCTATTATTTTCAAATTTCAATCTCGTATTCTCACCTCTTACAAACAATTTCTTTTCATACCTTATTTTTAATTCAAATTATTTCAAAACTTTTTCTCGATTAAAACTTCGAAAGAAGGAGGTTCTTGGAATCTAGCATTCCTTGGATCTTCGAGTGAATAGCTCGAGGCATGCCCTTGGATGGTTATTTATTCAATCTTTCGACTTTTTCTAAACCATTTTCAAGCGTTTTCCTAAGTCGAGTGCTCGCACGCATTCACAATCATCGACATTTCGCACACACATTCACAATTCATCGTGGTTTCGATATTAGGAGCACCCTTAGGGACTAATATCGTTTCTCACAACTTAACCCTTGACACATCGTCAAGTCAGTTCCGTCTTCAATCAAATCCTCGACTCGTCGTCGAGCCATTTTCAAACCAACCTCCTTTTGCCTCGCATTCCATTTTCGATTCAATCTTTTTACAAACCTTTTTTTTAACTTACGAAAGAGGGATATTCTTGGAATCTAGCATTCTTTGAATATTCGAATGAGTAACTCTCGAGGCACGCCCTTGATTTGTTATTAGTTCATTCTTTCAATTTCAAAACATCCAACCCTTTATCTTCAGCCTATTCAACCCAATTTCCGAAAGAATTGAGTTATTGGAATCGCGCATTTCTTGAATTCTTGAGTGACAAGCTCTTGAGGCATGCCCTTGGGTTGCTTGTCAGTCACTCTTTTGTCTCTCAAACTTCAACCCATTTCAAACCTCGTCTTTTTGTGGTTGTTACCACGAACTACAGACGCTTTGATTCTTCATTCACTCTTGAATGTAAGATACGTAGGCACAAGATTGCGATGATCTTGGCGAGCACACTTCTATCTTCCTCTATTGTTCCATCTTCCGTTTCCCCCCTAACCTTTCCCGTGGTCGAACTATGACGCTCTGATTTCTCATTCTTGTCCGAATGAGTATACGTAGGCACAAGGGCACCAATCCTTAGCGAGCACCCTATCCTCTAACCACCCATTTTTCCTAACGTCTTTATCCGTTTACCCTACCAATTTTCCTTTAACATCGAGAAGAAAAACAAGTAAACCTAGACAACGCCCACCACAAAATACTCTAAGAGGTTCCCGTTGAGTATAACGAACGTGAGGGGTGCTAATACCTTCCCCTTGCGTATTCGACTCCCGAACCCAGAACTTGGTTGCGACGACCCTGTTCCTATCCTTTCGTTTTAAGAGGTTTTCTCGATATTTTCCTCTCCCGTTTATTCGAGATAAATAAAGTTCGGTGGCGACTCTGTCGAACCGCATTTCCGCGCCTTTCGCGCGAGGGTCGTTTCTCCGAAATGTCTCCGTAATTTTTCGAGGTGCGACACCATTTCAACCTTTCACAAATGAATCCTTCACACCAATGTCTCCATTTAATCGTCTTGGCCGCACACCATTGATCCCTTCATCACATATGAACTACTCTGGCATAGATCGCACGCTCAATTTCAACACACAAGACCTCATGGAAATGTAAGAAATTCTTAGGGAATCAACTGGAAATATTCCCGAGACTTCAACTCCTCAAACAGCTAGAGTGAATCAACAACGAGAGGAACGAGTGCAACGAGTGAGGGTGCCTAGAGGATGTGGAACCGGTGGTCGGTATGACTAACCCGGTCGCCAATATTAATTTATGTAATATTATTTCTAATTAATGATTAATGTTATTCATTTTTGTTTAAAAAATTTATATAATACACCCTGTCTTCATATCAATTGGCGCCTCCCTTTTAATATTAACACTCAGTCGCCAATTGAATTAGCAGCATCGCAAGGTGTCTCAAATTCAATTGGTGACATCTCTAAAGCCCATAAAATTGTCGCCAATTCAGATGACGCCGCCACTCAATCACACCCCAAATTGGGGTGCTTCTAGAAATAACTTAAAAAATGAGGTAGTTTGAGATTTTTTTTAAAAAATAGGATTATTTCAGTAAAAGTTTCTATTATATTTATCATAGGTTTTAAATTTAAATAATATTGAAACATAATACAAATAATAAAAAGAGAAGACATAAGTGAACACATAGGACCTTATAATAAGAATTTAAAATGAGTTTATGTCAAATCAAATAAATAATTATATATTTATTTAATTTGTAATTCAAATTATTTTAAATAAGTTGATAGAGTGTGAATTTGACTATTTAAGAATTACTATAATACAGTTATAAAATACCAGTTAAGCAGCTTTGAATTTCTAGAAATCAATTAAAGACTAAATCATAACTTAACCGTTTTTTAAAGAAACGACAAATAAAGACAGTTGTTTTTTTAAGCAACAAAAAATTATGATTTGTTAAAGAAAAACAAAATCGTTATCTATATAAATTTATAATTTATGTTACTTTGGTGTTATTTCTACTGTAGAGTCCTTATAATATTTATAAATTTTAGTACTCTTTAAAAAAATTTCATTGTTTCTTTTAATAATAACTGATAAATTTGTATTTTGAAAAATACAAAAATAAATAAATTATAGGTCAAATTTTTGTCACTGACAAATATTAAAAGTTATAAAAAGTATTTATTTTTAAAAAATAAATATAAAACAAAGTTATCATAGGAAAATAAAAATAACACATCTATTTTTACTATACAGTTGTGACATCCACCAAATAATATTTTTAGTATAAAGAAATTATAAATTTTTAATTAAAATAAATTCTAAAATATAAATAAAAAAGTGTATGTTATTGAAACAAAATATTTACTTGTAGACAAAATTACATTGTTGATTCAAATATAAAATTAATAATATGTGAAAAAAAATACATAGTTGATTAATATATTTATATATACAAGAAAAAATATTATTGTTATAAACGAGAAAAACTTTTGTTTTAAATATTAAATTTTATAGATTTATCGATAAAGTTTTTCCAAATGTGAAAAGATTAATGAAAAAAAAACTATTTTATAACAAGAACAATTTTATTAAAACACGAAAATAAAAAAAATTATAAAAAAACGTAAAATTACTAATCAAAATATTGAATAATAAAAAGAAAAAAATTACTATTGATTTTAATACTTTTGTAAATAATGTAGAAATAAAATCAATATTTATATAAATAATAATATATTATTAATTTAAATATTTTTATATATAAAATAAATTATAAACAATAATTTGTTATATTTTTAAAAATAATAAATTTTATACTTGAACAATTTAATGTATTCATGGGAACTCACTAATATTTCATTAACTATATTTTGAAAAAGGTGTCATAGTCACTTATTTTTCTTGCAAAAACAAATATAATAAAAGAAAACAGGCGAATAAGACGATTGTTGCGAGTAGGAATGTTCAAATAAATCGGTTATTTAAATAATTCATATTTATATCTAAACTTAGTTATTAAAAATTGGTTAATTATTAGTATGATTTTAACCAAATTCATATTTGAATATATTTTTAATATTATTTTAACCAAATTTATAATTTGGACATCCATATCCAAAATAAAAATTAAATTAGTCAATTTCTTTAATTAAAAAAAAACTTTGAGAATTTTTTTCAAAAAAAGAATTTTTATTTTGAAAAAAATAATATTATTTTAATTCTTTTTAGTAAATAAAATTTTTTTCTAAAAAATTTTAAAATATTATTTATTTTTAAAATTTTAAAATAACTATTGATTTTTTTGAACATCAATATTTTTTTAAAAAAATATTATAATTTTGAAAAAATCAATTTTAAAATAAAATTAATTCAAAATTAATTATAAAATTGGTTATGAATATAACCGATTTATAACTATTTTAAAAAATAAAAATCGATTATAAAAGTTGATTTTAATAAACGATTACAACATCTAAATTATTTATGATTGTGGATTGGTTACAAATATTAGACAAACTCCAATGAGAGTTCTTAGAGTGGGTTTGCCAACGTGGCACTCATATTTGTTGTTTTCAAGATGGAAAAGTTCTTAAATATGTAACGGTTCTTCAATGGTTCTTATATTAAAATATTAATTTTATAATATAAAAATTATAATATAATATAAAATTTTATTTATTATTTTAATTAAAATTTAAATATTTAAATTATAATTTTAAATAAAATAAATTTAATATAAATAATATTTTTTAAGTAAAGTGATGGGACCCAATATAGATTTTTTAGAGTTGCACTATTGGAGTGAAAATTGAATAAGATGCTTTAAAAGAGTGGATCCCACAAAAAACTTAAAAATGAGTTGCACCATTGGAGATGCTCTTAATCATCCATAAACACTTCTAGATGCGAAAAATATTAATGGAGTATTTTTCTTAGGTGTAATTTGAACCAGAATTGTCGTCAACTCAACTTGATCCAGATTTGTCTTTAAAAACTATAAATAGTTGTTAATAATTTTGGCATTTTGCTGAAACAAAAAAAACAAAAAATATAGAAAAAAACGAGGTAGGAAGAAAAGATGCTGAGTGTGATGTGCTACCATCACATGTCCCCACGTGGGTGCAGTTGTAAGAAGGCACATAGTAGATATGGAATCATTTAGAAGAACCTTCGTGAGCAGCTACTCCGGACATATCCCTTAATTTAATCATAATCTCCTTGGAATAGTTAAAAAATGAATTTAATTGCTGTAAAATAATTTTATATCGTCAAACAATCAATTATTCATATGGATTCGTCAATCATATTATAAATATTAAATTATTAATTTAATATAGTAAATTAATGTATTCTTATTAAATAATAATATAAAATTATTTTATACGGTCAATATATATTAATTAAATTAATTTTATTTATATGAAATTTTTATAAATATTATTTTTTATTATATATATATATATATATATATATATATATATATATATATATATATATATATATATATATATATATATATATATATATATATATATATATATATATATATATATATATATATATATATATATATATATATATATATATATATATATATATATATATATATATATATATATATATATATATATATATATATATATATATATATATATATATCATCGATTTTGATAGGATATTAAATATTTAGTAAAAAACATGTTTTTTTATATCAAATTTTAAAATAGTTGATATCAAAATTGTGGATTTATCCTGACAATTCAGAAATGTTTGATAGAATCTAAAACTTTATTTGTATTTTTATAGACAATTTAGAAATATAGTAAAATACATCTGTGATTTTTCTAAATATATATTTTAGTTTCTCAAAACATTTATTTTAAAGAATAGCACTTTTAAAATTTTTCATTCTCATTGCAATTTGATGATGTTCTTTTTACAATTAGCGGCAATTTATTATTTAGCGATCGAATTAGTGACGATTTAAATATTAGAGATAAAAAATATAGATGAAAATTTTTAAAAAAACTATTTTTTAAAAAAATTATTTTGAGTGATTAAATTTAAAATTTAAAATATTTAGAAGGATCAAAAATATATAATATATATCTATGAATTTTTACCGACAATTTTAAAATTCATCGGAAAAATGCGGATATTAATACATGCAATTTAGAAAATTTTGGTAAAAATACATTTAAACTTATCAAATTTTTAGACTTGTCGATATATGTAAGGGTGAGATAGGATATTTTAAAAAATTCGGAATGTAAATTTTAATTTTGGTCTATTTTTCTTTCAATTGTAAATAATAAATATTCTATAAATTTGTGGATACAATCACAATATTATAAAAATGTTAGCACAATACAACCGTTCAAAAATAATACTATTAAATTTTTAAGAAGTATAAGAAAATATCTAATATATTAAATTTTTTGAAATATTCAATAAATATTTTGTTACGTTTCAAATATTTCAATCAATTCAATAAAAAATTATACCAGATTCTTTTTTTGTATATTACCCATTATGATAAATTTTGTGAGTGAGATCAATTTTGCAAAATGTTGATAATGAAAACAATAAAAAAAAGTATTTTTAATATTATAAAATATATATATACACGAGGGTTTCATACGAATGTAAGAAAGATTCCTTAAAGAAGATTCCAACATGGGGACATGTGATGTGTTTGACACATTGTTTAAATAAATAATTTTGGCACATTGTTTAAATAAATAAAAATATAGAAGAAAAAGATGAAATAGGAAGAGAAGGTGCTGAAAGAGTTTTACTATAAATCCACAAACAGATGACTAGTTTAGAGATAAGAAAACCATTCCATCATAGAGATATGTCTTCTGCAGCAATAACAGTTCTAGCTTTCCTTTTCATCACTTTCACATACTTTTTATTCACATTCTTCTCAAATCCAAAACAGAAAAACAATAACAACAAAAAGCCACCAGGTCCACCAACTCTACCAATCATCGGAAACCTTCACCTGTTAGGCAAACTTCCACATCGAGCACTTGAATCACTCTCTAAAAAATATGGTCCAATCATGTCCATGCAACTTGGTCAAATACCAGCTGTTGTCATTTCATCTTCAAAAGCAGCAGAACTATTCCTCAAAACTCATGACTTAGTTTTTGCAAGCCGACCAAAGACTCAAGCATCTGATATCCTGTCTTACGGTACCAAAGGGTTCGTCTTTTCTGAATACGGTCCTTATTGGCGTAATGTAAGAAAACTTGTCACTTTAAAACTTGTTAGTGCTTCCAAAATTGAGAAGTTCGCTCCTATTAGAAAACAAGAGTTCCGTGTCTTGGTTAAATCTTTGGAGAAAGCTGCTTTGGTGGGTGAGGTTGTGAATGTTAGTGAGGCTGTAGAAAATTTTATAGAGGATATTGTGTATAAGATGATGTTGGGTGGGAGTAAGTATGAGCAATTTGACATCAAGAGACTGGTTAAAGAATCAGTGGTTTTGCTTGGAGCTTTTAATATAGCTGATTTTGTTCCTTGGCTCGCTGCATTCGATCTTCAGGTATGTATGTGTTTACATGTATGATTATGTTAAGTTGATTGAAAATATTCATTTTGTGATTGATTTTATTTATTTAACTCATTGTTAGGGATTAAAACGAGCGTGCAAGAAAGCCAGTAGAGCAATTGATGATGCACTAGAGGTGATAATAACAGACCATGAAAAAGTTACTAATGTTGACAAAAATCGTCACGAAGATTTCATAGACATACTTCTTTCAATTGTAAACCAAACTATTGATCAGGAGAGTGAACCAAAAGATGCCATTGATCGATCTAATATTAAGGCTATTTTACTCGACTTGTTAATGGCAACCCTCGATACATCGTCTACTGCGATTGAGTGGACTTTAATTGAACTTATCAGGCATCCAAGAGTCATGAAAATCTTGCAAGATGAAATACAAAATGAAGTGGGAAATAAAAGAATGGTTGAAGAAAAGGATGTGAAAAAGTTTAATTACTTAGATATGGTGATTGATGAATCCTTAAGACTTCATTCTGTTGGACCCTTACTAATCCCTCGTGAATCTAGAGAGAACGTAACAATCGAGGGTTATTTTATAAAAGAAAAAACACGAGTCATAGTAAATGCATGGGCAATAGGAAGAGATCCTAATGTTTGGTCCAATAATGTTGAAGAATTCTATCCAGAGAGATTCATTGATAAGAAAATGAATTATCAAGGAAAAGAGTTTGAATCAATACCATTTGGTTCTGGTCGGAGGGGTTGTGCTGGTATTCAAATGGGTTTAATTACTGTTAAATCCATTATAGCACAACTGGTGCATTGTTTTAATTGGGAACTTCCAGATGATATAAGTCCTTCTGATCTGAATATGGAGGAGACATTTGGAATCTCAGCACCAAGAGCTCAACATTTGCACGCAATACCGAGATATCGTTTGGTTGATGTCGAGCTTGAATAAGTTTAAGAATAGATTGTATCCGCATTCAATGAGATTTCTACTGATAATGATGCAACATTGTAGATCTATCAATGAAGTCAGTCTAAAATAAGTTAATGAATATTGATTGATTTCCATTTGTTAATGACCAATGTTCAGTGGAATAAACTCATCTGTTAAATGCCTTGTCTTGTCTTTTACTCCGTCTTTGTTTCATTTTTGTACTACTATTATTGATTTTAAAGTTGATATGTGACATAATAAAAACCTAGAAATGAGATATACAACGAAATTTTAAAGACATGAACTTTGAATGTTTTGTTTAGAGGATTTTGAAACTGCAGGGGCTGCTTTTGACGCAACAGTAGGAAGACGAATTCGTATGATCGAGGGATCCTGATGTTTTTTAGCTATAAGGTAAATTATCTACTCACAAACTATGATAAATAACTTCGTGCTTAGTAGTAAACTACCTACCCATTACAATTCATTGCCAGCAATCTATCATTTATACCCTTTCACTAAATTTTCATTTACACTATCTAAAGCCCTTTTATGTAATCAACTACCTATCCATTACAATTCATTGCCAGCAATCTATCATTTATACCCTTTCACTAAATTTTCATTTACACTATCTAAAGCCCTTTTATGTAATTGACTAAATCATAATTTATTACCCAATCAGAAGACCCCATATTGCCATGTGGCAGAAGTTTTTCAAAAAACTCTTACCATTTTCCTCTCATTCTTGTCTTCCCTTTTACTCTTAGCTTCTCTCTCTTCTTCCCTCTTTCTCTCACCTTCTATCTATCTCTTTCTCCATTTTCTCTATTTTTTTCTTCTTCTAAATATTTCTTCTTAAAATCATATTATGCAAATAAGAAGATGGTGATATGCTTATGGGTCATGGTTCCAATTTCAACTCCAACTGAAAAAGACGGAGATTTGGGCGTGGGTTGTGGTCTGAGATTCAAACCAAGAAGAAGATGAAGATTTATTCGCCCCTCTCACATTTCAGACCTAAAAATACTTTCTTCTCTCTTGTCTGATTTCAAACAAAGAAGAAGAATGAGATCTATAGCTTTTAAATCCAGGTACTCAACTTTGCATTTTGTTCTTTCTAAGTTGCAAAAAAGTTTTGGATATTTCAATGCATTTCAACACATTTATGTTCTCACGTGTTAACCTAAAACATTATGCTATTTCAATGCATTTCAGTTTGGGTGAAATGCAATTATCAAATGCATCATCACATTCACTGAGCCAACCATGTGATTCATCAGTGCAATCCACCAACAAAAGCTGGACTAGTTCTACTGAGAAGGAAACCGCAACTTTGAAAGCTATAGATTTTGGTTTGTCGGTGTTTTTTAAACCAGGTAAGGATTCTGGTTGGTGATTAAGTCTGCAATGTTGCTTGGTTGGTGTCATGGGTTTGCAATTTGCTTAAAGCTTTCCATTTTATGCAGGTGAAAGATTTAATGAGATAGTTGGAAGTCCATATTACATGGCTCCGGAGGTATTGAAGAGAAATTATGGCCCGGAAGTAGATATTTGGAGTGCTGAAGTTATTCTATACCTCTTACTTTCTGGTGTGCCTCCATTTTGGGCAGGTTAGTTTCATCTTGTGATTCGATGAATGATGTTTGATTGATAAAAGAGAGGATTTTCCCATTCACTTCAGAGTTATTCCAATTTCATTATTATTTGTTGTTTTTCTTTTTTCGGTTTGATTAATTTGATTTACTAAACTTTGTCTCTCTTCCTCTTTTGTGAAATGAAGAAACTAAGCAAGGAGTTGCACAAACAATTATATGATCTGTTGTTGATTTCAAAAGGGACCCATGGCCTAAAGTACATGATGAGAATACCAGGTATCAATTTCCTCTCCTCATATAGAAGTGACTTATATCCTGTTTAACTTGAATACCATAGGAAATCATTCTTGCAGATAACTCTGACATGATTTATGTTGTTACTAATATTTGTGTTGCTTGGTTACGTAGGTTGAAGTACCAAATCATGATAATTAAATACCATTTGGAACATAAAATTAAGAATGCATTAGGTGTCAGTAGCAGAATGTTTTGTTTCTCATGTTTTTTGACAGGGATATATTTGAGAGTTCGTATTTGAAGGCGCCGTTGGGTTTCTCCTGTACAAAACTCTATACACACTGCTTCTTGTGATTGTGGATTGGTTAATTGCTTCACTTCATATGATGAAATGGATTGGAATTGATTCAGAATTTGAACTATCCATGGTTGAATAAGCCATTGCTGCATCATCTCTACATACATATAACACCGACTCACATTTTAGCTTGACCGGAGTGTGAGTTTCAAATATCTATGCTTAATATTTTGTTGTTGTCCAATGACATAGAACACTGTTTTTGAATCACATAACATATAAGGGTTATAGAACTTCTATGCTTTTGAATCTCGTGCCATTAATATAACTAATAATAGAATTATCCATAGTCTTATAACCAATCTAAAGAAATTTGAAGAACATACCATTTTCTGCCATGTTACTTATACAGTCCCATCATTTCAATTATTTTTTGGTTCAATTTTTTGTCGATTTGTTTTCAGATACATATATAAATTTAGTATGAACTGTGTAGAATATAATGATGTAGTTGTCTGAGGTGTGTTGAAAATACAGATTAAAGAGAGTGTGTGTATGACTATTACTTGAAATGTTCTAAATTAACAAGTTTGATTTAAAGTACTTTTGAGAACTCGTGCATGACCAATTAATATAGTGGCCCTTTAATTTTGTATTAATGTAATTTTGGAGCCCTTAAGTTATTTTAAGGATGATTCTTGCAAATAACCAACCAAGGTTCAAAAGGCTTGTCATATAAACATGAAGTCATGTTTTGCTTTTAAGGTATCAAATATAGATAAGTAAGCTATTGATCACACTTATGCTTCCTTTTCATCTAACTCTAGCCTCTTTATGTTTTCGTATTATTTCTTCGATGTATTGATCTATGCTCTATTTTTAATCATGCAATATGATCTTGGTGGTTTAGCAAATTGCAATAGTCTCTCAGGGTTAGAACATCTCCCAAACTTCAACTCTTTTATCTTACATTTTAAAAAACATTTTACTAATTAAATTTCAACAATTGTTGATCTATGCTCTATTTTTCATGTGCTGTCTCTTTGCTCTATAATATCATTATTGATTATCAATTGTGAACTTATGTATCTCTAATGGAACTTGGAGGAAATGGATTTTATGTTTAAATTTGTCATTGTTAGGTGTTTGCAGAAAGACATAGAGTAACTATGATTGTGATGCAATTGTTAACAATTGTGTTTGAAATTTATGATTTTTGGCTTACCGTAGCATGATGATGTAAATTGTATAATTACTGCAGAGCCGTTAACATCAATTGATGATTCTTCTTCTACAAGTGATGGATCAAAGGTGCACGTGGTATCATGCATATGCATTTCTAACTTGCAAGAGGACCAACAAAACTCCAGGAGTGCCTTTAATCTGTGACTGTTGTGACAATGCAGTAGCTCCGATCACAAAGTAAGCCAAACATATTTGATTAATAAATAATTTTGATCAGAGTATGTTTCAATTGTCTAACTTTGTTTCTGTCCAGTCAAAATAAATTAGATACAAAATTGAAGTCGAGGTTGAGTATGAAGGAAAGATAGGTTGTTTTGTCTTTTGGGACAGGAGTGCATTCTGTAACACCCCACTTTACCCCGTACGCGTAATATAATATTATAGAAAAATAATTCTTAAAATTCATTAGAGTTTTCCAACACAGTGGGATATCACACTAAGTCACTTCATTTCATTAAAATAATCAATATTATTTAGTTTTCAAGTAAGCAGCGGAATACAAATCAATTCTCCAATATAATTCTCCTCGACACGAGGTCATACAACATAAGTCCAATAAATGAAGATACGTAACAATAAGCAAATAAAGTAGTCAAATGACAACGTAATCCCGTCATCCCATGTTACGTCTCAGAGCGACTCCTAAGACTCGATCAAATAGCAACACACTCCAAGCACTACTCAGGTACCTGGTCACTTGTACTCCCAAGAGAGCACAGACACAACAACAAAAAGGGGTGAGAACTACATTCAATAAATAAACGGTGAAATACACATGCTAAGGAGTAGTTACACACCATACATAAAATAAGCACAATTAACGCACATACACGTGCCACCTCAATCACTTGGCATTCATAGCCCACATTCAATTACAATAATGCAATGTGACTCACTGACTCGACACAATGCATGTGGTACCAACACAATCTCATACGGTTCACACTAGAACCTGATTCCCGTCGGAATCCGGATAAGTCGTATATACGTTTCTCTGAACTACAACTTATCTCTACAACGACTTCCACAATGAAGTCCGGATGAAACTAGGCACCCATCATGGATTCCCACCTAGCCATCTCCACAAGACACATGATATGAAATGCATGTCAACACAATTATACAATATAATGCATCATGCATAATTCACGATCAATCTTGATCCACACGAGCCATCCGCTCACCGTAATCCTCTCGGGAATTACCACAATCGCATAAGATTGTCCACATTCGACCATCTTGGCCCACATCTATCAAAACACCAAGACATCATTGAACCAGAACATGATTCGTCACTAAAAAATATACACAATTGAATTCTCAAACATAATTAGATATAAAATATTGGGAAAACAATTCTATTATCTCTCCTATGTTATAGCTCTGTTCATTATCTTTCCAACGCTTCTAACGGGGGTCAAAACGGACTTATGGATCCAAAGTTACGTCTAAAACAATTTCGATCGAAAACATGAACATCCGTGACGGACAGAAAGACGCTGTTACACTCCAGAACTGATTTTCGCTCAATTATTCTTGCAAATTACTTACTCAAAGCACCCAAAACATCACTAAAATATTCCTAAGGTTATACGGCAATAACTGCACAACTTCTATGGTTTATTAGGCTCATCTGGCAACATTTGCAACACATAAAACACTATTTCCTGCAATTGCTCTGAGTACTTCAGAGTTATCCACATTTGAATATTCCTATTCCTATAGGGACAACATATTACAATTTTTCCTTCAATTACACCCTACGACATTAAAATTACTTACTACCTAATATTTAACCCTTCAGGGTCAGACATATAACAATGTCAAGGTTCTGGCCACGAAGGTTCAATTTCCCACAAGTCTTTCCTATGTTAATATTCAACGATGCATATCATTTGGCCATTTGGTCATAACCTCAGATTCTTACGGTTAACTCCCTATTTCCCATAATTAACCCAAATCTCTAAATCTTAGGGAAACCTTAGAGCATCGTACTAATAACGATATAACACATTCATTTCTACATATTTACCCAAATTCCTAAACCTTACATCACCACAACATACCGAAAGGTATACATAGAAAGCAATGAAAAGCAATACTCCCCATACAATAATCATTCAAGAACAGCAACAATTTTATGAAATTTACCATGCTACGAAAATTACATCAAGAATCCTCAAGAACACATAATTCCTATGAGAGAAAGGACCTCTCACTACCCTCTCATGTTAATTCACCCATATTGAAATCCATTCTCCCCCCCCCTTACCTCGACTAATTGTTCAATCGTTGAAGAATCTTGAAGGATTGACAGCCCTAGCCTCCTTCTCTTCCTCCTTGTTCTTCTTCTCACTTTTTCTCCCAAAACCTTTCTCTGGCAGTTTATCGTATTCTAATTCTCTTTCCCCAAAAAAACTTCTATATTTCCTTTAATCCCTTATTTCTTATTTTATTATTTAAATCCTATAATAATAATAATAATACTAATATTATTCTCCCACTAATAATAATATTCATACTAATAGTAATAATATGAATAATAATAATATTCCACCAAATAATAATAATAATAATAATAATAATAATAATAATAATAATAATAATAATAATAATAATAATAATAATAATCTCATTATCATTATTATTAATAATAGTTGGAATAATATTGATCACTATAATGCTCTCGATATCATAATTAACTTACTCCTTTATCTAGGTCCACAGTATCCCAATTAAGGTCACCTCTCTCCCTTACTCCTAACCTCATACCCTTAATTAAGGACACCACACAACTACACCTCACAGAAAATACCAAAGCGGCTGAATAATTTAAATGGGGTGTTACAACTCTCCCCCACTTAAAATATTTTCGTCCTCGAAAATGTGACTGATGAGAACGATTCCGGATACGACTCTCGCATCTTACTCTCAAGCCAATTCATTCCTAAAATAACATCCAACTCGCGGAGTGGTAAACAAATCAAGTTCACTCCAAAATCCTTACCAAAGATCGACATTGGACAATTCAAACACACACATGACTATAAACATTCTATAGTCAGACTCTACTACAACACTGGCCGGACGGACCAACCTGCTCTGATACCAATTGTAACACCCCACTTTACCCCGTATGCGTAATATAATAATATAGAAAAATAATTCTTAAAATTCATCAGAGTTTTCCAACACAGTGGGATATCACACTAAGTCACTTCATTTCATTAAAATAATCAATATTATTTATTTTTCAAGTAAGCAGCGGAATACAAATCAATTCTCTAATATAATTCTCCTCGACACGAGGTCATACAACATAAGTCCAATAAATAAAGATACGTAACAATAAACAAATAAAGTAGTCAAATAACAACGTAATCCCGTCATCCCATGTTACGTATCAGAGCGACTCCTAAGACTCGATCAAATAGCAACACACTCCAAGCACTACTCAGGTACCTGGTCACATGTACTCCCAAGAGAGCACAAACACAACAACAAAAAGGGGTGAGAACTACATTCAATAAATAAATGGTGAAATACACATTCTAAGGAGTAGTTACACACACAACATAAAATAAGCACAATTAACACACATACACGTGCCACCTCAATCACTTGGCATTCATAGCCCACATTCAATTACAATAATGCAATGTAACTCACTGACTCGACACAATGCATGTGGTACCAACCCAATCTCATATGGTTCACACTAGAACCCGATTCCCGTCGGAATCCAGATAAGTCGTATATACGTTCCTCTGAACTATAACTTATCTCCACAAAGACTTCCACAATGAAGTCCGGATGAAACTAGGCACCCATCATGGATTCCCACCTAGCCATCTCCACAAGACACATGATATGAAATGCATGTCAACACAATTATGCAATGTAATACATCATGCATAATTCACGATCAATCTTGATCCACACGAGCCATCCGCTCACCGTAATCCTCTCGGGAATTACCACAATCGCACAAGATTGTCCACATTCGACCATCTTGGCCCACATCTATCAAAACACCAAGACATCATTGAACCAGAACATGATTCGTTACTAAAACATATACACAATTGACTTATCAAACATAATTAGGTATACAATATTGGAAAAACAGTTCCAATATCTATCCTATGTTATAGCTTTATTCATTAGCTTTCCAACGCTTCGAACGGGGGTCAAAACGGACTTACGGATCCAAAGTTACGTCCAAAACAATTTCGACCGAAAACATGAAAATCCGTGACGGACAGAAAGACGCTGTTACGCTCCGGAACTGATTTTCGCTCAATTATTCTTGCGAATTACTTACTCAAAGCACCTAAAACATCACTAAAACATTCCTAAGGTTATACGAAAATAACTGCGCAACTTCTATGGTTTATTAGGCTCATCTGGTAACATTTGCAACACATAAAACACTATTTTCTGCAATTGCTCTGAGTACTTCAGAGTTACCCACATTTGAATATTCCTATTCCTATAGGGACAACATATTACAATTTTTCCTTCAATTACACCCTACGACATTAAAATTACTTACTACCTAATATTTAACCCTTCAGGGTCAGACATATAACAATGTCAAGGTTCTGGCACGAAGGTTCAATTTCCCACAAGTCTTTCCTATGTTAATATTCAACGATGCATATCATTTGGCCATTTGGTCATAACCTCAGATTCTTACGGTTACCTCCCTATTTCCCACAATTAACCCAAATCTCTAAACCTTAGGGAAACCTTAGAGCATCGTACTAATAACGATATAACACATTCATTTCTACATATTTACCCAAATCCCTAAACCTTACATCACCAGAACATACCGAAAGGTATACATAGAAAACTATGAAAAGCAATACTCCCCATACAATAACATTCAAGAACAGCAACAATTTTATGGAATTTATCATGCTACGAAAATTAGATCAAGAATCCTCAAGAACACATAATTCCTATGAGTTAAAGGACCTCTCACTACCCTTTCATGTTAATTCACCATATTGAAATTCATTCTCCCCCCTTACCTCGATTAATTGCTCAATCGTTGAAGAATCTTGAAGGATTGACAGCCCTAGCCTCCTTCTCTTCCTCCTTGTTCTTCTTCTCACTTTTTCTCCCCAAACCTTTCTCTGGCAGTTTATCGTGTTCTAATTCTCTTTCCCAAAAAAACTTCTCTATTTCCTTTAATCCCTTATTTCTTATTTTATTATTTAAATCCTATAATAATAATAATAATAATAATAATAATAATAATAATAATAATAATAATAATAATAATAATATTATTATTATTCTCCCACTAATAATAATATTCACACTAATAGTAATAATATGAATAATAATAATATTCCACCAAATAATATTATTAATACGAATAATAATAATAATAATAATAATAATAATAATAATAATAATCTCATTAACATTATTATTAATAATAGTTGGAATAATATTAATCACTATAATGCTCTCGATATCATAATTAACTTACTCTTTTATCTAGGTTCACAGTATCTCAACTAAGGTCACCTCTCTCCCAGACTCCAAACCTCATACCCTTAATTAAGGACACCACACAACTACACCTCACAGAAAATACCAAAGCGGCTGAATAATTTAAATGGCGTGTTACAACTCTCCCCCACTTAAAATATTTTTGTCCTCGAAAATGTGCCTGATGAGAACGATTCCGGATACGACTCTCGCATCTTACTCTCAAGCCAATTCATTCCTAAAATAACATCCAACTCGCGGAGTGGTAAACAAATCAAGTTCACTCCAAAATCCTTACCAAAGATCGACACTGGACAATTCAAACACACACATGACTATAAACATTCTATAGTCAGACTCTACTACAAAACTGGCCGGACGGACCAACCTGCTCCGATACCAATTGTAACACCCCACTTTACCCCGTACGCGTAATATAATAATATAGAAAAATAATTCTTAAAATTCAACAGAGTTTTCCAACACAGTGGGATATCACACTAAGTCACTTCATTTCATTAAAATAATTAATATTATTTAGTTTTCAAGTAAGAAGCAGAATACAAATTAATTCTCCAATATAATTCTCCTCGACACGAGGTCATACAACATAAGTCCAATAAATGAAGATACGTAACAATAAACAAATAAAGTAGTCAAATAACAACGTAATCCCCTCATCCCATGTTACGTATCAGAGCGACTCCTAAGACTCGATCAAATAGCAACACACTCCAAGCACTACTCAGGTACCTGCTCACCTGTACTCCCAAGAGAGCACAGACACAACAACAAAAAGGGGTCAAAACTACATTCAATAAATAAACGGTGAAATACACATGCTAAGGAGTAGTTACACACCACACATAAAATAAGCACAATTAGCGCACATACACGTGCCACCTCAATCAATTGGCATTCATAACCCACATTCAATTACAATAATGCAATGTAACTCACTGACTCGACACAATGCATGTGGTACCAACACAATATCATACGGTTCACACTAGAACCCGATACCCGTCGGAATCCGGATATGTCGTATATACGTTCCTCTGAACTACAACTTATCTCCACAAAAACTTCCACAATAAAGTCCAGATGAAACTAGGCACCCATCATGGATTCCCACCTAGCCATCTTCACAAGACACATGATATGAAATGCATGTCAACACAATTATGCAATGTAATACATCATGCATAATTCACGTTCAATATTGATCCACACGAGTCATCCTCTCACCATAATCCTCAGGGGAATTACCACAATCGCACAAGATTGTCCACATTCGACCATCTTGGCCCACATCTATCAAAACACCAAGACATCATTGAACCAGAACATGATTCGTTATTAAAACATATACACAATTGACTTCTCAGACATAATTAGGTATAAATTATTGGGAAAACAATTCCATTATCTATCCTATGTTATAGCTCCGTTCATTAGCTTTCCAACTCTTTGAACGGGGGTCAAAACGGACTTACAGATCCAAAGTTACATCCAAAACAATTTCGACCGAAAACATGAACATCCGTGACGGACAGAAAGACGCTGTTATGCTCCGGAACTGATTTTCGTTCAATTATTCTTGCGAATTACTTACTCAAAGCACCCAAAACATCACTAAAACATTCCTAAGGTTATACGGCAATAACTGCAAAACTTCTATGGTTTATTAGGCTCATCTGACAACATTTGCAACACATAAAACACTATTTCCTGCAATTGCTCTGAGTACTTCAGAGTTACCCACATTTGAATATTCCTATTCCTATAGGGACAACATATTACAATTTTTCCTTCAATTATACCTTACGACATTAAAATTACTTACTATCTAATATTTAACCCTTCAGGGTCAGACATATAACAATGTCAAGGTTCTGGCCACGAAGGTTCAATTTCCCACAAGTCTTTCCTATGTTAATATTCAACGATACATATCATTTGGCCATTTGGTCATAACCTCAGATTCTTACGTTACCTTCTATTTCCCACAATTAACCCAAATCTCTAAACCTTAGGGAAACCTTTGAGCACCGTACTAATAACGATATAACACATTCATTTCTACATATTTACCCAAATTCCTAAACCTTACATCACCACAACATACCGAAAGGTATACATAGAAAACTATGAAAAGCAATACTCCCCATACAATAATCATTCAAGAACAGCAACAATTTTATGAAATTTATCATGCTACGAAAATTAGATCAAGAATCCTCAAGAACACATAATTCCTATGAGAGAAAGGACCTCTCACTACCCTCTCATGTTAATTCACCCATATTGAAATCCATTCTCCCCTCCCCCTTACCTCGATTAATTGCTCAATCGTTGAAGAATCTTGAAGGATTGACAGCCCTAGCCTCCTTCTCTTCCTCCTTGTTCTTCTTCTCACTTTTTCTCCCAAAACCTTTCTCTGTCAGTTTATCGTGTTCTAATTCTCTTTCCCCAAAAAAACTTCTCTATTTCCTTTAATCCCTTATTTCTTATTTTATTATTTAAATACTATAATAATAATAATAATAATAATAATAATAATAATAATAATAATATTCTCCCACTAATAATAATATTCATACTAATAGTAATAATATGAATAATAATAATATTCCACCAAATAATATTATTAATACGAATAATAATAATAATAATAATAATAATAATAATAATAATAATAATAATAATAATCTCATTAACATTATTATTAATAATAGTTGGAATAATATTAATCACTATAATGCTCTCGATATCATAATTAACTTATTCCTTTATCTAGGTCCACAGTATCCCAACTAAGCTCACCTCTCTCCCTTACTCCTAACCTCATACCCTTAATTAAAGACACCACACAACTACACCTCACAGAAAATACCAAAGCGGCTGAATAATTTAAATGGGGTGTTACAACTCTCCCCCACTTAAAATATTTTCGTCCTCGAAAATGTGACTGATGAGAACGATTCCGGATACGACTCTCGCATCTTACTCTCAAGCCAATTCATTCCTAAAAAAACATCCAACTCGCGGAGTGGTAAACAAATCAAGTTCACTCCAAAATCCTTACCAAAGATCGACACTGGACAATTCAAACACACACATGACTATAAACATTCTATAGTCAGACTCTACTACAACACTGGCAGGACGGACCAACCTGCTCTGATACCAATTGTAATACCCCACTTTACCCCGTACGCGTAATATAATAATATAGAAAAATAATTCTTAAAATTCATCAGAGTTTTCCAACACAGTGGGATATCACACTAAGTCACTTCATTTCATTAAAATAATCAATATTATTTAGTTTTCAAGTAAGCAGCGGAATACAAATCAATTCTCCAATATAATTCTCCTCGACACGAGGTCATACAACATAAGTCCAATAAATGAAGAGACGTAACAATAAACAAATAAAGTAGTCAAATAACAACGTAATCCCGTCATCCCATGTTACGTATCAGAGCGAATCCTAAGACTCGATTAAATAGCAACACACTCCACCCACTACTCAGGTACCTGGTCACCTGTACTCCCAAGAGAGCACAGACACAACAACAAAAAGGGGTGAGAACTACATTCAATAAATAAACAGTGAAATACACATGCTAAGGAGTAGTTACACACCATACATAAAATAAGCACAATTAACGCACATACACGTGCCACCTCAATCACTTGGCATTCATAGCCCACATTCAATTACAATAATGCAATGTGACTCACTAACTCGACACAATGCATGTGGTACCAACACAATCTCATACGATTCACACTAGAACCTGATCCCGTCGGAATCCTGATAAGTCGTATATACGTTTCTCTGAACTATAACTTATCTCCACAATGACTTCCACAATGAAGTCCGGATGAAACTAGGCACCCATCATGGATTCTCACCTAGCCATCTCCACAAGACACATGATATGAAATGCATGTCAACACAATTATGCAATATAATGCATCATGCATAATTCACGATCAATCTTGATCCACACGAGCCATCCGCTCACCGTAATCCTCTCGGGAATTACCACAATGGCACAAGATTGTCCACATTCGACCATCTTGGCCCACATCTATCAAAACACCAAGACATCATTGAACCAGAACATGATTCGTTACTAAAACATATACACAATTGACTTCTCAAACATAATTAGATATAAAATATCGGGAAAACAATTCTATTATCTATCCTATGTTATAACTATATTCATTATCTTTCCAACGCTTCTAACGGGGGTCAAAACGGACTTACGGATCCAAAGTTACGTCTAAAAAAATTTCGATCGAAAACATGAACATCCGTGACGGACAGAAAGACGCTGTTACACTCCGGAACTGATTTTCGCTCAATTATTCTTGCGAATTACTTACTCAAAGCACCCAAAACATCACTAAAACATTCCTAAGGTTATACGGCAATAACTGCACAACTTCTATGGTTTATTAGGCTCATCTGGCAACATTTGCAACACATAAAACACTATTTCCTGCAATTGCTCTGAGTACTTCAGAGTTACCCACATTTGAATATTCCTATTCCTATAGGGACAACATATTACAATTTTTCATTCAATTACACCCTACGACATTAAAATTACTTACTACCTAATATTTAACCCTTCAGGGTCAGACATATAACAATGTCAAGGTTCTGGCCACGAAGGTTCAATTTCCCACAAGTCTTTCCTATGTTAATATTCAACGATACATATCATTTGGCCATTTGGTCATAACCTCAGATTCTTACGGTTACCTCCCTATTTCCCACAATTAACCCAAATCTCTAAACCTTAGAGCATCGTACTAATAACGATATAACACATTCATTTCTACATATTTACCCAAATTCCTAAACCTTACATCACCACAACATACCGAAAGGTATACATAGAAAACTATGAAAAGCAATACTCCCCATACAATAATCATTCAAGAACAGCAACAATTTTATGAAATTTATCATGCTACGAAAATTACGTCAAGAATCCTCAAGAACACATAATTCCTATGAGAGAAAGGACCTCTCACTACCCTCTCATGTTAATTCACCCATATTGAAATCCATTCTCCCCCCCCTTACCTCGACTAATTGCTCAATCGTTGAAGAATCTTGAAGGATTGACAGCCCTAGCTTCCTTCTCTTCCTCCTTGTTCTTCTTCTCACTTTTTCTCCCAAAACCTTTCTCTGGCAGTTTATCGTGTTCTAATTCTCTTTCCCCAAAAAAACTTCTATATTTCCTTTAATCCCTTATTTCTTATTTTATTATTTAAATCCTATAATAATAATAATACTAATATTATTCTCCCACTAATAATAATATTCAGACTAATAGTAATAATATGAATAATAATAATATTCCACCAAATAATATTATTAATACGAATAATAATAATAATAATAATAATAATAATAATAATAATAATAATAATAATCTCATTATCATTATTATTAATAATAGTTGGAATAATATTAATCACTAGCTTGGCTAATCGCATCCCCGCGCAACGACATTCCGCCCCGTTCTCGCTCAGTCTTTGCAACGGCTGGGGAGGCAGTTGTAGAAGCGAAGCCTATCGCCACGCCGACCATAAAATACGAGATTGGGCCCCTTCTCAAAGATTTGATGGAATGGCCCAGCCCACCCAAGAGCGCTTATGTAATATGGGAACTAATGGCTGGAAACAATCCTTATGGTTTTGATATCCGGTAGGAATAATCAGAATAAAAGTCCAGGTTGGTTGGTGAGCCTAGTGATAGGAGACTATCTAGCTTGGTTCGGAGAGCACTTGTTGGGTTAAATATTTTTTTGTTGCTAAATGTTACGGCCTAAATGCTGAACTATTGACCCTACTTGTTCGAATGGGTGTTCACCCCAAAGTGTTCCCGGACCGCATGCATACATACGTAAGTAACTTAGTGCAACATGGCAAATTTCATTGAGAGGAATCAGCAAAGAAAAGAAAAACGGGTCAACATCTTAATGTGTATTTTTTATAAATTGTCCTCGGCTCGGGCTGAGGAGTGTCCACATGAGTTCGTTGAGGTGTCTACACAGGTTCGAAGACGCTCTTTTATATTCTGTCGAGAGTTCGGATTGCTCCACCTAAGTAGAACGAAAAGAAGGAATTGGAAATTCAAAGGGGGAGCCAGAAGCTTCGCTTCCGGTAGCTTGCTTACTCTCCTAGTTAGAAGAAGGCTCTTTGGCGAATTCTTTAGATCTGGGTAGAGTCTCGCTCAATAAAGAGAGTTGTAGATTCCTAGAAAAGGAGAGGAGCCTTGATTCTCTTCTTTGATCACCCAAAGGTTTCATTAAGGCTTTACCTGTTGTTCTATATCTATAGGACAAAAAAAACATCCAAGGAAAATGCCCTGCAACCAATTACTGCCTAGGGAACCCATTTGCTCGCCTGGCACGACAAACTAAAAACAGGATGATTGGAAACTGGCCTAGCATATGACTCTAGTGTATTAGAATCCATTATAGGTCATTCGGAAGGGCTCCGTTTCTATCTTCTCGCTCGAATCGGAACCTATTTTTTGTCCTTCCATCTATATCTATAGGCGGCAATTAAACAAAAAATATCTTTCTTGTCCTTCTACTTAAGGGGCAAAGAGAAGCGCTTTTGCTACTGAGAAAGCGAACGCGCGAAGGTTCAAGACTTAGCCGAGCGTTAGCGAAGCTAGATTCTCATAGCGAGGCGCTACTACAGCGCTTCGCTAACTCGAAGCGCCGTAGTAGCGCCGAAGCCCTATGTGCTATAATGCTGAGCCAAGGACGCTCCGCCTTATCTATATAAGCAGTCAACTGAGTTCTGAATGAATTAGCTCCTTGGTAATGGCTCAATCTATAGATAGAAAGCCCTATGATGGGAAACTATCACGTTAGGTTTGGAGAGAGATCGGACCTATTAGATTAACGAATAGGGAGAGCAAATGCAGGCTTTTTCTTTCAATAGCCGGCCAAATGACTACAGGATCATCGGTCTACTCTACCTCAATTCACCATTTCGAACTTTATACAGAAGGTTTTTCCGTACCAGCTCCTTCTACCTATACTGAGAAAAAGAATAGCTATTCACTCTCCAAAGCCCTAATAATTCTTTCTAGCAGATGTGAAGAGAGGATTGTTGACAATTCAATAAGCACTGCAATAACCTCTGACGGAATGATCTCGGTGTTCTCGCTATGTCGTCAATCTCAGTATACGGAAATGGTCTGACCAAGAGGCATCGATCTGGAGTGGGTCTTGCATTGCCGGATGATAGGAGCCCTTCACCTCCACTCTTCAATTATATCCATACCAGGTGAACACAGATGATCGACCTTCAGTGCCTGGTCAACCATTAAAGAAGAGAAGAGGAGCGGAACAATGAGAAGGAGTTCGTAGCCCTCCAACCAGAACTAATCAACCCGCCTCTTCAACATCTCCATTTCCCATTCCATCTCTGGGATCCAATGCTTCTTCACCGGGCCCGCCCGATCCCATTCCAATGCCTAGCCCGAAAGCATGGAATCACCATCATTCTCCATATGACCCGATAGCAACACCAGGATCCCAATCCTAGTATTTCCTCTCTCCTGGCAAAGAAAGGAGGGGAGAACCCCGGTATCTATCTACTGGTCACCCAAATGAAAGCTCCTGCCCTCAAATGCTTCCCAATGAGAGAAGCTAAGGGAGCGCCGTTAAGGCCGGTTGTCCAATCAACGGAAATGGGAGTCAGTGACCTAATGGAGGTACTGAGCCCAAAGCTGGATCTAATGTCTTCTGTTCCAGGATCAAATGCTTGGGAGGCAGCCTCTGCATCTGCATTTCCATTCCCAGGGAGCTTAAAGCAATCAAGTGAATCCTTGCCGACCAATCCCTAGCGCCCAAGCAACGGCAGCTAAGAACCTTTATTCGAGACCATTAGTAGGTAGCACGTCGAGGTTCCAAGCCGAACCAAAGCAATCTATTTATCCGAACCAACTAGCGATCAAATACCAGCCAAGGATTCCACTCTCTCTCCACATGAATCGACAGTTTAAATATCTTAGTAAGATATATCGGTTCAGCCAGCTAGCTGCATGCCGTATCGGGAAGCGCTGATTCATTCCCCCGATTGTGGAATTTCGACATGTTTGTGGTGAACGAGGAGCGAACCTACGTCTAGAAGAGAATACCGGCTAGGGTGTGAGCACTTTTATACTACGAAAATAACAGGCATACCAACTTGATCGTTACCGGTCATCAATTCAACCTCTCGTACGAGTAGGAGTGCTTGGTCTTCTACTTGAGCGATGGGCTAGAAGCCCAAGCGATACCTTATATATATAATTATAATAATCTAGAATGAAAAAATCCCGGGGTATGCTTTTACAAAGAGGGGCACTGAACTGGTTTCGCAATCCGGTGAATTAAGTCCTTCCGAATGACCTATAATGATAGGCCTCTCTCCCTTACTCCAAACCTCATACCCTTAATTAAGAACACCATACAACTACACCTCATAGAAAATACCAAAGCGGCTGAATAATTTAAATGGGGTGTTACAACTCTCCCACACTTAAAATATTTTTGTCCTCGAAAATGTGCCTGATGAGAACGATTCCGGATACAACTCTCGCATCTTACTCTCAAGCCAATTCATTCCTAAAATAACATCCAACTCGCGGAGTGGTAAACAAATCAAGTTCACTCCAAAATCCTTACCAAAGATCGACACTGGACAATTCAAACACACACATGACTATAAACATTCTATAGTCAGACTCTACTACAAAACTGGCCGGACGGAACAACCTGCTCTGATACCAATTGTAACACCCCACTTTACCCCGTAGCGTAATATAATAATATAGAAAAATAATTCTTAAAATTCAACAGAGTTTTCCAACACAGTGGGATATCACACTAAGTCACTTCATTTCATTAAAATAATCAATATTATTTAGTTTTCAAGTAAGCAGCAGAATACAAATCAATTCTCCAATATAATTCTCCTCGACACGAGGTCATACAACATAAGTCCAATAAATGAAGATACGTAACAATAAACAAATAAAGTAGTCAAATAACAACGTAATCCCGTCATCCCATGTTACGTATCAGAGCGACTCCTAAGACTCGATCAAATAGCAACACACTCCAAGCACTACTCAGGTACCTGGTCACCTGTACTCCCAAGAGAGCACAGACACAACAACAAAAAGGGGTTAGAACTACATTCAATAAATAAACGGTGAAATACACATGCTAAGGAGTAGTTACACACCACACATAAAATAAGCACAATTAACGCACATACACGTGCCACCTCAATCACTTGGCATTCATAGCCCACATTCAATTACAATAATGCAATGTAACTCACTGACTCGACACAATGCATGTGGTACCAACACAATATCATACGGTTCACACTAGAACCCGATACCCGTTGGAATCCGGATAAGTCGTATATACGTTCCTCTGAACTACAACTTATCTCCACAACAACTTCCACAATGAAGTCCAGATGAAACTAGGCACCCATCATGGATTCCCACCTAGCCATCTTCACAAGACACATGATATGAAATGCATGTCAACACAATTATGCAATGTAATACATCATGCATAATTCACGATCAATATTGATCCACACGAGTCATCCTCTCACCGTAATCCTCTCGGGAATTACCACAATCGCACAAGATTGTCCATATTCGACCATCTTGGCCCACATCTATCAAAACACCAAGACATCATTGAACCAGAACATGATTCGTTACTAAAACATATACACATTTGACTTCTCAAACATAATTAGGTATAAAATATTGGGAAAACAGTTCCATTATCTATCCTATGTTATAGCTCTATTCATTAGCTTTCCAACGCTTCGAACGGAGGTCAAAACGGACTTACGGATCCAAAGTTACGTCAAAAACAATTTCGACCGAAAACATGAAAATCCGTGACGGACAGAAAGACGCTGTTACGCTCCGGAACTGATTTTCGCTCAATTATTCTTGCGAATTACTTACTCAAAGCACCCAAAACATCACTAAAACATTCCTAAGGTTATACGGAAATAACTGCACAACTTCTATGGTTTATTAGGCTCATCTGGTAACATTTGCAACACATAAAACACTATTTCCTGCAATTGCTCTGAGTACTTCAGAGTTACCCACATTTGAATATTCCTATTCCTATAGGGACAACTGTTGCTACTGCAAAAATCGGCGCCGGCTGACAGAAGAGTCGCCACCGTGCGTTATTTATCCCAACGGAGGGAAAGGAAACGCTCGAAGTAAACCTCGCAAAAAACGGGAAAGGTATGGTCGTCGCAACCAAAACCTGGATTCGGGAGTCGGTTACGCAAGGGGAAGGTATTAACACCCCTCACGTCCGTCGTACTCGACGGGATCCACGCTTGCTGGGTTTGTCTAAAGGATGCAAAAACAATCTATCTACGGCTGCTAAATCTAAACGGAAGGGAATTGACTCGATAGAGCGTCGCACTCTATGCCTACGTATTCTCAAGAGAGAAAGTCAGAGTCAACGTAGTTCGGGACTACGGGGAATTGGCTCGCCAAGACCTCGCGTCTTGTGCCTACATACTTCCACACAACATGGAAGATCAGAGCTTACGTAGTTCAGGCTAACTACGGCTAAGCAGGGTGTTCTCACACAGGAGTGAGATATTAAACTGGTTTTACAGGTACAGGAACCTATGGGAAAAACTACGGTCTGGTCTCAAATGCACTCGGGCAAGAGAAAGGGATAACATCAGTCGTCAGCGGGAAAGTCTTGATCGCACAGCAGCGAGAGAACAAAAGAGTTAGTTGTTAGTGTGCTCGCTAGGATATCGCATCCTATGCCTACATATTCTCGTTTGGTACGAGAAATCAGAGCAGCTGTAGTTCGGCTACTTTCGGGACCACAACTCAAATCTCGTTTTATTGATATTCTGAAAAAATGGTTACAATGATTGAGAACTGAAAAATAAACTCCTAAAAACCCTATCTTATCCATCTATAATGAAAAATCAAATGGAAAATAGTCCCCTAACAAGTGGACTTTTAAAACTACCTCTAAAAGGGTAAAATAAGCTCCTATGAAAAATTGTATCCTAAAAGAAAAATATTAAAATCCATATATTCTCTATTTCTTTTTCTCATACATTTCTCTTTATTTTCTTTTCTCAAATCTTTTTTTTTATATTTTTTTTCTTTATTCTTCTTTTCTTTTCAATATTCTTTCCCACTATTTTTCAAGTATATTCTTTTTTCATATCTTTTCATATTTCTTTTTTTCAAAATATTTTTTTCAATATTCTTTTTCATATATTTTTTTTCAAATATTTTCTCCCTTCTATTTTTCTCATTTTTTTTTATCTAAAAAACTAAGAAAATATTACAAAAGAAAAAAGAATAAAAGAAATACAAAGGGGAGGGGGTACAAGTGAGTACAGGGGGTTACAATCAAAAAAATAAAACAAATCAGAACTGGGCCCAGCCCAAATAGAACTGAAACGGGGAGGGGGTGTTGAAAGGAAAGCGCAGGGTGTAGTAGCCAAAACACACTAGGCTTAGCCCAGTCCACAAGAACACACACAGAAGGGGGGGGGGGCGGTAAGCGAAAGGGGTGTGTGACTCCAAAAACGCAATTGGGCCCAAACAAGTCCAGAAAGCCCGAAGAGTCCACGAGTGACTTCTCCTCTCCCTCACTCACTCTTTCATTTCTGAAACCATAGTTCTTCTTCTTGGCACTGTTCACGGCCGTCACCCTTAACCTTCTCTCAAACCCTCGTTTCTCTCCGTCTCCATTTCCTCCACCCCAAATCGTACCAGACAAACTCATCAAACTTAATATCAACACCTGAAACTCACAACCAGACTGCTACGATCAAAGATCCCTGTCGACCACTGTTACAGTTGGACATTCGTGAAGACGTTTGGAACGAAACTCGTGAAGATTCTGCGTCTTGCTCGGTGAAGACGGACAACGAAGGTTGGAGATGAATGCGTCCATGAGCGTGGGTGGAGATCAGAGAGATTTTGACGTTCCTGGTGAACAAGTTATTGGACGAGCCTTGCTATTCAATGATCTCTGGGAAACATGCAAAGTCCGACGAAGTTTCTTCGCGGAGGTCTTGAAGATTCACTGAGGATTTCTGGAGACGATGAACTTCAAGGACTGCGATGAAGATCTCGATGCTCTTTCTGGAAAAACGTTTATGGAGGATCTTGATCGTGATGAACGTTTGAAGGTGCTTATTGTTGATGAACGCTTCTTGGAGTGGAATGATGAAGATCGAACGATTATTGATGATGATCGGAGTTTTCTGGGTGGAGTTGTAAGAACACTGATGGAAGCTTCTTGAGTTTATGGATGAGCAAGGTTGAAGATCGCTGGGAAATGGATGAACAAGGTTGAAGAATCTTTGAAAGATCTGGAAAAATATTGATCGGAGAAGATAACGATCTGACGAATCTGGAATTGATGATATTCGCGGATGAGTTTCTGATGATTGTTTGAAGAACATATGAAGAACATTGAGGGAGGTTGATGAAGATCTGCGGTGGTTTCTGATGGATTTTACGTTTTCCGGTGACGGTTAGGAAGTCCGGCGACGGTTACGGTGGTGGTTACCGGTTTCCGGTGGTGGTTGCATGGTCGCCGGCCATGCAACCGGCGAGTCTCCGGTGAGGACAAGTGGCGGCATTAGTGGCAGAGGGAGAGTTGCATGCGCGCCACATGGGGAAGGGGAGAGGGAGAGTGGATGACGCGTGTTGGCTCTGAGTGAAGTGAGAATTGTGATGTGGCTCCCCCGAAGATGAACGCGTGGCAGCAGTTATATACTGACACATGGCAAGGGATTTGGACAAAAAAAACGGACTGAAATGGGGATTGGGCCTCCAAGGACTGGGCCCACGAAAATTCAGACTGGACTAATTACTGATTGATTAAACTCCATTAAAAAACTGATTAGAGACCCAAATTAAGACCAATAAAATCTGGATTAAAACTAATTAAAAAGCTAATGCCTAATTAAAGCTGACTAATTAGAATCTAATCAATTAAAACTAACCAATTAACTATAATTAAATCTAAACATTAATTCTAATCAACTTGACCCTAATTAAACCTAGATTAACATCTAAGTAACCACTAAGAATTAATATTCTAAAAATCTAAAAAACTATTAAAATCTATTAAAATCTATATTAACATCTATTTAAAAATCTAGAAAAATGATTAATGCTTTTTTTTTAAAAGATTTTTTTATTTTCCTAAAAGAATTTAAAACCCAAATTAATATCTAAAAATCTATTAAAACTCTAATAACAGCCAATAAAATCCAGAAAATTCACAATAACTCCAGAGGGAACAAAAAAAATACAAAACGACAAATAGACCGACGAGAGCGCACCAAAATAGCCGGTAAAAATCAATGGACACCGAAATATCCCTAAAAACAACAGCGCGAGCTGAAAACACCGGGAATAACACGAATTCCCAAAAATACGATTCTACCTATCTAAACTGACTAAAAACACCTGAAACGCGAGAAGAGGGCTGTGATCCCGATAAAATCAAAACGACTGAAAAAATGCACTGTATGCGATATGCGGATGCGAATGCGGTCATGCATCGAAACATAGGGCCAGATACGGGACCCGGTTGGTCAAATTTTAGGGTGCAACAACAACATATTACAATTTTTCCTTCAATTATACCCTACGACATTAAAATTACTTACTATCTAATATTTAACCCTTCAGGGTCAGACATATAACAATGTCAAGGTTCTGGCCACGAAGGTTCAATTTCCCACAAGTCTTTCCTATTTTAATATTCAACAATACATATCATTTGGCCATTTGGTCATAACCTCAGATTCTTACGTTACCTCCCTATTTCCCACAATTAACCCAAATCTCTAAACCTTAGAGAAACCTTAGAGCATCGTACTAATAACGATATAACACATTCATTTCTACATATTTACCCAAATTCCTAAACCTTACATCACCACAACATACCGAAAGGTATACATAGAAAACTATGAAAAACAATACTCCCCATACAATAATCATTCAAGAACAGCAACAATTTTATGAAATTTATCATGCTACGAAAATTAGATCAAGAATCCTCAAGAACACATAATTCCTATGAGAGAAAGGACCTCTCACTACCCTCTCATGTTAATTCACCCATATTAAAATCCATTCTCCCCTCCCCCTTACCTCGATTAATTGCTCAATCGTTGAAGAATCTTCAAGGATTGACAACCCTAGCCTCCTTCTCTTCCTCCTTGTTCTTCTTCTCACTTTTTCTCCCAAAACCTTTCTTTGGCAGTTTATCGTGTTCTAATTCTCTTTCCCCAAAAAAACTTCTCTATTTCCTTTAATCCCTTATTTCTTATTTTATTATTTAAATCCTATAATAATAATAATAATAATACTAATATTATTCTCCCACTAATAATAATATTCATACTAATAGTAATAATATGAATAATAATAATATTCCACCAAATAATATTAATAATAATAATAATAATAATAATAATAATAATAATAATCTCATTATCATTATTATTAATAATAGTTGGAATAATATTGATCACTATAATGCTCTCGATATCATAATTAACTTACTCCTTTATCTAGGTCCACAGTATCCCAATTAAGGTCACCTCTCTCCCTTACTCCTAACCTCATACCCTTAATTAAGGACACCACACAACTACACCTCACAGAAAATACCAAAGCGGCTGAATAATTTAAATGGGGTGTTACAACTCTCCCCCACTTAAAATATTTTCGACCTCGAAAATGTGACTGATGAGAACGATTCCGGATACGACTCTCGCATCTTACTCTCAAGTCAATTCATTCCTAAAATAACATCCAACTCGCGGAGTGGTAAATAAATCAAGTTCACTCCAAAATCCTTACCAAAGATCGACACTGGACAATTCAAACACACACATGACTATAAACATTCTATAGTCAGACTCTACTACAACACTGGCCGGACGGACCAACCTGCTCTGATACCAATTGTAACACCCCACTTTACCCCGTACGCGTAATATAATAATATAGAAAAATAATTCTTAAAATTCATCAGAGTTTTCCAACACAGTGGGATATCACACTAATTCACTTCATTTCATTAAAAGAATCAATATTATTTAGTTTTCAAGTAAGCAGCGAAATACAAATCAATTCTCCAATATAATTCTCCTCGACACGAGGTCATACAACATAAGTCCAATAAATGAAGATACATAACAATAAACAAATAAAGTAGTCAAATAACAACGTAATCCCGTCATCCCATGTTACGTATCAGAGCGACTCCTAAGACTCGATCAAATAGCAACACACTCCAAGCACTACTCAGGTGCTTGGTGACCTGTACTCCCAATAGAGCACAAACACAGCAACAAAAAGGGGTGAGAACTACATTCAATAAATAAACGATGAAATACACATGCTAAGGAGTAGTTACACATCACACATAAAAAAAGCACAATTAACACACATACACGTGCCACCTCAATCAGTTGGCATTCATAGCCCACATTCAATTACAATAATGCAATGTAACTCACTGACTCGACACAATGCATGTGGTACCAACACAATCTCATACGGTTCACACTAGAACCCGATTCCCGTCGGAATCCCGATAAGTCGTATATACGTTCCTCTGAACTACAACTTATCTCCACAACGACTTCCACAATGAAGTCCAGATGAAACTAGGCACCCATCATGGATTCCCACCTAGCCATCTCCACAAGACACATGATATGAAATGCATGTCAAAACAATTATGCAATGTAATACATCATGCATAATTCATGATAAATCTTGATCCACACGAGCCATCCGCTCACCGTAATCCTCTCGGAAATTACCACAATCGCACAAGATTTTCCACATTCGACCATCTTGGCCCACATCTATCAAAACACCAAGACATCATTGAACCAGAACATGATTCGTTACTAAAACATATACACAATTGACTTATCAAACATAATTAGGTATAAATTATTGGGAAAACAATTCCATTATCTATCCTATGTTATAGCTCTGTTCATTAGCTTTCCAACGCTTCGAACGGGGGTCAAAACGGACTTACGGATCCAAAGTTACGTCAAAAACAATTTCGACCGAAAACATGAACATCCGTGACGGACAGAAAGACGCTGTTACGCTCCGGAACTGATTTTCGCTCAATTATTCTTGCGAATTACTTACTCAAATCACCCAAAACATCACTAAAACATTCCTAAGGTTATACGGCAATAACTGCAAAACTTCTATGGTTTATTAGGCTCATCTGACAACATTTGCAACACATAAAACATTATTTCCTGCAATTGCTCTGAGTACTTCAGAGTTACCCACATTTGAATATTCCTATTCCTATAGGGACAACATATTACAATTTTTCCTTCATCTAAACCCTACGACATTAAAATTACTTACTATCTAATATTTAACCCTTCAGGGTCAGACATATAACAATGTCAAGGTTCTGGCCACGAAGGTTCAATTTCCCACAAGTCTTTCCTATTTTAATATTCAACGATACATATCATTTGGCCATTTGGTCATAACCTTAGATTCTTACGTTACCTCCCTATTTCCCACAATTAACCCAAATCTCTAAACCTTAGGGAAACCTTAGAGCATCGTACTAATAACGATATAACACATTCATTTCTACATATTTACCCAAATTCCTAAACCTTACATCACCACAACATACCGAAAGGTATACATAGAAAACTATGAAAATCAATACTCCCCATACAATAATCATTCAAGAACAACAACAATTTTATGAAATTTATCATGCTACGAAAATTAGATCAAGAATCCTCAAGAACACATAATTCCTATGAGAGAAAGGACCTCTCACTATCCTCTCATGTTAATTCACCCATATTGAAATTCATTCTCCCCTCCCCCCTTACCTCGATTAATTGCTCAATCGTTGAAGAATCTTCAAGGATTGACAGCCCTAGCCTCCTTCTCTTCCTCCTTGTTCTTCTTCTTACTTTTTCTCCCAAAACCTTTCTCTGGCAGTTTATCGTGTTCCAATTCTCTTTCCCCAAAAAAACTTCTCTATTTCCTTTAATCCCTTATTTCTTATTTTATTATTTAAATCCTATAATAATAATAATAATAATACTAATATTATTCTCCCCCTAATAATAATATTCATACTAATAGTAATAATATGAATAATAATAATATTCCACCAAATAATATTATTAATACGAATAATAATAATAATAATAATAATAATAATAATAATAATAATAATAATAATCTCATTAACATTATTATTAATAATAGTTGGAATAATATTAATCACTATAATGCTCTCGATATCATAATTAACTTACTCCTTTATCTAGGTCCACAGTATCCCAACTAAGGTCACCTCTCTCCCTTACTCCTAACCTCATACCCTTAATTAAGGACACCACACAACTACACCTCACATAAAATACCAAAGCGGCTGAATAATTTAAATGGGGTGTTACAACTCTCCCCCACTTAAAATATTTTCGTCCTCGAAAATGTGACTGATGAGAACGATTCCGGATACGACTCTCGCATCTTACTCTCAAGTCAATTCATTCCTAAAATAACATCCAACTCGCGGAGTGGTAAATAAATCAAGTTCACTCCAAAATCCTTACCAAAGATCGACACTGGACAATTCAAACACACACATGACTATAAACATTCTATAGTCAGACTCTACTACAACACTGGCCGGACGGACCAACCTGCTCTGATACCAATTGTAACACCCCACTTTACCCCGTACGCGTAATATAATAATATAGAAAAATAATTCTTAAAATTCATCAGAGTTTTCCAACACAGTGGGATATCACACTAAGTCACTTCATTTCATTAAAATAATCAATATTATTTAGTTTTCAAGTAAGCAGCGAAATACAAATCAATTCTCCAATATAATTCTCCTCGACACGAGGTCATACAACATAAGTCCAATAAATGAAGATACGTAACAATAAACAAATAAAGTAGTCAAATAACAACGTAATCCCGTCATCCCATGTTACGTATCAGAGTGACTCCTAAGACTCGATCAAGTAGCAACACACTCCAAGCACTACTCAGGTACCTGGTCACCTGTACTCCCAATAGAGCACAAACACAACAACAAAAAGGGGTGAGAACTACATTCAATAAATAAACGGTGAAATACACATGCTAAGGAGTAGTTACACATCACACATAAAATAAGCACAATTAACACACATACACGTGCCACCTCAATCACTTGGCATTCATAGCCCACATTCAATTACAATAATGCAATGTAACTCACTGACTCGACACAATGCATGTGGTACCAACACAATCTCATACGGTTCACACTAGAACCCGATTCCCGTCGGAATCCGGATAAGTCGTATATACGTTCCTCTGAACTACAACTTATCTCCACAACGACTTCCACAATGAAGTCCGGATGAAACTAGGCACCCATCATGGATTCCCACCTAGCCATCTCCACAAGACACATGATATGAAATGCATGTCAACACAATTATGCAATGTAATACATCATGCATAATTCACGATCAATCTTGATCCACACGAGCCATCCGCTCACCGTAATCCTCTCGGGAATTACCACAATCGCACAAGATTGTCCACATTCGACCATCTTGCCCACATCTATCAAAACACCAAGACATCATTGAACCAGAACATGATTCGTTACTAAAATATATACACAATTGACTTCTCAAACATAATTAGATATAAAATATTGGGAAAAAAATTCCATTATCTATCTTATGTTATAGCTCTATTCATTATCTTTCCAACGCTTCAAACGGGGGTCAAAACGGACTTACGGATCCAAAGTTACGTTTAAAACAATTTCGATCGAAAACATGAACATCCGTGACGGACAGAAAGACGCTGTTACGCTCCGGAACTGATTTTCGCTCAATTATTCTTGCGAATTACTTACTCAAAGCACCCAAAACATCACTAAAACATTCCTAAGGTTATACGGCAATAACTGCACAACTTCTATGGTTTATTAGGCTCATCTGACAACATTTGCAACACATAAAACACTATTTCCTGCAATTGCTCTGAGTATTTCAGAGTTACCCACATTTGAATATTCCTATTCCTATAGGGACAACATATTACAATTTTTCCGTCAATTACACCCTACGACATTAAAATTACTTACTATCTAATATTTAACCCTTCAGGGTCAGACATATAACAATGTCAAGGTTCTGGCCACGAAGGTTCAATTTCCCACAAGTCTTTCCTAGGTTAATATTCAACGATACATATCATTTGGCCATTTGGTCATAACCTCAGATTCTTACGTTACCTCCCTATTTCAAACAATTAACCCAAATCTCTAAAACTTAGGGAAACCTTAGAGCATCGTACTAATAACGATATAACACATTCATTTCTACATATTTACCCAAATTCCTAAACCTTACATCACCACAACATACCGAAAGGTATACATAGAAAACTATGAAAAGCAATACTCCCCATACAATAATCATTCAAGAACAACAACAATTTTATGAAATTTATCATGCTACGAAAATTAGATCAAGAATCCTCAAGAACACATAATTCCTATGAGAGAAAGGACAACTCACTACCCTCTCATGATAATTCACCCATATTGAAATCCATTCTCCCCCCCCCCCCTTACCTCGATTAATTGCTCAACCGTTGAAGAATCTTGAAGGATTGACAGCCCTAGCCTCCTTCTCTTCCTCCTTGTTTTTCTTCTCACTTTTTCTTCCAAAACCTTTCTCTGGCAGTTTATCGTGTTCTAATTCTCTTTCCCCAAAAAAACTTCTCTATTTCCTTTAATCCCTTATTTCTTATTTTATTATTTAAATCCTATAATAATAATAATAATAATAATAATAATAATAATAATAATAATAATAATAATACTATTATTCTCCGACTAATAATAATATTCATATTAATAGTAATAATATGAATAATACTACTATTCCACCAAATAATATTAATAATAATAATAATAATAATAATAATAATAATAATAATAATAATAATAATAATAATCTCATTAACATTATTATTAATAATAGTTGGAATAATATTAATCACTATAATGCTCTCGATATCATAATTAACTTACTCTTTTATCTAGGTCCACAGTATCCCAACTAAGGTCACCTCTCTCCCTTACTCCAAACCTCATACCCTTAATTAAGGACACCACACAACTACACCTCACAGAAAATACCAATGCAGCTGAATAATTTAAATGGGGTGTTACAACTCTCCCCCACTTAAAATATTTTCGTCCTCAAAAATGTGACTGATCAGAACGATTCCGGATACGACTCTCGCATCTTACTCTCAAGCCAATTCATTCCTAAAATAACATCTAACTCGCGGAGTGGTAAACAAATCAAGTTCACTCCAAAATCCTTATCAAAGATCGACACTGGATAATTCAAACACACACATGACTATAAACATTCTATAGTCAGACTCTACTACAACACTGGCCGGACGGACCAACCTGCTCTGATACCAATTGTAACGCCCCACTTTACCCCGTACGCGTAATATAATAATATAGAAAAATAATTCTTAAAATTCATCAGAGTTTTCCAACACAGTGGGATATCACACTAAGTCACTTCATTTCATTAAAATAATCAATATTATTTAGTTTTCAAGTAAGCAGCGGAATACAAATCAATTCTCCAATATAATTCTCCTCGACACGAGGTCATACAACATAAGTCCAATAAATGAAGATACATAACAATAAACAAATAAAGTAGTCAAATAACAACGTAATCCCGTCATCCCATGTTACGTATCAGAGCGACTCCTAAGACTCGATCAAATAGCAACACACTCCAAGCACTACTCAGGTACCTGGTCACCTGTACTCCCAAGAGAGCACAAACAGAACAACAAAAATGGGTGAGAACTACATTCAATAAATAATTAGTGAAATACACATGCTAAGGAGTAGTTACACACCACACATAAAATAAACACAATTAACGCACATACACGTGCCAACTCAATCACTTGACATTCATAGCCCACATTCAATTACAATAATGCAATGTAACTCACTGACTCGACACAATGCATGTGGTACCAACACAATCTCATACGGTTCACACTAGAACCCGATTCCCGTCGGAATCCGGATAAGTCGTATATACGTTCCTCTGAACTACAACTTATCTCCACAACGACTTCCACAATGAAGTCCGGATGAAACTAGGCACCCTTCATGGATTCCCACCTAGCCATCTCCACAAGACACATGATATGAAATGCATGTCAACACAATTATGCGATGTAATACATCATGCATAATTCACGATCAATCTTGATCCACACGAGCCATCCGCTCACCGTAATCCTCTCGGGAATTAGCACAATCGCACAAGATTGTCCACATTCGACCATCTTGGCCCACATCTATCAAAACACCAAGAAATCATTGAACAAGAACATGATTCGTTACTAAAACATATACACAATTGACTTCTCAAACATAATTAGATATAAAATATTGGGAAAAAAATTCCATTATCTATCTTTTGTTATAGCTCTATTCATTATCTTTCCAACGCTTCGAACGGGGGTCAAAACGGACTTACGGATCCAAAGTTACGTCTAAAACAATTTCGACCGAAAACATGAACATCCGTGACGGACAGAAAGACGCTGTTACGCTCCGGAACTGATTTTCGCTCAATTATTCTTGCGAATTACTTACTCAAAGCACCCAAAACATCACTAAAACATTCCTAAGGTTATACGGCAATAACTGCACAACTTCTATGGTTTATTAGGCTCATCTGACAACATTTGCAACACATAAAACACTATTTCCTGCAATTGCTCTGAGTACTTCAGAGTTACCCACATTTGAATATTCCTATTCCTATAGGGACAACTGTTGCACCCCAAAATTTGACCAACATTAATTTACCCATCAAGTGTTTGAAGTGTGATACCTTCATCAGAAAGTTCAAGAGATCCTCAGAAAAATTGGTTGAAACCAAGGTTGTGTGCTTCATAGCTTGAGAGTTGTGGGAGCTCCTTAGATGATTTTGAGACTTTGAGAATGAACTTGAAGATTTGGGAAAGTTTATGAGATGTCTTGAAAGCCATCATGAAGCCCAGAGAGGTCATTGTGCAAGAATTCAGAAGATTCAACCATGAATGGTAGAATTAGGGTTTTGACTGGGTCAACCCTAGGTCAACTAAGGATTTGGAGAAAGTTGAGACCTAATCCAAGGGCCATGAGATCATGGAATGATGTATGGAGATGTTATAAAGATGATTCCTAGACCAACTCATCATGATTAAGGAGTTTGAGAAGTTTTAAGCCAGGGTTTCTAAGGATGGACAGTGTAAAAAACCCTAATTTGATCCCCATCTTCCAGGCAGTTTTAGCTCAAGATGTGATTGTTATCTCATCTTCCCCACAACATGAATGTTGTAGAGCTTGTTCATAGCTTTAATTTGAGTGGTATAAGTCCTTGATAGGATGTGCAGAGCTCAAGTTATGGTTTTGACAAATTATAGGTCATCTGAGGTGTGTGAATCTGGGTCCTTGAAAGTCACCCAACTTGCGGACAACTTTTGCCCTAGTAGGATGATTCCTATGATCTCTTGGTCAACATTAATGTTGAATAGCATCTTCTTAGCTTTCTATAGAGTACTAGAAGTCCTTGATAGGATTTGTAGAACTCAACTTATGGTTTGAACAAGACAGGGGTATTTTGGTCATTTGGTGATTATAGGTCATTTTAAGCAAAGGCCATATCTCCTATTTCCAAGTCTCAAATGAAAAAACTCAAAACATCAAAGTTGTTCAAAATGGCATTTTAAGCCTAGAAACGTGGTCATGAGTTGTTGGAAAATCTTGTAGCAAGGATTGACAAGAATGGGTGAAAATGACCTAAAAATGGCTTATAACTTAAATGGATCCAAGTTGGGAATTGGTTTGGGAGATCTATGAATTCAAAATAGGTCATCCAATATGTCATTTTGAATCCAAACATCATTTTAAAAACAACGGTTTAAATACATTTTTGATTTGAGGTCTAAAAATGGGGGTTACTTTGTAAAGTTCTTTCTTGCATATTAAGGAACCTTTGAGAAACTTCACCAAAGGCAAGGAATCAGCTTGTTTTTTGCACATTCCATTTCAATATCTCACAAGGGGAGATTTTGGCACAAAACTAAAGGCCTTAATGCATGAGATGAGATGATACCATATGTCATTACAAGAGAAGTTCCATTACTTTCTAGCTCATTCTAGAAGCTCTTAGATTCTTCCATTGATTGTTATATATTGAATAGATCATGCTGAGATCAGGTTGGTGATTATTGGTTAGTGCTAGGGCAAAAGAGAGAGTAAGATGAAATTCCTTCCATTTTTGCAATTCAACATCAATCTGCCACAACTCTCCATTCCAACTTCATTCTTCTACACAAACCTTTTCTTCTGATCACCATGAACACTTGCATACAAGTCTGAAACCCCATCCATGGAAGATTGAAGGTGTGGTGTGAAAATTTCCAAGAATGCAAATTGCACTCAAGATCAAGATACAAGCTTGTAACACCTAATCTTTTGCAAACAGAAAGATCATCACCAATAAAGGAGTAATCATGGAGAGCTTCAAGCCTTGAAAGGGAGTGTAACTGCATCTGCCATCACTACTCACCAGGTTTGCAAAACACCACCTACCTTCTTATTTATTCTGTTTTAGATTGAATGGTTAGTATAGAACTTATTAGAGACCATTAGGGATTGATGTTGGAAGTTTAGAGAGCATTTGGTGAGGTTCGAAAGTTTGACATGCTTGCTTTATGGAACACGAACTCATTGTATAGTGGATCTTAATTCAAGATAAATGGCTTAGAGTGATCAGTGATACGTACTGAGCATGATAGTATCAAGAAAATGAAGAAACAGGAAAGTGGAAGTTTGAGTAATTATGGAGGGTGATGCTATCGGGTTTCCAGTTTGAGGCCGTTTTAGTGCAAGCTATTGACATGGTTGTGTTCAGAGAGGAAAGGGGAGCATCTTTGCTGTTTACGGTTTTAGATTTTATCGAGAGATGAGGGAGAGCGGGGGAGAGGAAGTTTTACGGTTGGAGCTCGTGCATGGAGCTCTTATTGCAAACCCTAACAAACCTCAATGAAGAAGATGACCATCGTGCGTTGGATCAAGCCTTGAATGTTGACTGGATTTATGATCTAACGGCCCTCATTCAAACAAGAAACGGAGGGAATACTTAAGGCAATACGTTGCCGTTTCATTAAATGGAAGACCTGGGCTCAGTAAAGTCAGTGCTACTCACACCCCACCAGCGGCCCAAATCCATGTTTCAACTAGAATTCCCTGCTAATTGCACCGACCGTTTATCCATTTTCTTTAATTTTTCATAATGATTTTCTGATTCACCATGGGCTTAGCGCGCCTTCTATCTGAACCCCCCCTCTAAGGCCCATCCTAATAATGAACTAGGGCGCTTTACTGTTCTCACCCCCAGCCATTTTATTTCAATTCTTTTATTTTTAATTTCTTTTATTTTCTTGCATTTTGTATAATTCATATAAAATAGAAAAATAGATATTTTTTAATTCTTGTTTTTTCTATAGGTTTATAATCCTGTCTAGAAAAATATCAATAAATAAAATTGGCATTTTATTTTCTTTTAATATTTTTAGAATATTATTTTTTTAAATAGCTTTTTAATAGGTTTAGTTTGATACTCAATTTTGTAGAATTTATTTTAGGACCTTCCCTTAGTCTCTTTGATTCATTCTTTTTAGTGTGATTAGATATTGACTTATAGTTTCCCATAGGATTTATTTCAAGATTTTTATATTAAAATTTGATTAGTTTAATTAGGTTAGCATTAGGGTACCAAATTAGGGTTAAAGAATGCATAGGTGAAATAATTCATTTTCTTTTAGGAGTTTTAGCTTGATTTTTGGGTATGGGCATATATGGATGTTATGGGTAGGTGTTATAGACCCTTGTGAATGATTGTTGGATTTTCTCCCCTTGCTCTAGTATTTTTAGATATTTTCTGAAGTTGACTGATTGTATTGACTATTCTGTGATTACTTGCCTATCTCTGGGGTTTATCTTTGGGGAATTGTTGTGGGGCTTGGTTTGTCTTGAAGACCTTGTTGTAGGAGCATGATGAAGGAGAAGATTGAAGATCAAGACCCAGAGGTTGAGAGGTTGGAGCTTGTTCTCTGTTTGTGAGGTTTGAGATCCTGAAGTTTGAGGGAAATTCATGGTACTTTCCTGAGGAAGGCACTATGGATGTCTTTCATTCTTTCTTCTCACCTCTTTCCTAAGTATCCAATGATGTTGGAGCCTTAATATGAGTTTAGTTTCTCCTGAGGAGAAATGTAAACTAATCACAGTTGTTGAGCCACATGGGATACGATTGCTAAGTGGAAGCCTCCTAGTACTTTCCTGAGGAAGGTCCTATGGGTCTATTCACTTAGTTCCCTTAGTTCATCTAGGATTTCTTAAGTATCCAATGATGTTGGAGCCTTCATGTGAGTTTAATTTCTCCTGAGGAGGAATGTAAACTGATCACAGTTGTTGAGCCACATGGGGTACGACTCCTAAGTGGAAGCCTCCTAGTACTTTCCTGAGGAAGGTCCTATGGGTCTGTTCACTTAGTTCCATTAGTTCATGTAGGACTTCTTAAGTATCCAATGATGTTGGAGCCTTCATGTGAGTTTAGTTTCTCCTGAGGAGGAATGTAAACTGATCACAGTTGTTGAGCCACATGGGATATAATTCCTGAGTATAAGCCTCCTAGTGCTTTCCTGAGGAGGGCACTATGAGTCTGCCTACTTAGCTCCCTTTCTTTGGTAAGCTTGTTTTGAAGCTTGAGGACTGGGATTGATTCCTTTTGATTAGGGTTTTGCTTTAGGGCTTTGCTTAGATCTGATTAGGGTTCTGTTTTAGGGTTAGGATCAGGGAGAGCTTAGATGTAGATAATTTCTTTCTCAAGCATGTGGTTTGTTTGCCTGATGACACTTCATTTCTTTTATCTGTTTATTGCTTGATAGCATGTTGTTTATTTTTCAGTATGATTACTGTTATTTCATGACTGGCTTGAGGTTGAGATGAGCTTGTGGAGGCTGAAGCCCCACACACATTTCCTCCCTCACTTGCATTGCATGCATTTTACTGTTAAGCTGATGCTTTGTCTGTTTTGGTGTATCATTGACATGATCCCTTAGGACTCTCATTTCCTTTGATAAGGATTTGATGATAGACTTTTAGGTTGAAACCTATGCATGACAACTTCTAGGAGTTCCCTGTTCAAACTTCAACCATAGGATGAATCCATGGCATGATAACAGTAGGACTTGATAGTCTTCCTCCTAGTTGGGCCTGTTCTCTTCTCATCTCAAAACAGTTTAAGATACAGTAATCATGAATGATTTCTTTTGTACGCTACGAGCCTTAAGCTATCTGAGAAAGGATTGTGGGAGAGTTCCTTTTCCACAGTCTGAATGTTTAGTATGGTACCCTTTGGGTGACATGCGACGCATTCACTCTCAGGTCATAGTCTCTAGTGCGGTTGAAATCGCAAACACAATAAAAAACACTTTTTTCAAAACAGGAAATAAACCGTAGTTTCCCGAACTACGTGAGCTCTGATCTCTCATGCCTGTTGAGAGTACGTAGGCACAATACTGATGTATTGGCGAGCTACCTTCCCCCATAATCCTTCGTAGGCCGAACTACGTTGACTCTGATTTCTCATTCTCTGATGAGAATACGTAGGCATAAAGTGCGACGCTTTGCCGAGTCATTTTTCTTTTCTTTTTCAGCCAGCCTTGATAGGTAGATAGATTATAACCAACCCGTCCAAGTAAACAAACAAGCGTGGATCCCGTCGAGTACGACGGACGTGAGGGGTGCTAATACCTTCCCCTTGCGTAACCGACTCCCGAACCCAGACAATGGTTGCGATGACCTTGTCTTACCCCTTTTTCGTCAGGTTTTTCCGATCGTTCCCTTTCCCGCTCTGAGGGATAAATAACGAAAGGTGGCGACTCTTCTGTCATGCCGGCACCTTATTTTCGCGCAAGCGACAGCTGGCGACTCTGCTGAGGATCGAACCCAGAATCTCTGGTTCTTCGGTTCCCTATGAGAGTCAATCCTAGCGCTTGGATGTTTGCTTGTTGGGTTGCGTTTATTTATCGCATGTTTACTTCCCGCACTTTATTTCCCGCATTTTATTTTCCAGTTTGATATGATTATCTGTGCTGCTGTGGGAGAGGGATGTTACTATGAGTGAGAAGTCGGACCTGGGCTTGAGTATACACCTAGACATAGTTGCGGAGAGTAGTAGACGAACCTGTCTGCTGAGCAGGCACAGTTCCCTACGAAATCTGCGCTCAGACGAGGTTCTCGCAGAGGTGCTCCTTTCCGGTCCTGAGGATCTGAGAGGAGTCCAGACGTGAGGATTGTCGACTCTGGGGACCGATCATTTGGAAGTCAGCTAAGTGAGGCCTCTCCATGACTTGATGATGCCACTCCTTCTGGGAATCGTATCGTCACTCATGAAAGTCTGTGACACTGATGACCGCATAGGATGCCGTACCTTTGTCCGTGGATTAGGTCCCTACCTGTGAGCAGGATTGGGTTTATTGCAGGAAACTTTGACCTTCAGACTACCTGGTTTTCTTGACAGTGAATCAGTTATGTTGGTACAAGGGTTCCTCAGTTGCAGATATGTCTGTTCTTGATAGAGCAGGTTTTGATCAGAAGATCTTATCATCAGGTGTTTGTCCGTTCTTGATAGAGCAGGTTTTGATCAGAGGATCTTATCATCAGGTGTATGTCTGTTCTTGATAGAGCGGGTTTGATCAGAGTATCGTCATCAGTTGTTTGTTCTTGATAGGGCAGATTTTGAGTGGGGTCTGAAGATCTCATCAGCAGATGTTGTTTGTTCTTGATAGGGCAGATTTTGAGTGGGGTCTGAAGATCTCATCAGCAGATGTTGTTTGTTCTTGATAGGGCATATTTTGAGTGGGGTCTGAAGATCTCATCAGCAGATGTTGTTTATTCTTGATAGGGCAGATTTTGAGTGGGGTCTGAAGATCTCATCAGCAGCTGTATGTTTGTTCTTGATAGGGCAGATTTTTGATTTGGGGTCTGAAGACTTCATCAGCAGATACTTCTTGACCATACACCCGGGGTCCTTATTATCAGACATTTGTTCTTGACAGAGCAGAATTTTGATCTTATGTACATGGTCCTATCAGAGGGTTGTTCTTAGCAGATCCCATTGGTGGTCTTACACCGGGGTTTTCTTCTCATCAGTGGCTATTGATACAGAATCTCCACAGCATTTACCTGGATATATTATTGCATGACTGCATTTTGCATTAGTCCGCATATTCATTTTTGCATTCCATTAGCATGTGTCTGTGCTGCAGGCGCATTTCGTACCCTGATTCTGATGTCCCGAGCAATATGAGATATTTTCTTCCATGAATGGACCCAGTCTTATCATTGCATGGACACTATGTTGGCACGTTGACACCAGAATTAGGGGCGATCTCCTGAACGTACAGACACCCATGGCATTAGCATAATTCATCTTGCATGACAGAAGCCGGGACTTGTCTTCTAAACCTTGTGTTTGCAGGTTTGACTCAGAATCGAGCAGCTCAGACTAATGGAGCAGGTACAAGCTGAGGTGGGGAAAATCCAGAGCCAGTTGGGACAGGTCATGAATGACATACAGGCAGTGCGCCTGGACCAGCAAGTACTCAGAGAAGAGAATCAGCAACTGCAGAATCAGTTGAGCTTCCTCATGGGAGTGGTGAGAAGTATGCTAAAAAAGGAGAGTGGTCAAGCACCCAAGGTGGAGCCCAAAGTGCTTCCTCTGTTACCGTCAATGCCACCTGTGCTGAAGCCAAATGGACCTCATAGATCCTCTACACAGCATGAAGCTCGAGACCTGTCTCGTCAGCAGCCGCGCCGGGCATCTCAGAATAACCCTGAAGGTTATAATCAAAGGAAGAAGCTACTTGATAGAGCTGTGGACCCAATACCTGTGAGTTATGCCCAGCTGTTGCCACTGTTGGTTCAGAACCGTGTTCTCAAGCTTCGGACCTCGGATCCACCAGATGACGCGTCACCAGACGTTGATCTCAGTGCACATTGTGATTTCCACTCAGGAGCATCGGGGCACCATGTTGAAACTTGTAAGGCTCTCAAGAATAAGATTCAAGACCTTATTGACTCAAGGACAATTAGGCTTGTGCCGGGCGGCATGAGAGCATCGAGAAAGTTTATCCCGTACCCTGCAGGAGAGGTGAATGATTCCACTCCTTTGCCTGAAGCTCAGAAAGATCTTGAATATGTCCCGCAACCTTTGGTGACTGCATCGCCTCGCTCGCAGTTTCTACCTGGATCAAGTTCAAGGACGCAAGCGCCTAAACAAGGGACCATTGCCACTCAGAAACGACGACCTCTTGCTCCTGGGCGGAAAGAATACCAACACCAGGATCACAAGAGACCTCGCAACCACTTAGAACGAAGGAATGCTTCTTCCCATCCAGTGCTCGTGCCGTATAGCCAGATTCTTCCACAGTTGATTCAGAATTCTTTGGTGGAACCGAAAGCTCTCAAGCCCGTGCCAGAGCCTTACCCTCCAGGGTACAATCCTCATGCTCAGTGTGGTTACCATGGTGGGTCTCCGGGGCATTCAACTGAAGATTGCAAGGCTTTCCAGGCGAAAGTGCAACAATTGATCGACAAGGGGTGTATTTCCTTCCCAGATGATTCGTTACTAAAATATATACACAATTGACTTATCAAACATAATTAGGTATAAATTATTGGGAAAACAATTCCATTATCTATCCTATGTTATAGCTCTGTTCATTAGCTTTCCAACGCTTTGAACGGGGGTCAAAACGAACTTACGGATCCAAAGTTACGTCTAAAACAATTTCGACCGAAAACATGAACATCCGTGACGGACAGAAAGACGCTGTTACGCTCCGGAACTGATTTTCGCTAAATTATTCTTGCGAATTACTTACTCAAATCACCCAAAACATCACTAAAACATTCCTAAGGCTATACGACAATAACTGCACAACTTCTATGGTTTATTAGGCTCATCTGGCAACATTTGCAACACATAAAAAACTATTTCCTGCAATTGCTCTGAGTACTTCAGAGTTACCCACATTTGAATATTCCTATTCCTATAGGAACAACATATTACAATTTTTCCTTCAATTACACCCTACGACATTAAAATTACTTACTACCTAATATTTAACCCTTCAGGGTCAGACATATAACAATGTCAAGGTTCTGGCCACGAAGGTTCAATTTCCCACAAGTCTTTCCTATGTTAATATTCAACGATACATATCATTTGGCCATTTGGTCATAACCTCAGATTCTTACGTTACCTCCCTATTTCCCACAATTAACCCAAATCTCTAAACCTTAGGGAAACCTTAGAGCATCATACTAATAACGATATAACACATTCATTTCTACATATTTACCCAAATCCCTAAACCTTACATCACCACAACATACCGAAAGGTATACATAGAAAACTATGAAAAGCAATACTCCCCATACAATAATCATTCAAGAACAGCAACAATTTTATGAAATTTATCATGCTACAAAAATTAGATCAAGAATCCTCAAGAACACATAATTCCTATGAGAGAAAGGACCTCTCACTACCCTCTCATGTTAATTCACCCATATTGAAATTTATTCTCCCCCCTTACCTCGATTAATTGCTCAATCGTTGAAGAATCTTGAAGGATTGACAGCCCTAGCCTCCTTCTCTTCTTCCTTGTTCTTCTTCTCACTTTTTCTCCTAAAACCTTTCTCTGGCAGTTTATCGTGTTCTAATTCTCTTTCCCCAAAAAAACTTCTCTATTTCCTTTAATCCCTTATTTCTTATTTTATTATTTAAATCCTATATTAAGAATAATAATAATAATAATACTAATATTATTCTCCCACTAATAATAATATTCATACTAATAGTAATAATATGAATAATAATAATATTCCACCAAATAATATTATTAATACGAATAATAATAATATTAATAATAATAATAATCTCATTAACATTATTATTAATAATAGTTGGAATAATATTAATCACTATAATGCTCTCGATATCATAATTAACTTACTTCTTTATCTAGGTCCACAGTATCCCAACTAAGGTCACCTCTCTCCCTTACTCCTAACCTCATACCCTTAATTAAGGACACCAGACAACTACACCTCACAGAAAATACCAAAGCGGATGAATAATTTAAATGGGGTGTTACAACTCTCCCCCACTTAAAATATTTCCGTCCTCGAAAATGTGACTGATCAGAACGATTCCGGATACGACTCTCGCATCTTACTCTCAAGCCAATTCATTCCTAAAATAACATCCAACTCGCGGAGTGGTAAACAAATCAATTTCACTCCAAAATCCTTATCAAAGATCGACACTGGATAATTTAAACACACACATGACTATAAACATTCTATAGTCAGACTCTACTACAACACTGGCCGGACGGACCAACCTGCTCTGATACCAATTGTAACGCCCCACTTTACCCCGTACGCGTAATATAATAATATAGAAAAATAATTCTTAAAATTCATCAGAGTTTTCCAACACAGTGGGATATCACACTAAGTCACTTCATTTCATTAAAATAATCAATATTATTTAGTTTTCAAGTAAGCAGCGGAATACAAATCAATTCTCCAATATAATTCTCCTCGACACGAGGTCATACAACATAAGTCCAATAAATGAAGATACGTAACAAAAACAAATAAAGTAGTCAAATAACAACGTAATCCCGTCATCCCATGTTACGTATCAGAGCGACTCCTAAGACTCGATCAAATAGGAACACACTCCAAGCACTACTCAGGTACCTGGTCACCTGTACTCCCAAGAGAGCACAGACACAACAACAAAAAGGGGTGAGAACTACATTCAATAAATAAACCGTGAAATACACATGCTAAGGAGTAGTTACACACCACACATAAAATAAACACAATTAACGCACATACACGTGTCACCTCAATCACTTAGCATTCATAGCCCACATTCAATTACAATAATGCAATGTAACTCACTGACTCGACACAATGCATGTGGTACCAACACAATCTCATACGGTTCACACTAGAACCCGATTCCCGTCGGAATCCGGATAAGTCGTATATACGTTCCTCTGAACTACAACTTATCTCCACAACGACTTCCACAATGAAGTCCGGATGAAACTAGGCACCCATCATGGATTCCCACCTAGCCATCTCCACAAGACACATGATATGAAATGCATGTCAACACAATTATACAATGTAATACATCATGCATAATTCACGATCAATCTTGATCCACACGAGCGATCCGCTCACCGTAATCCTCTCGGGAATTACCATAATCGCACAAGATTGTCCACATTCGACCATCTTGGCCCACATCTATCAAAACACCAAGACATCATTGAACCAGAACATGATTCGTTACAAAAACATATACACAATTGACTTATCAAAGATAATTAGGTGTAAATTATTGGGAAAACAATTCCATTATCTATCCTATGTTATAACTCTGTTCATTAGTTTTCCAACGCTTCGAACGGGGGTCAAAACGGACTTACGGATCCAAAGTTCCGTCTAAAACAATTTCGACCGAAAACATGAACATCCGTGACGGACAGAAAGACGCTGTTACGCTCCGGAACTGATTTTCGCTCAATTATTCTTGCGAATTACTTACTCAAATCACCCAAAAAATCACTAAAACATTCCTAAGGTTATACGGCAATAACTGCACAACTTCTATGGTTTATTAGGCTCATCTGGCAACATTTGCAACACATAAAACACTATTTCCTGCAATTGCTCTGAGTACTTCAGAGTTACCCACATTTGAATATTCCTATTCCTATAGGGACAAGATATTACAATTTTTCCTTCAATTACACCATACGACATTAAAATTACTTACTATCTAATATTTAACCCTTCAGAGTCAGACATATAACAATGTCAAGGTTCTGGCCACGAATGTTCAATTTCCCACAAGTCTTTCCTATGTTAATATTCAACGATACATATCATTTGCCTATTTGGTCATAACCTCAGATTCTTACGTTTCCTCCCTATTTCCCACAATTAACCCAAATCTCTAAACCTTAGGGAAACCTTAGAGCATCGTACTAATAACGATATAACACATTCATTTCTACATATTTACCCAAATTCCTAAACCTTACATCACCACAACATACCGAAAGGTATACATAGAAATCTATGAAAAGCAATACTCCCCATACAATAATTATTCAAGAACAGCAACAATTTTATGAAATTTATCATGCTATGAAAATTAGATCAAGAATCCTCAAGAACACATAATTCCTATGAGAGAAAGGACCTCTCACTACCCTCTCATGTTAATTCACCCATATTGAAATCCATTCTCCCCCCCCTTACCTCGATTAATTGCTCAGTCATTGAAGAATCTTGAAGGATTGACAGCCCTAGCCTCCTTCTCTTCCTCCTTGTTCTTCTTCTCACTTTTTCTCCCAAAACCTTTCTCTAACAGTTTATCGTGTTCTAATTCTCTTTCCCCAAAAAAACTTCTCTATTTCCTTTAATCCCTTATTTCTTATTTTATTATTTAAATCCTATATTAATAATAGTAATAATAATAATACTAATATTATTCTCCCACTAATAATAATATTCATACTAATAGTAATAATATGAATAATAATAATATTCCACCAAATAATATTATTAATACGAATAATAATAATAATAATAATAATAATAATAATAATAATAATAATCTCATTAACATTATTATTAAAAATAGTTGGAATAATATTAATCACTATAATGCTCTCGATATCATAATTAGCTTACTTCTTTATCTAGGTCCACAGTATCCCAACTAAGGTCACCTCTCTCCCTTACTCCTAACCTCATACCCTTAATTAAGGACACCAGACAACTACACCTCACAGAAAATACCAAAGCGGCTGAATAATTTAAATGGGGTGTTACAACTCCCCCCCACTTAAAATATTTTCGTCCTCGAAAATGTGACTGATCAGAACGATTCCGGATACGACTCTCGCATCTTACTCTCAAGCCAATTCATTCCTAAAATAACATCCAACTCGCGGAGTGGTAAACAAATCAAGTTCACTCCAAAATCCTTATCAAAGATCGACACTGGATAATTCAAACACACACATGACTATAAACATTCTATAGTCAGACTCTACTACAACACTGGCCGGACGGACCAACCTGCTCTGATACCAATTGTAACGCCCCACTTTACCCCGTAAGCGTAATATAATAATATAGAAAAATAATTCTTAAAATTCATCAGAGTTTTCCAACACAATGGGATATCACAGTAAGTCACTTCATTTCATTAAAATAATCAATATTATTTAGTTTTCAAGTAAGCAGCGGAATACAAATCAATTCTCCAATATAATTCTCCTCGACACGTGGTCATACAACATAAGTCCAATAAATGAAGATACGTAACAATAAATAAATAAAGTAGTCAAATAACAACGTAATCCCGTCATCCCATGTTACGTATCAGAGCGACTCCTAAGACTCGATCAAATAGCAACATACTCCAAGCACTACTCAGGTACCTGGTCACCTGTACTCCCAAGAGAGCACAGACACAATAACAAAAAGGGGTGAGAACTACATTAAATAAATAAACCGTGAAATACACATGCTAAGGAGTAGTTACAGACCACACATAAAATAAACACAATTAACGCACATACACGTGCCACCTCAATCACATGGCATTCATAGCCCACATTCAATTACAATAATGCAATGTAACTCACTGACTCGACACAATGCATGTGGTACCAACACAATCTCATACGGTTCACACTAGAACCCGATTCCCGTCGGAATCCGGATAAGACGTATATACGTTCCTCTGAACTACAACTTATCTCCACAACGACTTCCACAATGAAGTCCGGATGAAACTAGGCACCCATCATGGATTTCCACCTAGCCATCTCCACAAGACACATGATATGAAATGCATGTCAACACAATTATGCAATGTAATACATCATGCATAATTCACGATCAATCTTGATCCACACGAGCCATCCGCTCACCATAATCCTCTCGGGAATTACCACAATCGCACAAGATTGTCCACATTCGACCATCTTGGCCCACATCTATCAAAACACCAAGACATCATTGAACCAGAACATGATTCGTTACTAAAACATATACACAATTGACTTATCAAAGATAATTAGGTATAAATTATTGGGAAAACAATTCCATTATCTATCCTATGTTATAACTCTGTTCATTAGCTTTCCAACGCTTCGAACGGGGGTCAAAACGGACTTACGGATCCAAAGTTCCGTCTAAAACAATTTCGACCGAAAACATGAACATCCGTGACGGACAGAAAGACGCTGTTACGCTCCGGAACTGATTTTCGCTCAATTATTCTTGCGAATTACTTACTCAAATCACCCAAAACATCACTAAAACATTCCTAAGGTTATACGGCAATAACTGCACAACTTCTATGGTTTATTAGGCTCATCTGGCAACATTTGCAACACATAAAACACTATTTCCTGCAATTGCTCTGAGTACTTCAGAGTTACCCACATTTGAATATTCCTATTCCTATAGGGACAACATATTACAATTTTTCCTTCAATTACACCCTACGACATTAAAATTACTTAATACCTAATATTTAACCCTTCAGGGTCAGACATATAACAATGTCAAGGTTCTGGCCACGAAGGTTCAATTTCCCACAAGTCTTTCCTATGTTAATATTCAACGATACATATCATTTGGCCATTTGGTCATAACCTCAGATTCTTACGTTACCTCCCTATTTCCCACAATTAACCCAAATCTCTAAACCTTAGGGAAACCTTAGAGCATCGTACTAATAACGATATAACACATTCATTTCTACATATTTACCCAAATCCCTAAACCTTACATCACCACAACATACCGAAAGGTATACATAGAAAACTATGAAAAGCAATACTCCCCATACAATAATCATTCAAGAACAGCAACAATTTTATGAAATTTATCATGCTACAAAAATTAGATCAAGAATCCTCAAGAACACATAATTCCTATGAGAGAAAGGACCTCTAACTACCCTCTCATGTTAATTCACCCATATTGAAATCCATTCTCCCCCCTTACCTCGATTAATTGCTCAATCGTTGAAGAATCTTGAAGGATTGACAACCCTAGCCTCCTTCTCTTCCTCCTTGTTCTTCTTCTCACTTTTTCTCCCAAAACCTTTCTCTGGCAGTTTATCGTGTTCTAATTCTCTTTCCCCAAAAAAACTTCTCTATTTCCTTTAATCCCTTATTTCTTATTTTATTATTTAAATCCTATATTAATAATAATAATAATAATAATAGTAGTACTAATATTATTCTCCCACTAATAATAATATTCATACTAATAGTAATAATATGAATAATAATAATATTCCACCAAATAATATTATTAATACGAATAATAATAATAATAATAATAATCTCATTAACATTATTATTAATAATAGTTGGAATAATATTAATCACTATAATACTCTAGATATCATAATTAACTTACTTCTTTATCTAGGTCCACAGTATCCCAACTAAGGTCACCTCTCTCCCTTACTCCTAACCTCATACCCTTAATTAAGGACACCACACAACTACACCTCACAGAAAATACCAAAGCGGCTGAATAATTTAAATTGGGTGTTACAACTCTCCCCCACTTAAAATATTTTCGTCCTCGAAAATGTGACTGATCAGAACGATTCCGGATACGACTCTCGCATCTTACTCTCAAGCCAATTCATTCCTAAAATAACATCCAACTCGCGGAGTGGTAAACAAATCAAGTTCACTCCAAAATCCTTATCAAAGATCGACACTGGATAATTCAAACACACACATGACTATAAACATTCTATAGTCAGACTCTACTACAACACTGGCCGGACGAACCAACCTGCTCTGATACCAATTGTAACGCCCCACTTTACCCTGTACGCGTAATATAATAATATAGAAAAATAATTCTTAAAATTCATTAGAGTTTTCCAACACAGTGGGATATCACACTAAGTCACTTCATTTCATTAAAATAATCAATATTATTTAGTTTTCAAGTAAGCAGCGGAATACAAATCAATTCTCCAATATAATTCTCCTCGACACGAGGTCATACAACATAAGTCCAATAAATGAAGATACGTAACAATAAACAAATAAAGTAGTCAAATAACAACATAATCCCGTCATCCCATGTTACGTATCAGAGCGACTCCTAAGACTCGATCAAATAGCAACACACTCCAAGCACTACTCAGGTACCTGGTCACCTGTACTCCCAAGAGAGCACAGACACAACAACAAAAAGGGGTGAGAACTACATTCAATAAATAAACCGTGAAATACACATGCTAAGGAGTAGTTACACACCACACATAAAATAAACACAATTAACGCACATACACGTTCCACCTCAATCACTTGGCATTCATAGCCCACATTCAATTACAATAATGCAATGTAACTCACTGACTCGACACAATGCATGTGGTACAAACACAATCTCATACGATTCACACTAGAACCCGATTCCCGTCGGAATCCGGATAAGTCATATATACGTTCCTCTGAACTACAACGTATCTCCACAACGACTTCCACAATGAAGTCCGGATGAAACTAGGCACCCATCATGGATTCCCACCTAGCCATCTCCACAAGACACATGATATGAAATGCATGTCAACACAATTATGCAATGTAATACATCATGCATAATTCACGATCAATCTTGATCCACACGAGCCATCTGCTCACCGTAATCCTCTCGGGAATTACCACAATCGCACAAGATTGTCCACATTCGACCATCTTGGCCCACATCTATCAAAACACCAAGACATCATTGAACCAGAACATGATTCGTTACTAAAACATATACACAAGTGACATATCAAACATAATTAGGTATAAAATATTGGAAAAACAATTCCATTATCTATCCTATGTTATAGCTCTGTTCATTAGCTTTCCAACGCTTCGAACGGGAGTCAAAATGGACTTACGGATCCAAAGTTACGTCCAAAACAATTTCGACCGAAAACATGAACATCCGAGACGGACAGAAAGACATTGTTACGCTCCGGAACTGATTTTCGCTCAATTATTCTTGCGAATTACTTACTCAAAGCACCCAAAACATTACTAAAACATTCCTAAGGTTATACGGCAATAACTGCACAACTTCTATGGTTTATTAGGCTCATCTGACAACATTTGCAACACATAAAACACTATTTCCTACAATTGCTCTGATTACTTCAGAGTTACCCACATTTGAATATTCCTATTCCTATAGGGACAAGATATTACAATTTTTCCTTCAATTACACCCTACGACATTAAAATTACTTACTATCTAATATTTAACCCTTCAGGGTCAGACATATAACAATGTCAAGGTTCTGGCCACGAATGTTCAATTTCCCACAAGTCTTTCCTATGTTAATATTCAACGATACATATCATTTGCCTATTTGGTCATAATCTCAGATTCTTACGTTACCTCCCTATTTCCCACAATTAACCCAAATCTCTAAACCTTAGGGAAACCTTAAAGCATCGTACTAATAACGATATAACACATTCATTTCTACATATTTACCCAAATTCCTAAACCTTACATCACCACAACATACCGAAAGGTATACATAGAAATCTATGAAAAACAATACTCCCCATACAATAATTATTCAAGAACAGCAACAATTTTATGAAATTTATCATGCTACGAAAATTAGATCAAGAATCCTCAAGAACACATAATTCCTATGAGAGAAAGGACCTCTCACTACCCTCTCATGTTAATTCACCCATATTGAAATCCATTCTCCCCTCCCCCCTTACCTCGATTAATTGCTCAATCATTGAAGAATCTTGAAGGATTGACAGCCCTAGCCTCCTTCTCTTCCTCCTTGTTCTTCTTCTCACTTTTTCTCCCAAAACCTTTCTCTGACAGTTTATCGTGTTCTAATTCTCTTTCCCCAAAAAAACTTCTCTATTTCCTTTAATCCCTTATTTCTTATTTTATTATTTAAATCCTATATTAATAATAATAATAATAATAATAGTAGTACTAATATTATTCTCCCACTAATAATAATATTCATACTAATAGTAATAATATGAATAATAATAATATTCCACCAAATAATATTATTAATACGAATAATAATAATAATAATAATAATAATAATAATAATAATAATAATAATAATAATAATAATAATAATAATAATAATAATCTCATTAACATTATTATTAATAATAGTTGGAATAATATTAATCACTATAATGCTCTCGATATCATAATTAACTTACTTCTTTATCTAGGTCCACAGTATCCCAACTAAGGTCACCTCTCTCCCTTACTCCTAACCTCATACCCTTAATTAAGGACACCAGACAACTACACCTCACAGAAAATACCAAAGCGGCTGAATAATTTAAATGGGGTGTTACAACTCCCCCCACTTAAAATATTTTCGTCCTCGAAAATGTGACTGATCAGAACGATTCCGGATACGACTCTCGCATCTTACTCTCAAGCCAATTCATTCCTAAAATAACATCCAACTCGCGGAGTGGTAAACAAATCAAGTTCCCTCCAAAATCCTTATCAAAGATCGACACTGGATAATTCAAACACACACATGACTATAAACATTCTATAGTCAGACTCTACTACAACACTGGCCGGACGGACCAACCTGCTCTGATACCAATTGTAACGCCCCACTTTACCCCGTAAGTGTAACACCCTTCTAAACCCCGCAAATAATACATGCATAATCAGAGTAAAAGTTAACATGCATCCATAAAAGGGCATCACACAAAACTTGCACCACATTAAAACAATCTGTCATGCTCATAAACACCTTTCCATTTAGCAGCGGATTCATTAATGAAAATCCTTAAAAAAAAACATTTACTTTCATCATATAAAATCAACATCTCTAGGCACTAAGGCCAACATCTCATTATCTCAATTACTCCAAATATGAAAACATAACTTAGGTTACATAATGTAATCCTAAAACATAAGCAATCGATCCCCGTGTTACACGATCAGAGCATGACTCGACCCATAAATAATTACTAAACCGCTACACACGTAGCGACCTCGAACTACAAGCAGAACTTCATAAAGGCCTCCAACAACCTAATCTGCAATGCCTCATAGAGCATTATAAAACAGCAGAAGGGTGAGAAATATTACCATAATAATCAAAGCATAAAATCATGTATACATAGGTATCATATAATTAACTCCCTATTTCTCACCACAATTCAACTCATAGTCATTTACATCGTCACTTATATATATATATATATATATATATATATATATATATATATATATATATATATATATATATATATATATACAACATGAATATTCACCAAGCATTTTACATCATGCATACATCCACAATTCCACAATCTTAACATTCACATGTAAGCATCTCTTCATGCACGCTTCATAAGTATTCAACAAACATCTCATTCACATGCATACTCTCACAATTTCACAATCTCATCATTCACACATAAGCGTCTCTTCATGCATATGTCATATATTAATGTGACTCAATAACTCAATGCAACTCATGCAATGCGGTATCGACTCTCGTTATCTTTTTTCGGTTTTTACATTAAACCGGGTCCACACTTCTAGACCGATAACCCGTTATCTTTTTTCGGTTTTTACATTAAACCGGGTCCACCCTTCTAGACCGATAACCACAAAGGCCCGTCCTCTAAGCTTTCAAACCCACCCTTCTAGGTTTGGGACAAGCCACTAGTTTCCACGAAACTAACAGACATTGCCTCTTGACTAAATGATGCATGTACAATCAACCACAACAAATGCACTTAAGACCGACATCTTAATCTCATGCATTCAAATAATTCATCTCTTCAAGAATTACATTATGATTGCACACACAACATATTCACATAACATTCATCGATGTATTCATAATTCAACACTATCACCATATTAACACACAATGCACACATATCCGCGATATGTTCTCATGCATTATCCATATATATTCACAATTCAATACAACGTCATATTTAGCAAGCAATGCACGCATATCCATCATTATGCTCTCATGCATTCTTCATGTATTTTAACATACAATCACATATAAACAATATGCATCCACAACACATTTTTCATAGTATGTTTATTCTTTATCTCATGCCATCTCATACAAGGTATACACATCACAATACCAATCATACAATTATAAGTTATGCACACATATCCACCATGTTCTCATGCATACTCATCACATAATTGTATACACATCAAGCATTCGCAAGTTCATTAGACAATACACATACATTCATCATTGTATTCACATGTATTTCTATTTATCACAATTAATACGCATCGCACATCGACTAGGATTCACGCCCGTAGGCTACCCACAACACACATCATCACAATAGATCATATCTATATCATATCATAGAGGTATTAACCTATGTGAATCAATCAAACAATCACCACATGAGCAACACAGCAAAAGAGAAATGCTGTCACATTCGCCTTCATTCGCCTGGCGAACCCTCGCAGCGAACCTTCGCTTGGCAAACTCTCTCAGCGAACACTCGCTAGGCTTCGCCTGGCGAGACTTCCCAGCGAGCCCAAGTCAGTAGCTACTGACTTCATTCGCCACCATTCGCCAGCACCTTCGCTGGGCGAACCTTCGCTATCCAACTTCGCTTGGCGAACTCGCCAGCGAAGTCCACTGGGGCTTAATCATAATTACTCGCCAGCATTCGCTAGGCTTTGCCTGGCGAAGCTTCGCCTTCGCTCGCCTGGCGAGAGCCAGCGAACCTGCGCAGAACAGAACCCTATTCTGCCTCTCCTTCATCAATCCATCATCAACCAAACCTTGAACATCCAAATCAGTACAAATAGCATCAATACATGTTACCCGACTATTCTACGGCGTTATTACTCAGTTCCAACCGATTAAATCATCAATCTACCGATTAATCCAACATTTGCCCTAATTGGAAAGTGATGAAAACTCTACCAAAACCCCAACCCAACATACATAACATCATGCAATGATCAAATAGAAACATTTCTCACCCTTACCTTGATTTAATCGAAGCTTCGAAATTGGTTCTTGAAGATTCTCCAAGCTTTTCCCCTTTTTCCTCTTCATTTCTCCTCTTCTTCTTTCTTTCTCTTTTCTTTCTTTCTTTCTATCTTTCTCTTTCTCTCCAATCCCCTTTTTATATCCTTTTATTTCTTTTCTTTTTTCCTTCCTCTCTATTATTTTCTTTCCATTCCATTTCTCTCTTCACAATTATCTCATTTTATCATTAATTGGAAAATATCTACTAAGCCCACCTTATTCCACCAAATAGAATAAATTAGTTAAATCCATTAACTCATATTAAATACATCTCATAACTTATTTAAATCAGATAAACCACCTAAACCAATCCATTAGTACAATTAATCAGTTATAGAAAATTGGGCTGTTACAACCCTCCCCCACTTTAGGAATTTTCGTCCTCGAAAATGTTATCTGATCCAAACAACTCTGGATACGACTCTCGCATTCCAATTCTTCCAAATCCAATTCTCCCATAACTACTTCCACCAAAGGAATCTCTATACTTCGAAGTTGTTTCTTATCAACAACTAGAACTAGCCACGCCTCCGAAGTCAAATTCTCTCTCACTTGTACACCATCCACCTGAATCAATGTACCTCTTCAACTTAGACATATGAACACCTCATGCAATCCTCTCAAGCGACAGCGGTAAAACAGTCTAACATGCTATCCGCCTCACGCTTCCGCTGCGCTACTCTGATACAGATCAACAAAACACAGGGTGCTCACGAGACTTCAAGCTCGACCAACACCAATTACTACCATAACTCTCAAAACACGGCCTTACTTGGATTCTTTGATCGTTTCCATCGTCCCTTGCACGGTCTTTGATCCAAGTACAACACTCCCGTTGGACATGCAACAACACAAAGGAGTCATACCCTCTTACCCAACGAACTTCATACGATGTTGTTTCCGATACGAAATGGCAACAGTTATTGTAGGCAACTCCATCAACGACAATTAACTACCCTTAGATCCATCTTGGTCCAACACACAAGCTCTCAACGAGTCCTCTTCATACTGGATAGTTTTCTTCGTTTGTCCATGCCATTCACGGACGCTAGTCAGAGTTCATCTTCAACATGGCACCCAACCTCTTTCGCAATCTTTCCCATAATCTTAACGAAAAACTTGAGTTCCCATCTAACAGAATGATTCATCTTCACTGGTAGGCAACGAGTTACTCTTGTTAATCCATTCTTAACTGTCCAAATCGGATCATACTTCCTCAAATTCATCAGAAAACCCGGCACAAAGCCCATGGGAATACTATCCCATCCCACTCGAAATACTCAACAGTTGTATCAGATCCAACCATCTCTAATGTTCATACTTCAATTCCCAGCAAGTCTAATCAACATATACAAACTCAATCAATTCCTTCTCCATCTATGGCTATCCAAAACTATTTCTCAAATTCGGTCGCATCTTCCTAGTACCTGCACGGATACTCCATCTTTCTCGATGTACTTCTCCCTGAGTACTCTTATCCAACTCACACTATTCAGAATACACACTTCATCACGACATCTCACAATACCATTTCCCTTAATCCGAAAATAAGCCTTCTGACTTTTATCCATTAAATTCAATTAATCTATCAACTCAACTCAGAATTCCGATTTTCCTCGAACCTCATCAGAATACCAAAAGTCAATCTCAACATCCAAGGCTCAACTCCATAAGAAGTCTCTTCACAGGCCGAACTCATGTCTGAATTTGCTTAATCAGTTCTAACTTCCTTACCGTCTTCATTAGTGTATACCAAAATTCCCGATTCGATATCTTAGCTACCACTTGGTCTCATCCGAATGGTAATTTAACCAAAACCATACTCCTTCAGGAGTTCCAATTACTTCTCTGTCTCATATTTGACTCTCTCTCAAATAAAACAAATACCTTAAGGTCAGTAACCATCTCAAATCTCAACTAAACAATTGAGGCTTCCAAACTCCGGTACAAACACACAACAGCAACCCACTCCAAATTACTTGTCAGATAATCCCTCTCTGTACTTTATATTACCTTCAAGCATAACCAAAACTCATTAATGTTGTACTTAACACATCTCTTAATCATATCAACAAAGTATCTCAAAACACAACGACAATCCTGTCGGACTTGGCAAAACCAATACACAAACTGTTGACAGCTTTCTCAAAACTCTTTGAACTTTCTTCACAGTAGTACATCACTGCCTCTTCCCCAATACTAATAACTCAAGTTCCCGACGCTCAACATGAAGCCCTATACTCTCCGAACATATCCAAACACCATCGGTTACATAACCATTGACTCTCTTAATCAAGTGTGGAAAATCATTATATCAAACGGACACTCAGCTGTGAACTTATGGTGATAACACAAACCGCACTCTTCGCGCTTACCATGACATCCAAACATTTTTCGCCAATAAATACTTAATTCCATGTCACTACTTTCCCATCACATAAAGCACTGTAATATCTTCCAACGCTTCTAATCTTGCGTCATTCCGAATTACGGTTTTCCGTTACGACAAAATCACGGAAACAACCCTTCCACACTTAAAGGTCATCCAATACCTCTCCAACTCTTGAAATGCTTAAGGGTCCAATTATACCAACCATGTATTCCACATCTCATTTCCTTTAGTAATCACTAGAAGTCATTATCCACCCTTATACTCAACTCCACAATCTGTTGCCGTAGCACACACACCAGACATAATTCTCAACACTACTCAATCAATTTAATTCTTCGACTGTCCAAACAGATATAATTAGTCGGCAAAACCGCCATCTTCCCACTTTCATTAGCACCCCGAATTCCCATCAAAATTAACCATCTCCTCACTGTCTCGTGCCGACTCATCAACACACTTCTTAAGCACCTGACTTAGCTCCAAACAATTCTCTGCTCACGCCACCTAAGCTTGCAAGACACGTCCATCCCATCCAACAGAACTCCAACTACTATCAACAAGAGATTAAGGGTGATCAGTTCCTCAATTTGTCAATAGGCAGCTGAAAATCATGATGGAGTATAGACTATCTTTACCAAACCACAAGAGTGTTAACCACCCACTGAGCTACAACTTCTACACCTGCAGCATCTTGGAGAAGCACAACTTCTCCCCCACTTAGATCATTCCCACTTCTCCAGACAAGGTTAAGCAACAACATGTATCGACAGTGTTTTCACACACATGTCGCATACAAGGGAACAAATAACATTAGACAACTTGGCCGGACGGACCGACCTGCTCTGATACCACTAATGTAACACCCTTCTAAACCCCGCAAATAATACATGCATAATCAGAGTAAAAGTTAACATGCATCCATAAAAGGGCATCACACAAAACTTGCACCACATTAAAACAATCTGTCATGCTCATAAACACCTTTCCATTTAGCAGCGGATTCATTAATGAAAATCCTTTAAAAGAAACATTTACTTTCATCATATAAAATCAACATCTCTAGGCACTAAGGCCAACATCTCATTATCTCAATTACTCCAAATATGAAAACATAACTTAGGTTACATAATGTAATCCTAAAACATAACCAATCGATCCCCGTGTTACACGACCAAAGCATGACTCGACCCATAAATAATTACTAAACCGCTACACACGTAGCGACCTCGAACTACAAGCAGAACTTCATAAAGGCCTCCAGCAACCTAATCTGCAATGCCTCATAGAGCATTATAAAACAGCAGAAGGGTGAGAAATATTACCATAATAATCAAAGCATAAAATCATGTATACATAGGTATCATATAATTAACTCCCTATTTCTCACCACAATTCAACTCATAGTCATTTACATCGTCACTTATATATATATATACAACATGAATATTCACCAAGCATTTTACATCATGCATACATCCACAATTCCACAATCTTAACATTCACACGTAAGCATCTCTTCATGCACGCTTCATAAGTATTCAACAAACATCTCATTCACATGCATACTCTCACAATTTCACAATCTCATCATTCACACATAAGCGTCTCTTCATGCATATGTCATATATTAATGTGACTCAACAACTCAATGCAACTCATGCAATGCGGTACCGACTCTCGTTATCTTTTTTCGGTTTTTACATTAAACCGGGTCCACACTTCTAGACCGATAACCCGTTATCTTTTTTCGGTTTTTACATTAAACCGGGTCCACCCTTCTAGACCGATAACCACAAAGGTCCGTCCTCTAAGCCTTCAAACCCACCCTTCTAGGTTTGGGACAAGCCACTAGTTTCCACGAAACTAACAGACATTGCCTCTTGACTAAATGATGCATGTACAATCAACCACAACAAATGCACTTAAGACTGACATCTTAATCTCATGCATTCAAATAATTCATCTCTTCAAGAATTACATTATGATTGCACACACAACATATTCACATAACATTCATCGATGTATTCATAATTCAACACTATCACCACATTAACACACAATGCACACATATCCGCGATATGTTCTCATGCATTATCCACATATATTCATAATTCAATACAACGTCATATTTAGAAAGCAATGCACGCATATCCATCATTATGCTCTCATGCATTCTTCATGTATTTTAACATACAATCGCATATAAACAATATGCATCCACAACACATTTTTCATAGTATGTTTATTCTTTATCTCATGCCATCTCATACATGGTATACCCATCACAATACCAATCATACAATTATAAGTTATGCACACATATCCACCATGTTCTCATGCATACTCATCACATAATTGTATACACATCAAGCATTCGCAAGTTCATTAGACAATACACATACATTCATCATTGTATTCACATGTATTTCTATTTATCACAATTAATACGCATCGCACATCAACTAGGATTCACGCCCGTAGGCTACCCACAGCACACATCATCACAATAGATCATATCTATATCATATCATAGAGGTATTAACCTATGTGAATCAATCAAACAATCACCACATGAGCAACACAGCAAAAGAGAAATGCTGTCACATTCGCCTTCATTCGCCTGGCGAACCCTCGCAGCGAACCTTCGCCTGGCCTTCGCCTGGCGAACTCTCTCAGCAAACACTCGCTAGGCTTCGCCTGGCGAGACTTCCCAGCGAGCCCATGTCAGTAGCTACTGACTTCATTCGCCACCATTCGCCAGCACCTTCGCTGGGCGAACCTTCGCTATCCAACTTCGCTTGGCGAACTCGCCAGCGAAGTCCACTGGGGCTTAATCATAATTACTCGCCAGCATTCGCTAGGCTTTGCCTGGCGAAGCTTCGCCTTCGCTCGCCTGGCGAGAGCCAGCGAACCTGCGCAGAACAGAACCCTATTCTGCCTCTCTTTCATCAATCCATCATCAACCAAACCTTGAACATCCAAATCAGTACAAATAGCATCAATACATGTTACCCAACTATTCTACGGCGTTATTACTCAGTTCCAACCGATTAAATCATCAATCTACCGATTAATCCAACATTTGCCCTAATTGGAAAGTGATGAAAACTCTACCAAAACCCCAACCCAACATACATAACATCATGCAATGATCAAATAGAAACATTTCTCACCCTTACCTTGATTTAATCGAAGCTTCGAAATTGGTTCTTGAAGATTCTCCAAGCTTTTCCCCTTTTTCCTCTTCATTTCTCCTCTTCTTCTTTCTTTCTCTTTTCTTTCTTTCTTTCTATCTTTCTCTTTCTCTCCAATCCCCTTTTTATATCCTTTTATTTCTTTTCTTTTTTCCTTCCTCTCTATTATTTTCTTTCCATTCCATTTCTCTCTTCACAATTATCTCATTTTATCATTAATTGGAAAATATCTACTAAGCCCACCTTATTCCACCAAATAGAATAAATTAGTTAAATCCATTAACTCATATTAAATACATTTCATAACTTATTTAAATCAGATAAACCACCTAAACCAATCCATTAGTACAATTAATCAGTTATCGAAAATTAGGCTGTTACAGTAAGCGTAATATAATAATATAGAAAAATAATTCTTAAAATTCATCAGAGTTTTCCAACACAATGGGATATCACACTAAGTCACTTCATTTCATTAAAATAATCAATATTATTTAGTTTTCAAGTAAGCAGCGGAATACAAATCAATTCTCCAATATAATTCTCCTCGACACGAGGTCATACAACATAAGTCCAATAAATGAAGATACGTAACAATAAACAAATAAAGTAGTCAAATAACAACGTAATCCCGTCATCCCATGTTACGTATCAGAGTGACTCTTAAGACTCGATAAAATAGCAACACACTCCAAGCACTACTCAGGTACCTGGTCACCTGTACTCCCAAGAGAGCACAGACACAACAACAAAAAGGGGTGAGAACTACATTCAATAAATAAACCGTGAAATACACATGCTAAGGAGTAGTTACACACCACATATAAAATAAACACAATTAACGCACATACACGTGCCACCTCAATCACTTGGCATTCATAGCCCACATTCAATTACAATAATGCAATGTAACTCACTGACTCGACACAATGCATGTGGTACCAACACAATCTCATACGGTTCACACTAGAACCCGATTCCCGTCGGAATCCGGATAAGTCGTATATACGTTCCTCTGAAATACAACTTATCTCCGCAACGACTTCCACAATGAAGTCCGGATGAAACTAGGCACCCATCATGGATTTCCACCTAGCCATCTCCACAAGACACATGATATGAAATGCATGTCAACACAATTATGCAATGTAATACATCATGCATAATTCACGATCAATGTTGATCTACACGAGCCATCCGCTCACCGTAATCCTCTCGGGAATTACCACAATCGCACAAGATTGTCCACATTCGACCATCTTGGCCCACATCTATCAAAACACCAAGACATCATTGAACCAGAACATGATTCGTTACTAAAATATATACACAATTGACTTATCAAACATAATTAGGTATAAAATATTGGAAAAACAATTCCATTATCTATCCTATGTTATAGCTCTGTTCATTAACTTTCCAACGCTTCGAACGGAGGTCAAAACGGACTTACGGATCCAAAGTTACGTCCAAAACAATTTCGACCGAAAACATGAACATCCGAGATGGACAGAAAGACGCTGTTACGCTCCGGAACTGATTTTCGCTCAATTATTCTTGCGAATTACTTACTCAAAGCACCCAAAACATTACTAAAACATTCCTAAGGTTATACGGCAATAACTGCACAACTTCTATGGTTTATTAGGCTCATCTGACAACATTTGCAACACATAAAACACTATTTCCTACAATTGCTCTGATTACTTCAGAGTTACCCACATTTGAATATTCCTATTCCTATAGGGACAAGATATTACAATTTTTCCTTCAATTACACCCTACGACATTAAAATTACTTACTATCTAATATTTAACCCTTCAGGGTCAGACATATAACAATGTCAAGGTTCTGGCCACGAATGTTCAATTTCCCACAAGTCTTTCCTATGTTAATATTCAACGATACATATCATTTGCCTATTTGGTCATAACCTCAGATTCTTACGTTACCTCCCTATTTCCCACAATTAACCCAAATCTCTAAACCTTAGGGAAACCTTAGAGCATCGTACTAATAACGATATAACACATTCATTTCTACATATTTACCCAAATTCCTAAACCTTACATCATCACAACATACCGAAAGGTATACATAGAAATCTATGAAAAGCAATACTCCCCATACAATAATTATTCAAGAACAGCAACAATTTTATGAAATTTATCATGCTACGAAAATTAGATCAAGAATCCTCAAGAACACATAATTCCTATGAGAGAAAGGACCTCTCACTACCCTCTCATGTTAATTCACCCATATTGAAATCCATTCTCCCCCCCTTACCTCGATTAATTGCTCAATCATTGAAGAATCTTGAAGGATTGACAGCCCTAGCCTCCTTCTCTTCCTCCTTGTTCTTCTTCTCACTTTTTCTCCCAAAACCTTTCTCTGGCAGTTTATCGTGTTCTAATTCTCTTTCCCAAAAAAAACTTCTCTATTTCCTTTAATCCCTTATTTCTTATTTTATTATTTAAATCCTATAATAATAATAATAATAATAATAATAATACTAATATTATTCTCCCACTAATAATAATATTCATACTAATAGTAATAATATGAATAATAATAATATTCCACCAAATAATATTATTAATACGAATAATAATAATAATAATAATAATAATAATAATAATAATAATAATAATAATAATAATAATCTCATTAACATTATTATTAATAATAGTTGGAATAATATTAATCACTATAATACTCTCGATATCATAATTAACTCATTTCTTTATCTAGGACCACAGTATCCCAACTAAGGTCACCTCTCTCCCTTACTCCTAACCTCATAACCTTAATTAAGGACACCACACAACTACACCTTACAGAAAATTCCAAAGCGGCTGAATAATTTAAATGGGGTGTTACAACTCTCCCCCACTTAAAATATTTTCGTCCTCGAAAATGTGACTGATGAGAACGATTCTGGATACGACTCTCGCATCTTACTCTCAAGCCAATTCATTCCTAAAATAACATCCAACTCGCGGAGTGGTAAACAAATCAAGTTCACTCCAAAATCCTTACCAAAGATCGACACTGGACAATTCAAACACACACATGACTATAAACATTCTATAGTCAGACTCTACTACAACACTGGCCGGACGGACCAACCTGCTCTGATACCAATTGTAACACCCCACTTTACCCCGTACGCGTAATATAATAACATAGAAAAATATTTCTTAAATTTCATCAGAGTTTTCCAACACAGTGGGATATCACACTAAGTCACTTCATTTCATTAAAATAATCAATATTATTTAGTTTTCAAGTAAGCAGCGGAATACAAATCAATTCTCCAATATAATTCTCCTCGACACGAGGTCATACAACCACTAGTGGAAAAAAGGCTTCTTAAGTCGGTTAAAAATGACTTTTTAAGTCGGGTCCGAGCCCGACCTAAGAATTACCGACATAAGAAGTTTTGACTTCTTAAGTCGGTTGTGGACCTGACTTAAGAAACAACTTCTTAGGTCGGTTAGGCAGAACCCGACTTAATAAGTCTAGCCTGCAGAAACCATTTATACCCGACCTAAGAACTTACTTCTTAAGTCGGGTAAAATTAACCGACCTAAGAAGTTTTTTTTTTTTTGATAATCCTTTTTATTATGTCTAGGTCAGACGTTGGATTATTGGAATCATTTCATACTCAGAGAATCAAATTCTAACATTGAATATAATCAAAATTCTAAACTATTTTCCAAGAATACAGACCACACAATCCTCCCCTGCTTTAAAAATTATATAAATATCCATCTAACAGCCGCCATATTACATATTATATAAATATCCATCTAACAGCCGCCATATTACATGTATTGTATGATTAATCTTGGGGTAAATAGAGCCCTCCCACTATCTGTTATTTAACAAGGAAATGTAAAAAATCTCCTGAAATGTGGTATAATAATACAAATTGGCGCTACTGGTGTTCAACGGAATACTAGTAACCACAATGAACACCTATATCATAACATACTTATGCTATTTCACTGTTGACAATAAAAATTGTTTGTAAATTATTTTTAATCCCGACAGATATCGTCAGCACCTTGATAAATCTTCTAACATAGGAATAATAACTGGTAATTTCATCCTTCATTAAATTGTTTACTTTTTATACAAAATAAGTATGTAAAGATTGAGTGCTGAACTACGCCAATTAAAAATTAAAAACTTATTGAGAACATATGATGGAGACAAGGGCGTAGGACTACGTTAACCAAACAGTTAGAATTTACATCCGATCTAGACCGTCCGATCTTGACCAGATGGTTCAGATGTAACTCACAGGTGCATTGATAGTGCACACAAGACTTTATTCATGTGTTTATGTTTATGTTTGTGTATACAGTCAACAACAGTAGTAACTTGCTCCACATGTACAAGAATTAGATAGAAACAAACAAACAAAGACATACCCAGTACCCACCCTTCTCCCTAATTATACAACTGAATGGACATTTTGCTGGGGGCAATAGGTTCAGGGATAGGGATTTTGCTTGCAGTAACAATCATTTATCAGTACTTCGAAACACACTAATTATCAGAAACGCTAAATCAAATATTAAAAACACCAAGAGGCATTTTATCAAACATTTAGAGTGCAATAAAGAAATTATAGAAAAAATATTAAAATCAGAAAGGTGTCAATCCCTCCTCTTAGCTCCATACTATGCAAGTAAAAAGGGAGTAGATTTCAGTAGCATACCTTGATTATTTGTGAAATCAGACCAAGTATCAAATAAGGCTACAAATTAACAAACAAGAAAATGTTCATAACTGAAGTGTTTCAATTCACAAAAAAAGGGATAGGGACAAAAATAAGATTGAACCTACTCTTCCTTCAACCATATCCTGAGTACCAATATTAACCACTGTGCACCCAATAGCCTTTGCTGAATTGAGGCCAAGGGTGTGATTTTCATTTCTCTCCCATGGATTAAGATCCCGTTTTGTATTAATAGCTCGCTCATCTATGGTCCCAGGAACAGTGATATTAATAAGCTTGCTGCAGCATTAAAATAACCAATAAAATTGGAGAGCACAAATTTTTTAGTCTTTTAAAATAGATTGATCTCGTGTTGTGTGCCGATCATTTACCAGAGCATAACTCCATCATTAGCAAGATCAAACAATGCATTTGCAGCTGGATCAATTGGAAGAAACTGCTTCATGAATTTATCTTCAGCCAAGTAACTATTAATATGTGCAACATAAGAAGCCTTCTCAGATTCATTAATTGCATGATGGATAGTCATTGTGGCTGCCTTCAAAAATGAAGAAGAACTTTTTGAACCGCCATCTTTTGCTATAGCTCGAGCTTGCAAATTTAAATGTGCCTACCACACAATGTCAATAAATAAGCTTCTGGGTTCAATATAAATAATACCTATAAAAGTACTTGCAAATAAACTGAATATATTTTCCCACTCAGACATTCAAAACAAAAACAAAAGTATACATTCAAGTTAGGTGCATAATGCTAAGACCCTAGGAACAAATTGAGCATCAAACGAGATTCTTGTATGCTCTTGTGGAAATTTGTACTCATCTACTATGAGGAATGCTTAAGTAACGCTCACGCCCCCTCTTATTTGTTGGAAAAATTGCATACAACCCTCCCCTTAGTCTGGCTTAAATGAAACACATACACACCCTCTTTTTTTACATGATAGATGGGAGATTCAGGCAATTGAGTGAGATGTCAATGTCTTTTCCTAACTCAAGGGAGTAGATGCATCATTTAAGCATACCTTAGGGAGATGAGTATAATTTATCCATTATCATACTATTTCTTCAGGAAATCAACATACACACATATTCTAAGACAGAAGAATCATATAAAACAATTAAAAAAAAACAAATGGGAACAGAAATCTAAAGCTTTAACATTTGAAGAACAACAACGCAAGAACGTAAAAAGACTCACCCTAAGGAAGGACTCAAAGTCAATTTCATCATCTATGTTCTGATATGACTCTGCCAATACATCCTTAATTTCATCCTCGGTAAAAAGCTCAGAGAAAGCCTTCAATTTATTGAAAACATGTGGCAAATCTCCCACAGTAACACGTCCCGACAGAGTTCTTTGGGATACATACTACAAATATATTCCACATTTCACAATTTCACAATCAGATACATCGAGATTCTTATCAATAATCAAGAAAACAAACAAAGGGTACAATTTAAATAAAATAAATTAAAAAAACTTACTTTTGATTTGAGGGTTCGAAGTTCGACTTGGGTGAATTGGCTCTGAAGCCATTGATCAGAAACAAGGACACCCACAGAGCTAGACATGATGAATTTTGGTTGAGGAAAATGATCAAACAGTTGGAAGAACACTGACCCAAGAAACAAAATCAAACCTTTAACGCATTACAATCAACGATGCGTGAATAAATAACAAATCCAATAGCAAAATTCGAAAAGAAGAAGACGTACCTTATGGGTTCAGATTGAAAATATCTTTATCACCTACATATTCATCCACAAAGTAAAGTTCATAAATAATGTTTGAAAATATAATCATAAAATAACTCTCGTCAACTGTGATAACCGTCTCCACATAACCATCTTGATCATGATTCATGAAATACTCAAATACCACAGAAACTGATGTATCAAAGAAATACCCTGCTATATCAAAGAAATGGTGTAATATTTGGTCACCTTAACTTAATGCTCAAGAAACTATTATAGTTTTACTAGCATATAAATTGTTCTTCTAACATCTAAGAGTTGTGCACAGAAACAATGAGTTGTGCTGAATAATTTTTCAGAACAAATGCTTGCATCACAATCCAACCAGACCAACTCAAACAATGACCAAAGAGAAAAATGCCACCCAAGCCCAAAATTTTCCCATTAGCTTCCTCAAATAGAAACAAGAACTGTCTCTGATGTACTGCTAAACGTGATTCTGGAGCATAAATTGTTGGTCCTTTGTAAAGGGTAATGATTGAAGCTCCTCCAACAGAAGCAACTACTCCAAGAATCTTAGCAATACCATTTATCCTATTTAAGCGCAACCTCTCGTATCTGCAATTTCGCATGCATAATCAAACAAGTTCATGAATATATAATAAAAAAGATCTGAACTTTAAGCTCTAGAGAACTAGGGTTATTAGTTATAACTCGCCTTAGTATCACAGCCATCAGAAATGTAAGAGCAGGAACAAAATTCTGCATAGCAGAAGCAAATGTTAGCGATGTATTGTCCAAACCCACAAGGTAAAATCCTTCTTTCATAGTTATTCTGCAAGAATCAAACAGGTAACGTTTAAAGTTACACAAACATGTTTTGAACAAATATAAAGATGAATGAAATGACTTCATGAAAAGAGAATGTACCCTACAAGTCCAAGTAGGAAAAACTGTAACAAACAATAACTGGTTATTAGTGGCCTATCTTTCCTTGCAAGAGGGAAACACATAAAAACAATAACAAAAAAAAGTGATAAAATTGAATACTATAATCAAAGGTTGGTATAGAGGTAAAGTAGAATACTTTTCAGTGAAATATACGAGCGGAGCTAGAAGAATGAAAGTAGTAATGTTTCTATAGACAGGAAAAACAAGCTTGCTGACTCCTGTATTGAGTGCAATTATGAGAAATATATGATTTCCTGCATGAAAAAATTGTAAAAAAGTTAAGGCTGTGTGAAGCTTAGCTTGTTCAGACATCATATTCTTTTGGTGTTGTGTTTTTTGCAGGAGTCGCCCCTAGAGTGCCGATAACGAAAAGCCTTCCAGTACAATCAAGAATAACATCAACACCTGCCACAAAATCAATGGTAATAATATTACCTCATCAAAAAACAAAGATATCAAGAATCTACACCAAGCTTCATACCTCGACCACCAGTTTCTTCCTTCACTCTAGCAGCAAAGTCCTCAATTTTGTAATTGATGCAAACATCGGCTTGAATCTCGCACAATAAGATAGCTTCTCTTGATCATCTGCATAGTAATATCTAGAATCAAATTTATGCAAACATAGCTTGTAATTTCCATCCTGTCAAGGCTTAAAGACATCAAACTGAGTAAATATTCAAAAACATGAAAAGAAATAGTGAACCTACAACTACAATTACTCTTGATCCACCCAACTTAGCTGCCTTAATTGCAAATGCGTCGATTCCGCCAGAACCTCCATGAATCTGAGAATTCATAAAGTTAACATGAAGATAAAAGATCAATAGCAAGGCAAGAATCAAGAACCATGCTTACCAACAAGGTTTCCCCTCTATATAGTCTGCTGGTGATAAAGATAGATGACCAGACAGTACATGCAGCGAAGGAAAGACTAGCCGCTTCCTTGAGAGAACCCCCGATTGGCTTCCCCTTCCTACGAAAGAATCCGCTATTACAAGAGAAGCAGAAAAGCTCAAACCGGAGGAGACACATCACCGTCGTGAGGCTCAAATCATCCTCGAGGATTCATCATCGCCTCACCGCCACCGTTAACAAGCTGCCGCCGACTCCTATTCTTGGGTAAAAGCTTGTTTTCTTTGAATCACTTTTGCTATCTATGTTGAGCTGCAGATTAACCACCAAAGCGCGAAGCAATAAGGAGAACGGAGAAGCCGCGAAATTCCAGATGAAGACGAGGAGATGAGAAAGAAGGGCATTGGAAGGTGTTGGAGGGAAGTTTGATTAGGGTCCATATGAAGACGAGGAGATCACAGGACAGCGTTGGAGGGAAGTTTGATTAGGGTCCAGATGAAGACGAGGAGATCACAGGACAACGTTGGAGGGAAGTTTGATTAGGGTTTCTAGTTTGTTCAAGTTTGTTCAAGATACCCAATTTGATTCCTGTATGATGCACACAAAATTTAATTTGTTTTAAGTAAATAAAACTTCTTAGGTCAGGTGGAAGACACCTGACTTAATAAATTGATTTTTTAAGTCAGTTAGTAACCACATCTGACTTAAGAAAATTTTTTTAAATCAGTTTTAAATGCACCCGACTTAACAAAGTTACAAATATTTACAAAATTGCCACCGTATAACTTCTTAAGTTAGGTGGCAGGTGAACTGACTTAAGAGCCTCTACTATAAAGTATTTTTTCTACTAGTGAACATAAGTCCAATAAATGAAGATACATAACAATAAACAAATAAAGTAGTCAAATAACAACGTAATCCCGTCATCCCATGTTATGTATCAGAGCGACTCCTAAGACTCGATCAAATAGCAACACACTCCAAGCACTACTCAGGTACCTGGTCACCTGTACTCCCAAGAGAGCACAGACACAACAACAAAAAGGGGGGAGAACTACATTCAATAAATAAACCGTGAAATACACATGCTAAGGAGTAGTTACAGACCACACCTAAAATAAGCACAATTAACGCACATACACGTGCCACCTCAATCACTTGGCATTCATAGCCCACATTCAATTACAATAATGCAATGTAACTCACTGACTCGACACAATGCATGTGGTACCAACACAATCTCATACGGTTCACACTAGAACCCGATTTTCGTCGGAATCCGGATAAGTCGTATATACGTTCCTTTGAACTACAACTTATCTCCACAACGACTTCCACAATGAAGTCCAGATGAAACTAGGCACCCATCATGGATTCCTACCTAGCCATCTCCACAAGACACATGATATGAAATGCATGTCAACACAATTATGCAATGTAATACATCATGCATAATTCACGATCAATCTTGATCCACACGAGCCATCCGCTCACCGTAATCCTCTCGGGAATTACCACAATCGCACAAGATTGTCCACATCAGACCATCTTGGCCCACATCTATCAAAACACCAAGACATCATTGAACCAGAAGATGCTTCGTTACTAAAACATATACACAATTTACTTCTCAAACATAATTAGGTATAAAATATTGGGAAAACAATTCCATTATCTATCCTATGTTATAGCTCTGTTCATTAGCTTTCCAACGCTTCGAACGGGGGTCAAAACGGACATACGGATCCAAAGTTACGTCTAAAACAATTTCGATCGAAAACATGAACATCTGTGACGGAAAGAAAGACGCTGTTATGCTCCGGAACTGATTTTCGCTCAATTATTCTTACGAATTACTTACTCAAAGCACCCAAAACATCACTAAAACATTCCTAAGGTTATACGGCAATAACTGCACAACTTCTATGGTTTATTAGGCTCATCTGACAACATTTGCAACACATAAAACACTATTTCCTTCAATTGCTCTGAGTACTTCAGAGTTACCCACATTTGAATATTCCTATTCCTATAGGGACAACATATAACAATTTTTCCTTCAATTACACCCTACGACATTAAAATTACTTACTATCTAATATTTAATCTTCAGGGTCAGACATATAACAATGTCAAGGTTCTGGCCACGAAGGTTCAATTTCCCACAAGTCTTTCCTATGTGAATATTCAACATACATATCATTTGGCCATTTGGTCATAACCTCAGATTCTTACGGTTACCTCCCTATTTCCCACAATTAACCCAAATCTCTAAATCTTAGGGAAACCTTAGAGCATCGTACTAATAACGATATAACACATTCATTTCTACATATTTACCCAAATCCCTAAACCTTACATCACCGCAACATACCGAAAGGTATACATAGAAAACTATGAAAAACAATACTCCCCATACAATAATCATTCAAGAACAGCAACAATTTTATGGAATTTATCATGCTACGAAAATTAGATCAAGAATCCTCAAGAACACATAATTCCTATGAGAGAAAGGACCTCTCACTACCCTCTCATATTAATTCACCCATATTGAAATTCATTCTCCCCCCTTACCTCGATTAATTTCTCAATCATTGAAGAATCTTGAAGGATTGACAGCCCTAGCCTCCTTCTCTTCCTCCTTGTTCTTCTTCTCACTTTTTCTTCCAAAACCTTTCTCTGGCAGTTTATCTTGTTCTAATTCTCTTTCCCCAAAAAAACTTCTCTATTTCCTTTAATCCCTTATTTCTTATTTTATCATTTAAACCCTATAATAATAATAATAATAATAATAATAATAATACTAATATTATTCTTCCACTAATAATAATATTCATACTAATAGTAATAATATGAATAATAATAATATTCCACCAAATAATATTATTAATACGAATAATAATAATAATAATAATAATAATAATAATAATAATAATAATAATAATAATAATCTCATTAACATTATTATTAATAATAGTTGAAATAATATTAATCACTCTAATGCTCTCGATATCATAATTAACTTACTCCTTTGTCTAGGTCCACACTATCCCAACTAAGGTCACCTCTCTCCCTTACTCCTAACCTCATACCCTTAATTAAGTACACCACACAACTACACCTCACAGAAAATACCAAAGCAACTGAATAATTTAAATGGGGTGTGACACATTCAATATGTTGGTATGTCTGCAAATGAGTTAAGAGAAGTCATGAAAAGCATATGTACATACTCTCATTTAGTTTACTTGATCATACAACAATTATATTTTTTCCCGATCTCACATTATCACATTCACTCAATTTGTGTATTCAATAATTTTTCTTGATCCTACAGCAACACTAATATTATTCCAAGGATTTGTCAATGAGTATACAATGTTTTTGCCTATCTTTTTATCTTGAATCTTATAATGATAAGTGCCTAAAAACTAACGGTTATTATAATAAATGTTATTTTCACTCTGCATATTTGATTGAATGTTATTCCTATGAAGTTATCATTACTTTATAAGGTAACATTATTATAGTTGTTTTGTAAAGTTAAATCACCTGAACATTATTATAGTAAATTTATTTGATTTTTTTTTTTTATATATTTCTTACGACATGGTTAGACAAATGAGGATCATCCACAGATATATCCCATACACCTGGATAATTCCTATAGTAACTATGGTATTCTGTATCAAAATCCAACAACACATTTCCTGATTATGTGCCCATCAATTAACAACATTATCAAATTATGACATTGTTTTGCACATGTTAACAGTCTAACATGGATGCCTCACAAAACTCAAACGACAATGTCCATTCAAGCCAAACTCCTTGTAAGAGATTGTCCCAAGAGAGTGGATTTCATGACCAAGGATCATCAAGTATGTTGTCTCCCAAACTATCTGCTACCAAGGCTCCCAAAATATTAGCTACAAAGGGTGGAAAAGTGTCTAAGAAAAAATGAATCTGTTTATTATTGTAATGTATTATGTTGCGCCATACTTTTGTTATGCTGTTCTGCAAAACTTCTATTTTAATTAGGATTTGATGCTAAGCTTCCACAACTTTGTCTGGTGTATTAATTTTTATTGTAATGTTTTCACCAACACCTTTTTATCATGGTGCATGGTTAACTTTTATGTTAAGTCTATTGTGTTTGACATGTTTTATGTAAAACTCCCAGCAGAAACAGTGTTATAAAAATTTAGAGAGAATCAGTTTATTATATGACAATTGCGATTTGGATGCTCATCTGGACAAAGGATTTACTGTATTGAAATGCTCATGTTTTCCCATTGAAAAAATCTGTTAACCGATGGATTTACAGAATTTCTGGTGCACAAAAGCAGTTGTTGACCGATGGGTATGAATGGACGCCTGTTGTACACGGTTTCACATGTCCTACCTCTTTCAACTTAAGATTGTTTTATCTCAAACAATGTTCCATGTTGTATTTGCATCATTTAAAAAGCATATGTTTACATCACAAGCTATTGCTTTTGGCTGTTAATGTCAAATAGATTTTTGGTTAACTTTCTTATATCTCCAACGATAAAAGTTAAATTTCAACTAAGCACAACAAACAACAATAGTTAAATCAACTTGCTGACAGTATTATGAAACAAATTTATTTTCTTTTCATCATAATATAATATTATTTTACTTAATTAGTTGACTTTCTTTTTTGTATCACATGTTTTTGTCAACATCATTGGCTTTGTTGGCTTTGAGGCAAACAGTATTAAACATCACCAACTTCTGCTAGAACATGGTATTTTCAAGCTGAATATGTTCCATTAGCAAGGTCAGTGTTTTATTCCAGTTTTTTCAATTTTTGTTACTATGTCATTGTTGTATTGAGCATTGTTGAATTACTTTTGGAATTGTATTATGCATGTTGTAGTTTTCTTCATGCTTTCATGGTAAATATTTAAATCCATATATTTTATAGTTAAGATTTATGCATGTTTTTCTTCATGTTTTCATAAGCTAAGATGACAGAGGTGAAACTGCATGTATTATACTTTTTCTTCATGTTTTCATAATCAATAAAATATTTGTAAATATTTATAGTTATTAGTGGTATTTGTAAATATTTTAGTTATTAGACATATTTGATTTATCATGTTGGTAATTTGCTACATCTTTATTTTTAAATATTTGTAGTTATTAATAATTTTATAATGACAATTATATATCAAACAATCGATCTTTATCAAAAGATCTAAGATATGAACGGACTTACCCGTGCAGGTATTCTACTAGTGTCTTCTAAATTAATCAATGCTATAATTTTTATGAATATAAACATCATACAGTAATTTTAACTCTTAAGGAGACTATCTAAAATTACACATGGAAACCACCATAAAATTAACACTTTCTATAGGTATTTTATCTAAAATTTTATGGTGTTTTTATTAGTGGACTTTTCACATTTGTTGCAAATCCAGATCTGATGTGAAATCTTTTATAATTAAATTTCGTATTATTTACAAAAATACCACCGCGTTATTTTTTATATAAGTGAAAATATATGTCTCATGTAAAATCCTTAAATCAAATATTTTTTACTTTATATTGTTATTAAATCTGATGTAAAATTATTTGACAAATACTTTTTACATCATATATTTTAAAATCTGATGTAAAATCATTTAATCAAATATCTTATTTTTAGTATTAATGGGATTCAATACAGTGCTAGAGAAAGAGTACAATTTACATTTAGAACTAATAATTTCTCAAATAAATGACCAACTCTAAACAAAAGCTTTGATGTTTTACAACATATCTGAAACAATCTAACAAACTTTATTAAACACAATATTGTTTTTTATCCTCCACAAAATCCAATACACAACAGCCATATGCAGCTTACTTTATACTTTTTCACTTGTATAAATTTCATTTGGTTTTAATTTCTTATTTGTTTTAGATTTGATCTCCTCTTTTTTATAATCGAGTTAGAGTACTCCTAATACTCTCATAAGCCATCTCTTCTTAAAAAAACACAGTGCTATAGAATTATAAGATTTACTCCTAATAAATTATAGTTATGATAATGCTTATTTTAAAAAGTTGCGCTATAACAAGTTGAATTCGGCATAGTAAATAAAATATTAAAGAAATTGACTAGTGATGTCAATTTTTATACGTAAATGGAGATTTTTACGATAACCTTTTTTATTTAGATCTTGTGAATGAGAAAATTTTCTATAAAGGTGATCATTATCATATAAAAACAATTCGAATGCATATCTTTTTAATTATTACAATAACATATGCATAATTAAGACAAAATGATAAGCTTTTATTCCAATAGCAATTAACTATTAAGTTGTTTAACCTCAAAATGCATTTAATTACTCATAATTTGAAGTAACTTATTTCATGATGACATTTAATTGTCCTACTTGAAACTATTCAAATTCCTCATCACTTGCGAAACCATAACTCGGTATTGCAAACAGGTGTTGAGCTCTAGGTATACTGAGTCCAAATTTCTCTTCTATGTTTAAATTTGAAGGAGTCACTACTACAAAAAAGCTATTTAATAGCGTTTTTTTTGCTTTTTGATAGCGCTTAAAAGCGCTATT